>CP124712.1:47582500-48207500 GCA_031232105.1 Capsicum rhomboideum | reverse complement strand
TATGTTATTAAACTTGTTATTTTTCTATAAGTGTAAATTATGGGATTTTGGCCGCTATGTGATATGAGGTGTATTAAGGTGACTTGATGGATTAATTGTGATATGGGGCTCATGAGAAAGTGTAAAGGAGAAAATTTGTTATGAAATGCTATTGGTATGTGATGTAGTGGTCAATGTATTGAATGTTATGGTATTGTTGGCATGAAAAGGCCATGAATGATATTGTAAAGGGTGAAATAATTTTATAGGGGACTCATGTAAGTCATGGTCATCTTATACACTTGGAATGTAACTTTTGGTCAATGTAGGGAATGAATGGGGTATTGTTGGTATGACAATACCGTAAATGGTATTGTAGAGAAGGAAATGACATTTTAAAGATAAACCTGTAACTCATTGTTGTCATATGCATTTTTAAGGTAGTTGGTGGTTAATGTTGGTTCCGTTATGTACTTGTGATGTAGAGTGAAACATAAGGAAGGAGCGGAATTGTTGTGCTCATTGTGTATTTACATTGGGAAGATAGGGTATGTAAGGTTACTCTTTTCGTATTCTTCTACAACATGTTGTTCACATTGACATTGGGCTTGTTCGATTCCGAGAGGTTTTGGCGTATATCAATTCAGGTTGACATATATTGTTATTCATATGTGTCCTAATCTTAGATGAATTATGATTCCTTTATCTCTTATTCATTGACTATTCATTGACTGAAGTTCCAAAGACTGTTATAACGTTGTAATTCTAAAAGAACTATCTCAAAGAGGGTAAGATGTAAAGAGAATCTAGTTATTCTTTAAAAGCATTCTCCAATCATGTCATGTTCCAAAGTCCAATATTATTATGAATATCAATGTACCAATCTCATAAGAATAGTGAAGGAGGTAAAATGCGAATTAATATATCTATTCCTCACAAGTGAGCGTATCACTATCTTGAAAGTAAGGAAGTGAAGTAAGGCATAGAGGTGTGTTTCCAATATTACCATGATCTTCAATGTATCAATCTCACACAAGTTAAAGTATCAATCTCTCATAAGTGAATGTGTTAATCTCTCACAAGTAAGAGTATTAATCTTATGAGGTAAAGGAGTGAAGTAATATATATGTAAGTGTGTGCTTCAATTAATGTCATGATCTCTAATGTATCACTCTCATAACTATGTAAAGGAAATAAGATTGTAGAGAAGTAATGCACATATGGTTACTTTATGTTTTATTGAGTATGGATCAATCTAAAGGGTATAAGTTCAAGATGGTATAATCCCAATATTATGCTATGGTATTGTTACGGTATTATATTATTATCCACCTATAAGGTGATGAGTGGTATTATATTATTATCCACCTATAAGGTGATGAGCGGTACTATATTATTATCGACCTATAAGGTGATGATCAGTATTATATTATAACCCACCTAGAAGGTGATGATCGGTATTATATTATAACCCACCTAGAAGGTGATGATCGGTATTATATTAAGAACCATATAATGAAGATAGTTGTAAAAGAAATTAGAGTATATCCGTTGCACGAATTTTTAAAACTGAAGGTTAGTAAAAGATTGATGATAAGAATGAATGATCAAGTAATGAAATTAATGGAAGTAATGAACATGGTTCCATATATTCAGTACGGAAGTCTATCCATATTGATTATTCTCTTACGCTTTAATTCTTGAGAGTACTTATGCATTATACAATTTCTTATGGCCTTACATACTCAGTACATTATTCGTACCGACCCCTCTTGGGGGATTTACTTAAAATGTTGCAGGTGTAGGTGCTAGTAGATCTCCTCAGTAGGCCGTGAGATATCCGCAGATTTTTGGTGAGCTCCAGTTGGTTCGGGGTTGTTCCTTGTCATCATGTATATTAGTTTGATATTGTATATGAGTATAGAGCGGGGTGTTGTCCCGACTCTAGGTTTGTCATAGATATGTATCTGTAGCGGATTTGCAGACTTATGTGGGAAGCTGAACGTAAGATATGTATGTTCATTTTTACGTGATGGCCCTAACGGCCAAGTTTCATATTTTGCATATGTTGCCATGATTTCCGCCATTGATATTTAATTACATGGGATAAAATAACATTCAGACGTAAACATGCATATAAGAATACATAAGTGAAGATTAGTTCTCTCAGGCCTTATCGGCTTCGGGTGCCAGTCCAGCC
Organism: Capsicum rhomboideum; assembly: GCA_031232105.1. Classification (NCBI taxonomy): domain Eukaryota; kingdom Viridiplantae; phylum Streptophyta; class Magnoliopsida; order Solanales; family Solanaceae; genus Capsicum; species Capsicum rhomboideum. Next base: position 48,205,321 of record CP124712.1, on the reverse strand, counting down.
CAAATGGGATTCGGGTCGTGGCAAAAGTGGTATCAGAGCAGGTCATTCTAAGGGTGTCTACAAAGCCGTGTCTGAGTAGAGTCTTGCTTATGGATGTGTTGCGCGCCATATTTATAAGTAGATGGCTACGGGACATTTAGGAGTTGTTTCATTTCTTCATTCTAGATCGTGCAATAGAGCCATTGTCATAGATGGGATTACATTTGACCACTGTAATTAGTTTTCTTTGATATAGTAAAATATTGATTACAAGACAAGGTATGGGCAAAGATAAGCAGGTAGATATGCATGCGGGAGAAGGAATTAGTAAATCCCCACCTAATCCAGCTAGTCAATATGGGGTTGAAACTGAGTTTACATCACGGGCACCTTCTCCTCCCCCTTCTCCAGGGATGCCACAAAGGAGGGAAGTATCCCCAGAATCGCCTGTTAATGTTACTAGGCAGGAGTTACAGGACGAGAGAAATGCGGTGCAAATGTTGACTCAGATAGTTGTTGCCCAGAGTCAAGCACGAGTTGGTCTAGTGAAAAGTGATGATGGTGCCGCTACGATAGTTAGTCAGCGGACACAAGATTTCCTGAAATTGGATCCTCCCATATTTACCGGGTCCGATCTTAATGAAGATCCGTAAGACTTTATCGATCAAATTCAAAGGGCTCTAGATATTATGCATATGACTGGTGTAGAAACAGTGGAGCTTGCAGCATATAGACTGAAAGGAGAGTCTATACTATGGTATGAAGATTGGAAACGATCCAGGGGTATCGACACACCTCCAGCTAGTTGGGAGGAATTCAGAGCGACATTCCTTGATCGCTATCTTCCATATGAGGTCTGCGAGGCTCGTGCGGATCAGTTTTTAAATCTTTGTCAAGGAAATATGAGCGTCGAGGAGTACAGTCTTCGGTTTAATTTATTGGCTAGATACGCTCCTAATATGGTAGCGACTATGGCCAATAGAGTTCATCGGTATGTAGACAGATTGGAGCCATATTTGGTATGGGACTGTACTATTGTGGAGTTAAATAAATATATGGATATAGCTAGAATACAAGCCTTCGTGCAAAAGATGGAAGATCAAAGGCAAAGGAGAAGGATACAAGAAGTTAAAGAAGGGCCATCAAAGAGGGCGAGATCTGTGGGACAGTTCATGGCGTCCCAAGGAGGATTTATGCCCCAAATTTTTCCTAGACCACCCAGACCATTATTTTCTTACCAGAAGACAGGTAATCCATCTCAATTTTGCTGGTTTAGAAGCGGTCAAGCCGGGCAAAGTAGTGAAGTTCGGAGTTCACAGACAGTGGGGTATTGAGAACAAGGAAGTAGGGGCCAATTGAGTTCTTCTCGTCAGTTGTACAAGTGCTGCGGAAAGTTTCATTCAGGAGAATATTGGCTTGAAATGAATGTTTGCTTATGGTGTGGTAGGTCAGGGCATCTGAAGAGAGAATGCCCACAGAGGGCCACGAGTAGTATGACACGACCTATGGGATCAGCAGAATTCAGAGGCTCTCCTTGACATAGTGACTGGTACGTTATCTATATTTGACCTAATGAATATGCATCAATTGATCCGGGTTCCAAGTTCTACCCTATCATATGTTACTCCATTGACTGCGGGAAAATTTGAAGGAACACTAGAATTAATAGTCAAGTCATTTGAGGCGTCCACACCAGTTGGTGAATTTATTATAGCTATAAGAGTATGTCGCAATTGTATAGTAAATGTTGTGATCACGTTACACTGACTAATCTTATTGAGATGGACATGATAGATTTTAATATTACAATGGGTATGACTTGGTTGGCTTCTTGTTAGGCCACAATAGATTGCCGAGCAAAGAAATTACATTTTCATTTTCCATAAAGAATTTTCTTGAATGGAAGGATACATATGTCACTTAGTCAAAGTGAAGGATACTAATGTTAAAGCTACAAATGTGAAAAATACTAGTCAACCCCCGTAGTGTGTACCAGTGTAAATTGTATCGACGAGGGATGACACGTCGAGAATATGCATTAATTATAGGCAACGGATTGAAGTGTCAGGAAGATTTTATGTATCGAATATATATATGAGCTAAAGAAATGCATTATAGTAAAGCACATCATTCACAATATGATATTTAGTAGGGAGTAATCAATATATACCATGATTTGGAAGCAACTTATTGACAAGATTACATGAAAAGAATATTGCAAAATTTATACTTCAGTAATCAAAGTGACAACCAATAAAGGTAAAGTGTTTGGAATCTAGAGATTCTTTTTAGTTAGAAACAGATGTAATGCCATATGGGTAATAGTTGATAGGCTTACCAAGTTAACACATTTGTGGCAATCTTTTTAGAAGAAGTTGGGAACCCAAGTGAATGTAAGCATGGCTTTTCGGCTTCAAACAGAGTAACAAGCAAACCGTACTATTTAAGCATGGGAAGTTAGTTCTATCTAGCCTACCCTATAAGATGGTTCGAAGATGTGGGCAATTGGTATATGACTTTGAGGTTTCCCAAGAACTCTTTACAGTTCATGCAGTATCTCATGTGCGATGCTTTGAAAGTGTATAGGAGATTACCCTGTGTTGCTCCTAGTGGAAATACACCGGTTACAAAAAAAAAAAATATCACATGTGAAGAAGTACGGCTTACGATTCTAGCTCGATAAGCGAAAGCAATAAGAAATGAAGAAAGAGCCTCCGTAAAAGCACAATTGGAGAAATGAACACACAGAAGAAGTCACAAGGGAGACCAAAGAAATAATGAAATCTAAAGTACTCGTAAGTATTGGACACGGAAGAAAAAATTCAAGATGTGGAATTGGAGTCATAATAAGTAAGTCTTTACAAGTATTCTATGTGTATATGATAATATGAAGGATTCACTTCGGCTTAAGTTATTACAATGAGACAATGTTACTAACATTCGAGGACGAATGTTTCTAAGGGGGGAAGGATGTAACACCCCGTACATTTCTGACCCTAATTTGATTGATTGGTGACCTAGGATATAATTATAAACTTTAGCTACGCAAGAACTAAGTACGTGTGTTTATTGGTTTTGGATAGAACAATTGATATCGTACTAGTCGATGTGACTAGACTCTTGTAGGAGGAGTTTGGAACTTTCTGGAATATTTGTGGGGTTAAAAACGAGGCTTGAAAGACCTCCAAACAAAGGATATTAAAGGTAAGAAGTAAGTTGAAGACTAGAAATTGAAGTATCTAGCCGAATCCTCAAAGAAAAGTCGAAGAAACAAAAACAAAAAAAAAAAAATAGCATAGGGGGGCGCCCAGGGGAGTGCCAGAATTTCAGCCCAGAGGCAGCACTGGGGCGCGCCAAGCGGCGTGCCGGGGTGGTTTTCGCTAAAAATTTTCTTCGACAATTATGATGCGTATAAGACCTATAAGTCATGGTATCATCACCCAATCATAGTAGGACTATTATTAAGCGTGTTTAGCATCCGAATTATGGTTAATGCTTCGTCACAAATATTTTAACAAATTATGTTCAAAGAAGCCATAAGCGACTAGAATTTCTATTTTGGCGATTGAGGCTACGAGCGGGAATATCGTAAGTGAATATTGTCATGACAATTATGGAAATAATTAAACATGAGATATATGATGCATTACAAATTGATTTTAGTGGGCCAAGATAATATATGTGTTAATGGGCCAATTTGAGGCCCGAAATGGAGCCAAAATGCAAGGCCCAATGGGTCAAAAGACCCATTCTTCCATTGACTAGTAAACACACATGTAAGACTAGATAAGTATGAATTCAAGGCCTATATAAAGGAGGAAAAATAAGATTTTTATTTCATTAGACACACATCACATTTTCTCATTTTTCTAGAATTCTCAAGAAAGCTCCCCTTGGCTCTTCAAACCCTAAGGCATTTTTGGACAAGATCATCATCTTCCAAGATTGGGTAAGTGATTATTATTTTAATTTAACATATTATAAGCATGATAAATTGTGTAGATCATGTTGGTTATGCTTGGAAGTGTTGGACATGGCACTTTTGGTTTTTGTTAAAAAAATGTGTTATCCATGGGATTGTAACTTGAAATATGACTTGTGGTTTTGATGAAAGAGCATGGTATGGATGAAATATCAACATGTATGGTGTGATTATGTTATTAAACTTTTTATTTTTCTATAAGTGTAAATTATGGGATTTTGGCCGATATGTGATATGAGGTGTATTAAGGTGAATTGATGGATTAATTGAGATAAGGTGCTCATGAGAAAGTGTAAAGGAGAAAATTTGTTGTGAAATGCTATTGGTATGTGATGTTGTGGTCAATGTATCGAATGTTATGGTATTGTTGGCATGAAAAGGCCATGAATGATTTTGTAAAGGGTGAAATAATGTTATAGGGGACTCATGTAACTCATGGTCGTCTTATACACTTGGAATGTAACTTGTGGTCAATGTAGCGCATGAATGGGGTATTGTTGGTATGAAAATACCGTAAATGGTATTTTAGAGAAGGAAATGACATTTTAAAGATAAACATGTAACTCATTGTTGTCATATGCATTTATAAGGTAGTTGGTGGTTAATGTTGGTTCCGTTATGTACTTATGATGTAGAGTGAAACAAAAGGAAGAAGCGGAATTGTTGTGCTCATTGTGTATTTACATTGGGAAGATAAGGTATGTAAGGTTACTCTTTCCGTATTCTTCTACAACATGTTGTTCACATTGACATTGGGCTTGTTTGATTCCTTGAGGTTTTGACGTATATCAATTCAAGTTGACATATATTGTTATTCATATGTGTCCTACTCTTAGATGAATTATGATTTCTTTATATCTTATTCATTGACTGAAGTTCCAAAGACTGTTATAATGTTGTACTTCTAAAAGAACAATCTCAAAGAGGGTAAGATATAAAGAGAATCTAGTTATTCTTGAAAAGAATTCTCCAATCATGTCATGTTCCAAAGTCCAATATTATTATGAATATCAATGTACCAATCTCATAAGAGTAGGGAAGGAGGTAAAGTGCGAATTAATATATCTATTCCTCACAAGTGAGCTTATCACTCTATTGAAAGTAAGGAAGTGAAGTAAGGCAGAGAGGTGTGTTTCCAATATTACCATGATCCTCAATGTATCAATCTCACATAAGTTAAAGTATCAATCTCTCATAAGTGAATGTGTTAATCTCTCACAAGTAAGAGTATTAATCTTATGAGGTAAAGGAGTGAAGTAATATATATATAAGTGTGTACTTCAATTAATGTCATGATCTCTAATGTATCACTCTCATAACTATGTAAAGGAAATAAGATTGTAAAGAAGTAATGCACATATGGCTACTTTATGTTTTATTGAGTATGGATCAATCTAAAGGGTATAAGTTCAAGATAGTATAATCCCAATATTATGCTATGGTATTATTACGGTATTATATTATTATCCATCTATAAGGTGATGAGAGGTATTATATTATTTTCCACCTAAAAGGTGATGAGCAATATTATATTATTATCCACCTATAAGGTGATGAGCGGTATTATATTATTATCCACCTATAAGGTGATGCTCGGTATTATATTATAACCCACCTAGAAGGTGATGATCGGTATTATATTAAGAACCACATAATGAAGATAGTTGTAAAAGAAATTAGAGTATATCCCTTGCATGAATGTTTAAAACTGAAGGTTAGTAAAAGATTGATGATAAGAATGAATGATCAAGTAATGAAATTAATGGAAGTAATAAAAATGGTTCCACATATTCAGAACGGAAGTCTATCCATATTGATTATTCTCTTACGCTTAAATTCTTGAGAGTACTTATGCATTATACAATTTCTTATGGCCTTACATACTCAGTACATTATTCGTACTGACCCCTCTTGGGGGATTTACTTAAAATGTTGTAGGCGCAGGTGCTAATAGATCTCCTCAGTAGGCTGCGAGATATCCAAAGATTATTGGTGAGCTCCAGTTGGTTCAGGGCTTTTCCGATTCATTATGTATATTGGTTTGGTGTTGTATATGAGTATAGAGCGGGGTGTTGTCCCGAATCTAGGTTTGTCATAGTTGTGTATCTGCAGAGGCTTTGTAGACTTATGTGGGAAGTGGAACGTAAGATATGTATGTTCATTTTGACATGATGGCCCTAACGACCAAGTTTCATATATTGCATATGTTGCCATGATTTCCGCCATTGATATTTAATTACATGGTATAAAATAACATTCATACGTAAATATGCATATAAGAATACATGAGCGAAGATTGGTTCTCTCGGGCCTTATCGGCTTCGGGTGCTAGTCCGGCCCGAATGGGATTCGGGTCATGGCACTGACTCAGCTAATCATGACTTGTGTCACCACCCCTAAGTATACCATCAAGATAAATTGAGAATGGAATGGATTCTTTGAGGGGGAGAGAGGTTTGAGATAAGGTGACCCTGCCTCCCCTCTTTTTTTGTGTTGTTCATGGAGTATCTTTCTGGACTATTGTAAAACATGAGTCAACTACTTGATTTTCACTTTCAACTAATGTATAAAGACCCGATTGGACTCATCATATATTTTTTAATGATCTTATGATCTTTTACAAAGGTGAGGTCAGTTCAGTGAGTGGAGTTAAAGGGGCTCTTGCCTATTTTAGAGTACCATCAGGTTTAGTGGCTAATATGGAGAAATCAAGTTTATTATAGGTAGATATGAAGGATCACTATACAAAGCAACTCAAGGACCCCACAGGGTTCTCACTTGGGACCTTCCCCATCAGATATTTGGGGCTTTCTTTTTCATCCAAAAGATGGAACAAAATTGAATGTTATCATCTTGTAGAGAAGATCACCATAAGGATTTCAACTGCATATGCTAGGAAGTTATCCTATGTTGGTAGACTACAGGTAGTATTGGCAGCCGTATTTTCTATCTACAACTTCTGTGGCTCAATATTTCTACTTTCTCAAGGTGTAGTGAAAGAGGTGGATAAGAAATGTAGGAGTTACTTATGCGGTGGTACTGATAAAAAGAGGAAAACTCCATTGATATCTTGGGATCATTTATGTTTTCCAATGAAAGTTAGAGGACATAATGTTAAAGGGTGTGACCTTTGGAATATAGCATCAGAAGGCAATGTGGTATATTAGCTAGCACTAAACAAAAAGACTTTGTTGTTAAAATGGGCTAATGAAATTTACATAAATGGTAGCACCATATGGGATCATATAGCTCCAATTGACAGAAGTTGGTATTGGAGGAAAATTAATTACCTTAAGGTGAAACTGTAACACTGGTATGTTCAGGGACAGTATACTCTTATAGCTCACGGGTAGTACTCAATCACCAAGGGGTACATGGACCTAATAGGCCAGTAGGACAAGCTAGAGCCAGGCACTCTGATTTGGAATACTGTTTCATTACCTAAACATAGGTTTATCATGTGGATGGAAGTACATGGTAGACCACTTACTATGACAAATATTGACTCATCTGAATATTGCAGTGGCTGATAAAACATGTTGTCTTTATGGGCAATAATTGAGGCAAGAACTAAAATATGCAATAATTGTTTTAAAATGTAAAACTTATAAGATCATACTATAACTGATCTAAACAGAGATTTTGATGAAAATATAACCCATTTAAAATGAAAAGAATCATTAACTATTACAAAAGAATACCTTTTTGATCCAATGTTTGTTGTTCTAGTTGGACCTAAAGGATCCATATGAAGAAGCTCCAATGGTTTAGAGGTAGATATAATATCTTTAGGAGTAAAATAGTTTCTTGTTTGCCTACATTTTTGGCAGGCGTCACATTTATGATCATTTGTATAGTCTAGCTTACGTAATCCAAGAACTAGATCATATCTTGCAAATTTTTCAATGAGATACATGCTAGCATGTCCAAATTTTTTATACCAGGTCCATGATATATATAAATAGAGGCAAGACATATGTGCTCTTCAGTTCTTTTGATTGAACCTATTATGTAGATATTTTATCCATGTTACCAAGAAGTAATGCCTTTCTAGAACTATCATCTATCAAACATTCTAACTTTTTGAATCTTACTTCAAAGTCAACATCATACAACTGACTGATGCTAAGCAAATTATATTTTAATCCAATCACAAGATAAATGTCACTAATATCATAGCATTCATTAAAAGGAATTATTTCAATACCAATTCCTACACCTTTGAATTATCCCCAAATCAAATATTTCCTCCATCAAAGTCAGTAATAAATTTGAACAAATTTTTGTTACCTGTAATATGATTTGAACATGTACTATCAAGATATCATTTCCCTTTTGCTTTTGAGTGATTTACTTGTGAAAACAATTTTATTACTTATCATAAGGTACCCAAGTATTCTTGGTCCTTTAGAGTTAGGTTTAGGATTGGTGGACCCAACTTTGGATCTCTAGATCCATTTAGATAAACAATTTGAATGAAATCTATAGTTATTGTGCTTATGACCTAATTTATCACAGTAGTATATGATGTCTTTTGGGCATATAGGATGACATTCAAGACACCATTCAGAATGTCACCTTACCAACTGGTTTTTGGAAAGTCATGGTACTTACCAATTGAGCTTGAGCATAAAAGCCTTATGGGCGCTCAAGAAGCTCAACTTGAGTTGAAGCGATGCCTCAACTTTGAGGCTTAAGAAATTAATGATATGGACTAGTTTTGGCTTAGAGCATACAAGAAGGAAGCCTTCTACAAAGAAAGGATGAAGATGTACGATGATCTAAGGATCAAAAAGAGAGAATCTAGTCCAGAGGACCTGGTATTTTTGTTCAATTTAAAGCTACGGTTATTTTTGGGAAAATTCACTTCCAAATGGTTTGGTCCATTTACAGAGACATAAGTGTTCCGTTCTGGAGTTTTTGAGCTTGAAAATAAAAAAATGGAACGTTTCAAAGTGAATAGGCAGTGTGTGAAACAATACTTTGGAGTACTTGATGAGGTAAAACTTATGGAAATGGTGTACCTTATGAAGGTTGAGTCATCAATGTACACAATTCGTGTGGCAATATCAAATTAGGTGCTACTAGGAGGCAACTCATAATTATTACAGTAAATGTGATTTCTTTTAAGTTTTTTATTTTGGATGTGGTTGTTGTCTGTGTTGAAGTGTACAAGTATAAGCTTTAAGAGGGAGTAAGCAATCATCACTCACTGGATAGGAGCAATGACCCACATGATGGTAATTGAAATCCCATCGAGCAACCCGTCGCTTCTGACCACCAAAAATATTGGATTCTTGGTATGGTCAATGGGGCAAAGCCACGAAATATTGAGCACATGCCGTGAGATCTAAAATATGCCCATGTAATTTTTTTTTTATGTTTTAATCTGACCCAACCTTTACCCAATCTACCTATAACACCCCGTACCTTCCTAACCCTACTTTACGACGTTGAACACTGCTTACTTGGGTGTCGAGAGCCATACATATGTATTTTGTAATGCTTTTGATGAGATAATTAACTTTTGCCCTCGTATATGTGATTAAACCTTCATAGGATGTGTTTTGTGATTTTCATGGAACATTTTTGGGGTTCAAAACGAGGCTAAGAGGACCTTTAAACAAAGCACATTAAGGTTAAGCAGTAAGTTAAAGAATAGGACTTGAAGTATCTAACCAAACCCTCGAAGAAAAGTCGAAAAATGAAATTTTCAAAAAAACTAAGTAAGGGGTGCGCTGGGGGGCATGACACGCCGCTCTGGGCTAAAATTTTTAGTACATAGGCAGCAAGTTGGCGCACCAAAGGGCTTTCCATGCTGGTTTTGCCACTTTTTCAAAGTTAGAAATTTTCTTAAGTCCCAAGGGTATCCGGGGACGTATTGAGCCAATTTTTGCCACGTTTCTTCTACAACCATGAGTGTATACATGAAATGAATGAAATATTATATTGGTATGATAAAATTACTCAAGGACAAATTTAGAGTCAAAATGAGGATTTTACCCTTATGGTCAAAATAGGTCATACGTGACTAGAATCACTTGTTTTTGGGATTGAGGCTAAGGATATGAATAGCGGGAGTGGGAATATTGTTGTAACACGTATAAGATGATTTAAACATGAGAAATTATTGATTTTATTGGGTTAAGTGAATTGAGCCCAAAAAGGACCCAAAAGTGAAAAGAAAACATGGCCCAAGAATGGGTCAAAAGACCCATTCTTGCCTTGACCTTCTAGAACCCCTTATTAAATGCTAAAGAGTGGCTAAGGATGTAATTGAGGGCCTATATAAATGGCAATAAATCTGATTTTTATTGATTTCAAAGTCTCATGCCTTTTAGACAAATACACAAGATTTCTTCAAACCCTAAGAACTCAAAGTCAATTCTTGGAGCAAGATCATCACTTTTCAAGCTTGGATAAGTGATTATTGTTATGGATAAATATATTATATGCATGAAAGAGTATGTAAATCATGTTGGTTGTTCTTGGAAATGTTGGACATGGTACTTTGGTATTTTCGTATAAGATTTGTGATCCATGGGATTTAAGATTGAATTATGACTTGTGCCTTTGATGAAAGATCATGGTATGGATAAAATATGAACGTGTAAGGTGTTATTTTGTTATTAAACTTGTTATTTTTATATAAGTGTAAATTGTGGGGTTTTGGCCAATATGGACTATGAAGTGTATTAAGGTGAATTGATAGACTATTTGTGATGTGGTGTGGAGAAGGTAGTGTAAAGGAAAAGTGTTGTGGTGAAATGTATTGATTATCATGTATTGGTCAATGTTGCGAATATTGGGGGATTTTTGGAATAATAATTTTATCAATGGTTTTTTCAAGGGGAAATGACATGTTTAAAGGCAAACATGTAACTCGTTGACATTGTATGCATTTGTAAAGTAGTTGGTGGTTAATGTCAATTCCGTTATGTATTTGTGTTGTAGAGTGATACATAAAGAAGGAGCGGGACTATTGTATGCACGTCTAAGGTTGCTTATTCGTATTGAGACTACAAGGTATGTAAGGTTACTCTGTCCATATCTTTCTACGGCAAATAGTATTTATATTGACATTACACTTGTTCCATCCTGAAATGTGCTAAGGTATCCCTTATCCGGTTATCCATGGTCATTGTCATATATTTCCTACTCATTGATCGTTGGTGAATCTCATGTATCATATTCATGGTTAATGTTCGAAAAGCCCAACTAAGGTTATGTTCCAATGTTCCAATAGTAATTATACTAATGTATCTTGTTCATGGAATATTGTCCAATGGCTCCAATGGTGTTATGGTTCTAATAATGTTATGTTTCCCACAATGTTTATTTACATGTCCCTCACTCATTGGTTAATGATCCAAAGCTTAAAGTAAAGTTATGACTATCATGTATCAATCTCAAAATAATAAACAAAGTAATGCATATGTGGTCAATGATCAAGTATGTGTGGCATCTTTGGGGGCAAAAATGCCTAGCTCAAGCCGATCCCGAGGTTGTTGGATCAGGGGGCAGTCCTAGGGGCATAAGCCTTGCTCAGACCGATCCTGACAGGGGGCAGCTTTAGAGGTAATAACCTAGCTCGAGCCAAACCTGAAATATTGTATGGGTGGCAGCTCTAGAGGTACTAACCTAGCTCGAGCCGATCCCGATATATACATTAATTCATAGGGTGGCAGCTTTAGGGGCACAAGCCTAGCTCGAGTTGATCCCAATATAACATGATGTTATGTTAAAACCCACTGTTCAGTCGGTGCCTGGGTATCACAGGTCAAAGGCAAAGATGAATAATCATGGAACTAAAGATGCAAAAAATGTAATGAAAGCAACATACACGGTTTCCAAAGTATAGAACAGTGACTCATCTACACTGTGACTTATATATATTGGTTATGCATTTGAACTTGAGTTTTTTTTGACATACTTACATATCTTACAAGTTTCATATGGCCTTACATACTCAGTACATTCTTCGTACTGACCCCTCTTGGGGAATTTAGCTTACTTTCTGCAGGCGCAGGTACTAGTAGGCCTCCATAGTAGGTTGCCAGTTGTTGCAGATCTTTGGTGAGCTCCAGTTAGTTCGGGGCTACTCCGGGTCACAGTTGTACATATGTTTTGGTGTTGTACAAGTTGTATAAAGTGGGGACTTTTCCTTACTTTAGTTTCATTTTGGTTAATGCTTTTGTTAGAGGCTTTTGTAGACGGATGTGGGTGTATAAATGTAAAAGGGATGTGCCGTTCTTGACTTGGTGGCCTCAACGGCCAAGTTTTGCATATGTATATATATATCATGTTCCATGAATTCCATTGTTGGTATCTATAGCTATCATGTGATTGGGTTTCTTATGGCATGCATATGATTGAATAGAGACAAAGCTTGGTTCTCTCAGACCTTGTCGGCTACGAGTGCTAATCCGTCCCGATGGGATTCGGGGCGTGACAAATGTGGTATCGGAGCAGGTCGTTCTAAGGGTGTCTACAAAGTCGTGTCGTAGTAGAGTCTTACTTATCAATGTGTTGTGAACCGCATTTACAAGTAGGAGGCTACGGGACATTTAGGATGTTGTTTCTTCTCTTCACTTCTAGATCGTGCAATAAAGCCAGTGCTGTAAGTTAAATCATATCTGACCATGGTGATTGGTTTTCCTTGCTATAGAAAATGCCGATGACAAGAAGAGGTCGAGGAAAAAGTAAAACAATACATAGAATTACGGGTGAAGGAACCAGTATACCACCACCTGATCAAGTTAATCAAGGCGATGCTGAGCATGAATTTGTGTCACGAGCTTCCTCCACTCCCTCTGTACTAGAAGAGTCCAATAGGAGAAGCGTACCTGTAGAACCACCAGTCCATACTACGGACCAGGATCTTAGAAATGCAATTCATATGTTAACACAGTTAGTGGCAGCCCAGAGTCAAGGACGAGCTGGCCCAATGACACATGATGATGATGCGGCTAGAGTGGCAAGTTGCAGAACACAGGATTTCCTAAAATTGGACCCTCCTATCTTCATAGGGTCGGATCCAAAAGCAGATTCATAGGACTTCGTGGATCAAATTCAGAGGGCCTTGGAAGTTATGCACGTGACAGGGGTAGAAACAGTTGAACTTGCTGCGTACAGACTGAAAGGAGAGGCAATATTGTGGTATGAGGATTGGAAGAAATCCCGTGAGATTGGTGCAAATCCACCAAATTGGGAAGAATTTAAAACAACTTTTCTTGATCACTACTTGCCCTATGAGATCCGTGAGGCACGAGCGAATCAATTCCTAAATCTCCGTCAAGGAAATTTGAGTGTTAGAGAATATAGCTTGCAATTTAATTCCTTGGCTCGATATGCGCCAAATATGGTGGCTACGATGACAGATAGAGTCCATAGATACGTGGAAAGACTAGAGCCATATTTTGTAAGGGATTGCACAATTGCTGCCTTGAATAAGGACATGGACATAGCGAGAATTCTGGCCTTCGCCTAGAAAATGGAAGATCAAAGACAGAGACGAAAGGTGCATGAATTTGACAGGGGACAGTCCAAAAGGGCTACACCTATGGGACCACCTATGATGTCCCAAGGAGGATCTAGGCCCCGTATGTTCCCTAGACCACCTAGACCATCGTTCTCTTATTACACCAGGGGTGCTCATTCACAGTTTTGAGGGTCTAGGGGTGGTCCAGCTGGGCAGAGTAGTGGAGGTCACGGATCACATACAGCACATTTTCCTTGTCAGCAGTGTTAGCACTGCGGGCGTATTCATGCAGGTACATGCAGAGTGGGGACAAATGCTTGTTTCTGGTGTGGCGTGACAGGACACATGATGAGAGAGTGTCCCCAGAGGAGTATGGGAGGTGTAGCACGACCAACATGATCAACCGTTGTGTCATCAGCATTGGTCCCTTCTTTGGGCTGAGGTGTTCAGTCTGTTGGCAGGGGTAGAGGTGCCAGAGGAGCAGCCAGTACTAGTGGGGTCCAGAATCGCACTTATGCTTTAGTGGACCGACAGAATTCAGAGGCTTCCCCTGATGTTGTCACAGGTACATTATCCATATTCTCATATAATGTATATGCATTGATTGACCCTGGTTCTACATTTTCCTATGTTACTCCATTGGTTGCTGCAAAATTTGTAAAGGCACCAGAATTATTAATTAAATCAATTGAGGTGTCTACACCGATTGGTGAATATATTGTTACAAAAAGAGTATATCGTAAATGTGTGGTAACGGTGTGTGGTCATGATACATTGGCCGATCTCATTGAATTAGACATGGTGGATTTTGATGTGATCATGGGAATGGATTGGTTAGCCTCTTGTTATGCCACGGTAGATTGTCGGGCCAAGAAGGTGCAATTTTGCTTTCCGCAAGAAAATGTTCTTGAATGGCAGGGTAATGTAGGGGCAACACGAGGAAGATTTATTTCCTATTTGAAAGCCAGAAAAATGATTGCCAAGGGTTATATTTGTCATTTAGTAAGGGTGAAAGATACTGAAGCGGAACCACTAACTTCGTAGTTGGTTCTAGTGGTCAATGAATTTCTGGATGTCTTTCCAGAGGATCTTCCAGGTTTAACCCCAGAATGGGAAGTAGAATTTGGCATTGATGTGATTCCAGGCACTCAGCCTATTTCTATTCCTCCATATAGAATGGCTCCAGCAGAATTACGTGAATTAAAGGAGCAATTGAAAGATTTGCTGGACAAAGGCTTCATTAGGCCTACTATGTCCCTGTGGGGTGCGTCGGTATTATTTGTGCGAAAGAAAGATGGCACCTTGAGAATGTGCATTGACTATAGGCAATTGAATAAGGTAAAGATTTAGAACAAATATCCTCTCCCACGAATTGATGATTTGTTTGATCAGTTACAGGGTGCCAAGTGTTTTTCAAAAATTGACTTGAGGTCGGGTTACCATCAATTCAGAGTTAGAGAAGAAGATGTGCCCAAAACAGCTTTCCGAACACGGTATGGCCATTATGAATTTTTAGTTATGTCATTTGGACTAACAAACTCTCCGGCTGTGTTTATGGATTTGATGAATAGGGTGTTTAAGTCATTTTTGGACGTGTTTGTCACGGTATTTATAGATGATATCCTAGTTTATTCAATATCACCGGAGGACCATGCTAATCACATGCAGAAAGTACTACAGATTCTCCGTGAGCGGAAGTTGTATGCCAAATTCTCTAAGTGTGAGTTTTAGTTGAAATCAGTTGCATTCTTGGGTCACATTGTGTCAGATGAAGGCATACAGGTTGATACACAAGAGATTGAAGCGGTGAAAAATTGGCCAAGACCTACGACACCCACAGAGGATCTTCCAGGTTTACCCCCAGAACGGGAAGTAGAATTTGGCATTGATGTGATTCCAGGCACTCAGCCTATTTCTATTCCTCCATATAGAATGGCTCCAGCAGAATTGGGTGAATTGAAGGAGCAATTGAAAGATTTGCTGGACAAAGGATTCATTAGGCCTAGTATGTCCCCGTGGGGTGCGTCGATATTATTTGTGCGAAAGAAAGATGGCAACTTGAGAATGTGCATTGACTATAGGCAATTGAATAAGGTAAAGATTTAGAACAAATATCCCCTCCCACGAATTGATGATTTGTTTGATCAGTAACAGGGTACCAAGTGTTTTTCAAAAATTGACTTTAGGTCGGGTTACCATCAATTCAGAGTTAGAGAAGAAGATGTGCCCAAAACAGCTTTCCGAACACGGTATGGCCATTATGAATTTTTAGTTATGTCATTTGGACTAACAAACTCTCCGGCTGTGTTTATGGATTTGATGAATAGGGTGTTTAAGTCATTTTTGGACGTGTTTGTCACGGTATTTATAGATGATATCCTAGTTTATTCAATATCACCGGAGGACCATGCTAATCACATGCAGAAAGTACTACAGATTCTCCGTGAGCGGAAGTTGTATGCCAAATTCTGTAAGTGTGAGTTTTAGTTGAAATCAGTTGCATTCTTGGGTCACATTGTGTCAGATGAAGGCATACAGGTTGATACACAAAAGATTGAAGCGGTGAAAAATTGGCCAAGACCTACGACACCCACAGAGGATCTTCCAGGTTTACCCCCAGAACGGGAAGTAGAATTTGGCATTGATGTGATTCCAGGCACTCAGCCTATTTCTATTCCTCCATATAGAATGGCTTCAGCAGAATTGGGTGAATTGAAGGAGCAATTGAAAGATTTGTTGGACAAAGGATTCATTAGGCCTAGTATGTCCCCGTGGGGTGCGTCGATATTATTTGTGCGAAAGAAAGATGGCAACTTGAGAATGTGCATTGACTATAGGCAATTGAATAAGGTAAAGATTTAGAACAAATATCCTCTCCCACGAATTGATGATTTGTTTGATCAGTTACAGGGTGCCAAGTGTTTTTCAAAAATTGACTTGAGGTCGGGTTACCATCAATTCAGAGTTAGAGAAGAAGATGTGCCCAAAACAGCTTTCCGAACACGGTATGGCCATTATGAATTTTTAGTTATGTCATTTGGACTAACAAACTCTCCGGCTGTGTTTATGGATTTGATGAATAGGGTGTTTAAGTCATTTTTGGACGTGTTTGTCACGGTATTTATAGATGATATCCTAGTTTATTCAATATCACCGGAGGACCATGCTAATCACATGCAGAAAGTACTACAGATTCTCCGTGAGCGGAAGTTGTATGCCAAATTCTCTAAGTGTGAGTTTTAGTTGAAATCAGTTGCATTCTTGGGTCACATTGTGTCAGATGAAGGCATACAGGTTGATACACGAAAGATTGAAGCGGTGAAAAATTGGCCAAGACCTACGACACCCACAGAGGATCTTCCAGGTTTACCCCCAGAACGGGAAGTAGAATTTGGCATTGATGTGATTCCAGGCACTCAGCCTATTTCTATTCCTCCATATAGAATGGCTCCAGCAGAATTGGGTGAATTGAAGGAGCAATTGAAAGATTTGCTGGACAAAGGATTCATTAGGCCTAGTATGTCCCCGTGGGGTGCGTCGATATTATTTGTGCGAAAGAAAGATGGCAACTTGAGAATGTGCATTGACTATAGGCAATTGAATAAGGTAAAGATTTAGAACAAATATCCTCTCCCACGAATTGATGATTTGTTTGATCAGTTACAGGGTGCCAAGTGTTTTTCAAAAATTGACTTGAGGTCGGGTTACCATCAAGTCAGAGTTAGAGAAGAAGATGTGCCCAAAACAGCTTTCCGAACACGGTATGGCCATTATGAATTTTTAGTTATGTCATTTGGACTAACAAACTCTCCTGCTGTGTTTATGGATTTGATGAATAGGGTGTTTAAGTCATTTTTGGACGTGTTTGTCACGATATTTATAGATGATATCCTAGTTTATTCAATATCACCGGAGGACCATGCTAATCACATGCAGAAAGTACTACAGATTCTCCGTGAGCGGAAGTTGTATGCCAAATTCTCTAAGTGTGAGTTTTAGTTGAAATCAGTTGCATTCTTGGGTCACATTGTGTCAGATGAAGGCATACAGGTTGATACACAAAAGATTGAAGCGGTGAAAAATTGGCCAAGACCTACGACACCCACAGAGGATCTTCCAGGTTTACCCCCAGAACGGGAAGTAGAATTTGGCATTGATGTGATTCCAGGCACTCAGCCTATTTCTATTCCTCCATATAGAATGGCTCCAGCAGAATTACGTGAATTGAAGGAGCAATTGAAAGATTTGCTGGACAAAGGCTTCATTAGGTCTAGTATGTCCCCGTGGGGTGCATCGATATTATTTGTGCGAAAGAAAGATGGTACCTTGAGAATGTGCATTGACTAAAGGCAATTGAATAAGGTAAAGATTTAGAACAAATATCCCCTCCCACGAATTGATGATTTGTTTGATCAGTTACAGGGTTCCAAGTGTTTTTCAAAAAATGACTTGAGGTCGGGTTACCATCAAGTCAGAGTTAGAGAAGAAGATATGCCCAAAACAGCTTTCCGAACACGGTATGGCCATTATGAATTTTAGTTATGTCATTTGGACTATCAAATGCTCCGGCTGTGTTTATGGATTTGATGAATAGGGTGTTTAAGCCATTTCTGGATGTGTTCATCACGGTATTTATAGATGATATCCTAGTTTATTCAAGATCATCGGAGGACCATGATAATCACTTGAGAAAAGTACTACAGATTCTCCGTGAGCGGAAGTTGTATGCCAAATTCTATAAGTGTGAGTTTTGGTTGAAATCAGTTGCATTCTTGGGTCACATTGTGTCAGATGAACGCATACAGGTTGATACACAAAAGATTGAAGCGGTGAAAAATTGGCCAAGACTTACGACACCCACAAAAATTCATAGTTTTCTTGGACTGGCAGGTTATTACCGAAGCTTTGTGGAAGGTTTTTCTTCCATTGCTGCACCGTTAACAAAGCTTACACATAAGGCAGTAAACTTTCAGTGGAATGATGCATGTGAGAAAAGCTTTCAAAAGTTGAAAGATAAATTAACCTCCACACCTATTTTAGTGCTTCCTGAAGGTATCGAAGGTTATGTAGTGTATTATGATGCTTTCGAGGTTGGCCTAAGATGCGTATTGATGCAACATGGTAATGTCATAGAATATGCCTCACGACAGTTACGGCCACACGAGAAAAATTATCCCACACATGATCTTGAATTAGCAGCGGTGGTCATTGCTTTAAAGATATGGCGTCACTACTTGTATGGATTTCATGTGGACATCTATACGGATCACAAGAGTTTGCAATATCTTTTTAAGCAGAAGGAACTCAATTTGAGGCAACGAAGGTGGTTAGAGATCTTAAAGGACTATGACATTGATATTCTTTATCATCCAGGCAAAGCAAATGTAGTAGCTAATGCATTGAGCCGCAAGACAATAGAAAGCACTAGTGGCCAATTGACAGAAAGGCAGGGTTTAGTCAAAGATTTACATCAATTAGCCAGCTTGGGAGTTCGCCTTATTGAATCCTCAGATGATAGAGTTATTGTGCAAAATGCAGCTGAATCCTCCTTAATAGTTGAAGTGAAAGAGAAGTAATTTGCAGATTCGATTTTATTACAGCTAAAGGAAAATGTACAGCAGAATTTGACCAAGGCATTTGATCTTACACAAGAAGGGGTACTTCAATGTCAAGGGAGATTATGTATGCCGAAATAGATGAGTTGAGTACACAAATTATTACAGAGGCGCATCATTCGCGCTATTCTATTCATCCGGGTGCTACTAAAATGTACCATGATTTAAAAGAAGTGTATTGGTGGGGAAACATGAAAAAGAACATTGCAGAATTTGTCGCGCAATGCCCGAATTGTCAACAAGTAAAAGTGGAACATCAAAAATTGGGAGGTTACATGCAATGTATCAATCTTCCAGTATGTAAATGGGATATGATTAATATGGATTTCATTACAGGTTTACCTCGTACATTGTGGAAGTTTGATTCTATATGGGTTATAGTGGACAGGCTTACCAAATCAGCGCACTTTCTACCAGTCAAGACGACCTATACAGCTGTGGATTATGCGAAGTTGTATGTGAAAGAGATAGTACGATTGCATGGTATTCAACTTTCCATTATATCATACAGAGCAGCACAGTTCATAGCACACTTTTGGAGATCGTTTCAGCAGAGTTTGGGTACACAAGTGAATTTGAGTACGCCTTTCCATCCTCAGACTGATGGAGAAGCAGAACGTACTATTCAGACACTTGAAGATATGCTACGAGCATGCACGTTAGATTTTCAAGGCATTTGGGATGACCATTTGCCTCTTATTGAATTTGCTTATAACAATATCTATCATTCAAGTATTAAAATGGCACCTTATGAAGCTTTGTACGGAAGGAAATGTAGATCACCAATTGGATGGTTTGAGGCGGGTGAAACTGCTTTACTTGGGCCAGATATTGTTCATCAGGCTATGGAAAAGGTTAAAATGATTCAACAGCGATTGCAAACGGATCAAAGTTGCCACAAGTCATATGCCGATGTTAGAAGAAGAGGGCTTGAATTCGCCATAGGTGATTGGGTATTTTTAAAGGTGTCACTGATGAAAGGGGTAATGCGGTTTGGAAAGAAAGGTAAATTAAGTCCACGTTACATAGGCCCATATGAAATTATTAGAAGATTTGGGCAAGTTGCGTATGAGTTAGCACTACCCCAGGAACTTTCCTCAGTCCATCCGGTATTTCATGTTTCAATGCTTCGAAAATGCATAAGAGATCCATCTTGTATTGTTCCAATTGAAGATGTAAAAGTTACGGAGGATCTTACTTATGATGAGGTACCCATTGCTATTCTAGATCCACAAGTAAAGAGATTGAGGAATAAAGACATAGCTTCCATGAAAGTCCTTTGGCGAAATCAACAAGTAGAGGAGATCACATGGGAAGCGGAAGAAATGATGAAATCCAAGTATCCCCATCTATTTCATATTGATGGAGAAGTTCACAGTGCGGATGTGGACCAATAGCAAGTAAGTATCCATGAGCCTTAAGTGTTTATGTATATGTATGCTAGTATAGAGATGCAATTGTCGTAATTGAAATGATATTGTTCACATTCGAGGACGAATGTTTCTAAGGGGGGAAGAATGTAACACCCCGTACCTTCCTAACTGTACTTGACGATGTTGAACACTGCTTACTTGGGTGTCGAGAGCCATACATATGTATTTTGTAATGCTTTTGATGAGATAATTAACTTTAGCCCTCGTATATGTGATTAAACCTTCATAGGAGGTGTTTTGTGATTTTCATGGAACATTTTTGGGGTTCAAAACGAGGCTAAGAGGACCTTTAAACAAAGCACATTAAGGTTAAGAAGTAAGTTAAAGAATAGGACTTGAAGTATCTAACCAAACCCGCGAAGAAAAGTCGAAAAATAAAATTTTCAAAAAAACTAAGCAAGGGGTGCGCTGGGGGGCATGCCACGCCGCTCTGGACTAAAATTTTTAGTCCATAGGCAGCAAGTTGGCGCACCAAAGGGCTTGCCATGCTGGTTTTGTCACTTTTTCAAAGTTAGAAATTTTCTTAAGTCCCAAGGGTATCCGGGGACGTATTGAGCCGATTTTTGCCACGTTTCTTCTACAACTACGAGTGTATACATGAAATGAATGAAATATTATATTGGTATGATAAAATTACTCGAGGATGAATTTAGAGTCAAAATGAGGATTTTACCCTTATGGTCAAAATAGGCCATACGTGACTAGAATCACTTGTTTTTGGGATTGAGGCTAAGGATATGAATAGAGGGAGTGGGAATATTGTTGTAACACGTATAAGATGATTTAAACATGAGAAATTATTGATTTTATTGGGTTAAGTGAATTGGGCCCAAAAAGGACCCAAAAGTGAAAAGAAAACATGGCCCAAGAATGGGTCAAAAGACCCATTCTTGCCTTGACCTTCTAGAACCCCTTATTAAATGCTAAAGAGTGTCTAAGGATGGAATTGAGGGCCTATTTAAAGGGCAATAAATCTGATTTTTATTTCTTTCAAAGTCTCATGCCTTTTAGACAAATACACAAGATATTTTCTTCAAAACCTAAGAACTCAAAGTCAATTCTTGGAGCAAGATCATCACTTTTCAAGCTTGGATAAGTGATTATTGTTATGGATTAATATATTTTATGCATGAAAGAGTATGTAAATCATGTTGGTTTTTCTTGGAAATGTTGGACATGGTACTTTGGTGTTTTTGTATAAGATTTGTGATCCATGGGATTCAAGCTTGAATTATGACTTGTGCCTTTGATGAAAGATCATGGTATGGATAAAATATGAACGTGTATGGTGTTATTTTGTTTTTAAACTTGTTATTTTATATAAGTGTAAATTGTGGAATTTTGGCCGATATGGGCTATAAAGTGTATTAAGGTGAATTGATGGACTATTTGTGATGTGGTGTGGATAAGGAAGTGTAAAGGAGAAGTGTTGTGGTGAAATATGTTGATTATCATGTATTGGTCAATGTTGGTAATATTGGGGAATTTTTGGAATAATAATTTTATCAATGGTTTTTTCAAGGGGAAATGACATGTTTAAAGGCAAACATGTAACTCGTTGACATTGTATGCCTTTGTAAAGTAATTGGTGGTTAATGTCAATTCCGTTATGTATTTGTGTTGTAGAGTGATACATAAAGAAGGAGCGGGACTATTTTATGCACGTCTAAGGTTGTTTATTCGTATTGAGACAACAAGGTATGTAAGGTTATTCTGTCCATATCTTTCTACGGTAAATAGTATTCATATTGACATTATGCTTGTTCCATCCCGAAATGTGCTAAGGTATCCCATATACGGTTATCCATGGTCATTGTCATATATTTCCTACTCATTGATCATTGGTGAATCTGATGTCTCATATTCATGGTTAATGTTCCAAAAGCTCAACTAAGGTTATGTTCCAATGTTCCAATAGTGATTATACTTATGTCTCTTGTTCATGGAATATTGTCCAATGGTTCCAATGGTGTTATGGTTCTAATAATGTTATGTTTCCCACAATGTTTATTTACATATCCCTCACTCATTGGTTAATGATCCAAAGCTTAAAGTAAAGTTATGACTATCATGTATCAATCTCAAAATAATAAACAAAGTAATGCATATGTGGTCAATGATCAAGTATGTACGGCATCTTTGGGGGCAAAAATGCCTAGCTCAAGCCGATCCCGAGGTTGTTGGATCAGGAGGCAGTCATAGGGGCATAAGCCTAGCTCGGACCTATCCTGACAGGGGGCAGCCCTAGAGGTAATAACCTAGCTCGAGCCGAACCTGAAATATTGTATGGGTGGCAGCTCTAGAGGTACTAACCTAACTCGAGCCGATCCCGATATATACATTGATTCATAGGGTGGCAGCTCTAGGAGCATAAGCCTAGCTCGAGCCGATCCCAACATAACATGATGTTATGTTAAAACCCACTATTCAGTCGGGGCTCGGGTATCACAGGTCAAAGGCAAAGATGAATAATCATTGAAGTAAAGATGCAAAGAATGTAATGAAAGCAACATAAACGGTTTCCAAAGTACAGAACAGTGACTCATCTACACTGTGACTTATCTATATTGGTTATGCATTTGAACTTGAGTTTTTTTTTTACATACTTACATATCTTACAAGTTTCATATGGCCTTACATACTCAGTACATTCTTCGTACTGACCCCTCTTGGGGAATTTACCTTACTTGCTGCAGGCGCAGGTACTAGTAGGCCTCCATAGTAGGTTGCCAGTTGTTGCATATCTTTGGTGAGGTCCAGTTAGTTTGGGGCTACTCCGGGTCACAGTTGTACATATGTTTAGGTGTTGTACATGTTGTATAAAGCGGGTACTTGTCCCGACTTTTAGTTCATTTTGGTCAATGCTTTTGTTAGAGGCTTTTGTAGACAGATGTGGGTGTATAAATGTAAAAGGGATATGTCGTTCTTGACTTGGTGGCCTTAACGGCCAAGTTTCGCATATGTATATATATATCATGTTCCATGAATTCCATTGTTGGTAGCTATAGCTATTATGTGATTGGGTTTCTTATGGCATGCATATGATTGAATAGAGACAAAGCTTGGTTCTCTCGGGCCTTGTCGGCTACGAGTGCCAATCTGTCCCGATGGGATTCGGGGCGTGACAAATGTGGTATCGGGGAATTAAAAGCAACCATTTCAAATGTTTTCATTTTTTTCCCTTTCAAACTCCCATCACCCCATGTTTAAAGAATTGCTCCTCTACCATAACTCCCACCTTCTACTCCATATAAATCCATCACCCACTTTAATTCATAACATCACCACTTCTTTTAAATGTATACATACTAAATCAAATGATAGGTCAAGGTTTCATTTTTCTCCATTAAGGTATGAATTCTCTTGTATTATGTAAATTTTTGACTTTGTATTTGGTTTATTGGATTGGGTATTAATGGTGAGTGAGTTCACTCAATGAGCCATAAGGAAACATAATTTTGAATTCTGAAAAAGAAATTCTAGTAAAAATAGTGTTGCCCACCAACTTAAATTGAAGTTATGGATGCTTGAGAAAGGGTGATGTCTGAGTAACCCTATTTTAGACCGGATAATTATGAAATTTTCATCACATGATGAGATTTATGCCACAGATGAGACTGTAACATTAATGGTGTAAAGAAAAGTTGAACAATTTAAAGTTTATTGCATCCTTGAATATGGCCACAGAGCGTCAATAATACCTTTCACCCACATATAATTTGATGATGCATAGGTGTGATGGTTTGGATAATAGCTCATCGCCTCCAACCACCTATGGCACCTATATTTTGCATAAGAGTGATAACTTGGATAACGTACCATCAAGTCCTCGATGGATCATCATATCTATCTATCATCTGGCTCTTACATACTGGTTAAGAGTGACTACTTGGATGGCTGGTAGTCACTGATACACCATGGTTACATGGCACTTTCGATGCTTAAAACAAGGAAAATATTCAATAACTTGGGTGTATTTGGTTGGTATGATGTGGTTTCTGTCTTACATTGCAGGAAAACAGGTTTTAAAGGC
Organism: Capsicum rhomboideum; assembly: GCA_031232105.1. Classification (NCBI taxonomy): domain Eukaryota; kingdom Viridiplantae; phylum Streptophyta; class Magnoliopsida; order Solanales; family Solanaceae; genus Capsicum; species Capsicum rhomboideum. The sequence goes on along the minus strand of CP124712.1, from coordinate 48,180,798 downwards.
AACAAATGATCAAAAGGAAGAATCAATCCCGAAAACAGAGTGTAGGAAGATTAAAGATGAGATCTGCACCAAATAGGTGATTCACAATACACTTTACGTGAAGTGAGTGGCTGTCGTGAGTCGACTTCCAGAGGATCAAAAGTTGCCTGATTTCCATACTAGGCTGTCACGTGGCATGACTAGGTGGCGTGAGTTATGTTCTGAAGCTGGTAATTTGAGCCTGATATCCACGACACTCACTTATGTGGCGTGACTTGGTTCCACGATACCAAGTCACGATACCGTGGAAGTTGCCAACTCTGTTCTCCTGTTCTGATTAGGATAGGATTAGCTTTATACCTATAAATACCCCTGTATAGTCCTATGTGCGAGAGGGAGTCAGTATATTATTTTGAGATATATTTTCTATTGTTTCTGAGTTCATAAACATATTATTGGTTTTGTAATCAAAAACCCTAGATTCGAGTTTTATTCATAATTGATATTTCAGTTCTTCCTCATTATTGTGAGTGTGCAATTATGTTTTCATCTTTGAATCCTTCTTGTGTTCTTGCAATTATGAGTAGCTAAACTCATCAACTAGGGTTGTGTGAACTATGAGGAATTAACAAAATGGGTTAAGTGCAAAGCAATTCTGAACTGCTGTGAATGCAAGTATTGTTATTTCTTTCATTGTGATTGATCTTCTAACGGTTCCAAATGTTAGAAACTCGCTTGTATTCTAGACTTGCTCGAGAGAGAGGTATAGATTTGTAAAAGGAGATAACAATTGAGAGTTGAAGCTATCAACCTTCATCTAATAACTTGAGCCTTAGCGGGAATAGTTATCTGAGATCCAGGACAAGGGTTAGTACTGCGACACTCGGAGATCGAGAGGAGAAGAGTGAAATTCATCTAACCAAGGTTGAGAGACATTTAGATGAACATATTTTGTCAGATTTTGCATGCAACATAGCATGATGGTTTTGTTAGCACAAGTAACCGGTGGAGTTAAGGAATCATTGGGGATCACAGTCCTAGTGTACTTCTCATATTGACTACAAACACTATAATCAGGAATCGTTATGGTTATTTCTTACTTACAAACCCCCCCCCCCAATTTTTACTTATTTGCCAACTACTCGAACAAGAACTTAACCTACTTCCTTCCTATTCCCTGTGGGATGGACCCCAACCTAGTTGGGTTCTATATTTGACAGCGAACGTTTTATACTTCTTAGGAGGCATATTTTGGACGACATCAAATTTTGGCGCCGTGGCTTGGGAATACGGTTACGGAGTTGATTAGTTTATTTGTTTGAGTTGATTGGTTTTGTAGGAGTCAAGGCAATCCCCTAATTCCACTTGATCTTGAAATTGAAAGGACTCTGAGAGCTAATCGAAGAATGGTGAATACTGACGGAGTGCAGGATCCCGCAGCTGTGGGAGACATTCATCACCAACCAATTTAGCCAGTTGGTCATAAAATAGCGGATCAAACTACCGCTCGATTGATACGGTAAGAGCAAGCTTGGCAAGCTTCTCTTAGACAAGCAGAAAGAGATAATCGACCGATGCAAGAAGCAGCACAGTGACTGGCTGAGGATGAAGAGCGACAAAGATGATTGAGAGTGCAACTGAGACCATATATGCCTGTTTATGATGATCCTAAGGAAGAAGACATGGCCTACTTCGAGCCAATAGATATTGGTGTCATTATTCCACCTAAGCTACCTTCGGGCACTAAGTTCAACATTACTAGTGCCATGATTTACCTACTAAACTTTAAGGGTGCATTCGTCGGTCTTCCTACTGATGATCCAAACATGCACGTGATGAATTTTGTAGGGGTCTGCATATCGTATAATCTGCCTGGAGTTGACCAAGAAGCTATTCGATTAAGATTGTTCCCATTCTCTCTAACAGGAGAAGCGACTTTGTGGTTGGCAGAATTACCCTGAGGTTAGATCACTACTTGGCAAGAATTAAGAAATCAATTTCTGGAAAGATTCTTTCCACCTTCCAAGATGCTACAGTTGAAGGATGAAATCTATAATTTCACACAACTATATTCTGAAGCACTGTCCTTGACATGGCTAAGGTTCAATAAGAAGCTACAGAATATGCCAAATTATAGGATGAGTGGAAGGAACTTACTTGAAATCTTCTACAGAGCTTTAAGTTCCAAAACAAAGGCGGTAGCAGATACTATCACTGGTGGAGCATTCATAAGTATGAGATGGGAACGAGCTTTGGAGATATTAGATCATATCACTAAGACCAACCGAGGCTGGCATACTCGGGAGGCAGAAACGCCTGCTGGCACATATGCTATTGGAGCTTCACCAGCACAACGGGCTTTGGACGAATTTGTAGCTCAAAAGGTCACTCAGCTGAGGACAGAAATTGGTCTTCTGGCCAAACAGATTGTGACTAGAGATGCTGAAAAGGTGCATGTTGTAGGTACAAAAGGTAAAATGCCTAAACATGATGATAGTGAATCTGATGAGGAGACGAAATACTTGGATAGAGAAGTGGTGGATTCTTGAGACAAGGGTCTAATCAAGACTCTTGGAACTCAAGGCAAGGGAATCAAGGTTGAAACTATTATGGAGATAATTACAAAAAGTCGGGAAATAGAGATCGAAAACGAGACCGTGATGGTGATTGGAGATGGAAGGATGATTATAGAGAGAAGAGTGGCTATTATGTAGCACCAGGAAGCCGTGATGATAAGTCTGGAAAATCAAGGATGGAGGCCCTTCTTAATAAACTGGTCAAAGGGTCAGAGAGCCAGGAAAATTGCTTGAAGGAGATTAGGTGCGACATTTTGGGAATAAGTCAAAAAGTGGAATCTCATTCAACTGCCAATAAACAGTTGGAGCAACAATTTGGGCAGATATCATTGGCACTAAATCAACGTCAGCCAGGCACCCTTCCAAGCAACACCATCCAAAATCCAAAAAATGATAGCCATTGTCTAGCCATTACTACTAGAAGCGGGAAATGCACGACTGATCCACCTATACCTATCGACAGTGGTAATACCAATGAGCCGAATGTTATTGATGTAGAAACTGAGTTAGAGACAGATAATTCAAAGGGCAAAATAATTCCAGATCATCATTATACTAGCAAAAAGGCAAAATCTGAAAAGAGGTAGGAAAATGAGGTACCACAAGTGCTAAAAACTATCCCATGACCTCCTCCTCCCTTTCCTCAAAGGTTGAAAAAGAAAGCTGACGAAGGCAAATATCAGAAGCTTATTACAATGTTGAAGGAGCTATCGGTCAACATCCCTATTGTTGAAGCATTGGAACAGATGCCAGGGTATGCTAAGTTCATGAAAGACTTGGTGAAAAAGAAGAGAACTGTCAGTTTTGACCCAACAAATATCTTACATCATTGTAGTGCAGTTGCTTCGCATTCCCTAGTTGAAATTAAGGAGGATCCAGGATCTTTCACAATTCCTTGTACTATCGGGTCCTACAACTTTGCTAAAGCACTTTGTGATATAGGTGCTAGCATTAACTTAATGCTGTTAGCCATTTTCAAGTAGTTGGGGTTGGTAGCACCAAAACCAACCTCTATGAGACTTCTCATGGACGATAGGACTGTGAAAAGCCGGTGGGAATTCTGTATGATATTTTGGTAAAGGTTGCATCTTTTATCTTTCCGGCTGACTTAGTGATTCTTGATTGTGAAGTTGACTTTGAGGTTCCCATTATACAGGGAAGACCATTCCTTGCCACTGGTCTTGCACTGGTCGACATGCAAATGGGGCAGATGAAATTCAGGTTAAATGATAAACAGGTCACTTTCAATGTTTGTCGTTCCATGAAGCAACCAAGAGATAAGTGGGTGATTTCGGTAATAGATGCGGTTGATGATAGTGATGTTGTTGTGTCTCTTGAAGAAAGGTTGGGGGTAGAAGCTCTTGGGGTCATGATTATGAATTTTGATAGTAACAATATTGAGGACTATGATGAGCTAGCTGGTGCACTCACTGGGAAGGGAGCATACACTTATGCTCCAAAGAAATTTGATCTCTATTTAAAGAATAGGGTGAACCCACCAGATCACCCATCTATTGAGGAACCTCCCATTTTGAATCTTAAGGCTCTTTCGGCTCACCTTCGCTACACATTTTTGGGAGCCAATAACACCTTGTATGTGATTATTTCTATTAAATTGGAGGAGTGGCAAGTAGAGGCTCTGGTTTCGGTATTGAGAATATTTAAGAGGGACATTGGTTGGTCCATTGCTAATATTATAGGAATTCCACCCGGTCTTTGCACTCATAAAATTCAACTTACTCCTGAGTACGTACCGAGCATTGAGCACCAACGTCGTCTAAACCCACCTATGCAAGAGGTTGTGAAGAAAGAGATCATCAAGTGGTTTGATGCAGGAGTGGTTTACCCTATTGCTGATAGCAAGTGGGTGAGTCCAGTTCAGTGTGTGCCAAAGAAGGGAGTAATCACTGTGATTACAAACGACAAGAATGAGTTAATCTCAATGAGTCCGGTCACTGGATGGAAAGTTTGTATGGATTATCGAAAGATGAATTCTTGGACAGAAAAAGATCATTTTCCTATGACCTTCATGGATCAGATGTTAGACCGTCTTGCCAGTAGAGGATGCTATTGTTTTCTTGATGGCAATTCGGGGTATAATCAGATTTTTATTGCTCCCGAGGACCAAGAGAAGACCACTTTCACTTGTACATATGGGACATTTGCATTTAAAAGGATGCCTTTCGGTCTACGTAATGCACCAGCCACTTTTCGATGTTGCATGATGTCTTTTTTCTACGACATGGTGGAAGACACTATTGAGGTTTTTATGGATGATTTTTCTGTTGTGGGAGACTCTGATGATTGCATGGCACACCTTGCTAATGTGATGCAGAGATGCGAGGAGTGCAACTTAGTGCTGAATTGGAAAAAATATCACTTTATGGTCAACGAGGATATCGTATTGGGGCATCAGATTTCAAAGAAAGGTATTGAGGTTTATAAGGCAAAAATTGAGGTGATTGAAAAGTTACCTCCACCTATCTCCATAAAAGGTATTCGAAGTTTCTTAGGTCATGTTGGCTTTTATAGATGATTCATCAAGGTCTTCTCTAAGATTGCACATCCTTTATTCAAACTTTTGGAGAAAGAGGTGAAGTTCGTGGTCGATGAGGCATGTCTAAAAGCATTTGAGTGTCTTAAAGAGAAGTTGGTTTCAGCCCCTATTATTGTGTCACCAAATTGGACGATGCCTTTTGAGGTTATGTGTGATGCTAGCGAAGTGGCTTTGGTTGCAGTCCTTGGCCAAAGCCGTAAGAAGTTGCTACATCCGATTAACTATGCTAGCAAAGTGCTTAATCCAGCTCAAAAGAATTATACTGTGCCTGAGCAAGAATTGTTAGCAGTGGTATTTTCTTTTGAGAAATTCAGATCTTACTTGATAGGTACGAAGGTGATTGTGCATATATACCATGCATCTCTTCGGTATCTTATTCCAAAAAAGGATGCTAAGCCAAGATTGATTCGGTGGGTACTTCTATTGCAAGAATTTGACTTTGAAGTCAAGGATCATAAGGGAACCGAGAATCAGGTCGCTGTCCATCTATCACGCCTTGAGGAGGAGGCCATGCTCAAATTAAAGGATGATCTTGAGGTTGATGATACTTTTCCAGATGAGCAGGTATTGGCCGCATCGCAAGACTTAATCCCTTGGTTTGCTGATTTTGCCAACTTTTTGGCAAGTGATCTAGTTTTGGAAGATATGTCATATCAGCAGCAAAAGAAATTCATGCATGAGGTGAGAAAATTCTTCTAGGATGAGCCGTATTTATTTAGGGTGTGTGCAGATGGAATAATTCGAAGATGTGTTCCAGAGGTCGAGATGATGAGTATTTTGGAAGCGTGTCATTCATCTCCAGTTGGGGGTCATCATGGAGGTGCGCGGACTGCTCATAAGATCTTACCATGTGGGTACTACTGGCCTACCATTTATAAAGATGTTCATGACTATGCTCGATCTTGTGACCATTGTCAAAGGCAAGGCAATATCTAACACAGAAACGAACTTCCCATGACAACTATACTTGAGCTTAAATTGTTTGACGTGTGGGGAATTGACTTTATGGGCCCTTTTGTGAGCTCACATGGGATGAAATACATTTGGTCATTGTCGACTATGTGTCTAAGTGGGTGGAGGCAATTGCACTTCCTAATAACGAAGGAAAAAGTGCAACAACATTCTTGAAAAAGAACATATTTTCACGATTTAGTACACCCCAAGTTATCATTAGTGATGGAGGATCCCACTTCTGCAATCATTTGTTCAAGGCCCTGCTTGAAAAATATGGTGTTAAACATAAGGTGGCGTCACCTTACCATCCTCAGACAAGCGGGCAAGTTGAAGTGTCAAATCGTGAGATCAAGTCTATTCTGGCAAAAACAGTGAATGCCAATAGGACTGATTGGGCTCGAATATTGGATGATGCGTTATGGCCATATCGAACTGCTTTCAAAATGCCAATTGGTGTATCACCATATCAGTTGGTTTTTGGAAAATCTTGCCATTTGCCTATTGAACATGAATATAAGGGTTTATGGGCTTTGAAAAGGTTGAATTTAGACTGGAGTGAAGCGGCTAAATTAAGACTTGATTAGATGGATAAGATGGATGAATTTCATCTCCGGGCTTATGAAAGTTCAGCAATATATAAAGAGAAGATGAAATTATATCATGATCATATAATTGAGAACCGAGAGTTTCACCCGGGAGATTCGATGCTACTTTATAACTCCAAGCTTCGCTTGTTCGCTAGAAAATTAAAGTCCAAATGGTCTGGTCCATTCATAGGTATTCCCACATGGAGCAATTGAGCTAAAAGGAGCGGATAATGTTCTATTCAAGGTCAATGGGCAACGTGTTAAGCATTATGTGGGAATCATGGAAGAAATAAAGACATGTGAGGAACTTGAGCTTGATGAAGTCTAAGTAGTCAAGCTAGCCATGTCGTGCCGCGACGTTAAATCAGGTGCTTTATGGGAGGCAACCCATGGGCTAGTTGGTGAAGTCTGAGTATCCAAGTTAGCCGTGTCGTGCTGCGGCATTAAATCAGGTGCAACCCATGGGCTAGTTGGTGAAGTCTGAGTATCCAAGTAATTCGTGTCGTGCCGCGTCTTTAAATCAGGCGCTACTTGGGAGGCATCCCACGATCTAAGAATGTTGTGATCTGAGCATAGGAGGAACAGTTAGCTAAAATTCACAAGATTTACCTGATTAGGTCCAGTACTATTCATGCCACAACTCACGTCACGTGAGAGTACACACAACACGTGGGTGGTATCGTTAAAATCAGAAGTAAATTCTAGGTGTCTGAAACTCATCTATGGTAGAGGACCCATGTGATATAGGTATACCCACGTCACGTGGGTGATCTCGTGTCGCACCTCAAATTTCATTGGGGCAGACTGGTACCCAAAGCCGTTAAGGCCCGAGAGAACCAACCAATGATCGTATACATTCATATGCATGTCGACATTCTGTCACACGTGGATACAAGATATCAATGACAAAAATCTTGGAAAGACATTCAAATAGATATGACACATGGCCGTTTGGGCCACCACATCAAAAAAGGGTCATACATTCCTTCGTTCATCTTAAAATGTCTACAAAGCCTCTAACAGATACATAACCAAGCCTATAGTTGGGACAAGTCCCCATTTTATACAACTTTTACACAGTACCAAAACAAGTGTATACAAGTGATTCAGAAATCCCCAAATCAACTGGAGCTCACCAACAGTCTGCTGATAACCCGTATCTTACTGTGAAGCTTTACAAGCTCCTGTGCCTGCCGCAAGTAAGGTATGTTCCCCCAAGGGACATCAGTATGAAGGAATGTACTGAGTATGTAAGGCTATAAGCAACTACAGGAAATATAAGAACTTCAATGGAATCAAGTACAAATGAATGAACAATACTGATAAACCACCGTACTGTATATGTGGAACCATGTACATTGCCTTCATTGCTTTCCATTTATGTTCATATCATTATCATCATCAATCATATAATGCCTGGGCCCCAACTTATCAGTAGGAAATAACATTGGGATCGTCTCTAGCTAGGCATATGCCCCTTTGAGCTACCACCCATAAATTAATAAAGCAGTTTCATCTCGAGCTAGGCTTATGCCCCATTGAGTTGCCCCCTGTTAGGTTTGGTTCGAGCTAGGCTTTCGCCCCATTGAGTTTCTCCCTGATCCAATAATCTCGGGATCATCTTTAGCTAGGCTTTCGCCCCTTTGAGCTACCACCGGTACTCAATCATCAACCATATATGCATTACTTCATTCTTTACTTTTGAGATTGATACATTGGTGGTCATAACATTATTGCAACTTTGGATCAATAGCCAATGAATGAGAGACACATGAATAACAATTTATAAAAAACCTGAAATGAGACACTTTAGAACATTTTGGAGTGGAAACAAGTTCGGTAAAAATGAGAACAATAGGAACTGCCAAAGAATACGGAAAAAAGAAACCTGACATACCTTATCCTTCCAATGTGTGAATATAATAGTTTAGCTCTTCCTTAAAGTGCTACTCTACAATAGGAATACATAACAGAGCTTACATTAGAAGTCAACTATATTTCCAACCGATAGGATTACACACTAGGTTTATGCTTTACACTTCCTCCTTAATACATCGTCACATTTACTTCACCACATCACCTAAACACCTTTCACCACAACACATTACAAATAATACACCATTGATACATTTCAAAACGTCTCTGGAATACCCCATTAGAGTTATCCAATAGGTACCATGGGTTGGTGATTGCATCGAAGAAGGGTAGAGGGGCCTTGGGGGGTCAAAGAGAAACAAAAACAGGCCAAACGAGGTCCTGGAATGACTTTCGGAGACACCTTCGCCTACAAGTGGTAAGGTACGGCCGTAGGTGCCCCCTTGGCCCTGTCCAGGGCCACCTACGGTGCCACCTGCGCCCACATGTGCCTCACTTCCGATGGCAAGTGCCCATTTCGACTGCCAGGGGTGACTTTTGGGTCCTTTTTTGCAATAAATGGTCCATGGCCATAAGTGAGCTTCCCTTTTCATATTTTAGGTCAACTTGATGCTAATGAACAACTATGGTTTCAGTATGCACATGAGCATCACAAAACTATATTCTTCTTTCACTACACCAGTACATAACAACATTTCCACAAGTCACACACAAGAAGAAAACAAGTCAGGGCCATAACCACATCCTATCATGTTAAAAAACACATCCTAACATGTTGACATCTCATCCATATCATTCACTTCCTTCAAGACCTCAAGTCTCCTTTCAAGTTTAAGTCACATAGAAGGCAAATCCTTTAGCAAAGAAGCAAAAGTGGACTACTCAACACTTATAAACATAACCAACATGATTTATACAACCCCTCATGCATATAATATATTAAACCATAAGATTAAACACTTACCCAAGCTTGCAAGGAGATGATCTTGTCCAAAGGAAGTGGTTACTTAGGTTTGAAAGAAGAGAGAAATATCTCTTGGAAAAGTATAGAATTGGCATGTGTATTATGGTGAATAAGAATCTTATTTTAGCCTCATATAGTCCCTCATGGTCATCCTTAGCCAAATACTTGGTCATAATTAATGACATGTTTACTTGGTCAACTTTTGGAATGGGTCATTTCCTTTTTAGGCCATGTCTTATTGCTTAATTGTTGGGCCTCAATTGATCCCAATAGCATAATATTAATTGAGCCCCATACATTTAGTGGATAATTCACCTCATCTCATATTTAAATAATTCCAATACTGTTAAGGTAATCAAATAGGTTCGAAAATATAAGAGGGGTTACATCCTTCCCCCCTTAGGAACATTCATCCTCGAATGTTGTTAACATTATCCAATATAAATACATTCAATTCTAAGTTCATTTTTCATGTTATCATAACATATAATGCTTATAGATACTTACTTTTCATTGCTCCAATCCCGTATCTTGCACTTTTGCTTCCATTTGAAATAAATGTAGGTACTTAGACTTCATCATTTCCTCGACTTCCCATGTGATTTCTTCTACTTTTTGATTTTTCCAAAGTACTTTTATGGAAGCTACGTATTTATTTCTTAACCTCTTGACCTGTCGATCCAGAATAGCAATAGACACTTCCTCATATGTGAGATCTTCTGTAACTTGCACATCTTCAATGGGAGTAATATTAGATGGATCTCCTATGCATTTCTGAAGCATCGAAACATGAAACACTGGATGAACTATGGAGAGTTCTTTGGTAGTGCTAATTCATATGCAACTTGACCAAATCTTTGGGTAATCTTATATCGCCCTATATAACGTAGACTTAGCTTTCCCTTCTTTCCAAATCTCATTACCCCTTTCATTGGTGATACTTTCAAGAATACCCAGTCACCTATGGAAAATTCTAGCCCCCTTCTTCTAACATCGGCATATGATTTGTATTGACTTTGAGCCGTTTGTAGCCGGTGTTGTGTCACACCCCAAATTCCAATGGGGCGTACTGGCACCCAAAGCTGTTGAGGCCCGAGAGAACTAATTTTTGCTCATGTACATTCATATTCATGTCTCTGTATGAATATCATTCTATCTCATGTAACTAGATACCAATGATGGAAGTCATGGCAAACATATGCTATATATGAAACTTGGCCGTTAGGGCCATCAAGTCAAACTGGACATACATCTCTTACATTCATCTTCCCACATACGTCTACAAAGCCTCTAACAAATACATGTACATAACCAGCCTACAGTCGGTACATGTCCCCGCTATATACAATATTTACATAATACCAAAACCAATATACACATGTGACTCGGAAAGCCCCGAACCAACTGGAGCTCACCAATGATCGACAAATGATCCGCAACCTACTGTGGAGGTCTACTAACACCCATGCCTACAGCAAGTAAGGTAAGTCCCACAAGGGCGTCAGTACGAAGAATGTACTGAGTATGTAAGGCTATAAGAAACTGCATCATACATAAGAACATCAATGGAATCAAATATAAGAGAATAGTCAATATGGATAAACCATCATTCTGTATGTTTGGAACCATGTACATTACATTCGTTACTTTCTTTTCCTTTACGTTCATTCGTCTTTATCAGTCTACCCATGCTAGGCTTTTCTATCTCCCCTGGGATGAGATTTATCGTTCTACCCATGTTAGGCTTTTCTGTCCTCCCTGGGATGAGATTTATCGTTCTACCCATGCTAGGCTTTTCTGTCACCCCTGCGATGAGATTAACCCATGCTAGGTATTTTAACCCCTGCGATGTGATTAACCCATGCTAGGCTTTTATTTCGCCCCTGGGATGTTAAATTAACCCATGCTAGGCTTTTATATCGCCCCTGGGATGTTAAAGTAACCCATGCTAGACTTTTATATCGCCCCTGGGATGTTATTCAAGAATATACAGACAATGATACATTACTTCCGTTCTTTCATTATAAGAGTGATACATTACTTCATTTATTTACTTCTATGAGATTGATACGTAGGTAGTCATAACATTATCGGAACTTTAGAACGTAACATTATTGGAACTTTAGAACCATGTCCACAGTTATGTGACACATGAATAACAATTGATCAATGACTAAGGAACATGTGAATAACAATAGATGACAGCGTGAAATGAGATACCTTAGAACATTTCGGAATAGAACAAGTACAATTGCAATATGAACAGTATGTGCTGCAGAAAGATATGGAAAGAGTAACCTTACATACCTTATCTTCCCAATATGAATACACAGTCCTATATGTGAATATAATAATCCAGCTTTGTCCTTATGTTTTACTCTACAACACAAGTACATAACGGAGCTCACGTTAATTACTAACTACCTTACAAGCGCATAATGACAATGCATTACATGATTACCCTATAACGTCATTTCATCCTTTACAATACCATTCACGGCATTGTCATACCAACAATACCACAAAATTCCACACATTGACCAAGACATCATAAAACAATAGCACTTCACACCATGTTTATCCTCTACGCCTCCTTATTAACACTACGTCACAATTACTCCATCAAGTCACCTCAATACGTTTCATAACAACAATCCCACAAGTTATACCCATAGAAAAAAACAATATAAGGACATAAGCACATATTACATGTTGATATTTCATCTACACCATTCACTTTCATCAAAACCTCAAGTCTCCTTTCAACTTCAAGTCACATGGATGACACATCTTTAGCAAAAAGCAAAAGTCCACTACTCAACACTTTTAGACATAGCCATCATGATCTACACTATCTCTCATGCATATAATATATTAAATCACAAGAATAAACATTTACCCAAGCTTGAAAAATGATGATCTTGTCCAAAGAGATGGCTTAGGGTTTTGAGAGCTAAAAGGAAAATCTTGGAAACGTCTAGAATGGCATGTGTGTTGATGTGAATAAAAATATGATTTTTACTTGTATTATATCTCCCCTCAAGTCATAATTATCCAATTCTTGGCATTAAATGCCATGTTTACTTGGTCAACATGGAAGAATGGGTCATTTGCCCTTTTGGGCCATGTCTTTTGGCTTCATTTTGGGCCTCAAATTGAGCCCACTAACACATGTTACCTTAGCCCACCAATTTCAATGCATGATCCACCAATTATCTCGTGTTTACATAATTCCATAAATGTGAATACACTATTCAACTCACGAGATTCGTGTTCGTCGCCTCAAATCCAAAAATAAACGATTTTTGCCACTCATGGCTTAATTTATCATAAATAGATAAAAATTATAAAAAAAATAAAAAAGACGATGAATTAACCCTTATTTGGATGCCAAAATAGTCCAAGAGTAGTCTCACTAAGATAGAATAATGATACCATAACCCAAGAGCCCTATTTAGAGACTAGTGGTCGGAGAAAATTTTTGGCAAAAAGCGGCCTGGCACGCCCCTGGGTGCGCCCCACACTTAAATTTTGATTTCCTTCTTTTCTTCAACTTTTCTTTGCGGATACTAGCACAATATCAATATTCCATCAAAACCAATACCAAATACGTACTTATTGCTCTCAAAACAAAGGTAAACATGGTTCAAATAAGACATATAAACTCTAGATCACCAATCAAGTAGGGTCGAAAATGTATGGGGTGTTACATGTTGTATCACCTTAACTTTCTCCATATCTTGATGAACAAGATCTATCCTAAATAAGGCAGTTTCACCCACTTCAAACCATCCAATTGGCGATCTACACTTTCTTCCATATAAAGCTTCGTAAGACGCTATTTTGATACTTGAATGATAGCTATTTTTGTAGGCAAATTCAATAAGCAATAGATGATCATCCCAACTACCTTTAAAGTCCAATGTGCAAGCTCGTAGCATATCTTCAATTGTTTGAATAGTACATTCTACTTGTCCATCTGTCTCAGGATGAAAAGTTGTACTTAAATTCACTTGGGTTCCCAAACTCTTCTGAAAAGACTTCCAAAACTATGCAGTAAATTGAGCTCCCCTGTCCGATATAATAGATATTGGAATCCCGTGTAATCGAACTATCTCTTTAATATATAACCTTGGATAATCCTTAGCTGTATAGGTGGTCTTGACCGGTAGAAATGTGTTGATTTGGTAAGCCTATCAACTATTACCCATATGGAATCAAATTTCCGAAGTGTATGAGGCAAACCTATGATGAAATCCATGTTGATCATATCCCACTTCCAGACAGGAAGATTTATACATTGAATATAACCTCCAAGCTTCTGATGCGCTACTTTTACTTTTTGACAATTCGGATAAAGAGCTACGAATTTTGCAATGTTCTTCTTCATGTTACCCCACCAATACACTTCCTTCAAATCATGATACATTTTGGTTGTTCCCGTATGAATAGAATATTGTGAATGATGTGACTCTATCATGACCCATCTAATGGATTTGTTGCTAGACATAGTCAAATCCTAGTGTAGCCATAGATTGGAACTATTTGTGTTGACACTTGGCTAATATTCGATGGAATTTAGCCAAGAAATATTCATCAATCGATCGAAAGACGTGGCGTATAATTAAGGCTCCGAGGCTAATTTGTTAATCCGTGATTAATCATGAGTACTTGATTTAAATACTTTGGATCGTTGATAGAATTAATTTTCCATTATCATTTTCCTTGTTTCCCATAATTTGTGAAATTAATTGATCAACTTGTTCATATTTTAATTGGTTCAATCAATGTTATGTTTTTATATTAAAAAAACCCCAAATATTTGTATCCTTTTTTTGGATTATAGCAAATTGCTTTTATTCCATATTTTCTCGATCGCTAGTCACATTGTTTCCTGTGGGATCAATCCCGACTCTAAGATAGGTAACGATATTGCTAACGACTACGTACACTCATTTCTAGGGTGTAGTTGAGCGTTATTAGAATTTAAGGGATTTTTTATCCTTTCCTTAACCTAAAATATCCCCCACCCTTCTAAAAAGTCCCCTAGTCTATTATTTATCCTAAATCTTGATAAAAACACCTCCTCTCATCCTCTCCAAAGTCCCAAAAACTCTCAAGTTTCAAGAAGAAAGATCCAAGGCTTTAGTTCAAGGTTTTCTTGTAAATTTTATTACAAAGGTATGTTGAACAATCCCCTTTCAATCGCTTCTATAAATGGATGATTTCTTATTACGAATGTTTATATATATATATATATATATATATATATATATATATATATATATATGAATTGTGAATTAGGTATTGAGAATGGTTTTATGAAAGATGAAAAGATTTAACCTCCTAGGAACCCGTTTTCTGTTAAATTATTTCTAGTTTATATTTGAACTTGGGATTTGGGATTGTTACTTGAATATGAAATCTCTATATTATGAATTTTAGGTTGGGAAATGTTGGGGGTCAAAAAATCGTATTTTTGATAAATCATTTCGGATACTCTAAACCTTTTGGTGATAAAAGTAAATTTACCCCATCCCATGGTCTTTTCCAAAAAATGATGAACTCATTATGACTCTTGAAACCTTTAATGGATTTCGAATGTGTTTATGATCAATCTAGATTAATGATGGGGATAATGAGTTAGCAAGTTATATGATAATATAATGGCATGGTATGTTCGGCTTGCAAGTCTTGGTATGATGATACCAAATTAATGATTGCCCCTATGAAATTTTTAATTTATGATGAATGGTTAAATGTTTATGAAAATGTAATAGTATTGGCTTTAAGAGAATTAGGTAGTTCACGGAGTAGGTGTTAGTCCTCATGACCCAACAGCCGAAATCTATGTTTTGTCGACATAGGGATGGCTCGCTCCTTAATTAGATTACCTTATGATTTTCCTTTATGAGGATGATATGATGGCCTATATGATGATTATCCTGGTTCATGCGGCAAACATGGATCGAGGCTCTGCTGGTCGGGTGGTGATCGGACTCATATAGCCAGTGGTACATATGGTCAGTGATACAACCTAATTCTAAACTAAATTAAAGAAATGCTTATGGTTTGATTTTTGAGTCATTAATTATGCTCCCCTTTATGTTTCAGTTTTAACTAAATGACTTACTTTATAAGATATATTTTCACTTTCCCTAGGTTGCATACCAGGACTCACCATACTGATCATCCCTAAATGCTACATAATTTCATGATATAGGTCCGGAGACACATTCTTGTGGTACTGTGTAGCTTTATGGTTTGCTCATGATAGCTTCATCTAGTGGGGAGCTCCCCATCCTCTGTAAGGCCAATTTGATCTCTAAGTTAGAATTCAATTTTTAGTTTTATAGTATTTGTCGGGGCCATGTCCCGACTTAGGATTTTATTCTTATGTTTAGAGGCTTCATGGACCTAAGTCAATGCTGTTAAATGCTTTGAATTTCAAACTCTTTGGAACATCCTTAATTTTGTTTTGGAATAGATTCTTAAAATGTTTTCTGCAAATATTTTAGTTAATACTCATAATGAATGCTAAAAGGTTCTCTTGGGGCTTTAATAGTCTTAAGTGCCAGTTACGTCCATGGGTAGTCTTGGGTCATGATATGCCTAAACACATGATCCGTCAAATCAATAAGTGATGCAGGGGAGTTATTGGGACCAAAAGCTATAGTCAAGAACTTACTATAGTCATAACGACTCCAAAAGGCAGTCTTATGTATGCCCGCTGCTCAAATCCTTTACCGATGGTAGCCTGAACTTGAATCAAACTTAGAAAACATGGTTGCACCCTGAATTTGGTCTACCATATCATCAATATGCGGAATAGGACACTTATCCTTACTAGTTACTTTGTTCAGCTATTATTAGTCAACACACATGCACATAGAACCATATTTCTTCTTCACAAGCTGAACAAAAACACCCCACACAGATACTCTTAAGTTGAAGAATCACCCTTCTGAAAAGATCATGAACACAAGATACAACCCCTCTCCGTAACTGAATATCAATATCCCACCTCACCATCTGAGGATACCAGGCATAACTAAAGTAGTAGTCTTGGCAAAGTTATCCACAATCGCATAACAAGGATACAATGACTCTATGCCCAGAACCATATCATAAACCACAATATCTAAGATAATGATACCTATTGCAACACCCCAAAATTTTCCCATCCTTAAACTCATACTTAGACCACAAAATCAACTAAAAATCAAGTCTCCAGACCAGTATGACTCACTGTACATGTCGTATAGTGAGACGACGTATCATATTATGACTCGTGATAAAATGTTAAACCATTCCCAAATATCCACTCACCATGACTCAGACCAAGAGTTGTTGGGACCAATGTACGAGTCATAGGTTGACTCGTTCTGAGGACCATAGGAAAAGTCCTGGAGATTGAAATTTTATCCCAAAAACGATGACTCATTTGATACAAGTCGTGGTATCATGGTATGAGTTATACCATGACTCGTGGATCCCCATTCTAGAATCCATCCAGTCCAGGCCCAGGAGACCACGAATCTCAGTACTAATCATACTATCAACCTACGAGTTATATAGTGACTCGTAGGTGGCCATTTTAGAAATAGTTTAAACCCTTCCCAGATCCCACAATTCAGAACATGAACCATGGTCTTATGTATGAGTCATACATTAACTCGTAAGATGCAGTTTTCATAAATTAGCTATGTCCTTAAAAGGGGAAAATCATTTTTTTGCCATTCTTTTAAGCCCTATACTATGTTGTTTTACACTCTTTCAAGGGAGGGTAAAGGTTAAACAATTGAAAAAACTCTCATTACTACACTTTAACACTTAAAATTCAGAAAGAAAACTCTCAAGTATCTCTCTAGATGTAAGGGCCGCCTTAGGTTCATCTCTAAGTTCAAGTTTCCCAAGTTATAGTTCAAGAATCATCAGTAATCAGGTATGTGGGAGTTCACTAAGGGTTTCCTTTTGCCCTTATGCTCAAAACCTCAGCATTTAAAGTATGATTTCTCATGAACTTATGATTTAAGGTTTACAACCATTAATGAAAATTCCATGATCTTCAATTATAGAATGTTCCCTTATGATTTTCACATTTATTAAAATAATTGTGCATGATTTATATTGTCAAAACTTTATTTGGAATTTGACGAGTGATTTAGCATGTTTTCCATAGAATTGGGCATGATTTAGAATAAACCATCATGAATTGAACTTATTACCACACATTAGTGTAAATTTAGCATGATTAGTTTAGTATTTAAGAATATTACTACAAACAGTAATCAAACTAGTCCATGCTTTATTTTCAGACATCAGTTCATATTTATGAGCTAATAGTACATTTTTTTGGGAGAAGTATTTATCACTGAGCGATATAGGTTCTAGATAACCCAAGTCACAAAACTACATTTCCACTATAGGATAAGGGTCCTCACAGTTGAGAGTGACACCTTTTAGCCCGAATGGGCTCAGTTAGTGGATCCACACCAATAGGTTCTATACCTTTGGCCTGGTATAGGGCACTCTCCCAACTGGGTTGAACATTAGACTTCATGTTAGCTCACATGGTTTATATCGGTTAATAGAATCCCCCACAGAAATGGTTTTAACATGATTTTGTGTATGATTCATAATTTTATTTTAATTAAGTTATGTCATGAGTTAAAGATATGCTTTGCATTATAGTTTATGATTTTACTTTTGGATCATAGTACTACAGTTCAGTTATTTTATTTAATTTTACCTTTTACATCTAAATCAGCTTAAAGCATGTTTTTGGTATATTTACATTATTATATATCTCACATGCACAGTATATCTGATAGTACTGACCGCAGATATTTCTCTGCGTTATATCCTTTTATGATATAGGTTCTGGTGTCCATTCTCAGCCATATGATTAGTTTGTTTCCAGCAGCATATCTTCAGTAGACTTGGTGAGTCCTTATGATTCGAGGGCAATTCCAGTTTATTTTCAGTCTTTTAGTTTCAATATTAGAGTTAGCTAGGGACTTCTCCCAGTAACTCTTCTTCAGTTAGTATGGGCTTTCAGACATAGTTAGTTTGTTTCAGTCTTGTCAAACACTATGTCAGTTATTTTATTTTGCTTCTGCACAGTATTATGTTTATGATAATAGCAATATGTTAGTATCAATGGTTAACTAGGAATCACTTTTAGTTCTAAGTATAGTGTCATATTTAGGATGTAGAGTTGGGTCATGAAAAACTTGGTATCAGAGTACTAGGTTAAAAATCCTAGGATGTCTAAAAAGCCATTTTTAGTAGAGTCTTTTTTCAGGGGTGTAAAGCATGCCACACTTATGAGGAAGTGTCTATGTGACATTTTAGGAAACATTCCCTTCCTTCATGTTCATTATCATGCGATAGGGTTCAAATCTATTTACTCCCTTCTAATTTATGTTTTATGCATTTCAGATAATGCCTCAATACAGAAACAACGGACAGGGAAATGGTCAGAATGAGAACCCACATGTACTAGCAAATAATAAGGTTACTAGTTCTGAGTTCCAAAATGCCATCCAGATGCTGGGACAAGCTATGACAACCCAGATGAACAAGCAGGTAGTATTTTTTATTAACCTAAATGGTGGGTCAGTTGTTGCCCGAGTAAGGGATTTTGTTCTTATGAACCTGTCGGAGTTATTTTTATCAAAGGTGGAGGAGGACCTGGAGAATTTTATTGATAAGGTGAAAAAGATTCTCTATATGATAAAAGTGTCTGAGGTTAAGAGGATTGAGCTAGCTTCTTATTAGCTAAAGGATGTATCTCACTTATGTATACTCAGTTTAAGGATAGTCATGGTAAGGATGCACCTCCTACAGTTTGGTATGATTTTGTTGATGCCTTTCTTAATCAATTCTTCATGAGAGAGTTAAGAAATGCAGGGCTTGAGGAGTTCCTGAACTAAAGGCAGGGATCTATGTCAGTTAAGAAGTGTAGACTGAAGTTCACCCAGCTTTATTGATAGGCTCCAGAGATAGTGGCCGAGCCTGGGCTAGGATGAGTAAGTTTGTCTTTGGAGTTTTTGAATTAGTGAAGAAAGAATGAAAACATCTCTATTGATTGGGGATATGTACATATCTAGGTTGATGACCCATGCCTACCAGATTGAAGAAGAGAAATTAAAACAGAGTGAAAGGGAGAATATGAGGGCTATAACAAATAACTTTGAGTACAACCTGTAGAGGTCCAATAGTGGGAACCAGTCTTCTTTCTAGCAGAAATCATTAGCGCTAGCACCTTTATCAGCTAGTGCTCTATCTCCAACATCCAGACACTGGTATAACTAGAAAAGTATGGTCTTAGGCTTTTTTTTTGTAGAGTAGTGTTGCAAAGGGAATTCCTATCCCACTTTCAACAGGTGTGGTAAGAACCACCCAAGAGAGTGCCTTTATAGCAAAAAAGAGTGCTTTCGGTATGATTAGATTGGTCACCAGTTGAGAGAATACCCCTATGCAAAGTAGGGCAATGGATGTAATTATGCTCACTTTACCTCTTCAGCAGCTCTAGTAGGTCACCCAGACTAGCAGGGTGTTTCTTATAGTACAGGCGGTGGTCAGTGTAAAAACCACTTTTATGCATTTTCATCTAGCTAGGACCAGAAGAGCGCTCACCAATGTAGTCACTGGTATGTTACAGGTCTTTTCTCAGGATGTATATGATTTATTAGACCCAGGCGATACATTATCTTTCGTGACCCCTTATATTGCCTATTAATTTTGAGTCAGTACCGAACAACTCCTAAAACCATTTTCTATTTCAACACCAGTTGGTGAGTCAGTCATAGATAAATAGGTGTACAGGAATTACCCAATTTTAGTCCTCCATTGAGTGACCACGGCTGATCTAGTTAAGTTAGGAATGACAGACTTTTATGTTATTCTCGTCATGGATTAGTTATATTCCAGGTATGCCTTAATTGACTACAGAACTAGAGTCATAGAATTTTAGTTTCCAAATAAGCTAGTCTTAGAGTGTAAGGGTAGTCCTACAGTGCCTATAGGTCATTTCATCTCTTACCTTGAGTCTAGAAATATAATTATACAGTGTTACATCTATTATCTAGTAGGGGTTGAGGACTCTAACTTTGAGACCCCAACTCTTAAGTCAGATCTAGTAGTCAGTGAGTTTCTAGAGGTGTTTTCTAAGTATCTGCCCAGAGTTCATCCCTGAGTAGGAGATCGACTTTGGGATAGACCTTCTTCCAAATTTGCAGCACATATCTATTTCTCCTAACATAATGGCTCCAGCTAAACTTAAGGAATTAAAAGAGCAATTGAAGGACCTCTTAAATAAAGGCATCATCCAACCCAATATTTCCCCGTGGGATGCTCCATTACTTTTCATGAGAAAGAAAGATTGTTCTCTAAGAATGTGCATTGATTACTGCCGGTTAAACAAAGTCATAATCAACAATAAGTATCCCATCTCCAAAATTGATGACTTGTTCAACCAGCTTTAGGGTGTCAGTTGTTTCTCTAATACTGACCTCAGATTCGATTTTCATCACCTCAAAGTTAGGGAGTGTGACATTACAAGAAAATCCTTCAGAACTTAATATGGTCATAATGAATTTGTTGTTATGTCTTTTAGTCAAAAAAATGCTCCTACAGATTTTATGGACTTCATAAATGGGTATTCACATAGTAGTTAGATATGTTTGTCATTATTTTCATAGATGACATTCTTGTCTACTCTCAGAGTGAGGAGCAGCATGGAGATCATATGAGAGTTGTGTTGCAAACTCTCAAGAACTGCTAGGTGTTTGTTAAATTTAGAAAGTGTGAGTTTTAGATGAAATCAATTTTGTTCCTTGGTCATGTGGTGTCCAGTGAGAGCATTCAGGTTGATTCACAAAAGATAGACAATGAAAAACTGGCCTAGACCCACTTCTCTCTTAGACATTAGGAGCTTCTTGGTCTTGGCTAGTTATTATAGGAGGTTTGCTGAGGGGTTCTCATCTATTACGGACCTATTAACTAGGGTGATCTAGAAAAAGGTTAGATTTGAGTGTTTGAAGTTTTATAGAGTTGAAGACTTGATTGACCACAAACTCCAGTTCAAACCTTGCCTGAGGGTTTAGATGGTTTGTTAGTGTATTGTGATACTTATAGAGTTGGCCTTGGTTGTGTTTTGATGCATCATGGAAAGGTCATGACCAAGGAACTATCTAACTCATGATCTTTAGTTTGCAATAGTAGTCTTTCCCATGAAGATTTGGAGAAACCATTTATACGGTGTTCATGTCGATGTGTTAATGGATCATAATAGTCTTCAATACATGTTCACCCAAAAGGATATGAATCTTCGGTAGAGGAGATGCCTTGAACTTCTTAAAAATTATGACATGAGTGTGATTTACCATCCAGGCAAGGCCAATGTAGTGTATGATGCTCTTAGCAGGTTGTCCATGGGTATGTGGCTCATGTTGAGGAAGAAAAGAAGGAGTTGGATAGAGATGTTCACTGGCTTACTCATTTAGGGGTTCATCTTTCATTCTTAGCGGGATGGTGGCATTATCATTCAAAACGATTCAGAGTCTTCTCTTGTTATGGAAGTTAAGGAAAAGCAATATAGTGATCCTATTTTTTTTAAGTTCAAAAATATTATCCACAATTAAAAAGTAGAGGTTTTCTCCCAAGGAGCATATAGGCTTCTTCATTATATGGGTTGATTGTATGTTCCAGATATGGATTATTTGAGGCAGTGAATGTTGACAGAGGCTCTCAACTATCGATATTCTATTCATTGAGGTGCCACCAAGATGTACTGTGATCTATGTGAAGTCTATTAGTGGAATGGCATGAAAAGGGAAATTACAAATTTTGTGGCTAAGTGTCCTAACTGCCAGTGGTGAAGGCAGAACATACGAGACTAGGAGGAATGAATCAGGCTACTACCATTCCTAATTGGAAGTGGGAAATGATTAACATGGACTACATCACAGGTTTACGACGCATGTAACGACATAATGATTCTATTTGGGTGATAGTAGACAGGATGATTAGGTCAACTCACTTTTTTCCTTTCAAGACTATAGATTCAGTGGAGGACTATGCCGAACTTTACATCTATGAGTTGGTCCGATTACATGTAGTTCCTTTATCTAACATCTCTAATAGGGGTACTCAGTTTACATCTCAGTTCTAGAAGTCTTTTTGGAAGAGTTTTGCTACCCGAATAGTTGGCCAGGTAGAGGGTACAATTTAGACTTAAGAGGTTAAGTTAAGAGCTTTCGTGATTTACTTAAAAGGTAATTGGGATGATCACTTACCTCTTATAGAGTTTGCTTATAATAATAGTTTCCATTCTAGCATCCAGATGGCTTTTTTTAAGGCACTTTATGGGGGGGATATAGATCTCTTATTATTTGGTTCGAGGTAGGTGAAGCTAGTTTGATAGGGACAGATTCACTACATGAGGATACGGAAAAGGTGCAGCTTATTATAGAAAGGTTGAAGACTACTTAAAGTCAGCAAAGTCTTATGTAGATGTAAGGAAATGAGAGATTAAATTTACAGTTATTATTAGGCGTTCTTGAAAGTTTCGCCCATAAAAGGGGTGATAAGATTTGGTAAGAAGGGGAAGCTTAGTCCCTAGTATATTAGTCCTTACAGGATTTTGAGGCATATTGGCAATGTGGCGTATATCAATTTTCCATGCTTCATTATTGAAGTAGTGTATTGATGATCCATCACATGTTTTTCCTTTTGAGAAAGATGGTGTCAAGAAAAGTCTCTCTCATGAAGATGTTCCACTTGAGATACTTGATAGGTAGGTTTGTAAGTTGGGAAATAAGGAGGCCACATCAGTGAATGTCCGATGGAGAAATCATTTGGTTGATGGAGCTACTTGGGAAAAAAGAAGCAGAAATAATGGCTAAGTACCCTCATTTTTTCCTACTAGTACAAAGACAACTTGAGGTAATATTCCTCTTATAGTTACTCTTCCAGTTTCATATCCCTATTATTCATTCACAAATTCTTAGTATGAATGCATGTTCTATGAGTTTCAGTTGAGTTTCAATTCTCAATTAAATCAGTTATCATGATAGTATTTTAGATTCAAAAATCAATTTTTTGGTTAGTAGTTCCTTCCTTATAAGTCCAACTCAGTTTCTATATTTATTGGAGGATGAATAATCCCAAGAGGGATATATTTTAACACCTCAAAATCTTTCCATGCTTAAACTCAGACTTACAAGAAAACCAGCTGAAAAATCAAGTTTCCTGATCAGTACAACTCACTGTAGGAATAATACAGTGAGACCATGAGTTGTACTATGACTCATGGTTGGCTGTCCAACCTTCCCCCAATCTCTGGTCACCATGAATCAGACCACGAGTTATGGGACCAATGTATGTGTCGTAGGTGAACTTGTGCTGATGACCAGAGGAAAAGTCCCAAAGATTGAAATTTTTTCCCAAGAACCGCAAATCATTGGTATATGTCGTGATATCAACATATGAGTTGTACCACAACTCATGGATCCCCATTCCACAACCTATCCAATCTAGGCCTAGGAGACCACGAGTGTTAGTATGACTTGTGTTATTAGCCTAGGAGCCGTATAGTGTAGGTGGCCATTCCAGAAATATTTCAAACCCTTCCCAGATCCCATGATTTATACCACGAGCGGTGGTCCGCTGTACGATTCTTACATTGACTCATGAGATAAAGTTTCAGAAATCAGTTACATATTTAAATAGGGAAAATCAGTTTTTTCCCATTCTTTTAAGCCCTATACTACATCGTTTTACACTCTTTAAAGGGAAGTTAAAGGTTAAACAACCGAATAAACTTTATTTATTCCTCCTTACATAATGTCTCCATCTAAACTTAAGAAATTGAAAGAACAGTTGAAGCACCTCTTACATAAAGGCTTCATCCAACCCAGTATTTCATCGTGGTGTATTGCTGTCTTTTTCATCTGAAAAAGGATGATTCTCTAAGAATGTGCATTGATTGCTGCCAGTTAAGCAAAGTCACAATCAATAATAAGTATCCCATCTCCAAAATTGATGACTTGTTCAACCAAATTTAGGATGTCAGTTGTGTCTCTAATATTGACCTTAGATCCGATTATCATCACCTCAAAGTTAGGGAGTGTGACATTACAAAAAAATCCTTCAGAACTCAACATGGTCACTATGAATTTGTTGTTATGTCTTTTAGTCAAAAGAATGCTCCTACAGCTTTTATGGACTTGATAAATGGGTATTCAAATAGTATTTGGATATGTTTGTAATTATTTTCATAGATGACATTCTTGTCTACTCTCGGAGTAAAGAGCAGCATACAGATCATATGAGAGTTGTGTTGCAAACTCTCAAGAACTGCCAGTTGTTTGTTAAATTCAGAAAGTATGAGTTTTGGATGAAATTAGTTCTGTTCCTTTGTCATGTGGTGTCTCGTGAGGGCATACAAGTTGATTTACAAAAGATATACAGTGAAGAACTAGTCTAGACGCACTTCTATCTCAAATATTAGGATCTTCTTGGTCTTTGCTAGCTATTATAGGAGGTTTGTTGAGGGGCTCTAAAAGGTTTTGTTTCAGTGTTTGAAGTTTTAAGGAGTTGAAGACTTTATTGACTACAAACTCCAGTACAAACCTTGCCAAAGGGTTTAGATGTTTTTGTAGTGTATTGTGATGCTTCTAGAGTTAGCCTTGGTTGTGTTTTGATGCAGTATGGAAAGGTCTTTGCTTATGCTTTCAGACAAATTAAGGTTCATGAAAGGAACTATCCTACTCATGATCCTTAGTTTGCAATAGCAGACTTTCCCTTGAAGATTTGGAGAAACTATTTATACGGTGTTCACGTGAATGTGTTCATGAATCATAGTAGTCTTCATTACATGTTCACCCAAAAGGAGATGAATCTTCGATAGAGGAGATGGCTTGAACTTCTTAAGAATTATGACATGAGTGTGATTTACCATCCGGGAAAGGCCAATGTAGTGGATGATGCTCTTATTAGGTTGTCGATGGGTATATGGCTCATATTGAGGAAGAAAAGAAGTAGTTGGATAAAGATGATCACTGGCTTACTCATTTAGGGGTTCGTCTTTTACACTTAGAGAGATGTTGATATTATCATTCAAAATGGTTCAGATTCTTTTCTTGTTATGGAAGCTAAGGAAAAGCAATATAGTGATCTTATTTTGTTTAAGTCGAAAAATGTTATCCATAATCAGAAAGTAGAGGTTTTCTACCATGGAGGAGATGGGGTTCTTCATTATCCAGGTTGATTATATGTTCCATATATGGATGATTTGAGGCAGCGGATGTTAACAGAGGCTCACAACTCTCGATATTCTATTCATCCAGGTGCCACCAAATCTATGTGAAGTCTATTAATGGAATGGCATGAAAAGGGACATTGTAGATTTTATGACTAAGTGTCCTAATTGCCAGTGGTGAAGGTAGAACATAAAAGACTGGGTGGCATGACTCCGTATATTAGCATTCCTACTTTGAACTGGGAAAGGATTAACAAGGACTACATCACAGGTTTACCACGCACGCTCCGACATCATAATTCTATTTAGGTGATAGTAGACAGGATGATTTAGTCACCTCACTTTTTTCCTTTCAAGACTATAGATTCAGTAGAGGACTATTCCAGACTTTACATATGTGAGTTGGTTCGGTTGTATGGAGTTCCCTTATCAAACATCTCTGATAGGGGTACTTAGTTTACATCTTAGTTCTAGAAGTCTTTACGGAAGGGTCTTTGTCATGACCCAAATTTCAACGGAGCGGATTGGCACCCGAAGCCGATAAGGCCCGAGAGAACCAATCTTTACTCATGTCCATTCATATGCATTCCATAAGAAATATCACCCCCACGTAAGGACATAAAATGCTAATAGCGGAAATCATGGAACATGTGATACATACATACGTGAAACTTGGCCATTAGGTCCATCAAGTCAAAATGGACATACATCTCTTACATTCATATACCCACATATGTCTACAAAAGCCTCTAACAGAAGCACCTACATAACCAACCTAAATTTGGGACAAGTCCCCGCTTTACACAACATTTACAATACCAAAACCAATGTACAACTGTGACTCGAAAAGCCCCGAACCAACTGAAGCTCAACAAAGATCAGTAGATGACTTGCAGCTTACTGTGGAGGTCTACTAGTACCTGTGCCTGTATCAAATAAGGTAATTCCCACAAGGGACGTCAGTACGAAGAATTTACTGAGTATGTAAGGCCATAAGAAACTATATGATACATAAATACTTCAATGGAATCAAATATAAGTGATTAACCAATATGGATAAGTCACCATTCTATATGTATGGAAATATGTACATTGCGTGGATTACATTCTTTACTTTTATGCTCATTCATTCGTTCATAACTCACTTCTTCATTCACTACTCATCCTTCCATTCTTATAATGCAAGGGCCCTAAGCTGATCAGTGGGTAATCAACAGTTTTCGGGATCGACCCATGCTAGGCTTTTCTTTTACCCTTCGAATACCACCCGTAGTAGCGGGATTGACCCATGCTAGGTGTTATTTTCACCCCTGGGATACCACCCGAGATATTGGGATCTACCCATGCTAGGTATTTTAACCCCTGGGATACCACCCAAGAATAGAAACTTCATTACCTCACTTTTTAGTCTTTGAAATAGTTCATTCGATGATCGAGTCATTATTGGAACTTTTGAATATAACATTATTGGAACTTTGGAACCATTTCCACAATTAGGTGACACATGAATAACAATAGGTCAAGAATAAGGTATATATGATTAACAATAGATGATAACCTGAAATTAGATACCTTAGAACATTTCGGAAATGAACAAGTACAGTGACAAGGTGATTACTATATGCTGCAGAAGGATACAGAAAGAGTAACCTTACATACCTTCACTTCCAAGTATGAATACACAAGCCTATATATGAACACAATAGTCCAGCTAAGAACGTTTCACTCTACAATACAAGTACATAACGGAGCTTACATTAACAACTAGTTACCGTACAAGTGTACAAGACGACAATGAGCTATATGACTGCCATATAACGTAATTTTACCCTTATAATATAATCCACTGCATTCTCATACCAACAACACCATCACATTCCACACATTGACCAAGACATTATACATCAATAGCATTTCACACCACATTTACACTTTGTGCCTCCTCATTATCATTCTGTTACAATTACTCCATCAAATTGCCTCATAACAACTTATGAGAAACAATCCATAACTAATATAGTCCAACATTCCTCCATAATCCCCTTTAAAGTCATTAAAAAGATATCATAAGTTGATAATTACCTCCAAAAAGGGTATAGGGGCCTTCAGGGATCAAAGAAAGACAAAACCATACAAAATGATATTCTGGGGTGACCTGCGAAGCCACCTGCACACTCAGGTGGCTGAAATGCATCAACAGGTGACCCTTGGCAGTGTCCAGGGGCACCTGCATTGGCATCTGCGCCCGCAGGTGCCTTCATCTGCGGGGGCGGATGCCCAAATCGGCCAAAAAGGGTCTCTTTTGGGTCCTTTTGTGTAATAAATGGTCCAAATCCATAAGTAATATTTTATTTAAATATTTTGGTCACTTGGATGCCAAAAAATACCCATGGTTTCATGACACACATGAATATCACCAAAACCACACTTTTCCTTCACTACACCACCAAGTCCATGCACAATTTTACAATAACAATTCAAAACATTATGTACAAGGATAAAACAAGTTAAGGATATAATAACATACCACATGTAAATATTTAATCCATTAAGTTCATTTCCTTCAAGACCACAAGTCCATTATCAAGTTTATAAGGCAAAACCCTTTTCCGATTGCAAAAATAAACAGTTTTACACATAGTGACCTGTCCAACACTTTGCCAACATAACCAACATGATTTATACATCATATTAAGAGTATAATTTAGTAAACCATAAGAATAAACACATACCAAATCTTACCAAAGAGTGATCTTGTCCAACAAGTAGTTGCCTTAGGGTTTGTGGGAGAAGAGAAATATTTGGAAAAATCTAGAAAATGGCATGTGTGCTTTTATGAATAAAAATCTGATTTTTCTTGACTTATATAGTCCCTTACTAATCATCCTTAGCCACACATTTAATTTTTTTACTTGGTCAATGTTAAGAATGGGTCACTCCCCATTTGGGCCATGTTTATTATATAAAATTTGGGCCTCCATTGAGCCCAATAGCACAAGATTTATTTGAGCCCAACAAATGAATTCATAATTCACCAATTCTCTCATGTTCAAATAATTCCATGAATGTTATAGGAATTAACTAGGTTCGAAAATATACGGGGTGTTACATTCTTCCCCTCTTAGAAACATTCGTCCTCGAATGTTAGTAGTTAAACAAATTCAAGTCTAGGATCATTATCATAAATATATACACTCAATGCTTGTAAATACTTACTTGTCATTGTTCCTATCGCGTCTCGTGAACTTTTTCTTCCCTTTGGAACCAAATGAGGGTACTTTGACTTCATTATTTCTTCAGCTTCCCATGTGATCTCTTCTATTTGTTGATTTCTCCAAAGTACCTTTGCAGAAGCTACGTCTTTATTCCTCAAACTCTTCACTTGTCTATCAAGAATGGCAATAGGTATCTCCTCATAGGAAAAATCCTCCATAACTTGCACATCTTCAATGGGAGTAAAACGAGATGGATCCCCTATGCACTTTCGAAGCATTGAAACATGAAATATTGGATGAACTGGAGAGTTCTTGGGGTAATTTCAATTCATATGCCACTTGCCCAAATGTTCGGACAATTTCATATGGGCCTATATAACGTGGACTAAATTTTTCTTTCTTTTCGAACCGCATTACCCCTTTCATTGGTGACACCTTTAAAAATACCCAATCACCTATGGCAAATTTGAGCCCTCTTCTTCTAACATCAGCATATGACTTGTGTCGACTTTGGGCCATTCATAGCCACTGTTGGATGACTTTAACTTTCTCCATAGCCTGATGAATAAGATCTGGCCCAAGTAAAGCAGTTTCACCCGCTTCACACCATCCAATTGGTGATCTACATATCCTTCCGTACAAAGCTTCATAAGATGCCATTTTAATACTTGAATGATAGTTATTGTTGTAAGAAAATTCAATAAGAGGCAAATGGCCATCCCAACTGCCTTGAAAATCTAACGTGCAAGCTCTTAGCATATCTTCAAGCGTTTGGATAGTATGTTCTGCTTGTCCATCCGTCTGAGGATGGAAAGCCGTACTCAGATTCACCTGTGTACCCAAACTCTGCTGAAAAGATCTCCAAAAAAGCACAGTAAACTGAGCTCCCCTGTCTGATATAATGGAGATCGGAATCCCATGTAATCGTACTATCTCTTTCACATACAATCTTGCATAATCTTCAGCTGTATAGGTGGTCTTGACTAGTAGAAAATGCGCTGACTTGGTAAGCCTGTCAACTATAACCCATATAGAATCAAATTTCTGCAGTGTACTAGGCAAACCTCTGATGAAATCCATATTAATCATATCCCATTTCCAGACTGGAAGATTGATACATTGCATGTAACCACCTGGTTTCTGATGCTCTACCTTTACTTGTTGACAATTTGGGCATTGAGCGACAAATTCTGCAATGTTCTTCTTCATATTTCCCCACCAATACACTTCTTTCAAATCATGGTACATTTTGGTAGCTCCCAGAAGAATATAATATCGTGAATGATGAGTCTCTTTCATAATTCGTTTCCTCAGCTCATCTACATTCGGTACACATAATCTACCTTGGCATTGAAGCACCCCTTCTTATGTAAGATCAAAGGCCTTAGTCAAACCCTGTTGTACATGTTCTTTTAGCTACAATAACATAGGATTCGCAAACGGCTTCTCTTTTACCTCAGCTATCAATAAAGATTCGGCTGCATTTTGTACAATAACCCCTTCATCTGAGGATTCGAGAAGACGAACCCCCAAACTGGCTAATTGATGTAGATCTTTGGCTAAATCTTGCTTCTATATCAATTGGCCACTAGTGCCTCCTATTGCCTTGTGGCTCATTGCATCAGCTACCACATTTGCTTTTCCTGGATGATATAGGATATCAATATCATAATCTTTCAATAGCTCAAGCCACCTTCGTTGCCTCAAATTGAGTTCCTTCTGCTTAAAGATATACTGTAAACTTTTGTGATCAGTATAGATGTCAACATGAACTCCATACAAATAATGATGCCATATCTTTAAAGCAAATACCACTGCTGCTAATTCAAGATCATGCGTGGGATAGTTTCTCTCGTGTGGCTGCAACTGTCGTGAGGCCTATGCTATTACATTACCGTGCTCCATCAATACACACCCTAGACCAATTCTGGAAGCATCACAATATACTGCATAACCTTCGGTGCCTTCCAGAAGTACTAACACCGGTGTGGAAGTCAATTTATCTTTCAGCTCTTTGAAACTTTTCTCACATGAATCATTCCACTGAAATCTAACTGCCTTGTGTGTAAGCTTTGTTAAAGGTACAGCAATGGATGAAAACCCTTCAACAAATCTTCGATAGCAACCTGCTAGCCCAAGGAAGCTACGAATTTTCGTAGGCGTCGTAGGCCTTGGCCAATTTTTCACCGCTTCAATCTTCTGTGTATCAACTCAAATTCCTTCATCTGACACAATGTGACCTAAGAATGCTATGGATTTCAACCAAAATTCACACTTAGAGAACTTCGTATACAACTTACGCTCTCGAAGAATCTGTAACACCTGCCATAAGTCCTTAGCATGGTCCTCTTGTCACTTTGAATAAACCAAGATGTCATCTATAAATACCATCACGAACACGTCTAGAAATGGCTTAAACACCCTATTCATCAAATCCATGAACACAGTTGGGGCATTTGTTAGTTCAAATGACATAACTAAAAATTCATAATAGCCATACCGTGTTCGAAAAGCTGTCTTGGGTACATCTTTTTTTCTAACTCCGACTTGATAGTAACCCGACCTCAAGTTAATCTTTGAAAAACACTTGGTGCCCTGTAACTGATCAAACAAATCATCAATTTGAGGGAGGGGATATTTGTTCTTAATCGTTACCTTATTCAATTGCCGATAGTCAATGTACATTCTCAATGTGCCATCTTTCTTAGGTGAAAATAATATCGGTGCACCCCACGGGGACATATTAGGCCTATTGAAGCCCTTGTCCAGCAAATCTTTCAATTGCTCCTTCAATTCAAGCAATTTTGCTGGAGCCATTTTATATGGGGGAATAGAGATAGGTTGAGTGCCTGGAATCAGATCAATACCAAATTCTATTTCCCGCTCTGGGGGAAAACCTGTAAGATCTTCTGGAAATACATCAAGATACTCATTGACCAATGGAACTGATTGAGAAGTTGGTGGTTTCGCATCAATATTATGCACTCTCACTAACGTGCATATATACCCCTTGGATATCATTTTCCTAGCCTTAAGATAGGAAATAAATTTGCCTCTTGGTGCCCCTACATCACCCTTCCATTCAAGAACATTCGTTTGTGGAAAATGAAAATGTACTTTCTTAGCTCGGCAATCTATCGTGGCATAACAAGAAGCCAACCAATCCATGCCCATTATGACATCAAAATCCACTATGTCTAGTTTAATAAGATCGACCAGTTTATCATAACCACACACAGTTACCACATAATTACGATATACTCTTTTTACAACAATATAGTCACCAACTGGTGTAAATACTTCAATTGACTTAGTTAATAATTTCGGTGTTCTTTCAAATTTTACAGCAATCAATGGAGTAACATATGACAATGTAGAACCCAGATCAATCAATGCATATACATTATATGAAAATATGGATAATGTTCCTGTGACGACATCAGGAGAAGCCTCCGAATTCTACCGGTCCACTAGAGCATAAGTACGATTCTGAGTTTCACTGGAACTGGCTACTCCTCTGGCACCTCTACCATGACCCACAGGTTGTACACCTCTGCCTAGAGGAGGAACCACTGATGATGATGCAACGGTTGATCCCACAGGTCAAGCCATATTACCCAAGCCTTTTCGTGTGCAGTCTCTCATTATATGCCCCGTCATACCACACCAAAAGCAAACATTTGTCCCAAGCCGGTATTCACCTAAATGAAACCGTCCACAGTGCTAACATGGCTGACGAGAAAATCTAGCGGTCTGCGAACCTCGAATCCCACTACTTTGCCCAACATTACTACCTCTAAACCCTCAGAATTAAGCTTGAGTGCCTGCTGTGGAAAAACAGAATGACGGTCTAGGCGGTATAGGAAACATTTGAGGTCTAGATTCTTCTTGGGATACCATAGACTGTCCTATAGGTCTAGCTCTTTTGGACTGTCCTCGTTCAGATTCATGTACTCTTCTTCTTTGCCTTTGGTCCTCCATCTTTTGTTTGAAGCCCTGAATTCTAGCTATATCTATATCTCGATTTAAAGAAGCAATAGTGCAGTCTCTTACCAAATATGGCTCCAATCTGTCCACATATCGATGTACTCTGTCTGTCATTGCGGCCACTACATTCGAAGCATATCGAGCCAAAGAATTAAATTGCAGACTGTATTCTCTGACACTCAGATTCCCTTGACGAAGATTCAAGAATTAATCAGTACGAGCCTCTCAAATCTCATAAGGAAGGTAGTGATCAAGGAAAGCCGCTTTAAATTCTTCCCAATTAGGTGGATTTGCACCGACACCACGAGATTTCTTCCAATCTTATTACCACAATATCATCTCTCCTTTCAATCTATATGCAGCAAGTTCAACTATTTCTACCCCAGTTTGTGTACGCCGACTAGCTGCCCTAGCCGCACCATCATCACTTAGTGTTGGACCAGCTCATCCTTGACTTTGTGCAGCAACTATTTGAGTCAACATTTGTACTGCATTTCTGAGATCTTGCTCAGTAGTATTAACAGTTGCTTCTGCAGGTTCTTCTCTCCTTCTCGACTCTTCTGGAGCTGGAAAAGTAGAAGAAGCCCGCGATGTAACCTCAGCATCAGCCCCACCTTGACTAGCTTGGTCAGGTGGTGATCTACTAGTACCTTCTTCGACAAGTATATCGACTTGCTTACCTTTACCTCTACCTCGTCTTGTAATTGGCATTTTATTATACAAAAGAAAACCAAGTCCAATGGTTAGTTATGATTCCACTAAAATATTGGCGCTAATGCACGATATAAGAATTGAAGAATAGAAACAACTCCTAAATCTCCCGTAGCCTCCTACTCATAAATGTGGTGCACAACACATCGATAAGTAAGATTCTACTCAGATACAGCTTTGTAGACACCCTTAGAATGACCTGCTCTGATACCACTTTTGTCACGACCCGAATTCCAACGGGGCGGACTGGCACCCGAAGCCGATAAGGCCCGAGAGAACCAATCTTTACTCATGTCCATTCATATGCATGCCATAAGAAACATCACTACCACGTAAGGATATAAAATGCTAATAGCGTAAATCATGGAACATGTGATACATACATACATGAAACTTGGCCGTTAGGGCAATCAAGTCAAAATGGACATACATCTCTTACGTTCATATACCCACATATGTCTACAAAAGCCTCTAACAGAAGCATATATATAACAACCCTAAATTCAGGACAAGTCCCCACTTTACACAACATTTACAATACCAAAACCAATGTACAACTGTGACTCAAAAAGCCCCAAACCAACTGGATCTCACCAAAGATTAGTAGATGACCCACAGCTTACTGTAGAGGTCTACTAGTACCTGTGCCTGTAGCAAGTAAGGTAAGTCCCACAAGGGATGTCAGTACGAATAATGTACTGAGTATGTAAGGCCATAAGAAACTATATGATACATAAATATTTTAATGGAATCAAATATAAGTGAATAACCAATATGGATAAGTCATCATTCTATACGTATGGAAATATGTACATTGCGTGGATTACTTTATTTACTTTCACACTCATTCATTCGTTCATCACTCACTTCTTCATTCACTACCCATCCTTCCATTCTTACAATGCCCGGTCCCCAAGCTGATCAGTGGGTAATCAACAGTTTTTGGGATCGACGCATGCTAGGATTTTCTTTTACCCTTCGAATACCACCCGTAGTAGCGAGATTGACCCATTCTAGGTGTTCTTTTTACCCCTAGGATACCACCTGAGATATTAGGATTGACCCATGCTAGGTATTTTAACCCCTGGGATACCACACAAGAATAGAGACTGCATTACCTCACTTCTTAGTCTTTGAAATAGTTCATTAGATGATAGAGTCATTATTGGAACTTTTGAATATAATATTAGAGGAACTTTGGAACCATGTCCACAATTAGGTGACACATGAATAAAAATAGGTCAAGAATAAGGTATATATGATTAACAATAGATGATAACCTGAAGTGAGATACCTTAGAACATTTCAAAAATGAACAAGTACAGTGACAAGGTGAATACTATATGCTGCAGAAGGATACAGAAAGAGTAACATTACATACCTTCACTTCCAAGTATGAATACACAAGCCTATATATGAACACAATAGTCCATCTCCTTCCTTATGTTTCACTCTACAATACAAGTACATAACGGAGCTTACATTAACAACTAGTTACCGTACAAGTGTACAAGACGACAATGAACTATATGAATGCCATATAACGTCATTTTACCCTTATAATATAATCCACTACATTCTCATACCAACAACACCATCACATTCCACACATTGACCAAGACATTATACATCAATAGCATTTCACACCACATTTACACTTTGTGCCTCCTCATTATCATTCTGTTACAATTACTCCATCAAATTGCCTCATAACAACTTATGAGAAACAATACATAATTAATATAGTCCAACATTCCTCCATAATCCCCTTTAAAGTCATTAAAAAGATATCATAAGTTGATAATTACATCAAAAAAGGGTATAGGGGCCTTCAGAGTTCAAAGAGAGACAAAACCATACAAAATGATATTCTAGGGTGACTTACGAAGATACCTGCACCCTCAGGTGGCTGTCATGAATCCGCAGGTGACCCTTGGCAGTGTCCAGGGGCACCTGCATTGGCATCTGCGCCCGCAGGTGCCTTCGTCTGTGGGGGTGGATTCCCAAATCTGCCAAAAAGGGTCTTTTTGGGTCCTTTTGTGTAATAAATGGTCCAAGGCCATAAGTAAGATTTTATTTACATATGTTTGTCACTTTGATGCCAAAAAACACCCATGGTTTCACAACACACATTGACATCACAAAAACCACACTTTCCCTTCACTACACCACCAAGTCCATGCACAATTTTACAATAACAATTCCAAACATTATGTACAAGGATAAAACAAGTTAAGGATAAAATAACATACCACATTTCAATATTTAATCCATCAAGTTCATTTCCTTCAAGACCACAAGTCCATTATCAAGTTTACAAGGCAAAACCCTTTTCCGATTGATAGACAGTTTTACACATAGTGCCCTGTCCAACACTGTACCAACATAACCAACATGATTTATACATCATATTAAGTGTATAATATAGTAAACCATAATAATAAACCCTTACCAAATCCAACCAAAGAGTAATCTTGTCCAACAAGTAGTTGCCTTAGGGTTTGTGGGAGAAGAGAAATATTTGGAAAAATCTAGAAAATGGCATGTGTTCTTGAATTATATAGTCCCTTACTAATAATCCTTGAATTATATAGTCCCTTACTAATAATCCTTATCCACACATTTAATGTGTTTTCTTGGTCAATGTTAAGAATGGGTCACTCCCCATTTGGGCCATGTCTTTTATATAAAATTTGGGCCTCCATTGAGCCCAATAGCACAAGATTTATTTGAGCCCAACAAATGAATGCATAATTCACCAATTCTCTCATGTTAAAATAATTCCATGAATGTTACGGGAATTAACTAGGTTTGGAAACATACGGGGTGTTACAGTCTTGGTACCCGAGTAGATCTTTGTACAACTTTTAATCTCTAGACAGATGGCTAGGTAGAGGGTACTATTTATACTTTAGAGAATATGTTAATAGCTTTTATCATTTACTTAAAATTTAATTGGGGGATGATCACTTTCCTTTTATAGAGTTTGCTTATAATAATAGTTTCCATTCTAGCATCCAGATGGCTTCTTTTGAGACATTTTATGGGCGGAGATGTAGATCTCATATTGTTTGGTTCGAGGTAGGTGAAGCTACTTTGAGAGGGATATATTCACTACATGAGGCTACGGAAAAGGTGCAGTTTATTCTAGAAAGGTTAAAAACTACTTAAAGTCGACAGAAGTCTTATATAGATGTAAGGAAAAGAGAGCTTGAATCTACAGTTAATGACTAGGTGTTCTTGAATGTTTCGCCCATGAATGGGGTGATGAGATTTGGTAAGAAGGGGAAGCGTAGTCCCTAGTATAATGGTCCTTACTAGATTTTGAGGCATATTGGTAATATGGCGTATACTGGTTTTACATGCTTCATTATTGTAGAAGTGTATTGATGATCCATCACATGCTTTTCCTTTGAAGAGTGATAGTGTTAAGGATAGTCTCTCTTATGAAGATGGTCCTGCTGAGATACTTGATAGGCAGGTTTTTAAGTTGAGAAATAGAAAGGCCGTATCAGTGAAGGTCCTATGGAGAAATCTTTTGGTTGAGGGAGATACTTGGGAATAAGAAGTAGACATGATGGCCAAGTACCCTCATCTTTTCCCTTCGAGTACCAAGACAACTTGAGGTAATAGTTTTCCTCCTATAGTTACTCTTATAGTTTCATGTCCCGATGAGTTATTCATGGTAGTTATCAATTCTATGAGTTTCAGTTGATTTTCAATTCTCATTTAAATTAGTTATCATGGTAGTATTTTAGATTCAAAAATTAGTTTTGTGATTAGTAGTTCCTTCCTTATCTGTTTAGCTCAGTTTAAATCTTTATTTGAGGATGAATGATCCCAAGAGGGAGGTATTTTAACACCCCAAAATCTTTCCATGATTAAACTAAGACTTAGACAAGAAAACTAATTGAAAAATGAAGTTTCTAGACCAGTACGACTCACTGTAGGAGTCATACAGTGAGGCCACGAGTTGTACTATAACTCATGGTAAGCTGTCCAACCTTTCCTGATTTTTAGTCACCACGAATTAGACCGCGAGTTATGGGACCAATGTATGTGTCGTAGGTTAACTTGTACTGATGAGCAGAGGAATAGTACCAAAGATTGAAATTTTATCCCCCAAGAGCCACGACTCATTGGTATGAGCCGTGACATCAAGATACGAGTCGTACCATGACTCGTTGTTCCCTATTCCAGAACCCATCAAGTCTAGGTCTAGGAGACCACGAGTATCAGTACAACTTGTCGTATTGACCTATGAGTCGTATAGTGTAGGTGGCCATTCCTGAAATAGTTCAACCCCATCCTAGATCCCATAAGTTAGACCACGAGCGGTGATCCAATGCATAAGTCTTACATTAACTCATGAAATGAAGTTTTGAAAATCAGTTACATATTTAAATAGGGTAAATCAGTCTTTTCCCTTCCTTTTAAGCCTTATACTACCTCGTTTTGCACTCTTTAAACGGAGGCTAAAGGTTAAACAACCGAAGAAACTATATATATTTCTTCTTACATAATAAACCCAGCTACACTTAAGGAATTTAAAGAACAGTTGGAGGACCTCTTAGAAAAAAATTCATACAACCCAGTATTTCTCTGTGGGGTTCTCCAGTCGTTTTTATGTGAAAGAAAGATGGTTCTCTAAGAATGTGCGTTGATTACAGGTAGTTAAACAAAGTCACAATCGATAATAAGTATCCCATCTCTAGAATTGGTAACTTGTTCAACTAGTTTTAGGGTGTCAGTTGTTTCTCTAATATTAACCTCAGATTCGGTTATCATCACCTCAAAGTTAGGGAGTGTGACATTCCAAAAAAAATCCTTCAAAACTCAATATGGTCACTATGAATTTTTTGTTATGTTTTTTTAGTCAAAAGAATGCTCCTACAACTTTTATGGACTTGATAAATAGGGTATTCAATTAGTATTTGGGTAGATTTGCCATTATTTTCATAGATGACATTCTTGTCTACTCTCAAAGTGAGGATCAACATGCAGATCATATGAGAGTTGTGTTCCAAACTCTCAAGAACTGCCAGTTGTTTGTTAAATTCAAAAAGTATGAGTTTTGGATGAAATCAGTTCTGTTCCTTGGTCATGTGGTGTCCAGTGAGGGCATAGAGGTTTATTCACAAAAGATATTCAGTGAAGAACTGGCTTAGACCCACTTCTCTCTCAGACATTAGGAGTTTCTTAGTCTTGGCTAGTTATTATAGGAGGTTTGCTAAGAGGTTCTCAACTAGTATTGTCCTATTAACTAGGATGATGTAGAAAAAGGTTATGTTTCAGTGTTCGAAGTTTTAAGGAGTTGAAGACTTAATTGACTACAAACTATAGTTCAAACCATGCTAGAGGATTTAAATGGTTTTGTAGTATATTGTGATACTTCCAGAGTTAGCCTTGGTTTTGTTTTGATACAGCATGGAAAGGTCATTGCTTATGCTTCGAGACAGCTTAAGGCTTATGAAAGGAACTATCCAACTCATGATCTTTAGCTTGCAACAGCAGTCTTTGCCATGAAGATTTGGAGAAACTATATTTACGGTGTTCATGTAGATGTGTTCATGGATCATAATAGTCTTCAGTACATGTTCACCAAAATGGAGATGAATCTTCGGTTGAGGAGATGGCTTGAACTTCTTAAGAATTATGACATGAGTGTGATTTACCATCCAAGCAAGGCCAATGTAGTGGATGATTCTCTTAGCAGGTTTTCCATGGGTATGTGGCTCATGTTGAGGAAGAAAAGAAGGAGTTGGATAGATATGTTCACTGGCTTACTTATTTAGGGGTTCGTCTTTCACACTTAGTGAGATGGTGGTATTATTATTCAAAATGGTTCAGAGTCTTCTCTTGTTATGGATGTTAAGGAAAAGCAATTTAGTGATCCTATTTTGTATAGGTTAAAATATGTTGTCCCCAATCAGAAAATAAAGGTTTTCTCCCAAGGAGAAGATGGGGTACTTCGTTATCTGGGTTTATTATATGTTCCAGATGTGGATGATATGAGGTAGAGAATGTTGATAGAGGCTCACAACTCTTGATATTTTATTCATCTAGGCTCCACCAATATGTATTGTGATGTATGTGAAGTCTATTAATGGAATGGCATGAAAAGGGACATTACAGATTTTATGGCTAAGTGTCCTAATTGCCAGTGGTGAAGGTAGAACATATGAGACTGGTCCACGAAGTCCTGTGGGTCCTCATTAAGATCCGACCCGGTGAATGTGGGAGGGTTTAATTTAAGGAAATCATGTGTCCTCCGACTAGCTGCCCTATCCGCACCATCATTACTTGTAGTTGGACCTGCTTGTCCTTGACTTTGTGCAGCAACTATACGGGTCAATATCTACACCACATTCCTTAAATCTTGCTCAGTAGCATTAACAGGAGGTTCTGCAGGTACTTGTCTCCTTCTCGGCTCTTCTGGAAACGGAAGAGTAGAAGAAGCCCGTGATGCAAACTCATTTTCAGTTTCACCTTGATTAACTTGTTCAGGTGGTGATTTACTAGTTTCTTCTCTGACAATCCGGTCTAGCTTCATACTTTTACCCTTTTTTCTCCTTGTAAACGAAATTTTTTACTATAACAAAAAAACAATTTCAATGGTCAGATATGATTCCACCTACAACTTTGTCTCTATTGCACGATCTAGGAAATGAAGAAAAGAAACAACTCTTAAATTCCCCATAGCCTCCTGCTTATAAATGTGGTGCACAACATATCCATAAGCAAGAATCTACTCAGACACGGCTTTGTAGACACCCTAGGACAACCTGCTTTGATACTACTTTTGTCACGCCTCAAATCCCATTGGGACGGACTGGCACCCAAAGTCGTTAAGGCCTGAGAGAACCAACCTATGATCGTATACATTCATATGCATGTCGCTATTCTGTCTCATGTGGATACAAGATATCAATGACGTAAATCTTGGAAAGACATTCAAATAGATATGAAACTTGGTCGTTTGGGCCACCACGTCAAAAAAGGGTCATACATTCCTTCATTCATCTTACAACGTCTACAAAGCCTCTAACAGATACATAACCAAGCCTATAGTCGATACAAGTCCCCACTTTATACAACTTTTACATAGTACCAAAACAAGTGTATAAAAGTGACTCTAAAAGCGCCGAGTCAACTGGAGCTCACCAACAGTCTGGTGATAACCTGTATCTTACTGTGAAGGTCTACTAGCTCCTGTGCCTATAGCAAGTAAGGTAAGTCCCCCAAGGGACGTCAGTACGAAATAATGTACTGAGTATGTAAGGCTATAAACAACTGCAGGAAATAAAAGAACTTCAATGGAATCAAGTACAAATGAATGAACAATATTGGTAAACCACCGTACTATATATGTGGCACTATGTACATTGCCTTCATTACTTTCCTTTTACGTTTATATCATTATCATTATCAATCATATAATGTCAGTGCCCCAACTGATCAGTGGGAAATAACATTGGGATCGTCTCTAACTAGCCTTATGACCCTTTGAGCTACCACCCATAAATCAATAAAGCATGTTCGTCTCGAGCTAGGCTTACGCCCCATAAAGCTGCTCCCTGTCAGTTTTGGCTAGAGCTAGGCTTTTGCACCATTGAGCTGCCCCCTGATCAAATAATCTTGGGATCGTCTCTAGCTAGGCTTTTGCCCCTTTGAGCTACCACCCGTACTCAATCATCAACCATATATGCATTATTTCATTCTTTACTTTTGAGATTGATACATTGGTGGTTATAACATTATTGGAACTTTGGATCAATAGCCAATGAATGAGAGGCACATGAATATCAATTTATAACAAAATTGAAATGAAACACTTTAGAGCATTTTGGAATGGAAACAAGTTTGGCAACAATGAGAACAATAAAAGCTGCCAAAGAATATGGAAAAAAGAAACCTTACATACCTTATCCTTCCAATATGTGACTATAATAGTTTAGCACATCCTTAAAGCGCAACTCTACAATCGGAATACATAACAGATCTTATATTAGAAGTCAACTACATTACCAACCGATAGGATTACACACCAAGTTTATGCATTACACTTTCTCCTCAATACATCATCACATTTACTTCACCACATCACCTAAAAACCTTTCACCACAACACATTACAAATAATCCACCATTGATATAATTCAAAACGTCTCCAGACTACCCCATTAGAGCTATCCAATAGGTACCATGAGTTGGTGATTGCATCCAAGAAGGGTAGAGGGGTCTTGGGGGTCAAAGAGAAGCAAAAACGAGCCAAACGAGATCCTGGAAGGACCTGCGGAGCCACCTGCACCCGCAGGTGGTGAGATGCGGCAGTAG
This sequence comes from Capsicum rhomboideum, assembly GCA_031232105.1. Lineage (NCBI taxonomy): Eukaryota > Viridiplantae > Streptophyta > Magnoliopsida > Solanales > Solanaceae > Capsicum > Capsicum rhomboideum. The sequence continues at coordinate 48,138,787 of CP124712.1, read as the reverse complement.
GTGCCCCTTTGGCCTTGTCCAGGGCCACCTGCGGTGCCACTTGCACACGTAGGTGCCTCACCTGAGAGGGCGGGTGCCCATTTTGGCTGCCAGGGGTCACTTTTGGGTCCTTTTTTGCAATAAATGGTCCATGGCCATAAATGAGCTTCCCTTTTCATACTTTAGGTCAACTTGATGCTAATGAATAAATATGGTTTCAACATGCACATGAATATCAGAAAACTATATTCTTCTTTCACTACACCATTACATAACAACATTTCCACAAGTCACACACAAGAATAAAAAAAGTTAGGGCCACAACCACATCCTAACATTTTAACAACCACCTTCTAACATGTTGACATCTCATCCATATTATTCACTTCCTTCAAGATCTCAAGTCTCCTTTCAAGTTTAAGTCACATAGAAGGCAAATCCTTTAGCAAAGAAGCAAAAGTGGACTACTCAACACTTAAAAACATCACCAACATGATTTAGGCAACGCCTCATGCATATAATATATTAAACCATAAGAGTAAACACTTACCCAATCTTGCAAGGAGATGATCTTGTCCAAAGGAAGTGGTTACTTAGGGTTTGAAAGAAGAGATAAATATCTCTTGGAAAAGTATAGAATTGGCAAGTGTATTATGGTGAATAAAAATCTGATTATAACCTTATATAGTCCCTCATGGTCATCCTTAGCCAAACACTTGGTCATAATTAATGAAACGTTTACTTGGTCAACTTTTGGAATGGGTCATTTCCTTTTTGGGTCATGTCTTATTACTTAATTGTTGGGCCCATACATTTAGTGGATAAACATACTCATCTCAAGTTTAAATAATTCCATAACTGTTGAGGTAATCAAATAGGTTCGGAAATATACGGTGTGTTACATCTCATGAAAATCAGAGACAACTTTCAGGGTTCATAATCTCAGCTACGCCATGGACCCACATGATGTTAGTATAACCCATGTCACGTGGGTGGTTCCGTGGAAACTAGAACCTGCAGAAAGCCCGAGACCCGACCCGACCCGACCCTTTTCTTTATATAAATTTCAGTACCCTTCTTCTTTACCCGATAAAAATTTGAACCCACCCTCCTCTTTCTCTAATTTAAACTCATACACATAAACCCTAATTTCTCAACTTTCTCTACATTATCAACCTTAAATCCAAATTCCCACTACACTCCCAAAGACCTAAGTCCTAAATATTCATCTTCTCTTTCCCCAATTTTCGAAATTCCCCAATCTTCTTCAAGAATCCGAACCCACCCCGACCCAAATACCCATAAAATCGACCCCAGATTTGAAAACCCGACCCAAATACCCACAAACTAGACCCCAACTTCGAAAACTCGACCCCCACCACAAATTCTGACCCAAATTTGACTCATATACAGCACAATCCGAACCACACCTGCTACCATGCAGCCCAAATCAAACCCCAAAAGTGACCACCTTGATTCCTCATCCAGAATTCGCACAAAAATCCAAAATTACCAACCTGCTTACATGATGAACCGACTGAATCCGAAAAAAGTGGATCTATAGAGGAGTTTGAGATTGTACATAATGATATTGCATTAGTACCTCGTACCACGAGGTTATAGACTTGGGACCAAGCTATTGCCCGGGATGTACTTCAGCCCATTCCACCACTTGTAGCGTCGGTTGTTCTGGATCAGTCTTTTGAGTCCACCCCCTCAGTCTGAAGAGGTAGAGGATGCTTCGAAATTGGGCTCGACGGAGGATGCTACAGGTCAGGGTACCTCTGTGGACGAGGCTATGTAACACCCCATACCTTCCCAACCCTACTTAATGACGTTGAACAATGTTTACTTAGGTGTCGAGAGCCATAAGTATGTATTTTATAATGTTATTGATGAGATAATTGATATTGGGCCTCGTTCATGTGATTAGACCTTCGTAGGAGGTGTTTTATGACTTTGTGGAGCATTTGTGGGGTTAAAAACGAGACTTGGAGGACCTCCAAACAAAGGATATTAAAGGTAAGAAGTAAGTTAAAGAATAGAATATGAAGTATCTAAAGAAACCCCCAAAGAAAAGTTGAAGAACGAAAAATTTCAAAAAATAAAAGGGCCAGGCGCGCTAGAGGGCTTTCCAGGCCACTTTTTGCCCAAAATTTTTGGGCACAGGAAGCAAGGTGGCGTGCCCAAGGGCGTGCCAGGCTGCTTGTGCACACCTCTCAAATGTTGGAAATTCTTCTAAGTCCCAAGGGTGTCCGGGGGCGTACCGGGCCGGTTTTTGCCATATCTATTCTACAACCACAAGCATATACATTGGATAATTTAATTAGTATATTGGAATTCCATTTTTATAATATTATTCGTGGACAAATTTGGCATCCAAATGACGTTTTTACCCTTTTGGTAAAAATAAGCCATACGTGGCTAGAATCACTTGTTTTTGGGATTGAGGCTACGAATATAAATTGCGTGAGTGGGAATATTGTCATAACACGTATGAAATGATTTAAACATGAGAAGTTATTGATTTTATTGGATTAAGTGAATTGGGCTCATTAAAGGCCCAAAATAAGGAAAAAGACATGGGCCAAATGGGTCAAATGACCCATTCTTCCATTGACCTTCTAGACATGGCATTTAAAGTTATAAATAGTGGTTAAGGATGGATTGAGGGCTTATATAAAGGTCCAAAAATCTGATTTTATTCATTACAAACACACATGTTTTTCTATGCTTTTCTAGACTATTCCAAGCAAACCCGTTTAGCTCTCAAAACCCTAAGTCATCTTTTGGAGCAAGATCATCATTTTTCAATCTTGGGTAAGTGTTTAATCTTATGTTTTAACATATTATATGTATGATAGATTATTTAGATCATGTTGGTTATGCTTGGAAGTGTTGAACATGGCACTTTGTGTTTTTGTAAAAGATGTGTCATCTATGGAATTTAAACTTGAAAGTTGACTTGTGGTTTTGATGAAAGAGAATGGTATGGATTAAATATCAACATGTATGGTGTGATTATGCTATTAAACTTGTTATTTTTCTATAAGTGTAAATTATGGGATTTTGGCCGATATGTTGCTATGAGGTGTATTAAAGTGACTTGATGGATTAATTGCGATATAGTGTGAATGAGAAAGTGTAAAGGAGAAACTCTGTTGTGAAATGCTATTGGTATATGATGTTGTGGTCAATGTATGGCATGATTGGGGTATTGTTGGTATAGCAATGCCGTAAATTGTATTGTAGAGAAGGAAATGATATTTTAAAGGTAATCATGCAACTCATTGCCGTCATATGAATTTGTAAGGTAGTTGATGGTTAATGTAAACTCCGTTATGTACTTGTATTGTAGAGTGAAACGTAAGGAAGGAGCTGGACTATTGTTTTCATATATAGGCTTGTGTATTCATTCTTGGAAGTGAAGGTATGTAAGGTTATTCTATTTGTATACTTCTGTAGCACATAGTAGTCCCATTGTCATTATATTTGTTCCATTCCGAAATGTGCTAAGGCATTTCATTTCAGGCTGTCATGTATTGTTATTCACATGTTCTTTATTCGTGGATTAGTTGTTATTCATATGTTTCTTAATCATGAATTGATGTTCCAAGCTCCAATAATGTTGTGACTATCAACATATCAATCTCTCAAAAGTAAGAAATAAAGTAATTCATATTTGTTGGTGGTAAGAGTACGGGTGGTAACTCTAGAGGCATAAGACTAACTCAAGCCGATCCCGAGATTATTGGATCGGGGGGTAGTCCTAGAGGTATAAGCCTAGCTCATACCGATCCTAACAGGTGGTAGCTCTAGAGGTAATAACCTAGCTCGAGCCGTACCTGATATGTTGATCTGTGGGTGGCAGCTCTAGAGGGAATAACCTAGCTCAAGCCGATCCCAACATAACGTTATATTATGTTAAGACCCACTGATCAGTTGGGGCCTGGGTATGATATGATATAAGCGATGAGGAATAAACAATAAAGTGAAGAAAATAATTTATATAAGGTACATGGTTCCACATATGCAGATCGATGGGTTACTCATATTGACTAGTCTCTTACATTTTGATTCCATTGACGTATTTATGATAGTTTCATATGGCCTTACATACTCAGTACATTATCCGTACTGACCTCCCTTGGGGGGGCTTACCTTACTTGCTACAGGCGCAGGTACTAGTAGACCTCCACAGGAGGTGGCAGCATTGAGAGAGAAGGTTAGAGCATTGGCTTTGAGTGCTACTCCTGTTATCCCACCTATGCCTGCTCAGGCACCGATGCGACCAACCTTTGAGGTGGATCTATTTTCCGATGAGGAGCCTCTGATTGATAGAGGCAAGATACCACGCAGTCCAGAGGACCAGGTTGATAGTGGTAACGAGTATGAGGGTGAACTCCGGAGAGCGGTTAAGGCCTCTAGGATGGAGTACCATACGAGTCAGATTGCACAGGAGCAAAGGGCACGTGGTGCCTCTTCTAGCGAGGCACCCCCTCCATCGGATGCACCTACCATAGAGCCCACAGAGCAAACTGACGATCCGCTGCGGGCGGGCCTACTTTTAATACCTAGGGCACCATAGCTATATCTTCACTCCCTTTTATTTTATTGATATATATGCACTGAGTGTAGTGCACCATTGTTAGTTGGGGTGGGGGTGTACCACCACTTGGGGTTTTTTATTGCCATGTTTCTTTTCCCCCGAGTGTGCTATCATAGTAGAACCAACATGTTTAGGGTGTTATTTATAGTATTCATGTCTTTATGTGCTTAATTAGGAGAAAAATAAGGGAACCGTAGTGCAGTCTTGTTTTGAAGTAAAAAAATTATGTTTTTTAAATGTTAAGGATACCCCTCCTAAAAATTTTTATTTTGATGTTTGTTTGTGTAGCATGTTTAGGTGTGACAACTGTTGGATCTTGTTATGGCACTAGGATTATAGACAAAATAACTGTAGCTAGCATTACATGAATCAGATAGGTAGTAGTTGATAATGTAACTATGTGCTATGTGTGCGTGAGGTCATTACATAGTTAACTTTGTGTGTGCGATCCAGAACTTGCCCGATTAGTCTTGATTAAGTTAGAGTATAGTGGTTAGGAAAGGATCATAGGCCATTTTTTAATAAGTCCACTTTTAGCCTAAATGCCCGACCAAATGAAATAAGTATCCCTTGATCCTTATTTTGAGCCTAAATTGACCAATTTCTTTCATTAGCCTATTCACCTTCCCATTTTAATTACAATGAACCTGTCTTGGCCCTGGTCCCTCCTTGGACACTGTGTACCTCAACTCAGGCAAATAGCCTAAGTTGAGGGTGGCTATTGTAGGGGTGCGTCGATTGATTTGGGTATGAAAAAGGGGGTAATAAAAGAAAAGGAGAAAACGGATTTGGGTGTGAAGAAAAAAAAAGAAAAAAGAAAGAAAATAAATTTAAAAAAAAAGATTTGTGTTGTGAAGTTTGAGAAAAATCACACCCAAAATCTGAAAATAAAAGAAAGGTGAATAAGGGAGAGTAAAAATGAGAATGGTTTGAAGTTGGAGCCAAAAATAGTGTAGTGTCTAGGAGGGTTAAGTCACCATATCCATATATACCATACCTGTTCCCAAGCCTACATTACAAGCCGAGTAAAGTCCTATAGTGATCCTAGTCCAAATGTCCGAAAAACTAAGGCATAGAAAATAAGGGCAAGCCTATGGTATTTCATGCACACTATTTGAACTTATTTGTGAGAGAAGAGTGTTTTGACCGAGTCCCTAATTTGAGATTCATTAGCATATTGTGATTGTATGGGACTTCTTTGATTGTGAGAGTACATGGGTTGCATTATTAGCTGCTATTTGTTCGAATAATTTCATTTGCATATATGCTTAGTTGTTTGTTCATAATCTGGTGGCATCACTTGATCCCTTCTGTGTCATGATAACATGCTGCTTATATACACACTATGGTTTAGATTTGCAAATAGGAGGCATCGAAAAAGTTTTTTGTGCCAAAGGCAATGAGTTGACTGCCATAGGTCCCTTAGGTTTCTCTTAATTAAGCATCGTATGTATCTGTTTTTGTTTTTGTTTGCCTGAGGACATGCAAACGTTCTAAGTTGAGGGTGTTGATGCGCCATGGTTACATGGAACTTTCGATTCTTAAAACAAGGAAAATATGCAATAACTTGGGTGTATTTGGTTGGTACGATGTGGTTTCTGTCTTACATTGCAGGAAAACAGGTTTTGAAGGCAACAAATGATCAAAAGGAAGAATTAAGCCCGAAAATGGAGTGTAGGAAGATGAGAGATGAGATCTGCACCAGATAGATGATTCACGACAGCACTAACGTATCGTGAGGACCACTCACGTGACGTGAGTAGCTGCCGTGAGTCGACATCCAGAGGATCAAAAGCTGCCTGATTTCCATGCCAGGCAGTCAAGTAGCATGACTACACCCATGTGGCGTGAGTTATGTTCTGAAGCTGTCAATTTGAGCCTTATTTCCACGACACTCACTTACGTGGCTTGATTTGGTTCCACGACACCAAGTCACGATACCGTGGAAGTTGCCGACTCTGTTCTCCTGTTCTGATTAGGATAGGATTAGCTTTGTATCTATAAATACCCCTGTATAGTCCTATGTGAGAGAGGGAGTCAGTACATTATTTTGAGATATATTTTTTATTGTTTCTGATTTCATAAACATATTAGTGGTTTTGTAATCAAAAACCCTATAGTCGAGTTTTATTCATAATTGAGATTTCAGTTCTTCTTCATTATTTGGAGTGTGCAATTATGTTTTCATCTTTGAATCCTTCTTTTGTTCTTGCAATTATGAGTAGATAAACTTACCAACTAGGGTTGTGTGAACTATGAGGAATTAATGAAACGGGTTAAGTTCAAAGCAATTTTGAACTGATGTGAATGCATGCATTGTTATTTCTTTCATTGTGATTGATCTTCTAACGGTTACAAACGTTAGAAACTCGCCTGTACTCTAGACTTGCTCGAGAGAGAGGTATAGATTGGAAAAAAGAGATAACAATAGAGATTTGAAGCTATCAACCTTCATCTAATAACTTGAGCCTTAGTGGGAATAGTTATCTGAGATCCAGGACAAGGGTTAGTAGTGCGACACTCGGAGACTGAGAGAAGAAGAGTGAAATTCGTCTAACCAAGGTCGAGAGACGTTTAGATGAACATATCTTGTCAGATTTTGCATACAATATAGCGGGACAATTTTGTTAGCACAAGTAATCAGTGGAGTTAAAGAATCATTGTGGATCACAATCCGAGTGTACTTCTCATATTGACTACAAACTCTATAATCAGGAATCATTACCGTTATTGCTTACTTACAAAAAAAACCCAGTTTTTACTTATTTGCCAACTACTCGAACAAAAACTTAACCTACTTCCGTCCTATTCCCTGTGGGATAGACCCCAACCTTGTTGGGTTCTATATTTGACAGAACTATTTTATACTTCTTAGGAGGTATATTTTTGGCGACATCAGTCACCCACCTGATGGACCATCGTGTATATAAATGTTGTAAATACTTCTTTTATTTTCTATTTATATATTGTTACATAGGTACTACCCTTACTCCTCAATTGGTACCTATGGATCCAAGCTACATCCAACGAGATTTGGAGGTCACAAAAGACCTACAAGGGACACACAACCCACGAACTTGTAGATGAATTTCAAAATGAGGCCAGGGTGTATGAGGAAGACAAAGCTTACAATACTAGATAAGCAATTAGACAACAAGAGCAGGATCCCCAGTCTGATGAGGGAGATGATTTTTTAGAAAGTGAGTCTAGTATGGGAGGCTCAAGTTCAGCGTCGAATGATGAAAGTGGCACTAATGCCAACAAGAACCTAGAGGAGGACCCTAAGCTCGTAAGGGTGATATAATTAAAAGCAAAAATTCTATAAGATAGTATCTCTACAAAGTGAATGGATCAGATAAATATTTCCGAGAGGGCCTCTCAACAATAGGCAAGGGTAACATAGAGATACCAATTACTGAGGAATTTAGGATTTTCACATCGGAACTTACAAAATACCCCAAGATTGAATGATGGTTCAATCACTATAGCTTGGAGTGGATAAGAACAACATTGAGGCACTATTAACCCAATATGGTTTGGGAGTTTTATGCAAATTGTTTCCCCACTCTTAATAATAACTACAAAAAGGGCCAGAAACCCATAGATTTTTTTACCCTAAATTGAATTCAGGTCCGTGGAGTTGCCATTGATATAATTAATCAGACACAAAATTGATTTTTGTATGGGCCCAATTTTTATACCACTTGATAGGAGTCCAGATTTTGATCAAAAGGCATGATAGGTACAATCAGCGTTCGTGGTTTGCATAAATTTTGAATGATGTTCAGCTATTGTGGTTGACAGATAAGAAAGAAAATATCCACAAGGCAACGTTGAACTTTATAGCTAAGCTTTGGTAGGCAGCAGTACAACTTTTTTTGAGTCCTGCTTGAGGGGAAAATCAATTGAATGAGGAGAAAGATGTCATGGTGGCTAGTTTAATGTCTAGTTTCAAGTTGAACTTCGATACCATTATAGCAGATAAAATAAAGATTCAAGAAACAAAGCCTATTACTTCTTTACCATTCCCATTCCTTGTGATGCAGTTGTGTGAAGAGGCCAAAGTTCTGATATTGTCTAGTATTAATAATGAGGTGATAGCATCGAAGAAGAAAGATATTGAAAAGCCTCAAAATGAGATGAAGAATGAGTTGTGAGTGCACAAGCCTCCAATTTTTGGATCTATTAGTCATACTATAGGGAGCCTTCTACTCTTACAGAGCTATCAAGAGGGGCAAAAAGTATGGCGTTAGCTCTTACATCAGTTCTAACTACTACCTCCATACCCTCTATTTGTAGTATTGCTGGCACCACCCCAGCAATTGATTCAGCAGACACTACATCTATTCCAAGTTGTAGCTTACCTTATCTATTCGCTTCACAGAACTTCATGAGATGGGTAAAAAATTTGAGAGGTTTGAGTGTCAATTGAAGCTATTTAAAGAGAAGTTGGAAATATTTGTAGACTGATACATTCTGCCTCAATTGTAATATATGAGAGTCTTCATGTCTTAATTGATGATATGAAAGAAAGGATGAATAAGAGGCTGAAGGCTTTGACTATGCCCGACTTGGCTAAGTTTTCTGTTGAATTAGAAAAGGTCAAAGCTGACATGATTGATTTGCATAATAGACTGGCCCATGTGTTCCTAATCCGTACCATTAAGGATTTAGAGGAGAGGAGCCTATCAAATGACTTATTAGGTAGATCTATAAAAGATAGGGGAAAGAGGGCATATGAAGAAAGAAAAGATCTGAAGAAACCTGAAAAAGGGCAAAAAAGAAAGAAGGAAAAGAATTTAAGAAGACACAAAAGCTATCAATGAAAGTAAGAGATAAGAAAAAAGAAAGAGAAAAGGGCTCAAGTTGTTCGAGCCTCATCTAGCACAACACCCGAAGCCACCAGCCAGTTTGGTGGTATAGATATAAGTGTGGAGTCTTACAATCCCCAACTATTACTCCTAATGTTACTCTAAGTACGCCGGTCACCATTGACGGCATGATTGATGGTTATGGGGTTAAATCAACAGCCCACTTTATTTTGCCAGTCACACATGCCTAGGGCGCCATAGATATGTGCTATCTCTAGCACTTTATTCTCTTACTATGCATTGGGGATAATGAATGCCTTTTTTATGTGGGTGGGGTACTTGTTGGTCTGTCTCACCACCTAAGAGTTTTTATTGTCATGTTTCTTTTCCCTTAGGTGTGCTATGTGGTAGAACCAAAATGTTTAGGATTTTTTAAGTATTTTGTGTCAAAATGTTGTGTCTTTATGGTTGTGTTGTGGTTGTGTTTGCAAAAGAAAATAGGAGAATTTAGCACAGTCTATGGTAATAACCTATTTAAAAACAGAGAACCCTCCAAACTTTGTGAAAGGCTTATTTATTTTGATATATCGATAGTTATGCATCCTTGCATGGCAATAAGTATATGGGTGTGACAATTGTTGCTTATGCTAGGGCATAAACTTGATAGTTAGTGGTCGATAGTGTAACTCTTTACCAAGTTTATGTGAGCTATATTCGTATTATTCTTACTCTGTGTGTGCTATCTAGAGCTTACCTGGTTAGTCTTGCTTAGGTTGAAGGATAAATGATTAGGAAAGGATCGTAGGCCATGTTGGATTTCAGTCGACTAAGCGTAAATGAAAATCCAAATAATATAAACATTTCCTTGATTTCTGATTTTATGCCTAATTTACCCTTTTTATTCATTAGCCTATTCACCTTCCCTATTTTTCTTGAAATCTTTATTTTGGCTCTGGTCCCTCCTTGGACTTTATGCACTTTAAATCAACCAAATTTCCTAAGTTGATGGTGGCTACTATAGAGGTGTATGGAAAGAAAAAAATGAGTGATCAATGAGGTAAAATGGGTGTGGTGTGTGCTAAAAGAAAAAGAAAAAAGAAAAAGCAAAAGAAAAATACAAAAGAGTCGAGTTTGAAAGAAAATCGCACCCATAGTAGAAGAAAGAAAATGAATAAAAGGAGAATAGAGAGGAAAAAGATTTGGCAAAAGTGGAATCAAGATAGTGTAGTGTTAAAGAGGGCTTAGTCAATATTTCCAAATATACCATACCCATCCCCAAACGTACATTACAAGCCATGTCTCCTATAGTGATCCTAGTCCAACTGTCTGAAAAACTGAGGCATAGAAAATAAGGGCTAGCCTATGGTATTGTGTATGCATTGTTTGAACTTCATTGTGAGAGTGATCACAGTTGTTATAGTCTCAGGTTTCCATGATTACTGTGTGTATGGGACTTCTTTGTAGTGAGAGCACTAGAGTGGCACTGTTAATTGCTAATTATTTGGATAAATATTGTTCGTATATACAAAATTGTTCATTGATATCATAATGTCATCCATAGATCCTCCTATGTCAATTTGATAATTGGTTTTTATGCACTTATTTGGTAATTAGTGAGATGTTTATGAAAAAAACCTTGTGACTGCCATAGTTATTCCTATGTTTCTTTTTCTTAAATGTCTTGTTGGAATATAGTTTTGATTTGTTGCTTGAGAACAAGTAAATGTTCTTAGTTGAGGGTGTTTATGTGCTGGTATTTGATGGCACATTTGATGTTTTTAACTATGAATAAGTACAAGTTCTTAAGCAACTTTTGTTGGATTTGATCTCTTTTATGTCTCATACACAGGAGAATGTACTAAGGTAAGAAATAGTGTGAATTATGATGAAAGAGAGACTTTATGGTTAACTTGATGAGTCATCAACCCCTTGATGGACAATACTCTTGACTGTGGTGCTTAAAAAGTTTGTAAAGCTAAGTGTTGGCAAGTTGACAAACTGTCAACCTTCTGATAAGCTGTCACCCAAACGGTAGTACTTAACCAACATGTAATAAGTGGAGGACATCAAGTGATGAAGCAACTAGTGGATAGTCACTACCTCGATGGACTGTTGACCAAAATATAGAGCCTAAATAGATTTCAAGAAATGTTCACTAGATAGAGGCAAAGGCTAAGGTAATGGATCATCACTCATGCGACGGTCCATCAACATAGTCGTGAGGCGTGATGTGGTATTTTTAGAGTTTAACTAGATTTCAAATTTGCCTGAACTATAAATAGATACTGTTAGGGTTTATTTTATTCATCTTCCATTTTTGAAGAGAAAACATGAGTTCTCGTACATTCTTTAGGGGGATTATAGCAATTCTCTTTAGTTTTGAAATACAAATTGATTTCTTATGATTTTGTTTGTGTAAGTTTATTATTCTCTTATGATTTCTATGGATTTTTTTTCTTAAAGCTATGAGTGGCTAAACCCCACAACTCGGGTTGTACGGGCCATGGTTAATTGATATCTTTAGGGTAAATAATGGTGTAGATTCACATAGTGCTATTGCTTGTATTTTTAATTCTTTCATTTTATATGATTTCTAATGGTTGCAAATATTAAAACCCATCTTAGGTTTAACTTTCTTGAGAAAAGAAGTTAAGACTAGGAAAAACAGTTAATGACAAGGATTCAAGGTTTCTAACCCTCGTCTAACGGTTAATGTTGTAATAAGGTTGGCCAACTTGGGACAATTATTGTTTTTCGTATTGCAAACACTCTTAGTCTAAGAAGATTAGAGTGATAATCATTTGAGTATGTTGAGAAATACTTCAAAAAATTAAAGTATCAATAGCTCTGCAAGCATAGCGCTAAAAGAGTTTTCCATCGTTAGCAACCCGTTTGTCTCATGAAACCATGGTGAACACAAACCTAGTTCTCTCTCTTAACATAATTCATTATCTAAAACATCACTTTTGTTTCTTATTCACAATTGACATTGAAACTACTTTACATTTTACAAATCCTCTTTTGTGGAAATTACTGGCTGATAGTTAAATAACCACATAAAATTTAGTTTTCAACTTAATCCTAGTTGGATTGGACCCCAATCTAGTTGGGTTCTATATTTGACAATGACCGTTTAGACATATTATTCTATACTTCAACTTAGAGATATAATTTGGATATATCACATACTTGTAGGCATCATCATCTGACTAACATTAGTTCACACAACACCATATAAAATCAACAAATCAAGAAAGCAATCTTATGCATCCACTTTACAATCTAATTTCCATACTAGTACAACACTTTATCATGCAACTCTAAAGATTTCACTTATCTTTCTACATTCAATAAACTCTATTAACTGCATTAAGTAGTCTACTTCCATTGTAATAATTTCACTAACCATGAACATAATTATTGACATTAACTTCACCAGGGCTTTGCACACAGTATTCAAATTATTCTTAGGAGGACACAAAACTAACATAAAGATTCGAATAACTAATCAAGAGTGTATTGAAACTATCTTAACATAACATGAAATTCAATAATCCATTACAACATTAATATCCCACAAATCATGTAATACAAGTAAACAAGTATCGCAACACATAATTAATCATTATATTAGACAGATGGCTTACTCATGTAACACCCCAAAAATTCAAACTAAGATTAGAATCATACTTCAAGTACATGTAGAAAAAAACTTCATGTTTGGGTAGTATTAGAAGTTATTTAGACATGTATTAAGGCCACAAGAAACTCCTAGCTCATAGTCAAGTTGAAACCTTCCTTATCGATTGTTTTCTTGTGAAAACTCTTTCTCTAAACAACTTCAAACGAGAATAGTTCCTAGATTCTGAAGTGTTTTAGAGCTTAAAAACCACCAAATGAAAGGACTTTGAGTCTTCTTTCGAAATCATCTAATTTCTCATCAATCCTGTTCTGGAGCTAAGAGTTATGACCATTTTAGTGAAGCAATGTCAAACAGTGAGATCCCACGAACCATGGTACGATCGTGGTTAGATTATACGACCGTACCATGCCTTAATCTACATGAAACATCCCTAAAAACCTGCATGTTGACAAATCTACCTCCCAACCATGAAAGGATCCCATGATCTTGGTTAGAACCCATGATCGTAGGTACGATCTTAGTTTTTAAAATTGATTCAGCTTAGACTTCTAACTAGGAACCAAGGTATGATCATGGGAGGGTCCCATGAGTATTACCGTGGTTTGTCTGATGGAGTCAATAGAAGCCTCTAATCCATCCAACAACCCACGATCATAGGTGGGTCCCACAATCGTGGGATGCTCTGTACGTCACGCTCTGCAGCTTTTTCAATTATATTTTATAAGGGGCATTCCGGTCTTTTTCCACTATTTAGACCCCTAAACTATGTCTTTTAAGCTACCCCAAAGCTGATTATTAAGCCTAAAATTACCCTAAGTCCCCCATTACTCAGAAATCATTCGACACTTAGAGAGAAAATAAGAAAACAGGTACTTTATTTTCCAAAAAAAGAACTAGGGTTCTTCAATCTCAAGCTACAAATTAAAAGGATTCACCAAGTATTTCACTCTCAAATATGTGGGATTTCATCATTGAGTTTCCTTTCACCCATTAAGTCCCGAAGTGAATTCAAATTCTCAATTTAAACCATTCCTCAAGTTAGGGTTTCCATGAAATGTATGATATTCCATTAAGTCTCAGTCTCTTACTTTAATTAGTCTATGAATACATGTTTTCCCATAGATTCTAGTTCCTGTACATTCTCATAGTTATGAATTCTCCATATGTTGATAAATTACATATTTTGGGTTTGAGCTATGAAATTCCTTATCACGTCAGGTTATATAATTGTGATGATTAGTTGCATTCTTCAGTGATGTTGGGTTATGAACACTCGATGACCTAAGATATCCTGGATTGTCAGTTGAATACTTAGTCTTTCAGTTTTCATGATTTAAAAATTTTAGAACATCAATATTGTTGAGCATTTTAGTATATCAGTTTACTTTCTGTTGGAAGTAGTACTTAGCATCGAGAAGACACGGGTTTAGATAACCTATGTCCCAAACTACAAGCCACCATCGGTAAAAGAGGTCCTTACCGATTGAGATTGTATCCCTTGCTGTTAATGGTCTCACAAGTGAATTCACTTTAATCATGGTTTTTACCCTTGGCATGGTATAGAACGCCCTACCAACATGGGTTACAGGTTGGATTCCCTATTGTTTACATGGTTTATGTTGGTTACAGAAACTTCCCACAATTTAGTCTTAGACCTCGCTTGACCTTGTATACAGTGTATTTAGCATCTTATATGGTTACATGTTTACTACTTGGCTATTATATCAATTTACAGATTTCATTCACATGTTCAGTTTATCATGTCACATTCAGCATGTTCATATTATATAGTGTAGTGAATATCTTATATGCTCAATACATTAAAAGTAATGACTGCATACTTTCCTTTGTGTAATATTTTCTTATAATATAGGTTCAAATGTTCAGCATCCCAATTAATGTTAGCTTGATTTAGAATTACTTCAACAGTATGGTTTTGGTGAGTCCTCATCATTCAAGGAATATTTATCATTATTTCATTTTACCTTTATTTTAGTTTCAAAATGTAGAGTTAGCTGGGGACTTGCCCTAGAAACTCATCTTCTTTAGAGGCTTTTAGACAGACAGACAGATAGATTATCAGATTTAGCTTAGGGTTTTTCTATTTTAGTGTAGACATTGGTCTTTATTAATAATATGTCCTTTCAGTTTAGCTTTCTCTCAGTATTTCATTATTTATTTAAGTATTCTTAGCGTCATGTCAGGCCATGGGTTAGCTTAGGTTCACTTGTGACTCTAAGCACCATGTTACAACTTGGGTGTAGTCTCGAGCCGTGACAAATGTAGTATTAGAGAATCAGACGTAAATTGTCCTAGGGTGTTTGAAATCTGCATTAAGTAGAGTCTTATTCATGGGTGTGAAGCATGCCATACTTATGAGTGAGAGGCTATGAAACATTTGAGGAAAAGTTTCCCTTCTTTCATGTTTATATCATGTGATAGAGTGTGAACTCTACTAAAACCCTCTTCTAACTCCTGATCTATGTGTTTACAGAAAATGGCTCCTAGAAGAGCCAACAGAAGGAGAAATAGGAATAAAAATGATAACAGAACTGAAAACCAGCCAGCACCACTAGATCCAGCAGACCCTTTATATGAGAAAGTCTCCCATACCGAGTTTAGGGTTGCTTTCACAGTGTTATCTCAGGCCATGACCACTCAGGCTAATCAGTAAGTTAGTGCCTTGATCAATCCTACTGGTAACACATCAGCAGCTAGAGTCCGGGACTTCACTCATATTAATCCTCCTGAGTTCAATGATTCTAAGGTTGAGAAAGATCCACAAGAGTTTTTGGATGATACTCAGAAGCTTATTTAGATCATTGGTATCACTCCAGTTGAGAGTGTCAATTTGGTTGCTGATCAGTTGGAAGGAGTAGCTCACACTTGGTGTAAGCAGTGGAAGGAGGATAGAGATGTAGATACATGTCTGGCAGAATGGGATGAGCTTTTTGATGCCTTTCTATACAGGTTCTTCCCACTTGAGTTAAGGGAAACCAAGGCTCAGGAGTTCATTAATTTGAGCCAGGGAAACATGAGTGTGAAGGATTATTCTCTCAAGTTTACTCAACCTTTTAAGTATTCTCCCGCTATGGTTACTAATTCCAGGGCCCGCATGAGTAAGTTCATGATAGTTATTTCTGAGGATGTGATTAAGCAGTGTAGAACTGCAATATTGGTCAAGGAGATAGATATCTCTATGTTGATGGTTCATGCCCAATAGATTGAGATGGAAAAGATTAAGGAAAGGGAGAGGGAGAGGGAGAGGGAGAATATGAATAAGAGAGCTAGAACAATGAACTTTGATTATTCTTAGCAGAAGATGGGTGGTGTTAATCACTATCAATTTCAGCAGAGATCTTTAGCCCTAGTACCATCATCTGCCAGTGTTCTATCCCCCAGGCCCAGGCAAGATCAGAAGGGTAGAGCTATAGTCTTTAAGTCCCATTTTAGTACTTCCATAATCGTACTATCCCAACTTGTAAGAAGTGTGGGAAAAACCTTCCCAGAGAATGCTTGATAGGTAAGTATGGGTGTTTTAGTTGTGGCAAGCTAGGTCACAGACATTAAGATTGTCCATCAACCAAGAGAAAGGATACTCGTGGATGAACTCAGGCTAACTCTTTAGAATCTCCACCAGGATGCGTGACTCAGTAGGATGCCTTATCTTTTATAGCTGCTGGAAAGTGTCAGAATAGGTTCTATGCCCTTCAGACTCAATAGGATTAGGAGGGTTCTCCTGATGTATTCACCTATATGTTATGAGTTTTTCATATTGATATCTATGCAATTTTAGATCTCGGAGCCACACTTTCTTTCATGACTCCTTATATAGCAGTAGACTTTAGTGTAAGTCCCAAAAATCTCTCAGTACCTTTCTCAGTCTCTGCTATAATTGGTGATTTATTCATACCTAGATGGGTATAAAGAAATTGTCCAGTCACAGTTTCTCATAAAGTCACCTCAGTTGATCTTGTAGAGTTAAAAATGACCGATTTTGGTGTTATCCTTAGCATGGATTGGATAGACTCTTTTTATGCCTCAATTGATTGGAGAAATAGAGTAGTCCGATTTTAGTTTCTAAATAAGCCAGTCATAGAGTGGAAGGGTAGTACCTCAGTGCCTATAGGTCGGTTTATCTCTTACCTTAAGGCTAGGAAAATATTTCCAAGGTGTTCATCTATTATCTTGTTCGGGTTAAGGATTCAAAGTATGAGACCCAAAATCTTGAGTCATTTTTAGTGGTTAATGATTTCTCAAAATGTTTTCTTGAAGATCTACCCAGAGTTCCTTCCTAACGGGAAATTGACTTTGGAATAGATCTCTTTCTAGATACCCAATCTATTTCAATTACATCCTACAGAATGGCTCTAGTCTAGCTTAATAAATTGAAAGAATAGTTAAAAGATATTCTAGAAAAAGATTTTATTAGGCCCAACATTTCTTCATTGGGTGTTCTAGTTTTCTTCATGTACAAGAAAGATAGTTCTCTCAGAATGTGCATCGACCACCGTCGGTTAAAAAATGTCCCAATCAAAAATAAGTATCCCATTCCTAGGGTTGATGACTTGTTTAACCAGCTTCAGGGTGCCAATTACTTCTCTAAAATAGATCTCTGATCCGGCTATCATCAACTTAGAGTCAGAGAATGGGATATTCCAAAGACAGCCTTCAGAAGTTGGTATGGTCACTTCTAATTTTTTTTTATGTCATTTGGACTAACAAATGCTCCTGCAGCTTTTATGGACTTGTTGAACAGGGAGTTCAAGTAGTACTTGGACATGTTCGTCATTGTATTTATTGATGACATCCTCATTTATTCTTGGAGTGAGAATGAACATGCCGACCATTTGAGGATTATCTTACACTCTCAAAGATCGTCAGTTATTCGCCAAGTTTAGCAAGTGTGAACTCTGGTTAAAATCAGTAGCATTCCTTGGTCATAGTATTTCTGACAAGGGAATTTTAGTTGATCCTCAAAGGACGGAGGCAAATAGAAATTGGTCTAGACTCATTTCTTGCTTAGATATCTGGAGTTTCTTGGGTTTAGGTGGTTACTACAGATGGTTTGTTTAAGGATTTTTCTCTATTGCTTCCCCTAAGTCTAGATTGACTCAGAAGAAAGTCAAGTTTCAGTGGTTTGATTCTTAGGAGAAGAGTTTTCAGGAGTTGAAAACTCGACTCACCTCTGCTCCAGTTTTGACTCTACCAAAGGGTTCAGATGGGTTTGTGGTTTATCGTGATACTTCTAGAGTTAGCCTTGGTTGTATTTTGATGTAGCAAGTAAGGTTATAGCATATGCCTCTAGACAGCTCAAGCCTTATGAGAAAAATCACCCAACTCATGATCTTGAGTTGGTAGTAGTAGTTTTAGCCTTAAAGATTTGGAGGCACTATCTTTTTAGGTTTCATGTAGATGTATTCACGAATCACAAGAGCCTTTAATATGTGTTCAGCCAAAAGATCTAAATCTTCATCAGATGAGATGTCTTGAATCATTGAAGGACTATGATATGAGTTTCTTGTACTATCCTGGTAAAGCCAATGTTGTGGATCGCGCTCTTAGTGATTGTCTATGGGAAGTTTTACTCATATTGAGGATGAGAAGAAAGAGTTATTTTGTGAGGTTCACTAGCTTGTTAGACTGGGAGTTCAGTTGTTTGATTCAGCCGAAGGTAATATCTTGGTTCAGAATCTTTGTTGATAGCTGAGGTGAAAGAAAAGCAAGATAGTGATCATATTTTGCTTAAGTTGAAAGAAGCAGTCCAAAGTTAGAAGTTCGAGGTTTTCTCCTAAGGGAGATATGGTGCTCTTCATTGTTCGGGTAGACTGTGTGTTCCTGATGTGGATAACTTGAGATAGTGGATGCTAACAGAAGCTCACAGTTCTTGGTATTCCATTCATCCACGAGCCACTAAGATGTACCATGATCTACAAGAAGTATATTGGTGGAATGGCATGAATAAAGATATCGCGGGATTTGAGGCTAAGTGTCTAAATTGGCAGCAGGTTAAGGTTGACCACTAGATACCTAGTGGTGTGATTCAAGATATCAGTATTCCTACATAAAAGTGGGAAGTGGTAAATATGGACTTCATTACAGGGTTTCTTTATACTCACTGACAGTATGATTTTATTTAGGTTATCGTGGACCGAATGACTAAGTCATCCCATTTCCTATCAGTTAACACTTTAGATTCAATCGAGGATTATTCTAGACTCTACCTTAGAGATTTGGTAAAATTATATGAAGTCCCTTTGACTATCTTTTCAGATAGGGGCACTCACTTTACCTCTCGATTCTGGAAGACTTTTTAGAAGGGTCTTGGTACTCAAGTTCATCTTAGTACAACTTTTCATCTGTAAACAGATAGTCAGGTAGAGCGGACGATTCAAACTTTAGATGATAGATTGAGAATGTATGTGATTGACTTCAGGGGTAGTTGGGATGATCATTTGCCTTTGATTTAGTTTGCTTATAATAATCGCTATCACTCCATTATTCAAATTTCCCTGTTTGAAGCACTTTATGAAGGAGTTGTAGATCTCCTATTGGTTGGGTTGAAGTTGGTGAAGCTACCTTGATAGGACCATATTCAGTTTATTAGGCTTTAGAGAAAGTTTAGCTGATTAGAGGAAGGCTGAAAGTAGCCTAGAGTCATCAGAAGTCATATGCAAATGGGAGAAGAATGGAGCTTGCATTTGCTATTGGTTATTGGGTTTACTTGAAAGTTTCACCCCATAAAAGGGTGAAGAGATTCATCAAGAAGGGGAATCTCAATCCCCGCTATGTTGGTCCTTATAAGATTTTAGGTCGCTTTGACAATGTGGCCTATGAGTTAGAGTTGCTTGCAGACTTAGCATTAGTGCATCAAGTTTTCATGTTTCTTTGTTAAAGAAATGCATTAGTGATCCCACATCCGTTGTGCCTTTAGAGGGTGTGGGTGTGAAAAATAGTCTCTCTAATGAGGAGGTCCCAGTTGAGATCCTTGACCGTCAGGTCCATAACTTAAGAAATAAGGAGGTCGCTTCAGTAAAGGTTCTTTGGTGGAATCAGCTAGTTGAGGGAGATACTTGGGAAGTAGAGGCGAATATGATGACCAATCACCCCCATTTTTTCTCTTAGAACTCAGTTCAACCTTGAGGTAATGGTTTCCCTTTAATTAATTCTTTCCATTTCATGTCACCCAGTTATTCTCATGTCATAGCATGCATTCATGAGTTCCGCTCAGTCCATGATTCAGTTACTGACTCAGTTATCATGTCAGTACTCAGATTTTAAAAATTCAGTGTTGGGATTGCATCTCTTTCCCTAACTTTTCAACGTAGTTAGTTTTTATTCGAGTACGAATGACACCAAGAGGGAGACATTGTCACACCCCAAAAATCAAAGATAATATTAGAAACATTCTTCAAGTACATGTAGAACCAAACTTCATGATCTAGTAGTGTGGGAAGTGATTTATACATGTATTAAGGCCACAAATAACACCTAGCTTATGACCAAGTTTAAACATTCCTTACCGATTGTTTTCTTGTGAAAATCTTTCTATAGTCAACTTTCAACGTTCTCAACTCCTAGATTTTGAAGTTTTTTTAAGATCAATACCCACCATATGAAAGGTATTCGATTCTTCTTTCTAATGCATCTTATTTCTCATTAATCCTATTTCGAAGCTAAGAGTTATGGCCATTTTAGTGAAGCATTGTCCAGCAGTGGGCTCCCACGAACCATGGTACGATCGTGGTTAGATTGTACGACCTAACCATGCTTTTGTCTGCTTAAAATAGACCAAAACACCTGCAATTTGATAAATCTACCTCCCAACCATGAAAGGATCCCACGATCATGGTTAGAACCCACGATCATAGTTACGATTATGGTCCCTAAAGTTGATTTGGCTTGGACTTCTAACTACTAACCAAGGTACAATTGCGCGAGGGCCCCATGTGTCGTACCATGTTTTGTATGATGGAGTCCAGAGAAGCCTCCAATCCATCCAACAACCCACGAGCACTTCCCGTGATCATATGTCGGATGGTCCATACATCACGCTCTGCAGCTTTTTCAGTTATATTTTATAAGGGGCATTCAAGTCTTTTCCCACTATTTAGACCCCTAAATTATGTCATTTAAGCTACCTCAAATCTGATTATTAAGCCTAAAATTACCCTAAGTCCCTCGTTACTCAAAAATCATTCGACACACATAGAGAAAAATAAGAAAACAGGCAATTTCATCTTCCAAAATAAGATATAGGGTTCTTCCATCTCAAGCTACAAATTAAAAGGATTCACCAAGTTTTTAACTCTAAAATATGTGGGATTTCATCATTGGGTTTCCTTTCATCCATTGAGTCCCGAATTGAATTCAATTTTTCAATTTAAACCATTCCTCAAGTTAGGGTTTCCATGAAATGTATGAAATTCCATCAAGTCTCAATCTCTTGCTTTAATTAGTCCATGAAAACATATTTTCCCATAGATTCTAGTGCATGTACATTCTCATAGTTATGAATTCTCCATATGTTGATAAATTACTTATTTTTTATTTTAGCTATGAAATTCATTATCACGTCAGGTTATATAATTGTCATGATTAGTTGCATTCTTCAGCGATGGTGGGTTATGACACCCGATGACCTAAGATATCCTAGATTGTTAGTTGAATACTTAGTCCTTCAGTTTTTATGATTTAGAATTCTTTCAGATGAATCACGTATCTTTTAGTTTCTGAACATCAATATTGTTGAGCATTTCAGTATATCAGTTTACTTTTAGTTGGGAGTAGCACTTAGCACTGAGAGGACACGGGTTCAAAGTCCCAAACTACATACCACCATAGGTAAAAGGGGTCCTTTTCAGTTAAATATGTCTCCCTTTCCCTTAATGGGCTCACGAGTGAATTCACTCCAATCATGGTTCGTACCCTTTGTAAGGTATAGAACACCCTCCCAACTTGGGTTACTGTCACGCCTCGAATTCCAACGGGGCGAACTGGCACCCGAAACCGATAAGGCCCAAGAGAACCAATCTTCATCCATGTCCATTCATATGCATGTCATTCAAGAAACATCACCATCACATAGAGATATAGGTTGCCAATAGCGGAAGTCATGGAAATATGTGATATATACATATAAGAAACTTGGACGTTAGGGCCTCCAAGACAAAATGGACATATATCCCTTACATTCATATCCCCACATACGTCTACAAATCCTCTAACAGATTTTTACACATAACCAACCTAAAGTCGGAACAAGTCCTGGCTTTATACAACATTTACCATACCAAAACAAATGTACAACGGTGACTCAGAAAGCCCCGAACCAACTGGAGCTCACCCAAAGATCGGCAATGATCCGCAACCTACTGTGGAGGTCTACTAGCACCTGCGCCTGCAGCAAGTAAGGTAAGTCCCCCAAGGGACGTCAGTACGAAGAATGTACTGAGTATGTAAGGCTCATAGGAAATTGTATGATATAAAAGTACTTCCATGAAATCAAGTATAAGAGAATAGTCAGTACCGATAAACCACCGGTCTTCATATGTGGAACCATGTACATTACGTCCTTTACTTCTTTTGCTTTTATGTTTGTTCATCTTTATTGTTCTACCTATGCTAGGCTTTTCTGTCTCCCCTGGGATGAGATTAACCCATGCTAGGCTTTTATGTCGCCCCTGGGATGTTATTAACCCATTCTAGGTACTTTGACCCCTGGGATGTTATATTAACCCATGCTAGGCTTTTATGTCACCCCTGGGATGTTATTAACCCATGCTAGGTACTTTGACCCCTGGGATGTTATATTAACCCATGCTAGGCTTTTATGTCGCCCCTGGGATGCTATTAAGAATATATAAACAATGATACATTACTTCATTCTTTATTAGAAGATTAATACATTACTTCATTTCTTTACTTCCATGAGATTGACATGTTGATAGTCATAACATTGTTGGAACTTTAGAATGTAACATTATTAGAAATGCTACTCAAGAATGAATAGATTCTCCTTAAATCATTACCTTTCTTGAGATAGTTCTTTTAGTAGTTACAGTATTATGAGAGCTTTGGTAGTTAAGTCAATGAATAAGAGACATGTGAATCACAATCGGTCTAAGAATAAGAAACATGTGAATAACAATATATGTCAACTTAAGTTGAGATAATTTAGAACACTTCGGAATGGAACAAGTACAACGTCCATGTGAACAATATGTGCTGCAGAAGGATACGGAAAGAGTAACCTTACATACCTTATGTTCTCAATATGAATACACATCATATATATGAACACAATAGTCTAGCTCCTTCCTTACGTTCCACTCTATAATACAAGTACATAATGGAACTCTCGTTAACAACTACTTTTCGTAAAAGTGTAAAAGACGACAATAAGCTATATGAATGTCATATAAATTCATTTCAAATTTATAATACAATCCACTGTGTTACCAAACCAACAACACCATAACATTCCACACATTGACCAAGAAATCATAAACCAATAGCATTTCACACAAAGTTTACTCTTTACGTTTCCTCATTATCATTATGTCACAATTACTCCATCAATTCTCCTCATAACAACATATTAATAACAATACATAATGTATATAATCCAACATGCCTCCATACGACCCCTTAAAGTCATTAAAAGGGTATCACAAGTTTATAATTACACCCAAAAAGGGTATAGGGGCCTTCGGGGATCGAAGAGAGACAAAAACATACAAAACCAAATTCTGGGATGACCTGCGAAGACACCTGTGCCCTTAAGTGGATGACATGTGGCCGCAGGTGACCTCTGGCCTTGTCCAAATCCACCTGTATTGGCATCTGCGCCCGCAGGTGCTCCAGACGCGAGGGCGGATGCCCGTTTCAGCCTCCAGGGGTCATTTTAGGGTCCTTTTTCATAATAAATGTTACATGTACATGAATAAACTTACCTTTACATAATTTAGGTCAACTTGGAAGCCAACAATCACCCATGGTTTCACAACACACATGAACATCACCAAAACCATATTTTTCCTTCAATACAGCACCAAGTCCATGCACAATTTTGCAATAAAAATTCCAGACTTTATGTACAAGGATAAAACGATTTAAGGCTATAATAACATCTCACATGTCAATATTGAATCCATAAATTTCACTTCCTTCAATACCACAAGTCCATGTTCAAGTTTATAAGGCAAAACCCTTTTCCGATTGCAAAAATAGACAGTTTTACACATAGTGAACTGTCCAACACTGTGTCAACATAAACAACATGATTTAAATAATATATAATGAATATAATATATTAAATCATGTGAATAAACACTTACCAAGGCTTGTAAAATGATGATATTGTCCAAGGAGATGACTTAGGGTTTCAGAGTTTGAGAGAAAATATCTCTTTTTGTTTCCTTGGAAAAGTCTAGAATGGCATGTTCCTTTTTATGAATAAAATCTGATTTTTGGTGCCTTTTATAGTCCCTTGAAGTCATCCTTATCCACTTTTATCAATAATTGATTAGTCAAAGGAAGAATGGGTCATTTTTCCATTTTTGGGCCATGTCTTGTGTGTAATTTTGGGGCTCAATTGAGCCAAATGGCACAAGACTAATCTAGACCACCAAATATAAAGTATAATACCCAAACAATCTCATGTTTAATTAATTCCATAAATGGTACGGTAATCACCTAGGTTCAGAAATGTACGGGGTGTTACATTTTTCCCCCCTTAGAAACATTCGTCCTCGAATTTTAAGAACATCGTCTCCTGTACATCCAATGCATCTCTATATTAACATATATATACATAACTACATAATTCTTATAGATACTTCTTTGTTATTTCTCCAATTCCGCACCTTGAACTTTCTCTTCCATTTGAAACAATTACGGGTAATTCGACTTCATTATTTCTTTGGCTCCCCACGTGATTTCTTTTACTTGTCGATTACTCCACTGTACCTTTACAGAAAATACTTCTTTATTTCCTAGTATTTTCACTCATCGATCTTAGCAATAGGTACCTCTTCATAAGTGAGATCCTCCACAATTTGTACATCTTAACTGAAATCAATACAAGATGGATCTCCCAAATATTTTGAAAGCATTAACACATGGAACACTGAACGAAATGTAGAGAGTTCTTGGGGTAGTTATAACTCGTACGCAACTTGACTAATTCTTCGTACAATTTCATATGACATGTTATCTAGGGTAAATTTTGTTTTCTTTCCGAATCTCATTACTCCTTTCATTGGTTACACTTTCAAAACTACCAAATCATCTATGGCAAATTCTAATTCCCTTCTTCTAATATCGGCATATGACTTAGGTCGACTTTGGGCCATTTGTAGCTGCTGTTGTATCACCTAAACTTTTTCTGTAGCTTGATGAACAAGATCTGGCCCAAATAAAGCAGTTTCACCCGCTTCAAACCATCCAATTGGTGATCTACACTTTCTTTCGTATAAAGTTTCGTAAGGTACCATCTTGATACTTATTGTAAGCAAATTCATTAAGCGATAGATGATCATCCCAACTACCTTTAAAGTCTAATGTGCAAGCTCGTAACATATCCTCAAGTGTTTGGATAGTACGCTCTGCTTGTCCACCCGTTTGAGAATGAAAAACCGTACTCAAACTCTACTTGACGATGTTGAACAATGGATACTTAAGTGTCGAGAGTCAAACGTATGTACCTTGTAAGGTTATTGATGAGATAATTGATATTGGGCCTAGTACATGGGATTAGACCCTCGTGGGAGGTGTAACACCCCGTATGTTGTCGAATCCATACGACTACGTGTACACTTATGAAATTAGTTAAACATGAGAGATTTGATGAATTAGACATTAATTTGTTGGGTATTAATGAGTCATGAGCCATTGGGTCAAATGAGGCCCAAAACAAGAGCAAAAGACTTAGCCTAATGGGGCAAAACATGATCCAATCTTCCATTTGACTAATCAAAATAAGAGTGACTTGAGAGTCCTATATAAGGAGTTATACATTAAATTTGGTGGGCTCAAGAAGTCTTGAGCCATTGGGCTCAAGGGAGGCCCAGAAATCATATAAATACATGGCCCAAAAGAAGGGATGACCCATTCTTGCAAGACCAAGTTGCTAAATCATGAGTGGACCAAGTTTGTGGTTAAAAAACACCATTAGGGGACTATATAAGGTGGCAATAATCATATTTTATTCATTTGTTACCCCCATGCCTTTTCTAGAATTTTCCCAACACATCCTTATCCCATACAAACCCTAGACCTTCATTCCTTTGATCAAGATCATCATCTTGCAAGAATTGGTAAGTGATTATGTTTATGGTTTAATATATTTTATTCATGATAGATGGTGTATATGAAGTTGGTTATGTTGGTGGAATATTGAGAAGTTCACTATGTGTGTAAAGTTACATGTTTGCTAAATCGGAGAATGGTTTTGCCTTGTAAACTTGAACATAGACTTGTGGTCTTAAACAAAGTGAACATGATGGAGTTAATATTGACATGTGATATGTGATTATAGTATTTCCTTGTTTTTTCATGGTGTATAATGTTTGGAATTTCTATTGTGAAATTGGTTATGGTTTTGGTGACGTATTGATCGTAAAGTTTTGTTTTGGTGATGTTATTGTGTTTTGTGAGACCATGGCTGATTGTGGGTATTAAATATGATAAAAAAATATGTAAAAATAAGTTTGGTTATGATCATGGACCATTCATTGCATAAAAGGACACCAAAAAGACCATTTCGGACCAAAAAGGGCATCCGCCCCTGCAGACAGAGGCACCTACGGGCGTAGATGCCAACGCAGATGCCTCTGGCTGCTCCCAAAGGGCATCTGAGCATGCACCTCAGCCACCTGCGGGTGCAAGTGGTAGAACAGGTCAGCCTACAGGTCCGATTTGTATGTTTTCGTATCAAGTTGATCCCCGAAGGCCCCTATACCCTTTATGGATATAATTAGCAATTTGTGATGTCGTTTTAATGACTTTAAAGTGTCGTATGGAGGAATGTTGGAATATATTAAGTATGTATTGTTGTTCATATGTTGTTATGAGGCAAGTTGATAGGAGACATTGTGACAGAATGTGAATGAGAAAGCATAAGGGTAAGTGTGATGTGAAATGCTATTGATGTGCGATATTTTGGTCAATGTGTGGAATGTAATATGAAGGATGAAATGATGCTATGTAGTAGTCACGTAACTCATGGTGACATTTATATGTTTGTAAGGGATTTGGTTGTTAACATGAACTTTGTGATGTACTTGTATTGTAGAGTAAGACGTAAGGAAGAAGATAGATTGTTGTGTTCATATATAGACTCGTGTACTCATACTTGGAAGTGAAGGTATGTAAGGATACTTTGTCTGTATCCTTCTGCAGCATGTATGTTAACATTGTCATAGTACTCATTCGACTCCGAAGTACTCTAAGGTATTCCGTATCCGATAGTTGGCTAGTGTAATTCATATGTTCCTTACTCATTGGTAAATGGTGAATCATATGACTAATGTCCATTGGTTGGCTAATGTTCATTAGCGAATATGTCAAAAGTCTCAAAGTGTTATAGTCCAAAGGGGTTCTATAGTGTTCCAACTAAGGCCGACATATATTGTTATTCATATGTGTCTTACTCGTAGATGATTGATAATTCACTGATCTCTTATTCATTGATTGAAGTTCCTAAGCTGTCATGATGTTGTAAGTTCTGAGAGAACTATCTCAACGAGAGTAATGAGGTAAAGAGAGCTTGTTTAGTTTGAATAGCATTGTTCCAATCATGTCATGTTCCAAAGTCCTATAGTATGATGATTATTTCTTGTACCAATCTTTCATAAGTAAAAGTACCAATCTCATGAAGTATAGGAGTGAGGTAAAGCATAATTGTGTGTTTCACATAGTGACATGATCTTCACTATATCAATCTCTCATAAGTGAATAAATTAATCTCTCCCAAATAAGAAGTGAATAAAGATGTGTATGTTAACCCACTATGAGAGTGGATGTATGTTAACCCACCATGAGAGTGGATTTATGTTAACCCACCATGAGAGTGGATGTATGTTAACCCACCATGACAGTGGATGTATGTTAACCTACCATGAGAGTCGATGTACGTTAACCCACCATAAGAGTGGATGTATGTTAACCCACCATGAGAGTGGATGTAGGTTAAACCACCAATAGAGTGGATGTACGTTAATAGAGTAGATGTATGTTAACCCACCATGAGAGTGGATATACGTTAACCCACCATAAGAGTGGATGTATGCTAACCCACCATGAGAGTGGATGTAGGTTAAACCACCAATAGAGTGGATGTACGTTAATAGAGTGGATGTATGTTAACCCACCATGAGAGTGGATGTACGTTAACCCACCATAAGAGTGGATGTATGCTAACCCAGCATGAGAGTGGATGTAGGTTAAACCACCAATAGAATGGATGTACGTTAATAGAGTGGATGTACGTTAATAGAGTGGATGTACGTTAATAGAGAGGATGTACGTTAATAGAGTGGATGCACGTTATATTATGAAACCACTGATAGAATAGATGTATGTTATATTGTTACCCCACCACTAGAGTGGATGTATGTGGATGAATGTTATTCTTTTACAACCTACTAACCAAGTAGATGGATAATAGTGGTAATGAATATAGAAGCAAGAAAAAAAAATCCTCATGCATAGAGAAGAATCTATTGGAGGCAAGTCTCTTGAGTGAAAGTAATTTCCCTTGAAGGAGAGTAATTATAAAAGATATCATTTAGAATGATGGTTTATCCACATTGGCTATTCTCTCATATTTCATTCTATTGATATTCTCATGTATGATGCTATTTCTTATGAGCCTTACATACTCAGTACATTCTTCGTACTAACCCCCTCGGGGGACTTACCTTACATATTGCAGGTGTAGGCATTAGTAGACCTCCTCAGTAGGCTGTGGATCATATACAGATCTTTGGTGAGCTCCAGTTGCATCGGGGATTCCCAAGTCACATGTGTACACTAGGTTTTAGTATTATATAAATATTGTATAGACATGGCCATGTATCTGTAGAGGCTTTGTAGACAGTTGTGGGAAGACAAATGTAAGAGGCGTATGTCCATGATGACTTGATGGCCCTGTCGGCCAAGTTTCACATATGTATATATTTAGCACATGTTTCATGAATTCCGTTATTAGCATGATAAGTTCTTACGTGATAATGGTATCTCTTATGGCATGCATATGAACGAACATAAGCAATGATTGGTTCTCTCGGGCCTCATCGGCTTCGGGTGCCAATCACGCCTCGTTGGAACTCGGGGCGTGACATCCGTGCACCTCCATGATGACCCCTAACTGGAGATGAATGACATGCTTCCAAAATACACATCATCTCAACTATTGGAATACACCTTTGAATTATGCCATCCGCACACACCCTAAATAAATAAGACTCATCCTATAAGAACTTTATCACTTCATGCATGAATCTCTTCTTCTGATGATATGACACATCTTCTTGGACTAGATCACTTGCCAAGAATTTGGCAAAATCTGCAAACCAAGGGATTAATTCTTGTGATGCTGCCAACACTTGTTCGTCTAGAAAAGTATCATCAATATCAAGATCATCCCTCAATCTAAGCATGGCCTCCTCCTCAATGCACGATAGATGGTCTACAACCTGATTTTCTGTCCCCTTTCGGTCCTTGACCTCAAAATCAAATTCTTGCAATAGAGGTACCCGCCAAATCAGTCTTGGCTTGGCGTCCTTCTTTGACATAAGATATCTAAGTGCTGCGTGGTCTGTATGCACAATCACTTTCATACCAATCAAGTACGATTAAACTTTCTAAAAAGCAAAGATCACTTCCAACAATTCTTGCTCGGTTACAGTATAATTTTTCTGAGCTGGATTAAGTGCCTTGCTAGCGTAATAAATAGGATGTAGAATCTTATCACGTCTTTGGCCAAGGACTGCACCCAAGGCCAAACCTCTATCATCACACATAACCTCAAATGGCATTATCCAATCAGGTGAAGCAATGATAGGGCCTGAAATCAACTTCTCTTTTAGACACTCAATTGCTTTTAGACAATCCTCATCAAATACAAACTTCACCTCCTTCTCTAAAATCTTGCATAATGGATGTGCAAGCTTAGAGAAATCCTTGATGAATCTTTAATTGAAATCTGCATGTCCCAAGAAACTTCGAATTCCTTTAACCAAAACAGGTAGGGGTAACTTTTCAATCACCTCTATCTTGGCTTGTCAACTTCAATACCTTTCTTTGAGATTTTATACCCCAATACAATACCCTCATTAACCATAAAGTGATATTTTTCCCAATTTTTCACTAAGTTATACTCCTCGCATCTTTGAAACACATCACCAAGGTGGTCCAAGAAATCATCAAATGAGTCTACCACAACAGAGAAATCATCCATAAAACCCTCAAAAGTTTCTTCCACTATGTTAGAGAAAATGGACATCATGCAACGTTGGAAAGTGGCCGGTGTATTACATAAACTGAAGGGCATCCTTTTGAACGCGAACGTCCCATATGGACAAGTGAATGTGTTTTTTTCTTGGTCCTCGAGAGTAATGAAAAAAATTTTATACCCTGAATAACCATCAAGAAAACAATACCATCCTCTACCAGCAAGACGGTCTATTATCTGATCCATGAAGGGCATAGGAAAGTGATCTTTTTTGGTTTAAGAATTCATCTTTCGATAGTCCATACAAACTCTCCATCCTGTAACCTGCCTCATTTAGATTAACTCATTCTTATCATTTGGAATCACAGTGATCCCTCCCTTGTTTGGCACACACTGAACTGGGCTCACCCACTTGCTATCAGCAATGGGGTGAACCACACCCCCTTCTAACAACTTGATTATTTCTTTCTTCAAAACCTCTTACATAGGTGGGTTCAGACGACGTTAGTGCTTGATGCTTGGTATGCACTCAGGATCAAGCCAGATTTTGTAAGTGCTAATATCGGGTGGAATCTAGATAATGTCAGTGATGGACCAACCAATGGCTTTTTTAAACCTTTTCAACACCAAAACAAGAGCCTCTACTTGCCATTCCACCAACTTAGCAGAGATAATCATGGGTAAGGTGTTGTTCGCTCCCAAGAATACATAATTGAGGTGAGATGAGAGAGCCTTAAGCTCCAAAATTGGAGACTCCTTAATAGAAGGTTGAGTCAGTGGGGTCACCCTATTCTTTAAATCGAGATCAAGTTTCTTAGGAGCATAAGTGTATGATCCCCTACCAACTAGTACCCCAACCATCTCATCATATTCCTCAAACCATTGCTGTCAAAATTCATAATCAAGGTCTCAAAAGCTTCTGGCCTTAACCTTTCTTCAATAGGCACGACTATATCACTCTCATCAACTGTATCTATTACATAAATCACCCACATATCTTTCGGTTGCTTCATGGAACGGCAAACATTGAAAGTGACATGTTCATCATTCAACCTGAATTTCATGCCCAGTTTCCATATCAACCAATGCATGACCAGTGGCAAGGAATGGGCTTCCCAAGATGATGAGAACCTCAAAATCAACTTCACAATCTAGAATCACAAAGTCAGTTGGGAAGATGAAAGATGTAACCTTTACCAAAACATCATACAAAATGTCCATCGGCTTTTTCATAGTTCTATCGGCCATAAGGAGTCTCATAAAAGTCAGTTTTGGTGCTCTCAATCCTAACTGATTAAAAATGGCTAGCGACTTCAAGCTAATGCTAGCACCCAAGTCACATAGAGCATTTGCAAAATTATAGGACCCAACAGTACAAGGAATTATGAAGGCTCCTGGATCTTCCTTTTTCTCGACAAGTGAACGAGAAACAATTGCACTACAATGGTGTAAATTATCTATTGGCTCAAAATTGACAGTTCTCTTCTTTGTCACCAAATCTTTCATGAATTTTGGGAAACCTGACATCTGTTCTAAATCCTCGACAAGAGAAATACTTATCGATAAGTCCTTTAACATTGAGATAAATTTCTGATATTTATGCCCATCCACTTTCTTTTTTAACCTTTGAGGAAAGGGAGGGGGAGGTCGAGGAATTTGTTTGTAAACTTGAGAGATCTCTTTTTCCTTCCTGTTATCAGACTTCGCTTTTTTTCAACATCATAAGTCTTTTGAACTGCATCACCCTTTGAATTTCCTAGCTCTATCTTAGTTTCTACATCGACTATTATCGGCTCATCTTTCTTACCACTATCCATCAGTATGGATGGGTCAGTTGTGAACTTCCTACTACTAGTATAAATGGCCAAACAATTACTATTATTCTTCAGATTTAGGACAGTGTTGCTCAGAAGAGTACCTGGCTGACGCAGGTTCAATGCCATCAATATCTGCCCAAACTGTGGCTCCAACTGTTTAATGGTAGTCGAATGGGATTCCACTTTCTGACTTATTCCCAAAATGTCTGACCTAATCTCCTTCAAGAAACTTTCCTGAATGTCTGACCCTTTTACCAATTTATTGAGAAAGGCTTCCATTCTTGAATTTCCATAGTCAGCATCACGGTTCCTCAGTGGAACATATGCGCCACTCTTTTATTTATAATCATCCTTTCACCTCCAATCACAGTCACAATCTTGTTCTCTGTCTCTATATCCTGGATTGTTATAACTGTCTCCATAGTAGTTTCGACTTTGATTCCCTTTCCTTCAATTCCAAGAATCTTGATTAGACCCTTGACCCTTGGTTCAAAAATCCACCACCTCTCAATCCAAGTACTTAGCTTCCTCATCAGAATCAGAATCTTGATGCCTAGGTGTCTCCAGGATGAGTCCCAGAGAGTTAGAGTCGGCATGGAATCTAAGGTACTTTTGATTTTCTGCTTTCTAAGGCTGCTCTGTCTGATGTACCTTTTCAGCACCTCCAGTAGTAATCTGTTTGGCTAGCAAGATAATTTCTATCCTCAACTATGTGACCTTTTGAGCTACAACTTCATCCAAAGCCCATTGTACTGTCGAGGTTCCGATAGCACACGTCCCAGCCGGTGTCTCTGCCTCCCGAGTATGCCATCCTCAGTTGGTCTTAGTGATATGATCTAAAATCTCTGAAGCTTTGTCGCACCTCAGAGTCATAAATTCTCCACCTGTGATAGTATCTGCGACAACAGCCTTTGTATTGGTTTTCAAATCCGTGTAGAAGATTTCAAGTAAACTCCTACCACTTATCCTATGATTTGGCACATTCTGCAGCTTCTTCTTAACCTTAGCCATGTCTTGTAAAGTGCTTCAGAATGTAGTTATCTGAAGTTCTAAATCTCATCCTTCAACTGTAACATCTTGGAGGGTGGGAAAAATCTCTCCAGAAATTGATTTCTCAACTCTTGCCAAGTAGTAATGGAACCTCGTGGTAACTCAGCCAACCACAAAGTTATTTCCCCTATTAGAGAGTGTCACACCCCGAATCCCATTCGGAACGGACTGGCACCCGAAGCTGATGAGGCCCAAGAGAACCAATCTTTGCTCATGTCTATTCATATACATGTCACTCAATAAGCAGAACCATCACATAGAGGTATAAAATGTCAATAGCGAAAGTTATGGAAACATGTGATATATGCATATAAGAAACTTGCCCGTTAGAGCCATCGAGTCAACATGGACATACATTTCTTACATTCCTTATCCCACATATGTCTACAAAGCCTCTACAGATACATATACATAGCCAAGCTAGAGTTGGGACAAGTCCCCACTTTATACAAAATTTACAATACCAAAATCAGTGTACACTATGACTCGAAAAGCCCCGAACCAACTGGAGCTCACCAAAAATTTGCAAATGACCCGCACTTTACTGTGGAGGTCTACTAGTACCTGTGCCTGTAGCAAGTAAGGTAAACCCCCCCAAGGGGGTCAGTACAAAGAATGTACTGAGTATGTAAGGCCATATGAAACTGTATGACACGTAACTACTTTAATGTAATCCAATATAAGTGAGTAATCAATATGGATAAATAACCATTCTGTATATGTGGAACCATGTACCTTACATTCATAATGAATAACCCATCGTTCTATATGTTTGGAAATATGTACTTTACGTTCATTACTTTTTTTGCTTCTGTATTCACTCATCATCACATGTGTTATATCGTACCCAGGCCCCAACTGATCAGTGGGTCTTTACATAACATAATGTTATGTTGGGATCGGCTCGAGCTAGGTTTATGCCTCTAGATCTACCACCCATAAATCAAAGCATCGGGTTCAGATCGAGCTAGGTTATTACATCTGGATCTGCCACTCATAAATCAACTTATCAGGTTCGGTTCGAGCTAGGTTATTACCTCTAGAGCTACCCCCTGTCAGGTTTGGTCTGATCTAGGCTTATGCCTCTAGGACTGCCCCCTGATCCAATAATCTCGGGATCGGCTTGAGCTAGGACTTTCGCCCCCAAAGCTACCACCCATACTTAATCATTAACCACATATGTGCATTACTTTATTCTTTACTTTTGAGATTGATACATTTACTTGTGAGAGATTGGTACATTCACTTGTGAGAGATTGTTACATTCACTTGACATAATATTATTGGAAGCATTGGAACAATAGTCAATAAATAAGAAACATGTGTATAAACACTTATTGGAACTTTGGAACATAACATTATTAGAACCATGGGACCTTTGGAACATTAGTCAATGAACATAAGACATGTGAATCACAATTGATCAATGAGTAGGAAACATGTGATAATAACAATTGGTAACCGGATATAGGATACCTTAGAATATTTCGGAATGGCACAAATAATATGTCAATGTGACTACTATGTGCTGCAGAAGGATACGGATAGAATAACCTTACATACCTTGTCTTCCCAATATGAATATACAATCCAATATGTGATTACAACAATTTCGCTCCTTCCTTACATTTCACTCTACATCACAAGTACATAATGGAACCAACATTAACCACAAGCTACATTCCAAGTGTATAAGATGACCATGAGTTACATGATTGCCCTATAACATTATTTCACCCTTTATAATACCACTCATGGTCTTTTCATACCAACAATACCATAACATTCTATACATTGACCAAAACATCATAAACCAATAGCTTTTCACACCAAGTTCCTCCTTTACATGTTCTCATTAACACCACATCACAATAAATCCATCAAATCACTCCAATACATTTTATAACCAAAATTCCACAATTTACTCATAGAGAAAAATAACAAGTTATGGACATAACCACACCATACATGTTGAGATATCATCCACACCATTCACTTTCATCAAAACATCAAGTCCTTTTCAAGTTTAATTCACAAGAATGCACATCTTTTAGCAAAACGCCAAAGTGCACTATTCAACACCTTGCCAACATAACCACCATGATATACATAATCTCTCATGTACATAATATATTAATTCCTAAGAATAAACACTAACCCAAGCATGTAGCATGATGATCTTGCTCAAGGAGATGACTTAGGGTTTGAGAATTTGAGAGAAAATGTCTCTTTTTCGTTTCTTGGAAAAGTCTAGAAATACATGTGCCTTCTCATGAATAAAATCTGATTTCCTTTCCCTTTTATATCCCCTTTAACTCATCCTTAGCCACTTAAGTCAATAATTGACTTGTCAAAGCAAGAATGGGTCATTTGACCCATTGGGCCATGTCTTTTAATTCATTTTGGGCCTTCCTTTGAGCCCATTAACACATATTATCTTAGCCCACAAAAATCAATGCGTAATCCATCATATATCTCATGTTTAATTAATTCCATAATTGTCACAACAATATTCACTTACGAGATTCCCGATCAGAGCCTCGATCGCAAAAATAGAAATTCTAGTCGCTCATGGCTTATTTGAACATAATTTGTTAAAAATTGATAAAATACTTGTGACGAAGAATTAACCCCAACTCGGATGCTAAACGCGCTTAAGAATATTCCTACTATGATGGAGTAATGATACCATGACTCAAAGGTCTTATATGAATCATAATAGTCGAAGAAAAATTTTGGCGAAAACCACCCCGGTACGCCGCTTGGCGCGCCCCTTTGCTGCCTGTGCAAACAAAATTTGGGCCAGAGTGGTCTGGCACGCCCTCTGCAGCGCCCCATGCCAAATTTTTGATTTTGGCTTTTCTTTGCGGATTTGGTTGGATCTTTCAAGTCTCAACCTTTTGCTTACCTCTTAGCTTTAAGATTCTTTGCTTGGATGTCCCTTAAACCTCAATTTTTCACCCCACAAATGCTCCACAAAGTCACAAACACCACCCACTACAAAGGTCTAATGACATTTTCTAGCACAATATCAAATGTTCCATCGATGACAATGCAAAATACATACTTATTGCTCTCGAACTTAGGGTAAACATGGCTCAAGGTTATCAAGTAGGGTCGTGAAGGTACGGAGTGTTACAGATAGAATGGAAATAATCTCAAAGGAATAGCCTCTTGGTCAACTCCAGGCAAATTGTATAAAGTGTAGACCCCCAGAAAATTCATCAAGTGTATGTTTGGGTCATCTGTAAGAAGACCAGCAAACACACCTTTCAAGTTTAGCAGGTGTATCATGGCACTTGTAATGTCAAACTTAGTACCCTACGGTAACTCTGATGGAATAATAGCACCAGTCTCAATCGGCTCAAAATAAGCCACATCCTCTTCTTCGGGATCATCATAAACCGGGACATATGGTCTTTGAGGGGGTTGTTGCACCATCAGTCTTCTTTGTCTCTCTTCAAGTGCAGTGAGACGTTGTGCTGCTACTTGCATTACTTGATGATCTCTATCCACTTGTCTAAGAGTTGCTTGTCTCACATTTTCCTCAACCATTTATCAAGCAGTGATTTGTTCCGCAGTTTCATGACCAATTGTCTGAATTGGTTGGTTATGAATATCTCCCGCGGCTATGGGATTCTGAACTCCGTCGGTATTCACCATTCTTTGACTCCTAGTATTGGGAATACACCGGCGTGTGCCCTTAAAAGTATAGAAAAATAAAACCAATCAACTCTGTAACTGTGCTCCCCGACAACGACGCTAAAATTTGATGTCGCCCAAAATATACCTCAAAAAAAGTATAATGCGATCACTGTATCAAATATAGAACCCAACAAGGTTGGGGTCGATCCCACAAGGAACAAGACAAAATTATGTTGAATGCTAGTCTGAGTAATTGAAAAGTAAGTAAAACTGGTGGGGTTTTGTAAGTAAGTAGTAACAGTAACGATTGTTGATTTTCGGATTTGTAATCAATATGAGAAATACACTAGGACTGTAATCCTCAATGATTCCTTAACTCCACCGGTTACTTGAGCCAGAAAAACTATCCCACTTTGTTGCATGCAAAATCTAACAACTTAGGTTCATCTAAACATCTCTCAACCTTGGTTAGATGAATTTCACTCTTCTCCTCTTGGTCTTCAAATGTCGCATTACTAACCCTTGTCCTGGATCTCAGATAACTATACCTGTTACAACTCA
This sequence comes from Capsicum rhomboideum, assembly GCA_031232105.1. NCBI lineage: Eukaryota > Viridiplantae > Streptophyta > Magnoliopsida > Solanales > Solanaceae > Capsicum > Capsicum rhomboideum. Next base: position 48,101,214 of record CP124712.1, on the reverse strand, counting down.
AGTTATCAGATGAAGGTTGATAGCTTCAAATCTCTGTTGTCATTCTCTTTTCCCAATACCTACCTCTCTCTTGATCAAGTCTATAATACAGGCGGGTTTCAAACATTTCCAACCGTTAAAAGATCAATTATACTAAAGGCAATAACAATACATGCATTCCCACTAGTTCAGAATTTCTTTGCACTTAACCCATTTCATTAATTCCTCATGGTCCACACAACCCTAGTTGATGGGTTTAGGTACTCATGATTGCAAGAACACAAGAAGAATTAAATGACGAAAACATAATTGTAAACTCACAATTGTAAACTCACAATAAGAAGAAAACGTTGAAATCTCAATATCAATAAAACCCTATAATTGGTGTTCCAAGATTACAAAACCAATAATGTAATTATGAACTCAAAATAATGAAAATATTTATCAAAATAATGTAATGACCAACCCCTAAACATAGTACAATATAGGGGTATTTATAGATACAAGGTGAATCATATCCTAAACAAAACAGGAAAACAGAGTCGGCACTTTTCCACGGTACCGTGACTTGGTGTCGTGGAACCAAGTCACGCCACGTGGGTCCTGTCGTGGAAATCATACTACTTCACATAATTGCAGGAGTAGACCTACGACACAAACGTACGTCACATAGGTCGACTCACGTGACGTGGGTCCTACCGTGAGTCACTCCACTTGTATGGACTCAGCTCTTTCGTCTTCAAATACTTCGTTGTCATGCATGATTCTTCCTTTTTGTCCATTTTGCCTCCAAAAACCTATTCTCCTGCACTATAGAATAGAAAACACATCATACCAACGAAACATACCCAAGTTATTACATATTTTCTTTGTTTTAAGCATCGAAAGTGACATGTAACCATGGCACATTAGGGGTACATACTTCTCTAAAATTAGAATATGGAACTGAGTCCATGTCAATGAAGGTAAATCTGGAGATCGACATTCCACATAAATCCTCTGCCACTACTTTGCATCACTCTGTAGTTGACAGGTTACAAACTCAACACTATGTTGTTCCACAATACCCATTTTATGTTGCCTCTCATAACAATCAACTATTAACTCGAATGCATCCTCAATCTCAGAACCAACAAAGGTAGGAGGTTTCATGTTTAGAAACTTAGTCAACATATCATGTTCAGTCCTTGTTATGACAAGACCTATCACCAGATGAGGGAAGACCTCATCCATTCTAGAAGCAAAAGTAGAAGCATATTGCACTACTAGAAAATGGTAAGCATGTATTGTAAGCATGTCTTCTGTACCTACCAGCTCATTCAAAAAAGAAAGAACCCACTGAATTACCCCAGACCACATCGATGGAGGACATGCAACTGCCAAACCTGGTACTGCCTCCTCATGTTTCAAAACCTCTTTATTCACAACTGTATCATGCTGATCTTGGGGAGGGAGAGGTGTCTCAGATCCTTATTATTGGGCTGGATTAGCTGTACCCCAAGATCTACCCCTGGTGGGTGTCGCGCTACCTCCCCTTCATCCCTACCCCTTCTTATACCTTGGATAGTTGGTTCCGCAACTAGAGTTGTTGGTGTGGGAACTGCTATTCTGGCTCCGTTGGCTCTCATATTCACCATCTACGGATAAAAGAGTGAAAAGGTTAGATACTAATTTGGATCGCCAGTTATCAATTGGAATCAAGTTATAGCACGAAAGAAGAAAGAAAGTGATAATTTCCTAAAGTCCTATGGCCTCTCAAAGAAAAGTACAGACATCTCCATACCATTCCGCAAGACTCAACTGGACTCATTTTTGTACAACAAGATCAACAAACCTAGGACTCTGATACCAACTTTGACACGATCCAAACCCATCACGAGTGTCACCCGCACTATCCCTCTGGTGGAAGAACCATTAAACCTTAGTTACTCAACTTCAACACTTAATAAATTTTAAGAATGAAAAACAATTCCATTAATCAACCAAAAGTGGTGAATATTGTAATAATTAAACAAATGTGAAAAATACAAGATGTCTAAAATTACCCCAAGAACTGAAAGTCACTATACCAAAAACATTTAATAATGTCAAACTACGGGTTCAACTCGAAAAATAGAATAGTAAAAATATCTATGTCCGGAATAAGTGGACAAGATTTATATGTGAGATGAGTCATGGATGCCTGGAAGATGTAGCTCACCCTTGAGTAAGAACAAATCTCGTGCTAAATCAGATGTCTCGATGAAGCTTCTAGAATATTCTCTTCACTAGACAAAATGAAGAGCACAAGTAGTATCAGTTCAAAACCACTATGTGTTGGTAGGGTCATCGACCAACTCAAAATAATAAATATGAACAAATAACAAACACTTTGTAAACAAGTAAAACCATAAACACTTAATAGTTATACCTTCATTCAAATATACCTTCACTTAGTTTTTCACAACAATACCCAACAAATCCAGACAAGTATAGGTCAATACAGACAATTCACCAAGTTAAGACCGTGACTGATGCAATAAACGCAATGATGCTAATATTAGTCTTTTCAACAGACCTCAACAAATAGTTACAAATTCAAATATGCCAATAGCCCAGACCACTCAGGAATCCAAATAACAATAATAATATTAACTGGTCCACTCAAGGAACCCAATATATCAATAATAAGATAAATCGGTCCACTCAAGGAACCATCAAACTCACAAATACCATGTAAACATATGTTAAGGGTCTTACGGTTGCCCACTAGACATGAGCTACAGGGGACAAGCTCAGTCCATGTATCAAATATCTTAGACATCTAGTGTATACCACTCTTATCCCAAACCAATGTTATGTCACCCTTATTACAACATCCCACCCTTATGCTTCGTGAGTTTCACCAATTTTGTGACAATGACCTTTATCAGTGCATCTCACAAAAAAACTCAATCTCAACAAGTACAATCACAAATGAGAATAACACAATCACACTTGTACAATAATAAATCTTTTTTAAAACATCATTAGATGAGATTAGACTCTTAAAATATCGTTCGACATTTCAACATTTTAAGCAAACATTTTAACAAGTGCACAAAGAGACAGTTAATATGAACACTTAAATTAAATTGAGATTTCAAATACATTTAACCAGCACCTACCTTAATCTAAACTTTCCCTTGCTCTGACAAACTTGAGCTTGGCCCTTTCTTGAAAATTCAGCTTGATTGCGGTATAAAAATAACAACACAATACACATTCAACAAATGATCTAATAATACCAAGGATTATAACGTAATCCCACAACCCCAAAGCAAAAACCATGATCATTCCCTCTTTGTAGGATTTTTCTACCTTTAATCCACCGTAATTCCACAAAAATTAGGTTTACAAAGATGAATTCTAAGCATGCAACCTTAGTTCATCTATCTTTAACCAAAATTCAAGGGTTTAACCCTATAATCACTAAATTACACCAGAAATTACACCAAGGTCAAGTCAAATCCTCCCCCATACTCAAAAAATCAGTGATTCTAAGGATAATTCGTCAAAAAACTAGTTAAAAGGGTAGAATTACTTACCTCAATGAAAGATTTGGGTGGAAAGTTAGTTGGAAATGCCCTAATTTGCCTCTCCCAACCCTTGAAAATATTTGGAATGAAAAATATATTTTTGGGCTATTTTTTACATTCAAAAGAACTTATTCTACTATAGCAGAACAATTTCCGCTATAGCGGCATCACTATAGCGGGATTCGTCTGCTATGATGGGATTGACCAACTCAAACTTTCACAATAGCGAAAATATTCCTGCTATAGTGAGCCAGCGGTAGCGTCCTGCCTCCTGCTATAGCAGCCTATCCGGAGGAAGAATGTCCCACTACCCAATAAATTTACCCATTTTACAATACACTTCCTTATATTGACATCCCAAACTATTCCTTTTACATTAAATGCAGTATCCGGAGTTCTACTAACCCGAATTCACTTTCAAAAGTTTCTACGGACTCCTTAACTTCTGAGCCAACATCAAATGATCTCAAATCACATAAACATTAAATTATTCATTCTTGGATTATCCTAGATCATACCACACTTGGATTTCATCCAAGACTAGCCTAGCTTGAAAAATCTAACTCTTTATTCAGAGAGAATCTTAACCCAAATTTTGGTATGCTAGACTTCACCATAACGAAGAAAAGGGTCATTACATGAATGAACTTCAGAAAATCTTCAAGAGGTATTAAGTTTCAGAATACATCAAATCATTTTCCAATTCTCACCCCAAAAGATCCAATGAAGCCAATGATTCACAATCTACACATATCAACTCACATGTATCAATGACACATCACGACAACATTAACTAAGTCAACTGAGTGTCCAACCCTTAGTGTGAAACTTTGCAAGTCAAGTAAAATTCATATTCTCAACAAAAAGGCTGATTCTTGAGTTTTGATATCAAATCCCTCATGTCATTCTCAATAATATAATATTCAATAATTGAGATGCTTTCAATATATAAGGAATATCATATTACTCATTTTCACCAAATTATCACTATTCACCATCTTCTTCACTTAACCCAACAATGGTGAAAAATCATACATTCAAGATCTGGCTCAATTCATGGAATACTTAGTGTTTCTAGCTAAATTACATATTAATAATACCTTTCTTATCAATAAAATAGAGTAAAATTTCAAGAATTTACCTTATCGATAAAACCCCTAACTTTTCCCCCTTTTTGCATTCTTGAATAATTTATTGTTGAATCTAAATTTCAAAAATCATTTGATGTTATAGCTAGCAATAAGACTTGAAATGACTCAAAATATCCCAAGAAACTCACCTTGAATAGATGTTAAATTTCCTATCTCGTCTCCCCTTTGAAGCTCCAAAAATAAATAAATTCTTCTCAAAAATTTCTTTCTACTAAAAATGGTTTAGTAAGGTCAAGGTGCAGATTTTTGTCCCCGTATATTGTACCACCGGAGCACAAGAATTTTCAGAATTTAAAATCACAGGTTAGACAGTAGTGTGTCGTGCAGCTACTTCAAGATAGTGCTGGTAAGGTTTCTCTTTGTCTACTCCTTAAATTCATTATTTCTTGACTTAGTCTCTAGGTGTTGCTGCCACTAAATTCATTTGGTTCCAAATATTTTCAAGTTTATTTTCATGTTGGTCCTTCCCACTTTGCTTTCTTTAATTTGCAAAAATAACCATCAATAATTATTGGCTAAATGATTATTCTGTTAATCAAATCTCCACTATTGATAAATAATTATCCCTTCATAGTTCAACAATCGAGTAACATTGATTCATTCAATTAATTCCAACACTTATATCATGGAGTTTTAATTTATTCCAAACTATACCAATATTATGTACAAGTGTTCGCATGACTTTGTTAAACTCGTCCGAACCCCACACAACTTGGTTTGTATAAATTGCATCTTTAAGCTCAAAATTAGTACGAATTAATTATAGAAATTTATGGGGCTTTACATTCTCCCACGCTTAGAAACGTTCATCCTCAAATGTCAATATTTGGTCAACCTAAGTTCAAGAGTCTAATACTCAAGGACTTACTCATTTGCAAAATTTTCAACCTGTCAGCGAACCATAAGGATACAATATACATGGCCCCACACGGCTCTACACATTACAACTACGTGAATAAATATCTCCACGGCCTCATATGCCTCAAAACATAAATAATTAGTCACTTTCGGCATCAACATGATAAAATCCATCAAATGAAATAAGTCTATCCACGATAAATAATTACTTACCCTATCCATGACAACAAAACATGATATACTTCAAAAATGAAATTTCTAAGAAACAATCATACTTGAATCCAAAAACAAGTGTGAATATCGGATTTCCATGTCTTCCTAGGTCTCCCAAATGGCGTCTTCGACGTCAGACTATGCCATAACTCTTTATAACTGAATATTATACTATAGTTCTCAACCTAATAACACGTTTATTCAGAATTTCACCCCATTCTTCCTTGAAAATAGAACCATCATTGTCAAAACATGAACATGCCCATTACGAATAAAAATTATCACTTAAGTCAATTTCTAGTTACCGCATGAATCACCTCCTATCGCTCATACATTAGCATAGTTAAACGAATAGGAAATCTAATCTATTAATAATGGTTATGGTGGCAATGTAAGCTTATGTGTGCACTGCCACACTATTTATGAATCCTTGTGCAACCTCGAAGAAATATATTTTACCATCTAAACCTTATTACACCATTTTGCAATTCTCCTTTTAAGAATACCATGTCACAACTCTTAACCCGAGTTAGGTGACGCCCATCTAATAATAATTCTGTACTTAATATATTGCACATATATGTCCATCTGTGCATCACCTGTTGTCCCTTAGAGAAAGGTTTCACCGCAACACTTTAAGTGATGTTACCTAACTCATTCTCTATATTAAAACCTTTTGACCAAGTTCACACTTACAAATTTTCTTAATGGGTGAAGGTCCCATTTTTCTATCATTCTCGTAAAAGAATTTTCAGCATCATGCCTTATCTTATAAATGCTATCCTCTCACACTGTCCATCCATTAGAGAATCTTGCAACTTAAAATCATTTTAATTTATCTAGAATGTTCTCTTATTCTTTTGGAAATTTATTATGACGTTGTATTACCGTGTAAGCATAGATAACATATAGTTTATCCCCTTGGCTTCATGACTGTCAGACTGGAAATGCCTTCAAACACCAACATCAAAGCAATCACAACTAATAGTTCTACTCATCGCAAATATGCAATCCACATTATACCAATTTTTTGTGACACACACTTGCCATTGATTTCGAAATGTCAATGTTCAGGCTTTTTTTTGGGTTTCTTTAAGAAATTTTTTTCATCATACTATCATAAAGACTTCAACACTTGGTCATCAATGTGATCCTGATGGTATTTACTTCATTTTAAGAATTTCTGTTTCTTCTGACATCTTGTTTTTTTTTGGAGTAAACTATGTCTTAACTTAATAATCCACACCTCGTAAAGGAACAACAACATTCCCAGTATAAGGAACACACTTGGAAAAAATATTTCCCTATATACTCCAGCACTAAGTGTGCGCAAATAACATTTTTATGTTTATCTTTAAGAATTGGCATTCAAGTATTCAAGTTCAGTCATAAATGATCCACACTTCTAAGTCTCGTTCAAATCACTCAATCAATCACTAGTAACTTATCTAAACATTAACGATCTATTTTTATAACTTCCAAGGTAATAATAATATCATACCTCTTTTATTTGCATGTAGCCTTGGTACCACCTCCTTTATTGTTCTTCTTATCCTGTATGATATTTGTAAGATTTAAATAGATATGATATAAGATTTATGTACCTTTTGTTGCAGCGAAGTAAAATTCACGAACTAGAATGATTTTCTCCAAAGTCTACTTTGAATCACTAGGAAATAACGCTTAGATCAAAAACTAAAGGTACTTTTGGTTGTTTATATTAATGTGTAAAGAAAGAAAATATTGTTCTATGTTTTTCTTCTCTTTCTGGCTTCTATTTTTTTTTGTCTCTTTTCTATTAGGAAGAAGTTAATTAAAAGGGAATTTTTGATAGTGGTTAATCAGTTACTATGTAACGGCTCCCCCTCCCCCCAATTTGAATTAATATCATCTTCAATATAATCTTCTTGTCAAGAAAAGATGAAATGGGTTGGGTTAGTTCACATGGGTGACCAATGAAAGTCTAACACCTCGCACTTTGCACATGGTGGACAAGACCCAAGCCAGTACAACATCAATTGTGCAACCTACGAGCATCATGAGCTTTACCTATAAGATTTTACAAACTACATATAAGAATCCAATCACATGTGGAAAGAATTCACTACTAATATAAGGATACTAATACTCATGGTATCCCAAACATTATTCACTACTTCAGTAGTTACTTATACAATCCCTCATTTTCTTAAAGAGTTGAACTCGAGTTCATGTTTAAATTTATATCCAATTACAATTGCCACCTATATGGTATGTGTAAAGGTCGGCCTATGTATATAAGTTAAATTAATAATCTTTATTGTCTTCCCTTTCTAGTCAGTTCTATCTATTCTTGATCAACTACTTTCCTAGAGATTCACCGCATTACCGAATCACTCGTGGCTATTAGTGATATGCTCAAGTAGCAACACTGATTAAAACTTCAAGAAACAGTCAAAGGCCAAAGAGTATTCTAATGAAAAGTTAATGTAACTTTTAGGGTCTCACACAATGAAGAAGCAGGGAACCATTCTTTCATAAACCCATTGGTCGCTAAGCACATGTGGTATGAAACACGTGCTATGATATTCTTACCTTATATTGGTGCATGTCTCTCAATCTTTTAGTCATTCAACATAATACAGATCTTGGTCTAGACACCTCTGAATGTCTAACCTAAATTTTTTTCTTCAATGATCCTCAAATCCATCTTCTTAGAGAAACTCACATCTATATTCAACAAACAAGACATAACATGGTAGTGGAACTCATCTCTTCATGTTCCTCGACATAAGAGGTGATTGCTCGTGTGAGAGAATCGATCTCGCGACTTGTTTGACATACTTTATCAATAAAACACATTATCACATGCGTTTAAGATATGAACGTAAATTCAATATTCTTATATTGATGATAATATTATAACAATCAAGTCATTTTACAATACAGAAATGTTATCATATCCTATGCAAACCTAGAGCCATAACATGTTTCTCATACAAGTCTCTAGATATTGCTTTGTAAAAGGATCAACTATTATTTCTTGTGTAAGAATGTATTGTAAATTCATTTTTCCACTTGCTTCTGTGTCTCTCACGAAGTTATACTTGATGTCAAAGTGTTTGGTCTTGTTTGATACAGAGATTACTACGTATATGGGATAGCCACTTGACCATCTCAATATAAAATCATAGGACCCTTAGAATTCTTTACAATGTTCAAATGCTCAAAGAATCTTTTCAACAAAAAACTTCTTGTACTACAGATGCACAAGCCACAAATTCAGATTCCATGGTTGAAAGGGTTGTGCAAGTTTGCTTCTTATTTTCCTACAAAATAGCACCACCATTTAGTAAGATAGCATAGTCGAAGGCTGATTTTCTATCATATCGGTCACCAGCCCAATCACCATTTGTATAACCTCTTATGAAAAAAATCAGATCCACTATAGCATATTGAATAATCTACAGCTCCCTTTATGTATCAGAAAATTCTCTTTACTGCTTTCTAATTATCTCTTCTAGGATTGGATTGATACCTACTAACCAGACCTACTACATAACAAATATCTGGACGAGTACATATCATAGCGTATAACAATCTCCCGACAACACTAGAATATGGTACTCGAGATATGTTTTCCTTTCTTTTTCAGTCTTTTGACACATTTCAAGGCTTAAAGTTTCACCTCTTGCCATAGAATTGTCCATGGATTTGCAACTATTTATTAAAAAAAATTCCACAATTTAATTAATGTATGTTTCTTGAGCTAGACTCAAAATCATCTTGGAATGATCTCTTTGGACTTTAACACCCAATATATAGTTTGCTTCACTCATGTATTTCATTTCAAATGACTTTTGAAAGCCATGACAAGATAGCTTTTACATACTCCAAACTATTTCTGGATAGTAAAATATCATCCACGTATAGGGAAAGAATTACGAACATTCCACTGGACATCTTCACGTGGACGTAATGATCTTCATCGATCATAGTGAAATCAAATGAAATCACCTCCTTATGAAATCTCATGTACTAGTACCTTGAAGAATGCTTTAGGCCATAAATTGATCTTTTTAATTTACAAACTTTCTTTTCTTGGCCTAGAACAACAAACCTACAGGTTCTTTTATGTAGATTTTCTCATTTAGTTCTTCACTGAGAAAACCGGTCTACACATCCATTTGGTGTAATTCTAAATCCAAATTTGCAACTATAGCCAATAATAAGCAAATTTAGGTGAACTTCACAATTGGTGAAAAAGTTTCCACCTAATCTATTCAAACATCTTGAGTAAAGCTTTTTGCCACTAATCGTGCTTTGTGTATTTATATTTACCCATCAAATTTGCATTTAGTTTTGAGAATCCATTTGTTCCCAATAGCTCTACGTCTCTGAGGAAGGTCAACTAGATCCCAGACTTTGTTGGTTTTCATGGACTCAAATTCTTCTTTCATCACGTTTATCCATTTATCTTTTCTAGGGTTAGATAAAGCCTCCATTATAGAACTAGGTTCACCAATATTGTAAGAGATACCAAGAAAACATAATCCTTAATCTCATAAGATCGTTTAGGTAGACCTTTTCTGGTTCTCTTACATAATTGAAGTTCAGATTCCTCCATAGGATTTTGGGATTCAAAACTCCCACGTGGACCAGGAACCATTTCTAGATATATTGGATTATCAAGTATGTCCAATGACTTTATCTTATCATCTGAATTAAACATTTCATAAAGAGGCTTATTGTCCTTTATTTCACCCTTTTTGGGAAAATCATTTTCCAAAAATGTGACATCTCGTGATTCAATTTCAGTAGTACTTCCATCCTTCAATTCACCAATAAACACATAACCTTTGGAGTGTTCAGAGTTTCTTATAAATATACATTTCTTTCCTTTTGGACTTACATAACAAAACTCACCAAAATCATCTTTCATATATGCAGCATAACCCTAAGGTCATAGATCATTCAGGTTTGGTTTATGACTAGTCCATAGTTCATAAGGAGTAGAGGTTACTGATTTAGAAGGAATTTTATTCAATATGTAGGCTGCAGTCAATAATGTATCTCCCTATATAGAGATTGGTAAATTTACATGCGCCATCATGGACCTTCTCATGCCCAACAATGTTCTATTTCTTCTTTCAGCTACACCATTTTGTTGAGGTGTATAAGGAGTAATTAATTGTATGATAATGGACTTTTCAGTACACAATTCTTCAGACTAGTTTGACAAATATTCACGACCTCTATCAGTTCTTAAAGCCTTTATACTTTATCTAATTCATTCTCAATTTCACTCATATATCTTTTGAAGTATTCAAGTACTTCAGGTTTATGAGAAATCAAATAGACATAACCAAAGCACGTGAAATTGTCAATCAATGTAATAAAATATAAATTACCAGACCTTGCCCTCACATTCATAGGACCACAGATATCAAAATAGATTATTTGCATTGGGAATTCAGCTCTTTTAGACTTTCCAAATGGTTTACATAAAATCTTTTCGTTGAGACAATTTTCATATGTTGGCATATCAATTTTGGAAAAAGAAACTAGATTTCCTTCCTTTGTCAATCTATTCAGTCGGTCTTGCCCTATGTGACCCAATCTTGCATGCCATGCAATAATATTAACATCATTGTTACTAGAATAATATGTCATTACTCAACGGTCAACATAATAGTTATAAGTTGAAGGATTACAATCTAAAATGATAAAGCAATCATAAAAAATCCCAAACCATAAGAAAACATTGTATAGAGTTATTCTAACACCATTACGACGAAAAAACAAATCGAAACCAACATCTAAAAGAACAAACACAAATACTAAGTTTCATCAAATCTCTAGAGCATATATGACGTCATGCAACATCAAAGATCGGCCACCATGCAAGTCCACTTTACAAGTGCCTATACCTTTGACTATATGTCTTGCATTATTTTCTATATATATCCACCTTGATCCAGGTGAAACTCGATGGAACTCCACAAATGCTTCTCTATCATGCCTCACATGGTCGGTGGCTTCTGATTCTACAATCCACAAAGGATAAGATTCAATTAATAGAAATGCTAGAAATGTATATAGCACTTTGAGATGTGTTTAGAAATGATACCTTTTTCGACTTGGGTCAATCACGAGAAAAATGCCCTAGAACTTGATAATTGTAGAACTTCATCTTGCTTTTGTCTTTCTTCTAGAAAAAACACTTTCCCTTCTTGGAATTTGACTTGTTTTTTTTATCATAGGGTCCTTCTTCAGTCTCCTTAGCCTTCCTGTTCTTTGCCCTATTCTTCTTATGCTTGAATCCTGAAGACTTCTATAAAGGTATTAAAAGCAGCTCTAGAAGCACTAAGCCGCTCGTCTTCAAGTTCAACATGACGGGTGACATCAGAAAAAGTTTTGATGCTATCATTATGGGTTAGTTAACCTTCAAATGTTCCCAACTATTGGGAAGATATCAAACGAATTCTTGAACCTGTTTATCATCAAAGAGAACATGACCTACACTTTTGAGTTGAGCTATCATGTTTGACATCACCCTAAGGTGTTGTTTGATGTTTTTATTGTGACGCTTCTTGTAAGTGTCAAACTTGATAGTCAGTTGTCTGAGGTAGGTTACAAATATACGCCCATATGTTCCTTACAAGTGTACCCATATGGCATGAGCAATAGGAAATTCTTCACATTCATGAATGAGGTTATTAACAACAGAACTAACAATTATACCACATCAGTCTCTTTTCCAAACATTATAAGCTTTGAGATCTCTTCTGTGTTGTGCAGTGTTACCCTCTTCTAGATGACTTAAAACATGGTTAATACCTTCAAGAGCATTTTTCTCTTCCAGTACATACATATTTTAGGACTCCAGATATCATAATTGTCACCATTTAGTTTCTCACCTTTGTTCAAGTCTGTAATGATACTTTTTGATGTCATGTCTGTAAATGAGACAATTACTCAAGTACATTTATTAATTATTCATGTGACTTACACATTCAAGCAATTCAATTCACATAAATGTTTCATATTTAGTGTAAAATCGATAGGACACATAAGTTTCCAATCATCCTCTACGAACTAAACATTAAACGAAAATTAGAAATTAATTTCTTAATATGTATTTTAATGATGACTTTCATTTAAGTCTCAATACATTTAAATAAATAAATGAACTTCATATAAAAAAGAGAGAAATAACTTAATTCATATATTAAAATGAATAAACAAACTCAAGTTACAAGTCAACTAAAGATGAAAATTCTCCCACATGACTTTGAGATAATGTATATATATCCTAAAAGGTTGGCTTGGCCAAAGCTCATGATAAACGTCAATTAGTCTCATGCCCCAAAGATCACGGAGAGAGTTTGCTAAAATAGCCAAAGCTTCCCAATCCTCGATTTCAACATAATTTTTAGTTCTACACATTTTAATTCAAAAAGCTAAATGAAATTAGCAACTGAAATACTAGGGGACATATTAAAAGACTTGAAATTTCTTAGTTTCTTCTCTTTTTCCCTTCACATAGACCTTTCATTCCGTAATAGATTTTGTTTCTCCCTTGGGACACCAATCTGTATAATCTCACACCCTCTACAACATGTCCTTCGATGACATGCTCTTCCATATTGTCCCTTTGCTTGACATCCAGAAGTCCCACTTGGAGTTATTCGAGTTTGTCCCTATTCAGCCAAATCTAAAATAGGATCAAGGAAACAATAAGAATCGTTGAACCACTCAATATGACAACTTATGACACAATTACTTGTAGAAGGCAAAATATATTAAAGGAACTTAAGGAACTAAAGGAGACAAGAATAATATCAAGACATATTTATACACCTATTGAACCATAATTAATTTAAGAGGTTCGATAATTCCAAAAAAAATTTATAGCTTTTCAAAGCTGTTTCATTCAAAAGTTTTGTCCATAATATTATTGGAACTCATACTCAAAAAATAATTAGGACCATCAGTAGTACACTAGTACTATTAAATTACGTTTTCTCAAAAAAGGTGTTTACGCATGTATTGTTATTCTCTTTGGATTGATTGCTTTCTTGTGGTGTGCAACGTTCGAACACACCTTATCTCTTCTCTGGACTTTAACAAGGGCAATCGAATGGGAAAAGAGAATCAACAACAAGACTTGGAGCTACCAACCTCCAATTAATTAGGCTTGAACCGGTAAATACAAGAGACTAAATTGGGATCATAGATAAGGGTTAGTAATACAAAAACCATGGCACATGAACCTTTGTGCTTGGGGATAGTTTTCTACAAGAGGCGTAACATAATCTGTTAGATGATACATAATCTATCGATTTTGTATGTTGAACACCACAAGATATCACTAAATACAATGAACCTATGGAGTTATAGAGTTATTGGGAAACACGTTCGTAGTACCTTCCTCATATTGATCAAAAATCCAAAGAAATCAGCTATTACTACTAGTGAATTCTTTATTTATAAGATTCCCCTCTTTTACTGGAAATTGTTATTGATTGCTTATACAAACATCTTAATTGATATTTTGACCTATTTCCTATGGAATCGACCCCAACCTTGTTGGGTTCTATATTTGATCAATGACCACTTTATACTTTGTTTAGAGGTGTAATTTGGGCGACATCAAATTTTGGCGTCGTTGTTGGGGAATACGGTTATAGAGTTGATTGATTGTGTTTGTCGGACTGTTGGTTTCTATTTCCTGATTTTACTTTTCTCTTATTTTAGGGTGCACACCAGTGCATACCCAACACTCGGAGTCAAGGAAATCGCCTGATTCCACTAGATATAGAAATTGAGAGAAATCTAAGAGCTAATAGAAGGATGGTGAATGAAAGAGTTCATAATGTAGAAGTTGTTGATGTTGGAATCCTGAATCAGCCAGGGCATTAGCCTAGTCTTTAAGAGACTACGAAGGAAACTACTACTCATTTGATGGCTGAGGAGAATGCTAGGGAAGAAGCTGTAAGGCAGGCATCTCGGGAAAAAAAAGCTAGGTAAGCTGAAGCAGACCCTTTAGATGCACTTGATAAGAGAAAAAGGTAGAGAAGGTATAGGGGCAACAACCTCTATAGTAGTATCTTCCTCATTATGATGATGCAAAAGAAGAGGAAGATTTTTTAGAGCCAATTAAAATAGGTGTTATCATTCCACCAGAATTACCTTAGGGAACTAAGTTTGACATCACCAGTGCTATAATTCAGTTATTGAACTTGGAGGGGGTGTTCACAGGCCTTTCTACTACTGATGCAAATATGCATATGATGAATTTTGTAGGGATTTGTAACTTCTATCATCTACCTGGAGTGAGTCAAGAGGTGATTAGACTATGGTTATTCCCTTTTTTATTGATGGGGGAGGCCACATTATGGTTGACTAAGTTGCCACATAAAGAGATTACTATATGGAATGAGCTAAGGACTCAGTTCTTGGATAGATTTTTCCCATCTTCCAGGATGTTGCAATTAAAGGATGAGATATATAACTTTAGGCAGCTATATTGAGATCTTCTATTGAGCCTTAAATTTAAACAATAAGCCTATAACAGATACTATCACTAATGGAGCATTCATGAGGTTGCATTGGGATTAGGCTTCTCAAATTCTGGATCAGATCACTAAAACTAACTGGGGTTGGCATACTCAAGACGTAGACGTGCCTAAGGGCACTTATATTATTGGGGCATCCATAGAGCAGAGAGCGGTAGATGATTTGATAGCTCAAGAGGTAACGCAATTGAGAACTAAGCTTTGCTTGTTCACAAAGCAATTTGCAGCAACTAAAGGAGCAAAAAAGGTGAACTTAGTTAGTTCACAAGGCAAGGTACCTAGGCATGATGAATCAAATTCTAATGACGAGGCCAAGTATTTAGACAATCAGGTAGAGGGTTTCCAAGCTAAGGGCCAAGGGTCTAACTTAGACAATTAGAACTCTGGGTAAGGGAATCAAGGTGGGAACTACTATTTACATAACAATTAAAATAAGTCTGGGTATAGAGATCAAAGTAGGGAACAAGATGGTCACTAGAGGAGAAAAGATGATTACAAGGATAAAAGTGGCCTTTAGTTCCACATGGGAACTGAGATGTTGGTTCAAGCAATTCAAGAATGGAAGAAATGATAGCAAAAGTGTTGAAAGGGTTAGATAAAAATGATGAATGCTTCAAGAAGTTGAAAGCTAATAGTGTAGGCATGATTCAGAAGGTCGAATCTCAAGCTACCGCCTTCAAGTAGCTCGAGTAACAGTTTGGTCAAATGTCTACCACATTGAACAATGTTAGAAAGGTACACTTCTGATCAACACCATTTAAAATCCAAAGAATGATGGTAATTTCTTGGCTATTACTATTACAAGTGGAAAGATGAACACTGATCCACCTATGCCCGTGGTTATTGAGGATGAGGTAGAGAGGATGAGGTAGAGCCGGTGATTGTAATTGAAAAGAAAATGAACGAATCTAAAAACTTGGTGGTGGGTGATAATGCACCTAAAAAGCCTCTAGTTGATGAACATGAGGCCTAGGCGAGAAAGGGGAATGAAAGGAGGTCACAAAAGTATTGACTCCTATTCCACGACCTTTTTTTTCTTTTCTGCAATGACTGAAGAAGAAGGATGAAGAAGGAAAATATAAAAAGTTTATCTCTATATTGAATTTTTTTTTTGTGAGTATCCCTCTTGTTGAGGCTCTTGGAAAAATGCCAGGTTACATAAAGTTTATGAAAGATTTGGTGACCAAAAAGAGGATTGTAAGTTTTGAGCCGATTAACAATGTGCACCATTATAGCGTAATCACCTCTTAATCTCTGGTTGAATAGATGAAAGATCCTAGAGCGTTCACGATTCCATGCACTATTGGGTCTTTCAACTTCGCAAAAGCTTTGGGTGATTTGGGAGCTAACATTAATTTGATATCGCTAGCAGTTTATATATAGTTAAGGTTAGGGTCACCTAAACAAACTTTGATGAGACTTCTCATGGCTGACCACACTGTGAAGAAGCCTGTAGGAATCTTGTGTGATGTTTTGGTGAAGGTTGTATCTTTCATTTTTCCAGTTGATTTTGTCATCCTTGAATGTGAGGCAGACTTTGAAGTTTTTATTATTTGGGGGAGACCATTCCTTGTGACTGGATGTTCATCAGTTGATATGAAGACTAGGCAGATAAAGTTTTAATTAAATAATAAATAGGTTACCTTCAATGTATGCCAATCCATGAAGCAGCCAAAGAATATATACGTGATTTTTGTGATTGATACATTCAATGAGGATGCTTTGGTATATCTAATTAAGAAAAGGCTTGGAGTCCAGGCACTTGCAGTAGCAATTATGAATTTTGAAGGTGATTATATTGACAGTTATGACCATATGGTCAGCGCACTTGATGGTAGTGGTTCATACAGTTATGCACCAAAGAAGTTAGATCTTGATTTGAAGAATAAAGGGACCCTTCCATCTAGGACTTCTATTGAGGAGCCTCCAGTCTTGGAGCTCAAGGATCTTCCATCTCATCTTTATTATTCATTTTTGGGAGCCAACAATATGTTGCCGGTTATTATTGTAGCTGATTTAGTAGATTAGCAAGTTGAGGCTTTGGTATCTATTTTGAAGTGATTCAAGAGGGCCATTAGATGGTCCATTGTTGACATAATTAGGATTCCACCTAGAATTTACACACATAAAATCAAACTTAAGCCAGATTAAGTGTCTAGCATTAAGCATCAACAAAGATTGAATCTACCTATGCAATAGGTAGTGAAGAACGAAATCATCAAGAGGTTGGACGTAGGGGTGGTTTATCCTATTCCAGATAACAAATGGGTGAGCCTGTTCCAATGGGTGCTTAAGAAGGGTGGAATCACAGTTGTTCCAAATGATAAAAATGAACTTATTCCTGTGAGGTCATCCACTAGTTGGTGTGTATGCATGGACTATAAGAAGCTGAACGCACGGACTTAAAATGATCACTTTTTGATGCCTTTCATGGATCAGATGTTAGACCGTCTTACTAGAAGAGGATGGTATTGTTTTATTGATGGTTATTTGGGTTACAATCAAATTTATATTGCTCCTAAATATCACTTTCACTTGTTCATATGGGACTTTTGTGTTCAAGAGGATTCCTTTTGGTCTGTGTAATGCACCAACAACTTTTCAGCGTTGCATAATGGTTATCTTCTCTGACATGGTTGAGGACACTATTGAGGTATTTATGGATGACTTCTCATCTGTTGGTGATTCATTTGAAGATTGTTTGGCACATCTTTCTAATGTTTTGAAAAGATGTGAGGATTGTAACTTAGTGCTAAGCTAGGAAAAAAGTTATTTCATGGTCAAAGAAGGAATAGTGCTTAGTCACAAGATTTTAAAGAAAGAGATTGAAGTTGACAAGGCAAAGATTGAGGTGATTGAAAAATTGCCTCCACCAATTTCTTTAAATGATATTCATAGCTTTTTGGGTATGCGAGATTTTATCGAAGATTCATCAAGGACTTCTATAAAATTGTAAATCCTTTAAGCAAGTTGTTAGAAAGGAGGTGAAGTTTGTGTTTGATGATGTATGTCAAAAGGCGATTGAGTACCTGAAAGAAAAGTTAATTTCAGCCCCTATTATTTTGTCGCCTTATTGGTCCATGTCATTCGAGGTTATATGTAAAGCCAGCGGTATGGCGCTAGGTACAGAACTAGGCCAAAGGTAAGAGAAGATCTTACATCCCATCTACTATGCTAGTAAAGCACTTCACCTTTCTCAGAAAAATTATACTGTGACTGAACAAGAGTTGTTTGTTGTGGTGTTTTCATTTGAGAAATTTTGATCTTATTTGCTTGGCACAAAAGTGATTATGCATACTGACCACACAACTCTTAGGTACCTTATGGCAAAGAAGGATGAAAAGTCAAGATTGATTTGTTGGGTACTTTTGTTGTAGGAATTTGACTTTGGGGTTAAGGACCATAAGGGAATTGAGAATCAAGTGGCTGACCACTTATCACGCCTTGAATAAGAAGCCATGCAAAACCTGAAGGACCAGCTTGAGATTGATGATAATTTTCCAGATGAGCAGGTATTAACCACATCGTAAGATTTGATCCCATGGTTTGTAGACTTTGCCAATTATTTAGTGAGTGATGTAGTTTCGGAAGACGTATCATTTCAACAACATAAGAATTTTATTCATGATGTGTGGAAGTTCTTCTTAGATGAGCCATACTTGTCCTGGATTTATATAGATGGACTAATTCGGAGGTGTGTTCCTGAGGATGAGATGATGAGTATTTTAGAGGCATGTCATTCGTCACTAGTTGGGAGTCATCATAGTGGTGTACAGACTGCACATAATATCTTGCAATGCAGATACTATTAGCCTACCAATCATAAGGATGCATATGACTATGCAAGGTCTTGTGACCAATGCCAATGACAAGGGAATATCTCGCGAAGGCAAGAGCTTCCAATGACCACTATCCTTGAGTTTGAGCTATTTGATGTATGGGGTATTGACTTGATGGGCCCCTTTGTGAGCTCACATGGTATGAAGTAAATTTTGGTGTCTGTTGACTATGTTTCAAAGTGGATGGAGGTAGTTGCACTTCCAAACAACAAAGGGAAAAGTGTTATAACATTCTGGAGAAAGAATATATTTTCCAGATTTGATATACCAATGGATATCATTAGTGATAGAGGCTCACACTTTTGAAATCATCTATTCAAAGTCTTACTTAAGAAATATTGTATGAATTATAATGTGGCAACACCTTACCATCCTAAGACAAGCGGGTAAGTTGAGGTCCCCAATCATGAGATCAAGTCCATTTTGGCAAAGACTGTGAATGCCAATATGACAGACTGGGCTAGAAAGTTGGATGATGCATTATGGGATTACCCTATAGCATTCAAGACCCCTATTGGTGTGTCTCCATATCAGCTTTTATATGGCAAAGCATGTCACTTGCCTATCAAACTTGAACATAAGGCATTGTGGGCACTGAAGAGGTTGAATCTGGAGTGCAGTGATGCGACAAAGCTGAGATTAGAATAGTTGAATAACATGGATGAATTACCTCCCATGCCTATGAGAGCTCAGCCTTGTACAAAAATAAGATGAAATTGTATCATAATCACAAAATTAAGAAAAGAGAGTTCACCGCGGGTGATATGGTATTACTATTTGATTCAAGTCTCAAGTTGTTTCAGGGTAAGTTGAAGTCAAGATGGAAAAGGTCTTATAGAGTGGTAACAGTGTTCCCCTATGGTGCAAGTGATCTTGAAAATAAAGAGGGTATGAGGTTCAAAGTGAATAGACAAAGGGTGAAACACTATGTCGGTGAGATTAAAGAGGTAAAAGTGACATATGAAGTGGATCTAGCAGGTGCTTGAGAAATCAAGCACAACAGAGTTATGTCATGTTGTTAAATCAGGCACTTCATGGGAGGCAACCCATGGTCTAGTTAGTGAAGTCTGAGTAACCAACCTAGCCACGTTGTGCCTCGACATTAAATCAAGCACTGCTTGGGAGGCAACCCAAGAACTTCTGTACTTTTTATTTTATATGGTAATATGTGCCACTTGTGGAGGGACTGTGCAAAAAAGAACCTTAAGAACTGGTACCAGTACTGAACCCATGAAAGGATTTCATGATCGTTGGAAGGAACCATAATCGTGGATTCAATCGTCTGTATGAAGTCCATAAGAATATGTTTTATATGTTATCCTACAATTGGTCACCACGATTTTACCAAGAAGTCACGATCGTAATTCCTGAAAACCAATATCTAGGAGATAGAACCTACGATTTTAAGGAACTATTGTGGCAAGATTCCACGATCGTCATTAAGCTTCATAGGTTACTAGGTAAGTTTAATAAAAACTCCTAGTACGACCACATATCACGATCATGGGTACGAGTCATCTATTGGGTCAAACTATTTAAACGAAGCCCGATCCGACCCAACCCAACTCGGGTTTTAATTTGTTAAACCTAATACCCTTGACTTGATATACCATATTCCCCATTCAAACACAATTTCACTTATACTTATATGATAAAAAGGGCAAAAGATTTCAAAATTTCACCTTTGATCAGCGCTAATTGATTCAAAAACCAGCTACTCCCTTGCTTTATCGAACTCTTCTATCTTCCAAAAGCACTATAAGTATATTTGTTTATAAAATTATGATTGCTTTTATATTTGAAAGTAATAAGTAATGAGCCTATGAATGAGTTTGAATGGATTAGAAATCGTCTCACTGTGGTTTGAATGGGTAAAAATAAAGAAAAGTGGGAAGTCTGAATACCTCTAAACGGGTCAGTTAGGGTCAACAAGGGTCAAATCTTGTGTTTAAGTATGATTAAGTGTCAGTGCACACTCTATAACACAACCTACGATCGTGGTATCGACCAATGATTGTAGGTTGGATCGTGGTGGAATGCAAATTTCTAACATCTCAGGAGTTCATCAGATGATCACTTCCCATGATCGTTGGATCTTGGTACGACTGTGGGAAATAGTCATTTGATGTAACACCCTCTCAGGAAATTTTGAGAGGTACTTCCTACAATTAAAGGTACGATCATGCCTTTGTTGGACGATCGTAGGAAGGCTCATCTGATTAAATTCCAAAACCTGTATTTTTGCTTCAAAATTGAGACTAATGATTTCTCATATAGGTACTATGGCACCCAAGACCCTCAAGCATATGCAAAATGAGATCTCAAAGAATTGGTCACCCTAAGACACACCTCCAGCCTCAGAGAGTGAGTCTAAAGAGCCTAGTGGTTCCGAGGTCAAGTAATCCGATAGTACTTTTGATGATCAGCATACACCTCGGACCAAGAAGGACAAAGCCAAGGAACTTGAAAAGGCTAAGGACAAAGCCACACCTTCAACTGCTTTGGTACCCATAGCCAATCTAATTGAATCTTCCCAGTCTGAAGAGGGAGGTCAAGACTCAAGTACTAACGAATATGAGCCTAGAGCTAAGAAAAATGTTGAGGAGATAAGTTCCTCGAAGGAGGAAGAGTCAAACCTAGAATCCTTCGATGGACCTACTGCAGGATAGCCTCAAAGAGGGTTAAACCCAAATTGATGGTTGATCCCAAATGCTCGAGATTACTATATTGATGGGATTGATCTAACCAACAAAGGGAATATAAAGAGAAGTATTCAGGAAGAACATGGCATGGTACCCGAGGCAGTACAAAAAAGTCCTGAGTTAGATCTAGTGGCATTCAAAAAGTACAAGTTAGAGTGGATGACTAAGCCACCAGGCACATATGAGGCTGAGTTAGTGAGGGAGTTCTACACGAACTATGTAGTAGTACTGAAAAACATGACTCCTTTCGGGAAATGAAAAAACATAATACAACATCCCCAATTAGACATAGTAATGATGAGGGGTAAGTCGGTTGATATATCCGTAAAGAAAATTTCAAAGGTATTATTTGGTGCAGAGTTTGAGCCAGTAACGAAAACTCCTAAATATGACTAACCAATGACCGAACTGAAAGAGTTGAATAAATTATCTAGTGAAGATAAGCTTATGCACTTTATGTAACACCACATACCTTCCCAACCCTACTTTATGACGTTGAACAATGTATACTTAGGTGTCGATATACCACGAATATGTGTTTTGTAGTGTCATTGGTGAGACATTTGATATCGGGCCTAATATGTGTGATTAGACCTTCGTAGAAGGTGTCTTGTGACTTCCTGGAGAATTTATAGGGTTAAAACCAAGGCTTGGAGGACCTTCAAACAAAGGATATTAAAGTTACGAAGTAAGTTAAAGAATAGAACTTGAAGTATCTAACCAAACCCGCGAAAAAAAGTCGAAAAATGAAATTCTCAAAAAAACTAAGGGTGGGGCATGCCAGAGGGCATGCCAGGCCGCTCTGGGCTATATTTTTAGCCCACAGGCAGAAAGCTGGCGCGCCCAAGGGCGTGCCAGGATGGTTTTGCCCACCTTTCAATGTTGGAATTTTTCTTAAGTCCCAAGGGTGTCCGGGGACGTACCGGGCCGATTTTTGCCACGTTTCTTCTACAACCACGATCATATACATGGAATGATTGAATTATTATATTAGTGTGGTAAAATTACTAGTGAACTAATTTGGCATCAAAATAACGATTTTACCCTTGTAGTCAAAATAAGCCATATGTGGCTAGAATCACTTGTTTTTGGGATTGAGGCTACGAATATAAATTCCGTAACTGGGAATATTGTCGTAACGCATATGAAATGCTTTAAACATGATAACTTATTTATTTTATTGGGTTAAGTGAATTGGGTTCAAAAAGGGCCCAAAATTAGACAAACGACATGGGCCAAACATGGGTCAAATGACCCATTCTTCTTTGACTAATCAATCATTGAGCAAGGGAATTCAAAGGCCTATAAAAGTAGGCAAAAATCTGATTTTTATTCATGAAACACACACATGCTTTTCTATCTTTTTCTAGACTTTTCACGCGAACACCTCTTTTGCTCTCAAAACCCCAAGGCACTTCTTGGAACAAGATCATCAACTTTCAAGCCTAGGTAAGTGATTATTCTTATGGATTAATATATTATATGCATGGGAGAGTATGTAGATCATGTTGGTTATGCTTGGAAATGTTGAACATGGCACTTTGTGTTTTTGTAAAAGATGTGCCATCTATGGAATTTAAACTTGAAATTTGACTTGTGGTTTTGATGAAAAAGCATGGTACGGATAAAATATCAACATGTATGGTGTGATTATGCTATTAAACTTGTTATTTTGCTATATGTGTAAATTATGGGATTTTGGCCGATTTGTTGTTGTGAAGTGTATTGAAGTGAATTGGTCGAATCATTGTGATGTTGTGGTGATGGAGAAGTGTAAAGTATGAATTTGGTGTGACATGCTAGCAGTTTATGATATTGTGGTCAATGTTGGGAATGTTTTGGAATTTTTGGTGTGATAGTTTCATACATGGTATTGTCAAGGGGGAAATGACATTTTGAGACCATTGTGTAACTCCTTATCGTTGTATGCATTTGTAAGATAGTTGGTGGTTAATGTAAACTCCGTTGTATATTTGTGTTGTAGAGTGAAACATAAGGAAGGAGCGGGACTATTGTGTCCACTTATAGAATTGAGTATTCGTATTGAGGAGATAAGGTATGTAAGGTTACTCTTTCTATATCTTTCTGCAACACATATTGTTCATGTTGTCATTGTCCTTGTTCTATTCCGAAATGTTAAAAGGTATCTCATTTCAGGTTGTCATATGTTATTATTCTCATGTTTCTTAATCATGGGCCAACTATGACTTATATGTCTCTTAATCATTGATCAAAATTCCAAAGCTTCCATAATGTTATAATTATTACGAAGTATCAATCTCATGAACATAAAAGACTGAAGCAATGCATTTATGTGTTTCCAATAAGGTTATGATCCCCAATGTATCAATCTTATAAGTGTAAAAGAGAGAAGTAATACAATGAAGTAATGAAAGAAGTAATTCTCGTATGGTTACTTTATATTTTCCTTATGGTTACTTTATATTTTTCCTTATGGTTACTTTATATTTTTCTTTATACTTATTGAGTACGGGTGATAGCTTTGTGGGGGCGCAAGCCTAACTCAAGCCGATCTCGATATTGTTGGATCAGGGGGAAAACTCAGTGAAGCAAAAGCCAAACTTGATGCCGAACCTGCTTCACTGATTTTTGAGTGACTGCAGGAGGAAAGCTCAGTGGGGCAAAAGCCTAACTCGATGCCGAACCTGACAGGGGGTAGCCCTAAGGGCCGAACCTGCTTTATATATATATATATTAACGGTATTATATTGATGGTTATATATATTTATTGACGGTTCTAACTACTAACGGTAACGGACATAAAGGCAAAAGGAATAATGAACATACAGTACCTATTTGCACACATACTGAACAATGATTCATCCAAATTGACTATTCTCTTGAAATCAAGTTCATTGAGGTTTTTAAGTTTCATGAAGTTTCTTATAGCCTTGCATACTCAGTACATTCTTCGTACTGACCCCTTTTGGGGGACTTACTTTATTTGTTGTAGGCACAGGTGTTAGTAGACCTCCACAATAGGCTATGGGTTATCCGAGGATCATTGGTGAGCTCCAATTGGTTCGGGGATTTCCGAGTCACATGTGTATATTTTTTTTGTTTTGAAATTATTGTATAAAGCGGGGACTTATCCCGACTACAGGTTGTTGTGTTCATGTATCGGTTAGAGGCTTTGTAGACATATGTGGGAAAGTGAATGTAAGAGATGTGTGTTCTATTTGACTTGATGGCCCTAACGGCCAAGTTTCATATATTGTATAAGTTTTCCATGACTTCCGCCTAGTTGCATGAAGTATAATAAGATTCATACTAAAATATGTTTGTGAGTGAATAGGAGCAAAGATTGGTTCTCTCGGGCCATATCGCTTCGGGTGCCAGTCCACCTCGTTGGGGTACGGGGTTTGACAAAAGTGGTGTCAGAGTAGGTCGTTCTAAGGGTGTCTACAAAGCCGTGTCCTAGTAGAGTCTTGTTCATGGATGTGTTGTGCACCACATTTATGAGCAGGAGGCTATGGGACATTTAGGATGTTGTTTCATTTCTTCACTTCTAGATCGTGCAATAGAGCCAGTGTTGTAAGTTGAATTGTATCTGACCATGGGAATTATTTTTCTTTTAGTAAGAAATGTCGATTACAAGAAGAGGCAAGGGTAAAACTAAGAAGCTAGACAGGATTGGCGGAGAAGGAACTAGTAACTTACCATCGAAATGGGTTGAGCAAGATGAAGCTGGAAGTGAGTTTGCATCGCGGGCTTCTTCTACTTTTCCAGCTCCAGAAGAGTCGAGAAGGAGAGAAGAACCTGTTGAGCCACTTGTTAATGTCACTGACCAGTATTTAAGAAATGCCGAATATATCTTGATTCAGCTAATTGTAGCACAGAATCAAGGACAAGCTGGTCCAATGACAAGTAATGGCAGTGAGGCTACGACAGCTAGTCGAAGGACACAGGATTTCCTGAAATTAGACCCTCCTATATTCACTGTATCAGATCTTAATGAGGAACCGCAAGATTTTATTGATCAAATCAAAAGGGCTTTAGATGTTATGCACATATCTGGTGTAGAAACAGTTGAACTCGTGGCGAATAGATTGAAAGGGGAGGCAATATTATGGTATGAAGATTGGAAATGAGCTAGGAGTGTTGGTGTACCCCCGGCTAGCTGGGAAGAATTTCAAATGGCATTCCTGGATCACTACCTTCCATATGAGATTTGCGAGGCACACGCAGACCAGTTTCTAAATCTTCGTCTAGGGGATATGAGCGTTCGGGAGTACAGTCTTCAGTTTAATTCTCTGTCCAGATATGCTCCCCATATGGTAGCCACTATGGCTGATAGAGTTCATCGGTACGTGGATCGATTGGATCCATCATTGGTCAGAGACTGTACCATTGCTGCTCTAAACAAAGATATGGATATAGAAAGAATACAGACTTTTGCACAAAAAATGGAGGATCATAGGAAGAGAAGAAAGATGCACAAAGCAGAAGAGGGGCCATCAAATAAACCTAGACCTATGGGATAGTACATGGTGTCCTAAGGAGAATTTGGGCCACGGAATTTTAGTAGACCGCCGAGACCATCACTTTCTCATCCTATAGTAGGCAGTCAACCCCAGTTCCAAGGGTTCAGAGGCAGTCATATTGGAAAAAGTAGTGGAATTCAAGGATCACAACTAGTGGGGTATCAAGAGCAAGGAAGTATGAACCAATCGGGGCTTCCTCGCCAACCATGTCCACACTGTGGAAAGCTTCATTTAAAGGAATGCCGGTTTGGGACCAATATTTGCTTTTGGTGCGGTATATCCGGGCACATGGTGAGAGATTGCCCAAGAAGGGGCACGGGCATTATTATCCGACCTACGGGGTCAACTGTTGCACCATCATCATCGGTTCCTTTTTTAGGCCAAGGTGTGCAGCCGGTTGGTCGTAGTAACGGTACTAGAAGAGTAGCTAGTTTTAGTGGAATACAGGACTGTACTTATGCTCTAGCGGGTCAGCAGAATGTGGATGCCTATCCTGATGTAGCTACAGGTATATTATCTGTTGTTTTCATAATGTATTTATATATACATTGACTGATCTGGGTTCTACAGTATCATATGTTACTCCATTGACCGTTACGAAATTGAAAGAACATCAGAATTATTAGTTAGACCATCTGGAGTATTTACACCTGTTGATGAATCTACTATAGTTAAGAAAGTACATTGTGACTGTATAGAACCTATTTGTAAGCATGCTACGGTGGATTTCCGAGCTAAGAAAGCCCATTTTCATTTCCTATAAAAGACCGTCCCTGAATGGAGGAGTAGTATTGGCATATCGAGGGGTAAAATTTTTTCATATATTAAAGCAAGGAAAATGATATCCACGGGGATTTATAAGGTCTAGTATGTCCTCTTGGGATGCACCAGAATGATGTGTACGGAAGAAAGACGGCACGTTAAGAGTGTGCATGGATTATTGGCAGCTGAATACGGTGACAATCGAGGATAAATAGTCCCTCCCCAAAACTGATGATTTATTTGACAAATTATAGGGTGTCAAAAGTTTCTCAAAGGTTAACTTGAGATCGGGATATCATCAGGTAAGATTTGAAAAAAAAAATGATGAGACGTCAAGCCATTCTTGGGTATGTATTGATGCAGCATGGTAACGTAGTAACTTATGCCTCAAGAGAGTATACATAATATTGAGTTAGCAGATATGGGAGTTGCTTGAGAAAAATACAAGATATGGCGCCACTATTTGTATGGGGTTCAAGTTGATGTATATACTGATATTAAGAGCTTGCGATATATCTTTAAATAGGAAGACCTAGACTAAAGATAGCAAAGGTGGTTGAAAATATTAAAAGACTATAATATTTAGTCATGACAACATTCAGGGAAAGCAAATGTGATAATCAGTTCATTAAGCCGCAAAGCAATAGGAAATACTAAGGGTCAGTTTACGGCAAAATAAGGTATAGCCAAGGTAGGTAGTTCATTTTCATGAGGCTCCAGATGAAAGAATTATAGTGTATAATGCGGCAGAGTCTTCATTTGTAACAGAGAGAAAGAAAGAAAACATGTAAATCCTATTTCCTTTTAATTGAAAAAGAAACGTGGTATGCGGATTCTATGACAAACGCATTTGATCTTACGCAAGAGGGAATACTGTAATGCTCAATTTACGAAATTCTATTCATTCGGGAGCAACCAAAAGGTACCATGGGTTGAAAGAGACGTATTGATAAGGTTACATGAAAAGAACATTGCAGAAATTGTAACTCATGATCCGAATTGTCAACAAGTAAAACGTAGAGCATCAGGAATCTGGAGGGTATATGCAATATAGAAATCTCCCAGTATGGAAAAAGGCTATGATTAACATAGGCTTCCTCACAAGTTTGCCTTGTACTTTTCGTCAATTTAATTCCATAGGGGTGATAGCTGACAGGCTTACCAATTTAGTACTCATTTTACCTGTCAAGAATACAGGGGATTCCAATTGCTATTGTATTAGTCATGGGAGCTCAAGTTACTGTATACTGTTTGAAAAATCTTTTCAAAAGAGTATGGGAATACAAATAAAATGAAAATCCTCAGACAAGATGGATAAGCAGAACGTACTATATACACATTAAGAGCTTGCTAATAGGACTTTAACACCAGTTAGGACGATCATTTACTTCATATGTAATTTGCTTACAATAGGAGTTATCGTGTGAATATCAGGGGCACCTTATGGAGCGTTATATGGAAAGAAAGGGAAATTGAGTCCATGTTATATAGGTCATATAAAATTATCAAAAGGATTCTAGATCGACAAGTAAAGAGGTTGAGGAATAAAGATGTAACGTCCGTAAACGTCCTTTGGAGAAATCAACAAGTAGAGGAGATCACATGGTAAGCTTGAAAAATGATGAAATCGACGTACCCATATTTGTGTCATACAGAAGAAAAAGTTCAAAGTGCGAAAGTGGCGCAAAAACAAGTAAGTATCTATGATTATTAAGCGTCTATGTCTACGTATGCTAATATAGAGATGCATTTGTTGTAATTGAAGCGACATTGTTAAAATTCGAAGACGAATGTTTCTAAGGGGGGAAGAATGTAACACCCCTTACCTTCCCAACCCTACTTGACTACGTTGAACAATGTATACTTAGGTGTCGAGATGCCATGAATATGTGTTTTATAGTGTCATTGGTGAAACAATTGATATCAGGCCTAATATGTGTGATTAGACCTTTGTAGAAGGTGTCTTGTGACTTCCTGGAGAATTTTTGGGGTTAAAAACGAGTCTTGGAGGACCTTCAAACAAAGGATATTAAAGTTAAGAAGTAAGTTAAAGAATAGAACTTGAAGTATCTACCAAACCCGCCAAGAAAAGTCGAAAAATAAAATTTTCAAAAAACCTAAGGGTGGGGCATGCTAGGCCGCTCTGGGCTAAATTTTTTATCCCACAGGAAGCAAGATGGCACGCCCAAGGGCGTGCTAGGCTGGTTTTTCCCACCTTTCAATGTTGGAATTTTTCTTATGTCCCAAGGGTGTCCGGGGACGTACCGGGCCGATTTCGTCCACGTTTCTTATACAACCATGGTCATATACATGGAATGATTTAAGTATTATATTAGTGTGGTAAAATTACTCGTGAACGAATTTGGCATCAAAATGAAGGTTTTACCCTTGTAGTCAAAATAAGCCATACGTGGCTAGAATCGCTTGTTTTTGGGATTGAGGCTACGAATATAAATCCCGTAAGTGGGAATATTGTCGTAATGCATATGAAATGATTTAAACATGAGAAATTATTTATTTTATTGGGTTAAGTGAATTGGGCTCAAAAAGGGCCCAAAACAAGACAAAAGACATGGGCCAAACATGGGTCAAATGACCCATTCTTCTTTGACTAATCAATCATTGAGCAAGGGAATTCAAAGGCCTATAAAATGAGGAAAAAAATCTGATTTTTATTCATGAAAAACACACATGCTTTTCTATCTTTTTCTATACTTTTCAAGAGAACACCTCTTTTGCTCTCAAAACCCTAAGGCACTTCTTGGAACAAGATCATCAACTTTCAAGCCTAGGTAAGTGATTATTCTTATGGATTAATATATTATATGCATGGGAGAGTATGTAGATCATGTTGGTTATGCTTGGAAGTGTTGAACATGGCACTTTGTGTTTTTGTAAAAGATGTGCCATCTATGGAATTTAAACTTGAAATATGACTTGTGGTTTTGATGAAAAAGCATGGTATGGATAAAATATCAACATGTATGGTGTGATTATGCTATTAACTTGTTATTTTGTTATAAGTGTAAATTATGGAATTTTGGCCGATTTGTTGTTGTGAAGTGTATTGAAGTGAATTGGTCCAATCATTGTGATGGTGTGGTGATGGAGAAGTGTAAAGTATGAATTTGGTGTTACATGCTAGCGGTTTATGATATTGTGGTCAATGTTGGGAATGTTGTGGTATTGTTGGCGTGATAGTTTCATACATGGTATTGTCAAGGGGGAAGTGAGATTTTGAGGCCATTGTGTAACTCATTATCGTTGTATGCATTTGTAAGATAGTTGGTGGATAATGTAAACTCCGTTGTATATTTGTGTTGTACAGTGAAACATAAGGAAGGAGCGGGACTATTGTGTCCACTTATATAATTGAGTATTTGTATTGAGGAGATAAGGTATGTAAGGTTACTTTGTCTGTATCTTTCTCCAGCACATATTGTTCATGTTGTCATTGTCCTTGTTCCATTCCGAAATGTTAAAAGGTATCTCATTTCAGGTTGTCATATGTTATTATTCTCATGTTTCTTAATCATGGGCCAATCATGACTTATATGTCTCTTAATCATTGATCGAAATTCCAAAGCTTCCATAATGTTATAATTATAACCAAGTATCAATCTCATGAACATAAAAGACTAAAGTAATGCATTTATGTGTTTCCAATAAGGTTATGATACCCAATGTATCAATCTCATAAGATTAAAAGAGAGAAGTAATCCAATGAAGTAATGAAAGAAGTAATTCCCGTATGGTTACTTTATATTTTTCCTTATGGTTACTTTATATTTTTCTTTATACTTATTGAGTACGGGTGATAGCTTTGTGGGGGTGCAAGCCTAACTCAAGCTGATCCCGATATTGTTAGATCATGGGGAAAGCTCAGTGAAGCAAAAGCCAAACTTGATGCCGAACCTGCTTCACTGATTTCTGAGTGATGGTAGGGGGAAAGCTCAGTGGGGCAAAAGCCTAACTTGATGCCGAACCTGACAAGGGGTAGCCCTAATGGCCGAACCTACTTTATATATATATATATATATATTGACGGTATTAGATTGACGGTTATATATATTTATTGACGGTTCTAACTACCAATGGTAACGGACATAAAGGAAAAAGGAATACTGAACGTAAAGTACCTATTTCCACACATACTGAACAATGATTCATCCACATTGACTATTCTCTTGAAATCAAGTTCATTGAGGTTTTTAAGTTTCATGAAGTTTCTTATAGCCTTGCATACTCTGTACATTCTTCGTACTGACCCCTTTTGGGGGACTTACTTTATTTGCTGTAGGTACAGGTGTTAGTATACCTCCACAATAGGCTACGGGTTATCCGCGGATCATTGGTGAGCTCTAGTTGGTTCGGGGCTTTTCAAGTCACATGTGTATATTGTTTTGGTTTTGTAATTATTGTATAAAGCGGGGACTTGTCCCGACTACAGGCTGTTGTGTTCATGTATCGGTTAGAGGCTTTGTAGATATATATGGGAAAGTGAATGTAAGAGATGTGTGTTCTGTTTGACTTGATGGCCCTAACGGCCAAGTTTCATATATTTTATAAGTTTTCCATGACTTTCGCCTAGTTGCATGAAGTATAATAACATTCATACTAAAATATACTTGCGAGTGAATAGGAGCAAAGATTGGTTCTCTCGGGCCATATCGGCGTCGGGTGCCAGTCCTTTTCATTGGGATACGGGGTGTGACACTTTATGTGGTTGGCGAATCACATTCCAAAGGCCAAGGAAAATACAAAATGGGTTAATGGGTCAATAATCTACAAGCACTCATTAAGTTTCACCGCCAAGGCATGGTAGTCCATTGTCAGGCACCATTTAGTACCGACCACAAATGACAAAAATCTTAATGCTGACAATGTCGGTATGGTAGTAGCCTTTAATGAAGAATTAGAGATGAATATCCTGAGTGTTATTGAGGATAAGATTTGGGAGAGGGAACTACTTTAGCACACTAGTATACCCTTCTTAAGCTTGGTGACAGCATTATGTTGGAAAGCTTTAATATCATCCATTCTTGATGTTGACAATCTTATCAGGCTGACAAAGACCACGGACATTGCTTTGATCATCTATTTGCAGAATTTGATTACTCGAGCTCGTGGGCCTTTGCTAGATTTGTCTTTGCAGGCAACTGAGGAAGCTGCATAGGTTTCTGATAATTTGGTGTTTGAGGCCGGTGCTACTTTTTTTATTTTTCTTAATAGCCCACAACTCTTTTGGGTGTATTGCAGTCTATGCCTATAGGCTATACTCTCATTCCCATATCTTTGCTAGAGCAGATTATGAAGACATAGGCTTTTCATGATGCGGGATTAAGAAACTAGAAGTTGGGGTAAAGCCCTATAGAACGGATGAGATTTCTATAGTTGTACAAGGTATGCAGACCTTCTTGGATAGTCTTCAAAGCCAGATGACAGCTAGGTTAAAAGAGTTTCAGGTGTCAGACATGAGCACGTTCACATCTGAGTTGATCGGCTTGAAAAGGTGGTAAATGATCTGTCTGCTCTACACTTTCTAGTTATGTAGTCTATTCCTATCCCTATGTAGGAGAACATTAAAATTGAGGTAGCAGACTTCTATACCCAGGCCCTGATAGACAAGGGCAGAGGTAAGAGCATAGAGTAGTCAGCTGAGGTTGATATGGGTAATGGTTTGTAGCCCGATTAAAAAAGGAAGAGAAAAGAGAAGAAAAAAAAAAGAAAAAAGACAAAGGCAGCAAAATAAGGAGAGGTAAGGATGGTAAGAAGAGAAAAGAGAAAGAGACTGAGCGGACCTTTGAGATGCATGGGTCAGAGATGATCAAGGTCCCGCTTTCTAGTATATCCAGTGTTGCTACTGAGGTGGTTTTATAGAGAGGGGGCACAGAGACTTCCCTTGAGATGACACTATTGAGTGTACCGGTTGCCACCGATGCCCACTTAATTGAGAGTGTGCGGGCCACAGTTGAGGACATGAAACCTGAGAAGCTTGGAAGGGTCCCATCTATGACCCCAACTAATCAGAGTACGACAAGCGTCTAGTGCATCATAGGTATGTCTCTAACCCTAGTTTCTATATTTTTTATGTGTCATGCAATGGGTATATTGTGTGATTTCTAAACTGGGGGTGGGGGTATACCAAAACTGAGAGTTTTTGTTACCTTATTTATTTTCCCTTGGCTGCGTTATCTAGTTAGAAATAGTATATATAGGTACTTTTATTTTTGTTTTATGATGTTTTGTGTTATATGTGTAACTAAGGGAAATATGGGAGAAATTGGTGCAGTTAAAATAAAAGGTGCATGCAAAATATTTTGAATGTTTTAATGATCCCCTTCTTAAAATTTTATTGTTTGGTGTTGTGTTGTATGCTTACCTAAATTGTGACCAATGTTTGGATCTCGTAATAGTATTAAGATTGTGAGCATGATAACCGTATCATAATTGTGCATGAACTGGATAGGTAGTAACTATGCATGCATACCTAAGCCAAGTGTGGGTGAGGTTTTACCTAGTCGGTGTGCGTGTGTGATCTAGAACTTGTTCGGTTGGTCGCGCTAAAGTCGTAGGATAGGAGGTTGGGAAAGGATCATAAGACATTTTTTATTAAGTCCACTAAAGTGCCTAAAAGACTATGAAATGAAAAAAATAATATCCCTTGATCTCGGAATTTGAGCCTAAGTAGACCTTTCCTTTAAACTAGCATATCCACCTTCCCATTTATTTACCATGAACCTGCTTTGGCCCTAGTCTATCCTTTGACATTGTGCACCTCAACTCAGGCAAATCTCCTAAGTGTAGGGTGGATATTATAGGTGTGTGTGAAAAAGTTTGGATATGTAGAAAATGTTAGTAAAAGTTAAAAAAAGGAGAAAAAATAAAAGAAAGTAGGAAAGTGGAGCCAAAAATATTGTAGTGACAAGGAAGAATGAGTCATTTTACCCATATGTACCATACCCGTCTCCAAGCGTACATTATAAGCCAATAAAAGTCCTATAGTGATCCTAATCCAACTGTCTGAAAACTAAAGCGTAGAAAATAAGGGCAAGCCTATATGGTATCAAACACATACTGCCTGACTTATTTGTGAGAGTGAGTGACTTGTTTTAGTCCTGGTTTTGATATTTGTGCACATACTGAGTTTTAGGTACTTCTTTATATGAGGGCATAGGGGTTGTATTGTAGGTCGCTACTTGTTTGGGTAGTGTCATCGGTTTGAGTGTTTGGTTGTCCATTGATAATGTAATGACATTTCTTGATACCTTTGTGTTATGGGGAGTGGTTTGTGTACACATAACATTTGTTTTAAGGGTATTGGAGGGTTTTGAACATATGTTTTTGGTTAATGAGTGCTTAAAATTATTTTTGTGTAAATCTGATTATCCTAGTACTCTTGGTTAAGCGTCGTGTTTTAGTGGCATTTTGTTTTCCTGAGACATGAGAATGTTCTAAGTATAGGGTGTTGATGTGTCATGGACTTAAGGCACTTTCGATGCTTAAAACGATGTACAAAGCTATTTTCATATGGATATGATGGGTTTTTGGGTATTTGCATGTCAAACAGGTCCGGAGAAGGAAAGTGCATGTTTTTGGACTTAGAGGCATTATATAAGAATATTCCATGACCATGGGATCTTACCACGATCATACCATGGCTGCCGTGGGATGATACCTAAGAAATAACATTTAGTGTTGGTTAGACAAAGGCTTCCCACGATCGTCCCGTGATGTCATGATCATAGCTCTTGATCGTGGGAAGGAAATCCTGAAGTGTAGGCTTCAGATGTTAAGTGTCATGAGGATCAGACGATGAGGTCTCACAATCTTACCTAGGAAGAATGAGGTCGTACTGAGGATAGTGAGAGGAAAATACAGAAATAGTGCAAGTCAGAGGTGGATCCTACAAGAGGGTTCCACGATCATACCTAGGAGCCACGAGTTCTTACTGAGAACCGTACCAGCTAAGACCTAAAAAATGACAAGTTTAGTGGCAACCTACGAGCACCAAGGACGATCGTGGGATCTTCCAATGATCGTACCTTCCTTCCTTCCGAGGCACCCACTTAGCAAATCCTGTTATGTTTAGGATAGGTTTTATTTTGTCAATAAATACTCCTATTAGATCTTTACCAGTTTACACATTATTACTTGGTTTTTGAGGTTTTAAGGCATATTTATTGTTCTTGGAATTACAAACATCAACTTCTAAGGTTTTAATTCATAGCGAGATTTCGGAGTTTTTCAACTTATTATCGTGAACTCATAATTATGCTTTTTTATCAGAATTCTTCTTGTGTTCTTGCGATTATGAGTATCTAAACTCCATAACTAGGGTTTTGGAAACCATGATGGATTAACGAAGTAGTGTTCATTGTATGAAGTGATTCTCAAAAAGGGTATTAGGCATGTATTGTTATTTTCATCGGATTGATTACTCTCTGATGGTGCACAACATTAGAACTCACCTTATCTCAGCTCTGGACTTTAGCAAAGGCAATCATATGGAAAAGAAAATCAACAACAACACTTGGAGATACCAATCTCTATTTAATTAGGGTTGAACTGGTAAACAGAAGAGACAAAATTGGGATCAAAGATAATGGTTAGTAACGCAAAACCCATGACACATGAACCTTTATTCTTGGGGATATTCATCTACAAGGGGCGTAACATAGTCGGTTAGATGATACATAACCTATCCATTCTGCATGCCAAACACCACAATAGATCACTAAATATGAAGAACCTATGGAGTTATGAAGTTATTAGGGAACACAGTCCTAGTGCCTTCCTTAAACAACAACACCAAATACGACAGCACTCCACCACTCTCTAATGTGAATTTGCAAGTTTATTCCTTGATTGTTGTGCCCAGCCTCTCTTACATTCAGGTCTTTCTTTAATCCGCCTTCCACATTTTCTATCACGGCTTACAATATCTCATCACACTGTTAAATAATTACATTTCATGCTCTGCCTTTTTCTTAATTTTATATGTTGTGCGGTTAAAACAATTGAATCTTTGTATACTTTGTCATTATCAAATCTATATGATTATTTGTTTTTCATTGTGATCAAGCTCTCTTACCTCCATCCTTTCAATATCCTATCACTCTCAAATTATTACTTTATATAGTCTGTCGTTATCTTATTTTATGTATGCTTTGATGTTAACAAAAATGAATCTTTGTATACTTTGTCGTCAACAAATCTGAATGCTTATTCGTTTGTTGTTTGCCCAGCCTTTAGACTCACTATACCAAACAACTTTGTATAATTTAGATCCTTGGTCTATATTGTTCCCACTAGACCTTAAAAAGATATAAATTATTCTTCGCCAATTGGTGAGGAAAAAAGTGTCTTTTTGGGTTTTCAGGGTAATCGATTTTGAAATCTTCCTTATCGCTTTGTATTAATTTCTGCAGAAAATTTGAAATTCTTGTGGCATTTTAAATCATGGCAAACAAAATCCCTCCAGGTTGCCCATGTTTACTGTTTTTCATTGTCAACCACTTTGTTTTACTTCTAACGCACCAAATATTTTCACCTATATTTCCTATGACTTCTTTAGTGTACTTACAGTTCGACTTCCATATATTTTGTACAAAAAAAAATTGAAAATCCCAAATCGTTTAAAATTTCCATGAGACTATTCAGTGGTTGATAAATTGTTCTTGCCAAATTAGTAAGGAAAAATGCATCCATTTGGCTTTTCAAATCTATCAATTTTGAAATCTGCTCTTTTGCTTTACATCCACTTCAAAATACCCACCCTCTTGTAAGGTTTGGTTACTGATATTACACATTCTGCACCATTTTGTTTTAAATTACAGATGTTGAACCATGCTCTCTTTCAAATGGTTATTGGACAAATCATGCTCCGTGTGATTTTTTTATGACTGAATTTTTGTGTTGCTGAGATTTTTCAAAAATGTCATCGGTTGTGCGATGGATTCTCCAAAAAGTAATGTATTTTTGGAGAATACAACATGGATGTGGCATTGAAAGTGAAGAGTTTGCGTAAGTTAGCTGAATTTCTCATTTTCTTTCTCTGAATGTTTTCCATCTAAATTGAATTATTACAACCATCTGTTATCTTTATTGTTTTGTCTATCTTATTTTTTTTTATTAGAATTCATTAAAGCTTAATCCAAAAATCATGTCTTTTGAAGTACATAAACCATCATCACGCCTCTTTAAATTGGTTAAGTTCTACTGGCCTTGATCTTTAAAAAAAAAATTGAGAGTGTAATTTCTACTATGCATATGCCCCTGATTTGGAGGTTCTACAGTTCCTGGTACATTGACATAGGCCCAGTGATGTGCTACTCTCATATATCAGGATTGATACTTATTCTTACTGCAAATTTTGGCAAATTTCTCAAAAAATAGAGCCCTTGAAAAATAAAAACACGATTCTGCAACCCAAACTTTTAAATTGCCTTCCTTTCCCTTCCTTTCTTCTATCTCTAAAGTTCTTTCAGCCATTTGTTGTAACCCCCTGTATGTTTCCGAACCTAACCTAGTTAATTCCCATAACATTCATGGAATTATTTGAACATGAGAGAGTTGGTTAATTATGCATTAATTGGTTGGGCTTAAGTGAATCATGTGCCATTGGGCCAAATGAGGCCCAAAAATCATCAAAAGATATGGCCCAAAATGGAATTTGACCCATTCTTTCATTGACCAAGTAAACACATTTAATATGTGGATAAGAATGAGACTTCATGGGACTAGATAAGTCAAGAAAATCAGATTTTATTCACAAATACTCTCATGCCATTTTCTAGAATTGTCCAAATATCTCTCTTCTCCCACAAACCCTAAGGCAACTACTTGTTGGGGCAAGATCACTCTTTGGTAATATTTCGTAAGTTTTTATAATTATTGTTTAATATATTATATGCATGGAATATGGTGTAGATAATGTTGGTGAAGTGTGAGAAGTTCACTATGTGTGAAACAATTTATGTTTGCTTAATCGGTGAAGGTTTTTGCCTTGTAAACTTGAAAATGGACTTGTGGTATTGAAGGAGGCGAACTTAATGGGTTCAATATTAAAATGTGATATGTGATTATATCCTTAACTTCTTTTATTCTTATACATAATGTTTGGAATTGTTATTGCAAAATTGTGCATAGATTTGGTGGTGTAGTGAAGGAAAAGTGTGGTTTTGGTGATGTTCATGTGTGTTGTGAAACCATGGCTGATTTTTGGAATCGAAGATGATCTAAAATATGTCAAGAGGATTTTAGTTATGATCATGGACAATTCATTACATAAAAAGACCCAAAAGAGACCCTTTTTGGCCAAAACGGGCACCCACCCTCGCAGACGAAGCACCTGCGGGCGCAGGTGACTTTACAGGTGCCTCTGGATACTGCCAAAGGTCACCTGCATGCGTACCTCATCCACCTTCGGGAGAAGGTGGCTTAGCAGTTCATCCCAGAACCCCGAATTGCTTGTTTTTGCATCCCTTTGGCCCCCCGAAGCCCCTATACCCTTCATGGATGCAATTATCATCTTATGGTACCTTTTGAATGACTTTAAAGGAGTATCCCAGAGCTATTTTGAATGGTATCAAGTATGTATTGTTGTTCATGTGTTGTTACGAAAGGTACTGAGATGACTTGATAGGGTAATTGTGACGTAGTGTTAATGTGGACATATAAAGGGTAACCTTGGTGTGAAATGATAGTGATGTATGATGTTTTGGTCAATGTGTGGATTTTTATGGTATTTTTTGTATGATAACACAGCGTATTATGTTGTAAAGGGCGAGATGACGTTATATGACAGTCATATAACTTATTGTCATCTTGTACACTTGTACGGTAACTAGTGGTTAACGTAAGCTCCGTTATGTACTTGTATTGTAGAGTGAAATGTAAGGAAGGAGATGGACTATTGTGATCATATATATGATTGTGTATTCATACTTTGAAGTGAAGGTATGTAAGGTTACTCTATCCGTATCCTTCTGCAGCACATAGTATTCACATTGACATTATACTTGTTCCATTCCGACATGTTCTAAGGTATCCTATTTTCGGGTATCCATTATTGTTTATCACATGTTTCCTACTCATTGAGCAATGGTGATTCACACGTCTCATATGCATTGATAAAGTTTCCAAAGGTCCCATGTTTCCAATAATGTTATGACTATCAATGTACCAATCTCAACAGTAATGAATGAAGTAATGCATATGGTTAATGATTGAGTATGGGTGGCAGCTTTAGAGGCATAAGCCTAGATCAAGCCAATCCCGAGGTTATTTGATCAGGGGGCAGTCCTAGATACATAAGCCTAGCTCGGACCGATCCTAACAGGGGGTAGCTCTAGAGGTAATGACCTAGCTCGGGCCGAACCTAAGATATGAGTTTATGGGTGGCAGCTCTACACATAATAACCTAGCTCGAGCCGAGCCCGATGTATTAATTTATGGGTGGTATCTCTAGAAGCATAAGCCTAGCTCGAGACGATCCCAACATAACGTTATGTTATGTTAAAACCCACTGTTCAGTCGGGGCCCGGGTATCACAGGTCACAGGCAAAGATGAATAATCATAGAAGCAAAGAAGTAAAGAAAGTAATGAAAACAATATACATGGTTCCCAAAACACAGAATGATGACTTATCCATATTGGTTATTCATTTGTAATTGAGTTCATTGACGTATGTATGATTCATACAGTTTTATTTGAGCCTTACATACTAAGTACATTCTTCGTACTGACGTCCCTTGTGGGACTTACCTTACTTGTTGCAGGCACAGGTGCTAGTATGCCTCCACAGTAGGTTGTCAGTTATTTGCGGATCATTGGTGAGCTCCAGTTAGTTCGGGGCTTTTCCGAGTCACAGTTGTACATGTGTTTTGGCATTGTACATGTTGTATAAAACGGGGACTTGTCCCAACTTTCAGTTGATCTTGTAAATGCATCTGTTAGAGGCTTTTGTAGACGTATGTGGGTATATGAATGTAAGAGATACATGTCAATTTTGACTTGATGGCCTCGACGGCCAAGTTTCACATATGTATATATATATATCACATGTTCCATGATTTTCGTTATTGGCCTTTTATGTTCTTACGTGATAGTGGTGTTTCCTATGGCATGCATATGAATGAATAGAAGCAAAGATTGGTTCTCTCGAGCCTTATCGGCTACGTGGGCCAATCCACCTCAATGGGGTTTGGGGTGTGACATTTGTACTCTTATAAATCAAAAATCGATCTCCTTCACGACAACCTCATCAATCAGTAAAACATAGAAACCAATGGTTTTAAAATTCGCTTGAAACCATTTCTATCGTAACGCCTTCAATTCCAATGACACCCAATCCACAAAAGACATCAACAAAGTAGATGAATTCACAACCCAAAACCTCAAATTTTCTATTACTACTTCACCATATGAGAAGAGGTTTACTGGTGAGAAATTTCCAAAGTTACCAATATTGATATAACAGATTTTGATTCCATTACCTTCTGAGCTCTTTACTTCTTGGTAATATGCAACAAACAATGACAGCAAGAGGATATTCGTTTCTTGTTATGCCTAGCCTTTAGACTCACTTTTAAATCCTTGGTATCTATTGTTCTTACTAGGCATTAAAAACATATTTTCTCATGACTCTTCTACTTGTGATACCATTTAAACAATTCTACTTTAACCTCACATCACTTGAAAACCAGTTACAACATGCCCCGGGATCACACTTTGTCCCATTTTCACTTACGGTTCTTGGCCACTAAACACTCTGTCAACAATATAATCTAACTGCCATTTCCATCATTTTTGCAGATTACTTTGATTTTTAAGGTAGCAGCTTATAACTTTTGGTCGCACACATTTATGCACCACGACAAGCTCCTCTTAACGTGGATTTTCTTTTACATTCGTATATTTAAATCATGGGTGTACTCTTTTTCCTTTACTTATATTGTAATCATTCTTACCATTTTCTTACAACAATTTAAATTATTATAATAGTCCAATCCAGTGAATATATTTTCACTTACTAATCTACTCTTTAAATTATAAACATATTTTCCATTTTTTAACCATAGTAAAAGGCCTTCCAAATAGATGATAATGCAAGTTTCCCTTATCAAATTCTCATTATTGAAGGCCGAGATCACCTTATTGGAGTACTTAAAGGAGCTTTCTTTTATTTTTTGTTGATTCAACTACAATAGTCGGATATTGTTCAAGAATGGAGGGACAAGACAATTCTTGAGGTTCTTCATATAATTCTGTTGGCCAACGACTCTGCCAATCTCTGATAAACTACAATATTTTTTTCTCAAATTTAGGAAGTGGATGTCATTTGATTGTTTGGTGCTCTTTTATATTGTTACGGTGGAATTTGAGAAGATTATATTTGAAAAGTCAGCAAAGTTGCCTCATAAAAATTTTAAATTATCTCAACAGTTGAGATACTTGTTTCATAGATGTCAAAGCAAAAAGGCCAAGAAGCAATCACACCTAAAGAATGGAAAGGTAGGCTGCAAAGGCATTAATAAGATTTAACCCAAATCAAAGGCCGATACAAATACTTCAACGATAGAAGTCTAATACTCTGGGGCTTATTCTTGAACAAACTTTACCGTAAGAAAAAGGAGATTTCCTTTTTTGGCTTGACTAAACTTTCTGATACTTTTTTAAAAAAAATTAAAAGGGACAAAAGAGGCCTTTTATTGAAAAATTTAGGAGAATATTTTCACAAAAAAGGCTAAACTGGACCAAAATCGGACCAGCTTCAGACAAAACACAAAAAAAGCAAACACTATCCGAAAAATGATAAAAGGAAAGTAAAAAAAAAATCAAATAGAAACTAAGGGGTTGTTGGAGCTGCAAACATCTTCATGGTCGAGTCACAATTTATGACATCAAAATGGGTAAATTCATTGCTTAACAAGAAAAAAAGAGCTCCAAATCCAATTTAACAAAGGGTTGTGGGTGTTTTCACATTCAACATTTTCAGGTCTCACAAATCCCATAAAACAGTACTGTAACACCCCGTACATTTTTGAACTCATGCGACTACCCTAATGTTCATGGAATTAATTAAGTTGTGATGGTTGGTGTATTATTTATGGAATTTATTGGGATAGACTAATCTTGAGCTAATGGGCTCAATTAAGGCCCAATAATTAAGCAAAAGACATAGCCCAAAATGGGAAAAATGATTCATTCTTTGTTTGACGAAGTAAACACCTCAATGATTGACCAAAGTGCGTCTAAGGATAAGATTTAAAGGGTCTATATAAGGAACCAAAAAAATAATAGTTTAATCAACACAACACACATGTCTCATTTCTAGATTTTTTCACAACATTCTCTTCATCCAAACCCTAAGCAACTACCACTTGTTTGGACAATATCATCACTTTAAAAGCTTGGGTAAGTGTTTAATCTCATGGATTAATATATTATATGCATAAAAGGGTGTATAAATCATGTTGGTTATGTTGTTAAAGTGTTGAGCAATTCACTATGGGTGACACAGTCTACTTTTGCTTAATCGGTAAAGCGTTTTGTCTTATAAATTTTAAAGTGGACTTGTGGCCTTGAAGGAAGTGAATTTGATGGATTAAATATCAACATTTAATATGTGGTTATGACCTTAAATTGATTCCTCTTTGTGTATCACATTTGGAATTGTTGTTGTGAAATTGTACATTGAACCGGTGGCATATTGAAGGGAAAAATGTAGTTTTGTGATGTTTATATGCGTTGTGAAACCATGTATGTTAATTGGCATCCAAGATAACTTAAAATATTAAATTAGAAGCTAAATTATGACCATGGACCATTCATTGCAAAAAAGGACCCAAAAATGACCCCTGGAGGCTGAAACGGGCACCCGCCCTCAAAGGTGGGGCACCTGCGGGCGCAGATGCCAACGCAGGTGACCTATACCAGGCCAATGGTCACCTTCGGATGTACCTCACCCATCTACGGGAGCAGGTGGCTTCGCAGGTAATGGCAGAACCCCGTTTTGATTGTTTTTGCATCTCTTTGACCCCCTAAAGCCCCTATACCCTTTTTGGATGCAATTATCAACTTATGGTACCTTTTGAATGAATTTAAAGGAGTAAAACGGAGGTATTTTGAATGGTATCAATTATTTATTGTCTTTAATGTGTTGTTCTGAAAGGTGTTTACGTGACGTAGTGAGGTAAATGTGACATTGTATTGAAGGGGAAGTGGAAAGTATAAACTTGGTGTGAAATGCTACTGGTTTATGATGTCTTAGTTGATGGGTTGCATGTTGTGTGGTTTTTTTGGTATTGTAATGTAGTGAATGGTGTAGTGAAGGGTGAAATGACGCTATATGGCAGTCATGTAGCTCATTGTCGTCCTATGCACTTGTAAGGTAGTTAGTTGTTAACGTGAATTCCATTATGTAGTTGTGTTGTAGAGTAACACGTAAGGAAGGAGCTGGATTGTTATATTCACATATAGGGTTGTGTATTCATATTTGGAACATAAGGTATGTAAGGTTACTCTTTTCGTATCCTTCTGCAGCACATATTGTTCACATTGACATATCCTAGCATGGGTTATCCTCTTTTACCACTAATCAGTTGGTCATTTGTTTATCATATGCTTTACAATTTCTTAAAACAAAGAAGGATAATGTTAAGTAATGAATGATAATGATTAATAAACGTAAAGGCAAAGAAAGTAATGAATGTAAAGTACATGGCTCCACACATACAGAATGGTGGTTTATCCATATTGACTATTCTCTTATATTTGATTCCATTGAAGTGCTTATGTATCATGCAGTTTCATATAGCCTTACATACTCAATACATTCTTCGTACTGACGTCCCTTGGGGGACTTACCTTATTTGCTGCAGGCACAGGTGTTAGTAGACCTGTCATTTGCAGATTATTGGTGAGCTCCAGTTGGTTCGGGCCTTTCTGAGTCATTATGTATAATTGTTTTGGTATTGTATAAAGCGGGGACATGTCCCGACTGTAGGTTGGTTATATCTATGTATCTGTAGAGGCTTTGTAGATGTTGTGGGACAAATGAAGGAAAATAAAGAATGTATGCTTTTGACATGGTGGCCCTAACGGCCAAGTTTTATATATGTATATATATATCATATGTTTTCCATGACTTCCACCATTAGCATCTTATATCTATAAGTGATAGTTATGTTCCTTGAGTGACATGAATACGAATGTACATGAATGAAGATTGGTTCTCTCGGGCCTTCCCAGCTTCGGGTGCCAGTCCGCCCCGTTGGAATTCGAGGCGTGACAAAAGTGGTATAGACTAGGTCGTCCTAAGGGTGTCTACAAAGCCATGTCTGAGTAGAGTCTTTCTTATGGATGTGTTGCATGCCACATTTATAAGTAGG
The DNA here is from genome assembly GCA_031232105.1 of Capsicum rhomboideum. NCBI lineage: Eukaryota > Viridiplantae > Streptophyta > Magnoliopsida > Solanales > Solanaceae > Capsicum > Capsicum rhomboideum. The sequence continues at coordinate 48,056,691 of CP124712.1, read as the reverse complement.
AGGATACGGGACATTTAGGAGTTGTTTCTTTTCTTTATTTCTTGGATCATGCATTAGAGCCAATGTTGTAGTTGGAATCATATCTGACCATGGGAATTGATTTCTTGTGTGATAATAGAATGTTGATGGCAAGAAAAGGTTGGGGAAAAGGTAAGAAGATAGACAGGAATGCCGGAAAAGGAACCAGTAGAGCACCACCTAAGTAAGCTGATCAAGGTGGGGATGGAAATAAGTTCGTATCGCGGGCTTCTCCTACTCTTCCATTTACAGAAGAGCCAAGAAGGAGAGGAGTATCTTCAGAACTACCCGTTAATACTATTAAGCAGGATATAATGAGTGTGGTGCAAATATTGACCCATGTAGTTGCTGCACAAGTTCGAAGACAAGCTTTTGCGCAGCAGATAGAGGATTAGAGGCAAAGGAGAAGGATGCAAGAATTGGAAGGAGGATCGACAAAGAGGGCTAAACCCATGGGACAGTTCATGGTGTCCCAATAAGGATTTGGGCCTTGGATTTTTCACAGACCGCCTAGGACATTATTTCCTCATTCTACAGCAAATGTTCCCCCTCTATTCCAAGGGTTTAGAAGCAACCAGTTTGGGCAAAGAAGTGAGATTCAGGATTCACGGACAGTGGGGTATCAAGCACAAGGAAGTATGAGCCAATTGAAGTTTTATCGCCTGTTGTGCCAGCACTGCGAAAAGTTACATTCAGGTAAATGCTGGTTTGGGATGAATGTTTTTTACTGGTGTGGTATGTTGGGGCACGTAAGGAAAGGGTGTCCACAAAGGAGTACGGGTGGTATGGCACGACCTACGGGACCAACCGTTACATCACCATCATCGGTGCCTCTTTTGGGTAGAGGTGCACAGCCTACGGGGTGTGGCAGAGGTTCTAGAGGGACAGTTGGTGCGAGTGGAACCCAGAACCGTACCCATGCCTCAGTGGATCGACAGAATTCAGAGGCTTCTCTTGATGTAGATACAGGTACATTATTCATATTTTTACATAAGGTATATGCATTGATTGACCCGGGTTCTATATTATCATACATTACTCCATTGATTGCGGAAAAAAAAATTTGAAAGAACGCCAGAATTACTAGTTAAGCCATTTGAAGTCTCTACACCAGTTGGTGAATCTATTATAGTTAAAAGAGTATGTCGTAATTGTATAGTAACTGTTTGTGGTTATGATACACTGGTTGATCTTATTGAGTAGGACATGGTAGAGTTTGATGTTATAATGGGTATGGATTGGTTGGCTTCTCATTATGCCATGGTAGATTGTTGAGCTAAGAATGTACATTTTTATTTTTCCACAAAAAGGATGCCCTTGAATGGAAGGGTAATGTGGGGGCACCAAGAGGAAAAATTATTTCCTATGATACCCAAAGGGGTACATATGTCACTTAGTACCTTGATCGAGAAAATGTCCTTGCTTGTACTTTTTTTTTTCAAGATTGGGTTGGTGTGAAGTTTACCGCTTGTCTAGACTATGCTTTGCATGAACATCTCAATGTCCAAAGTGAAAGATACTGATGTGAAGCCACCAACTCTTCAATCGGTTCCGGTGGTAAATGAAATTCTTGAGGAATTTCCTGAAGATCTCCCCGAATTACCTCCAGGATGGGAAATAGAGTTGGGATTGATGTGATGCCAGACACTTAGCCTATCTCTATTCCTCCGAATAGAATGGCTCCAGCAGAGTTACGGGAATTAAAAAGAGCAATTAAAAGACTTGTTGGACAAGGGATTTATAAGGCCTAGTATGTCCCCTTGGGTTGCACCAGTGTTATTTGTACGGAAGAAAGATGGTACACTGAGAATGTGTATTGATTTTCGGCAACTGGATAAAGTAACGGTTAAGAACAAATATCTCCTCCCCAGAATTGATGATCTATTTGATCGGTTATAGGGCGCCAAATGCTTCTCAAAGATTAACTTAAGATCGGGTTATTATCAAGTAAGGGTTAGATAAAAAGATATACCCAAGATAGCTTTTCGAACGCGGTATGGTCATTATGCATTTTTAGTTATGTCATTTGGACCAACAAATGCACCAGCTATTTTTATGGATTTGATGAATAGGTTGTTCAAGCCATTTCTAGACATGTTCGTGACAGTGTTTATAGATGATATTTTAGTTTACTCAAGATCACAAGAGGACCATGCTAATCACTTATGACAGGTGTTACAGATTCTTCGTGACCGTAAGATATATGCAAAGTTCTCTAAATTTGAGTTTGGTTAAAATCCGTAGCGTTCTTGGGATGCATTGTATAGGATGAAGGACTAAGGGTTGATACACAAAAGATAGAAGCGGTGAAAAATTGGCTAAGGCCTACGACGCTTACAGAGATTCATAATTTTCTTGGATTGGCTGGTTATTATAGGAGATTTGTTGAAGGATTTTCTTCTATCTCAGCACCCTTAACGAAGCTAACACAAGGCAATCAAGTTTCAGTGGAATGATGCCTGTAAAAAGAGTTTCCAAGAGCTAAAAAAGAAAAAAAAAAGACGTCTACACTTGTAGTAGTACTTCCCGAAGGCATAGAAGGGTATGCAATATATTGTAATGCTTCAGGAGTTGGCTTAGGAAGTGTATTGATGTAGCACGGTAATGTTGTCACGCCCCGAATCCCATCGGAATGGATTGGCACTCGTAGCCGACAAGGCCCGAGAGAACCAAGCTTTGTCTCTATTCAGTCATATGCATACCATAAGAAACCCATAACCACATAATAGCTATAGATACCAACAATGGAATTCATGGAACATGATAGATATATACATATGCGAAACTTGGCTGTTGAGGCCACCAAGTCAAAAACGACATATACCTTTTACATTTATACACCCACATCCGTCTACAAAAGCCTCTAACAAATGCATTGACCAAAATGAACTAAAAGTCGGGACAAGTCCCTGCTTTATATAACATGTACAACACCAAAACATATGTACAATTATGACTCGGAGAAGCCCCAAACTAACTGGAGCTCACCAAAAATCTGCAACACTGGCAACCTACTGTGGAGGCCTACTAGTACATGCGCCTGCAGCAAGTAAGGTAAATTCCCCAAGAGGGGTCAGTACGAATAATGTACTAAGTATGTAAGGCCATATGAAACTTGTAAGATATGAAAATATGTCAAAGAACTCAAGTTCAAATGCATAACCAATATAGATAAGTCACAATGTAGATGAGTCACTACTCTGTACTTTGGAAATCATGTATGTTTCTTTCATTACATTCTTTGTATCTTTACTTCCATGATTATTCATCTTTGCCTTTGACCTGTGATACCCGGGCCCCGACTGAACAGTGGGTTTTAAACATAACATAGCGTTATGTTGGGATCGGCTCAAGCTAGGCTTATGCCCCTAGGTGGGTTTTAAACATAACATAGCGTTATGTTGGGATCGGCTCGAGCTAGGCTTATGCCCCTAAAGTTGTCACCCTATAAATCAATATATAAATATATATATATATATCTATATATATATATCGGGATCGGCTCGAGCTAGGTTAGTACCTCTAGAGCTTCCACCCATACAACATTTCAGGTTCGGCTCGAGCTAGGTTATTACCCCTAGAGCTGCCCCCTGTCAGGATCGGTCCAAGCTAGGCTTATGCCCCCAGGACTGCCCCCTGATCCAACAACCTCAGGATTGGCTTGAGCTAGGCATTTTGCCCTCAAAGATTCCACCCATACATGATCATTGACCACATATGTATTACTTTATTTATTACTTTGAGATTGATACCATGATAGTCACAACTTTACTTGAAGATTTGGATCATTAACCAATGAGTGAGAGACATGTAAATAAACATTGTGAGAAATATAACATTATTAGAACCATAACACCATTGGAACCATTGGACAATATTCCATGAACAAGAGACATAAGTATAATCACTATTGGAACATAACCTTATTTGAGCTTTTGGAACATTAACCATGAATATGAGACATGAGATTCACCAATGATCAATGAGTAGGAAATATATGACAACGACCATGGATAACTGGATATGGGATACCTTAGCACATTTCTGGATGGAACAAGCGTAATTTCAACGTGAATACTATTTGCCGCAGAAAGATACGGACAGAGTAACCTTACATACCTTGTACTCTCAATACGGATATACAATATTAGATGTGCATACAATAGTCACGCTCCTTATTTATGTGTCACTCTACAACACAAATACATAACGGGATTTACATTAACCACCAACTACTTTACAAATGCATATAACATCAATGAGTTACATGATCGTCTTTAAACATGCCATTTCCCCTTGTCAAAACCATTGATGAAATTATTATTCCAAAAATCCCCCAATATTCCATACATTTACCAATACATGATAATCAATACATTTCACCACAACACTTCTCCTTTACACTTTCTTATCCACACCACATCACAAATAATCCATCAACTTACCTTAATACACCTCATAGCACATATCGGCCAAAACCCCACAATTTACACTTTTAGAAAAATAACTAGTTTAATATAAAAATCACACCATACATGTTCATATTTTATCCATAGCATGCTCTTTCATCAAAGGCACAAGTCATAATTCAAGCTTGAACCTCATGAATCACAAATCTTATACAAAAACACAAAGTACCATGTCCAAAATTTCCAAGCACAACCAACATGATTTACATACTCTCCCATGCATATAATATATTAATCCATAACAATAATCACTTACCCAAGCTTGAAAAGTGATGATATTGCTCCAAAAGTTGGCTTTGAGTCTTTAGGGTTTGAGAGCAAATATCTTGGCTTTTGGTCTAAAAAGACATGAGACTTGTGAAGAATAAAAATCAGATTTTTGGTCCATTATATAAGATTTTAAGTCCATACTTATCCACTCTATGGCATTAAATGTTGGTTTCTAGAAGGTCAAGGCAAGAATGGGTCTTTTGACCCATTTTTGGGCCATGTCTTCTTTTCATTTTTGGGTCCTTTTTGGGCCCAATTCACTTAACCCAGTAAAATCAATATTTTATCATGTTTAAATCATCTCATACGTGTTACAAAAATATTCCCACTCACGCTATTCATATCCGTAGCCTCAATCCCAAAAACAAGTGATTCTAGCCACGTCTAGCCTATTTGACCAAAAGGGTAAAACTGTCATTTTGACGCCAAATTCGTCCTCGAGTAATTTTATCATACCAATATAATATTTCATTCATTTCATGTATATACTTGTGGTTGTATAAGAAACGTGACAAAAATTGGCTCGATACGACCCCGGGTACCCTTGGGACTTAGAAAATTTCCAACTTTCGAAAAACTGAAAAATCCATCCGGCGCGCTAGGTTGCTGCCTTTGCAATAAAATTTTTGGCCCAGAGCGGCCTGGCACGCCCTATGGCACGCCTGGACCCTAATTTTTCCGAAAATTTTGTTTTTCGACTTTTCTTCGCGGTTTTGGTTAGATACTTCAAGTCCTATTCTTTAACTTACTTCTTAGCCTTAATATACTTTGTTTAGAGGTCCTATTAGCTTCATTTTTAACCCCACAATTTCTCCACAAAAATCACAAAACACCTCCTATGAAAGGCTAATCACATGTACGAGGCCAAATTTAAATTTTCTCTTCATTAATCTTACAAAATACATGCGTATAGCTCTCGACACCTAAGTAAGCATTATTGAATGTCGTCAAGTAGGGTTAAGAAGGTACGGGGTGTTACAAATGTAATAGTGTATGCCTCAAGATAATTGCATTCACATGAAAGAAATTATCCCACACATGATCTCGAGTTAGCACCCGTTATATTTGCTTTAAGAACATAGTGCCACTATTTGTATGGGGTTAACATTGATCTATATACTGATCATGAAAGTTTGCAGTATATTTTTAAGCAAAAGGACTAGCACTGAAAACAACAAGGGTGGCTGGAATTACTAAAAGATGATGATAGTGATATCTTATACCATTCGGGAAAACAAAACATGGTAGCCGATGCGTTAAGCCGCAAAGCTTGGGAAGCATGATGGTCAACTTATGAAAAGGGATAGGTATTATTAAGGATCTACGTCAATTAGACAGCTTGGGGGTTTGTCTTCTTGAAACTCTAGATGAAAGAATTATAGTGTAAAATGCGGTAGAGTCTTCACTTGTAGCTGAGGTAAAAGAGAAGCAGTATGCGGATCCTATTTTATTGCAGCTGAAAGAGATTGTACAACAAGGATTGACAAAGGCATTTGATCTTACACAGGAAGGAGTGCTTCAGTGCCAAGGTAGGTTATGTGTACCGGATATAGATGAGCTAAGGAAATGAATTATGACAGAAGCATATCATTCACGGTATTCTATTCATTCGGGAACAACCAAAATGTACCATGGTTTGGAAGAGATGTATTGGTGAGGCAACATAAAGAAGAAGAAAATTGCAGAATTCGTAACTCATTGTCCGAATTATCAACAAGTAAAAGTAGAGCATCAGAAACCTAGAGGTTATATGCAATGTAGGAATCTTCCAGTTTTGAAAAGGGATATGATTAACATGGGTTTCATCACAAGTTCGCCTCGTACACTTCGGAAATTTGATTCCATATGGGTGATAGTTGACAGGCTTACAAAGTTAGCACACTTTTTACCTGTCAAGACTACTTGTACAGCTGGAGATTATGCAAGTTTATATGCTAAAGAGATAGTGCGATTACATGGGATTCAAATTTCTATTATATCAGACAGGGGAGCTCAATTTACTTCACAGTTTTGGAAGCCTTTTCAGAAGAGTTTGGGTATAAAAGTGAATTTGAGTACCGCTTTTCATCCTCAAATAGATGGACAAGTAGAACGTACTATCCAAACACTTGAAGATATGCTACGGGCTTGCACATTGGACTTTAAAGTTATTTGGGATTATCATCTATCGCTTATTAAATTTGCCTACAATAATAACTATCATTCAAGTATCAAAATGTCACCTTATGAAGCTTTATATGGAAGAAAGTGTAGATCACTAATCAGATGGTTTGAAGCGGATGAAATTGCCTTACTTGGGCCAGATCTTGTTCATCAAGCTATAGAGAACGTTAAGGTGATACAACAGAGGCTACAAACGGCCCAAAGTCGACACAAGTCATATGCCAATGTTAGAGGAAGGGAATTAGAATTTGCCATAGGTGATTGGGTATTCTTAAAAGTGTCACCAATGAAAGAAGTAATGAGATTTGGAAAGAAAGAAAAGTTGTCCCTATATAACGTTACATATAATATTGTTCGAAGATTTGGTCAAGTCGTGTATGAATTTGAAATACCCTAAGAACTCTCCACATTTCATCTAATATTTCATGTTTCAATGCTTCGAAAGTGCATAGGAGACCCATCATGTATTTCTTCCATTGAGGAGATACAGTTACGAAGGATATCACCATGAAGAGATACCTATTGCTATTCTTGATTGACAAGTGATGAGGTTAAGTACTTTGGAGGAATCAGCAAGTAGAGGAAATCACATGGGAAGCAAAAGAAATGATAAAGTCTAAATACCTGTATTTGTTTTAAACCAAAGAGGAGGTCCAAGACGCTGAATTGGAGAAAAACCAAGTAAGTATATGTGAGAATTATATGTATGTGATAATATGAAGAATGCACTTAGACTTGAACTTGCTTATATTTGATAAGGCTACTAACATTCGAGGACGAATGTTTCTAAGGAGGGAAGGATGTAACACCCCGTACATTTCTGAACTCATGCGACCACCCTAATGTTCATGGAATTAATTAAGTTGTGATGGTTGGTGTATTATTCATGGAATTTATTGGGCTCAATTAAGGCCCAATAATTAAGCAAAAGACATGGCCCAAAATGGGAAAAATGATCCTTTCTTTCTTTGACCAAGTAAACACCTCAATGATTGAAAAAAGTGTGGCTAAGTATGAGATTTAAAGGGAATATATAAGGCACCAAAAAAATCAGATTTTAATCAACACAACATACATGTCTCATTTCTAGATTTTTCCACAACATCCTCTTCATCCAAACCCTAAGAAACTACCACTTGTTTGGACAAGATCATCACTTTTCAAGCTTGTGTAAGTTTTTACTCTCATGGATTAATATATTATATTCATAAAAGGTTGTATAAATCATGTTGGTTATGTTTTTAAAGTGTTGAGCAATTCACTATGGGTGAAACAGTGTAGTTTTGCTTAATCGGTAAAGGGTTTTGTCTTATAAATTTTAAAGTGGACTTGTGGTCTTGAAGGAAGTGAACTCAATGGATTAAATATCAATATGTAAGATGTGGTTATGCCCTTAACTTGATTCCTCTTTGTGTATCACATTTGGAATTGTTGTTGTGAAATTGTACATGGAACCGGGGGCGTATTAAAGGGAAAAATGTAGTTTTGTGATGTTTATGTGCGTTGTGAAACCATGGATGTTATTTGGAATCCAACATAACTTTAAATATGAAAAGAGAAGCTTAATTATGACCATGGACCATTCATTGCGAAAAAGGACCCGAAAATAACCCCCGGAGGCTGAAACGGGCAACCGCCCTCGCGGGCGGGGCACCGCCGGGCGCAGATGCCAATATAGGCAACCCTGTACCAGGAAAATGGTCAATTTAATACACACATCACCAATATGCGGGATCAGGTGGCTTCGCAGATCAGGCCAGAACCCCGTTTTGATTGCTTTTGCATCTCTTTGTCCCCCCAAAGCCCCTATACCCTTTTTGGAGTCAATTATCAACTTATGGTACTTTTTGAATGACTTTAAAGGAGTAACCCGGAGGTATTTTGAATGGTATAAATTATGGATTGTCTTTAATGAGTTGTTGTGAAAGGTGTTTACGTGACGTAGTGAGGTAAATGTGACATTGTATTGAAGGGGAAGTGGAAAGTATAAACTTGGCGTGAAATGCTATTGGTTTATGATGTCTTAGTTGATGGGTGGCATGTTGTGTGGTGTTATTGGTATGGTAATGTATTTAATGGTGTAGTGAAGGGTGAAATGACGTTATATGGCAGTCATGTAGCTCATTGTCGTCCTATGCACTTTTAATGTAGTTAGTTGTTAACGTAAACTCCATTATGCACTTGTGTTGTAGAGTAACACGTAAGGAAGGATCTGGATTGTTATATTCACATATAGGGTTGTGTATTCATATTTAGAAGATAAGGTATGTAAGGTTACTCTTTTTGTATCCTTCTGCAGCACATATTGTTCACATTGACATTGTACTTGTTCCATTTTGAAATGTTTAGAGGTATCTCATTTCAGGTTGTCATATATTTTTATTCACATATTTCTTATTCATTGACCAATTGTTATTCATGTGTCACAAAATTGTGGACATGGTTCCAAAGTTCCAATAATGTTTTGACTACCAATGTATCAATCTCACAGAAGTAAAGAAATGAAGTAATGTATAATTGTTTGTATATTCTTGAGTGGCATCCCAGGGGTGGAATAAACACCTAGCATGGGTTAATCACATCCTAGGGGTTAAAATACCTAGCATGGGTAATCCTCTTTTACCACTGATCAGTTGGTCATTTTGATTAGTGATATACTTTTAGAGGCCCATGGCTCGCGTTATTCTATTCATCCAGGCACAACCAAGTTGTACCGCGACTTGAGACAGGTTTATTGGTTGCCGAGGATAAAGAGGGACATAGTGGATTAGGTGTCCAAGTATCATAACTGTCAATAGGTAAAGTATGAGCACCAAAGGCCTGCAGGCTTACTTCAGAGGATGCCTATACCTATGTGGAAGTGGGAGCATATTGCCATGGATTTTGTGGTGGGGCTCCCTAAGACATTGGGAAAGTATGATTCTATTTGGGTGATGGTTGATCGTTTGACAAAATCAACTCATTTCTTGGCAGTTCGGGTAGATTATAGCTCTCAGTAGTTGGCAAAAATATATGTCAAGGAGATCATCAAACTTCATGAGGTGCCACTTTCTTTCATTTCAGACAGGGATACAAAGTTTACTTCCAACTTTTGGTATAGGTTTCATGAGGAGTTGGGCACAATGCTTACTTTTAACATGACTTTTCATCCTCATATTGATACTCAGTCAGAGAGGACAATTCAGGTACTAGAGGACATATTGAGAGATTGCGTGATTGATTTTTTTGGTCATTGGGACCATTTCCTCCCATTGTGTGAGTTTTCATACAACAATAGCTACCACTCTAGAATTAATATGGATCCGTTTGAGGCACTTTATCGGAGAAAGTGCAGGTCACCTATTGGATGGTTTGAGGCGGGAGATGTTAAACCTTTGGGCATCAATTTGGTGAAAGAGGCTTAAGAAAAGGTAAAATTCATTCAGACTAAGATGTAAGCTACCTAAAGTAGACAGAAAGAGTATGCGGACCAAAAGGTGAGAGACATGTACTTCAAGGCTGGGGAGCAAGTGTTTCTTAAGGTGTCTCCTATGAAGAGAGTCATAAGGTTTGGTAAAAAGGGCAAGCTTAACCCTCGATATATCGGTCCCTTCAAGGTTCTTAAGGAAGTGAGTTCAGTTTTGTACAAGTTAGCCCTACCACTGGGTTTGTTGGGGTGTCATCTAGTATTACATGTTTCTATGTTGAAATGGTACCATGCTAATGGAGACTACATTATTAAGTAGGATTTGATGCTTATGGGTAAGGACTTGGCTTATGAGGAGCAATCTATAGCGATAGTTGATCATGATGTTCATAAGTTGAGGATGAAGGAAATTCATTCGGTGAATGTTCAATGAAAGTATCATCCAATTGAGGAAGCTACTTGCAAAACCCAGAAGGACATACGGGATAAGTACCCTCATTTGCTCGAGGATACAGGTACTATTTTCCTTTCTCATTCTACCCTATTATTCTAGTTTGATAATTCGGGGACGAATGATAGGTAAATTGGTATTTGTTGTAACGAACCTTTTGTTTGTTATGTAAAAGTATTACGTTCCAAATTTTGTGTCTAAATTTATTTCAGTTTGGAAGTTACAAATTTTAGGCTAGGCTAGTTTTGTTCCATTTTGGAGTGAGGGATAGTCTTGGAAATTCTGAGAATAATTTAGACCAATTTTATGTGAACAGTGTTGATTCCTAGTTAGCTAAGGCAATAAGGAATCCGTAGGATATTACAAAACTAAATTTGGGTTAGTAGAACTCCCAAAACTGACCTTAGCGTAAAGGGCATTGTTCGGAATGTCCCATGATCAAGGTGTGTTGTTAAAAGGGGCATTTTTGGGTGAAGTTTGATATTCTGTCCCACCGACACCGCTATAGCATTTGACACATAACTATAGCGGAATAATTACCGCTATAGCGGTGGTCAAAAGTGGTCAAGGCCGCTATAGCGGTACTAGAAATCACATATTAAAGGGATTAGACCCCAAAATAGTTTATTATTTTATAAACCCATTTTGGGGAAAGAGTAAGGAGATTTAGGGCAAAAATCACTGGTTTACCTCCATTTAACTTTGTTAAGGTAAGGGATTCACTCCCTTTAACTTCTAATTATTTCGTACTCCTTAGAAGGCATAAATTACGGAGTTCAAGGAGGGTTTTAGGGAAGATTTTGTATTTTTGCTAGTGCAAGGTTGAAATTGAGCATTAATTTAATGGTTCTTGTTTATTAACCATGAAATTGGCCATGCATTCTTGATAAGTTGACATTTTACCAACTTCTTAACACGTTTAAGCTTGAATTATTTTTTATTTTGCATTGATTCTGTATAATTGTCATGTTATATAGCTCTTTTGTGTAGGTAATGGATGAATATGAGGTTGATCTAACCATGCGAGTCAATAGGAATGCGAGAAGAAAAGAAAAGGAGCTCAAACTAACATAAGGGAGGAATAGAGGCCACCTGCGCAAGCATGTCATGAGTTGTGCACGCAGGTGGCTAATGAAGCTGGGAGGCAGTGGCACCTATATTGAGAACCTGCACGCGCAGGTCTGGCACCTACGCTGGTACCTGTGCCGGTACCTGCTCCAGCAGGTGACCAGTGCGGTGGTATTTTTGTAATTTCCAAGAACGCGATTTTTGTGCTATAAAAGGGATTTTTCAGATCTGAAAAAGTATCTTTGGCATTTTTGTAAGCTTGAGAACATAGAGTGGAATCCTAAGAGTGAAATTAGTTACTTTATTTTGCTTTGTATTAAATTTGGATCTTAAATCTTGTGATAATCTTGGATTTAATGGAATAATAGGAGGAGAACTTGGGTAATTTTCCTCTTTCGCTTTCTATGAGTAGCTAGTTTCTTTTCTTGGGGTTATGCTCGAGTAAGATGTGATAATTGTATGGGTGTTTTTTATTTGTCTTCCTAATTAGATAATTGTTTTGTGTTTTATTCCTATTCTATGTTTTCGATTTAAAATTAGAGGTTGCAAACTCTAATTAACTCTAGAACTCTTATCCTCCTTGACAAAGGGTGAGGAATAGGAGTGAACAATAACTTGATATTTATCATTTAATAGTGTCTCTTAGACATAAGGACGCTAATTGAGGTATTAGTTTATTATATAGACACACTTGTGAGGTGTTCGAAAGAACCCACTTGTGATATCTTGGTGTTTGATTGAAAAATCAACACTAAGTACTCATAATCTAGCTTGCCCATAATTCTTAGATAAATCTAGACAAATCGTCAATCACTCGTGCATCCTTTCACTCTTATAATAGCATAACCCCAAGTCCCGTATTACACTTGATTTCAACTCTATTTCTTTAATCTTTGAATTGTGCATTTCAAACTATAATTACTTTGATAATTGCAAACTGATAAACTAAATTTCCCCCATTTACTTTTATGCATTATTTTTATAGCATCATGTGTTAGCACTAGTCGTTTTTGACAATTAGAGGTAAAAGCTATCACATTCATTCCTCGTGGATTCGACCCCGACTCTAAGTTGGGTAATTATATTGCTAACGACCGCGTACACTCATTTCTATGGTGTATTTGAGCATTATCAAAAATGACGTCGTTGTCGGGGAATGAAACGTAGCATTCATTCTTTTTAGTGTTTTTCGTGGTGTAAGTTTACTTTATTGGTTGTTTTTGTTCTCTTCAGGTGATAACCAAAGTCTTCACGAATTAATGAGTCAAAATGGTAGTCATACCTCTTCATTCGGAGGACATTTAGAGGATGAAGACCATTTGGGAGACGGCAGGCGAGCTAGTGCCATCTGTATCCCGCTCGCGGAAGGCAATGGAGTGTTTCATGTTACTAGTGTGATGCTCCATCTCCTTCAAATGAAGGGATTTTATGGGGGTCAGGCACATGAAGACACAAATCTTTATTTGACGAATTTCATTGATGTATACATGCCATTTGATATCGCCCACATATCACAAGAGTCTATCCGGTTGAGACTCTTTCCCTTTTCATTGACGGGCAAAGCCATATTGTGGTTGAGGCAATTGTCCACAGGTTCAATAACTACATGGGTGGAATTGACGGAAGCATTCTTGGATAGGTTCTTTCCACCATCCTGGATGTTACAATTGAGAGATGAGATCATTAATTTCGGCCAATTGAATGGAGAACCATTACATAAGTCTTGGCAAAGGTTTAATAAGAAATTGATGCAATGTCTGACTCATGAGGTTTCGGATAAGATTCTCCTCCAAATATTTTATCGAGCATTAGATCAATTGAACAAAACTGTTGTGACCAATGCAGCCGGGGGATCTTTGGTAAAACAAACTTATGGTGTTGCATCGGGATTATTGGACCAAGTCACTAAACAAAGTCGAGGTTGGTACACAAGAGATTTTGAGGTGACCATGGGGCTCCCTCAGCATCTTTTGTGAGACAAGAGCAAAGAAAGAAGGATGAGGAGAGAGATGAGAGTATGGCTAAAATGATGACACAACTAGAAATCCTCACCTAACATGTAATGGGGTCAACACCAAAGGCGGTTAACGTCGTTGCTTCCAAGGGTGATAAGACCTATGATGATGATGAAGAAGAGACTCTTGATGAAGAAATCCGGTTTTTGTCAAATCAAATGGGGGGTTCCCACCCCACCTATCAAAGGAAAGGCGGGAATCAAGGTTGGACGGATAAAGACCGTGATTGGAAAGATCATGGGTGGAAGGATCATGATAGAGACCGAGAATGGAGGGATAAAGATAGAGACCATGATTGGAAAATTAAAGATCAGGACTATGATAGGTATGTTCCTCCACATGATAGGTCTATGGGTAAATAACCAACTTCTATTGATCCGGAGATGTATAAGAATGAAGATGTGCTTGCTCATATCCTTTTGGGTGTTTGAGGAAGCAATAACATGTTAAGAGAAATAAAAGGCGATTTGTCGCATCTCAATCAAACCATCACCTCACACTCGGCCTCAATAAAGCAACTTGAAACCCAAATGGGTCAACTTTCCTCCCAGATGAACCAAAGACAAAGAGGAGGCCTTCCTAGTGATATGGTTGTAAACCCAAAAAATGATGCTCACATCATGGCAATAGTCACTAGAAGTTGGAGATCTCTTGAAAATGATGTTGTAAATCTTGATGATGACCTTATTAATAAGGGTATTGGAGGACAAATAAGCCAATAGAGAAGGTGGCTTGATAATTCAAAAGATGAAACTCCGATGTCAAAAGAGCAAAGAGTGGAGAAGCCGAAAGAAGTGGAAGAAAAGGGTGAAAGTGACATAGAACCAAAAGTGGTTGATGGTAGTGATTCAAAATGGGATGAAAACCCGGTTGTCTCAAAGCCATAAGCCAAAATCCCTCCTCCATTCCCACAAAGGCTTAAGAAGAAGGAAGATGATTCAAAGTTCAAAAAGTTTCTTTCTAAATTTAGCAACCTTTTGGTTAATATACCATTGTTGGAAGTCCTACAAGAGATGCCTGGGTATGCTAAATTTATGAAGGACTTAGTAACAAAAAAACGAATGGACTTCGAAATAATTGACGTGACACATAATTATAGTGCTATCATGTCTAGCACAATGGTTGTGAAGAAGGATGACCCGGGGCCATTTACCATCCCATGTACTATTGGAGTGTATAAATTTGGGAAAGCTTTATATGATCTTGGGGCAAGTATTAATTTGATGTCATTAGCCGTGTTTAGAAAGTTAGGCTTGGGTGATCCAAAGCCTACAACAATGAGGCTGTTAATGGCCGATCGTCCTATAGAAAAACCCGTGGGTGTGTTGAATGATGTACTTGTGAAGGTGGACTATTTCATCTTTCCGACCTATTTTGTGATCTTGGATTGTGAAATTGACCATGAGGTCCCCATTATTCTTGGTAGGCCATTCTTGGCTAACGGACGGGCTCTAGTTGATGTTGAATGTGGTGAATTGAAATTTCAAGTAAACAATAAAGAGGTTTCATTTAACATTTTCAAGTCCATGAAGCAACCTATGGATTTGCAAGTTGTCTCCATAATCGATGTGATTGATGATGAAGTGGCTAATGCTATGGAAATTGACTTTGTTAGTAAACCTTTGGTGGGAGTCTTTTGGTATCTTGAAAGAAATAGTATTGAAGGATATGATGAAGTAGTGACATCTTAAAAAGACCTAGGGTCCTACACAAAAAACCCTTGCAAGTTGGACCTTGACTTGATAAATCGAGAAAATCCTCCTGCAAAGCCTTCAATTGAAGATCCATCACAAATTGAGCTTAAACCATTGCCACCCCACCTTCGTTATGTGTTTTTGGGAGAAGGTGAGACTCTACCTATTATTATTGCGGGAGACTTGTCATTTTGGCAAATCGAGGTATTGAAATCAGTGGTGATATGGTATGTTAAGGATCTTGGATGGACCATAGCCAATATTATTGGAATTTCACCCATTATATGTACCCAAAAGATCAAGCTTGAGCCCGAGTTTGTAGCAAGTGTAGAACACCAAAGAAGATTAAACCCTCCAATGCAAGAAGTTGTGAAGAAAGAAATCATCAAGTGGCTTGATGTGAGTATAGTCTATCCTATTTCAGATAGCACGTGGGTAAGTCCCGTTCAATGTATGCCCAAGAAAAGTGGTATCATGGTGGTACCAAACAAAAATAATGATCTTATACCCGTCCGTCCGATAACGGGTTAGAGTGTGTGTATTGATTATATGAAATTGAACTCATAGACCGAGAAGGATCATTTCCCCATGCCCTTCATGGACCAAATGCTTGATAGGCTAGCGGGGAGGGGTTGGTATTGCTTCCTCGATGGATATTTGGGCTATAATCAAATTTCAATAGCCCCCGAAGATCAAGAAAAAACCACCTTCACTTGTGCTTATGGAACTTTCACTTTTAAGCGTATTCCCTTCAAGCTATGCAATGCACTGGCTACCTTTCAACGGTGTATGCTTGCAATCTTTTCAGACATCGTGGAGGATTCTATGGAGGTATTTATGGATGATTTTTTAGTTATTGGTAATTCATTTGAGGATTGCCTTGAACATTTAGAGAAGGTGCTTGAAAGGTGTATGGCAAATAATCTTGTCTTGAATTAGGAGAAGTGCCACTTTATGGTGAGAGAATGGATTGTCCTTGGGCACAAAATCTTAGGCCAAGGAATCCAAGTTGATCAAGTGAAAGTGGAGGTTATTTCAAAATTGCCTCCTCCAATATCCATAAAAGGTGTGAGAAGCTTTCTTGGCCATGCAGGTTTTTATAGGAGGTTCATTAAAGACTTCTCCAAGATTGCTCATCCTATGTGCAAGATTCTTGAGAAGGAAGCTAAGTTCGAGTTTGATGGTTAATGTTTGAAGGCATTCAATTGCCTCAAGGAGAAACTTGTCTCCGCCCCCATTATTGTGGCTCCAAATTGGTCACAACCATTCGAACTCTTGTGTGATGCATTTACCTTGGGGTTCGTGCTTGGACAAAGAAAGGAGAAACTTTTTCATCCTATCTACTATTCTAGTAAGTCATTGAATGATGCACAAAAGAACTACACCATTGCGGAGCAATAATTACTAGTTGTGGTCTATGTGTTCAAAAAGTTTAGGGCATATCTGTTAGGTACCAAAGTTATTGTGCACACCGATCACGCTGCCTTGTGGTAATTGATGGTGAATAAAGAGGCCAAGCCAAGGTTGATTAAATGGATTTTTCTCCTTCAAGAATTTGATTTTGAAGTGAAGGATTGAAAAGGTAGTGAAAACAAGTAGTGAACCATCTATCCCTCCTTGAATCCAATAGTGAGAAGTCGGGTGAAACAGAAATTGATGAAACCTTTCCCGATGAACTAATAATGGCACTTTTTGGAAGCATAGAACTGTGGTATGCGGACTATGTGAACTATGTCGTATGTGGGTTGCTTCCCGATGATTTAAATTATTATCAAAAGAAGAGATTCCTCCATGATGTAAAAAGATATTATTGGGATAAACCCTATCTATTTAAAGAGTGTGCGGATGGAATAATTCGTAGGTGTGTGATGGAGTCAGAAATTCGGGTCATTCTTGAATCTTGCCAATCATCTCCATATGGTGGCCATCATAGTGGTGTTAGAACTGTTGTGAAGGTTGTTCAAAGTTGATACTATTGTCTGACCCTTTATAGGGATGCTTATGACTTGGTAAAGACCTGTCCTCAATGCCAAATGCAAGGAGGTATTTCAAGGAGGCATGAAATGCCCTTGAAGCCGAACCTCGAGATAGAGTTATTCGATATGTGGGGGATCGATTTCATGGGTCCCTTTGTGAGTTCATATGGGAACAAATACATATTGGTGACCGTTGATTACGTGTCAAAATGGGTGGAGGCAATTCGAGACTCCTCAAGCTATTCTTAGCGATGGTGGATCACACTTTTATAATCAGGTGTTTGGGGCGTTGCTTGATAAGTATGGGGTGAAGCATAAAGTGGATACTCCATTTTATCCCCAAACGAGTGGTCAGGTGGAGGTTTCCAATCTAGAAATAAAATCGATCTTGGAGAAAACTGTAAATGTCAGACGCACGAATTGGGCAAGACAACTTGATGATGCTCTTTGGGCATATATGACCGCATTCAAGACTCCTATTGGCATGTCTCCCTATCAGTTACTGTTTGGAAAGGCTTGTCACCTTCTCATTGAATTAGAGCACAAAGCGGTGTGGGCCTTGCATAAATTGAATATGAATTAGGAGGATGCCTCCAAGTCAAGAGTGGACAAATTCATGAGTTAAAGGAGTTCCAACTTAAGGCATATGAGAGCTCGGCATTATACAAGGTAAAAATGAAGAAATGGCACGATGCTAGGATCTTGAAAAGGGAGTTTCATACGGGAGATGAAGTACTACTCTTTAATTCGAGGTTAAAAATCTTTGCGGGTAAGCTAAAATCCAAGTGGTCGGGTCCTTTTGTAGTGGTTAATGCCTATCCTAGTAGGGCTATCGAGCTTGAGGACCATGAGAAGAGGAGGTTCATGGTGAATGGCCAAAGGCTAAAACATTTTTATGTGGGTGGACCTGGAGCTGCAAAGGTGGAGTTTCTTCATTTTGAGGATGCTTGATAATGTGCAACAACGTCGTGCCACGACGATAACCAAGGCACTTCTTGGGAGGCAACCCAAGTTTACTTATTTTCATCTTCTATTTGTTTGATTACTAAGTTTAGATTATTTTGGTTAATGTAGGTGAAACATTCTAAGTATGGGAGCTATGACACACTATTTTGGCCTAAATCGGACACCTTCTAGAGTACATGCCTACATGCCCACGCATGTTACGGCGCATGTGGCTACCAAGTGAAGGTGACACACTGGATTGGGGGAAAATAGCCACTTGCGGGTGCAGGCCAGGCACATGCGTGTGCAGGCTGGCCAACACAGGTGGCCTTGCCAACTTACTGCCTCATACCATTGTGGCCACCCATGGGTGCAAGCCAAGCACATACGTTCATAGGCTGGCCAATGCAGGTAACAAGTGAATCAAGAAGCAAGCCCAGCTAATTTTCCAGGCTGCCTATGTTCACCTGCGTGCGCATCTCACCACATGCGTGTGTAGGGTGGGGCGCAGGTGAGGCCTGGTGCACTTCATTTTATTTAATTAGATGAGCCAGCCCGGTTGGCCTATTACCCATTTAAATTAATACCCTTACTTATACCCATAAATATTAAACATCCACACCACACACACAAACACACAAACCCGATTCTCCTCCTCTCTTTTCTAAAATTTTCTCTTTCAACACACTTCAAAAATTCTTAAAATTTCTTTCAAGGGAACCCTCACACATTATCAACTACAACTTTGAGGACCTTAATCTTGCACTTATCTTGTCATTATATTGGCTCTTAACTTAGTTTGGTAAGCTCACGTTTTATAATTTTTACTCAATCTCTCTTTGGTTAAAATGGTAAACCATATCCTATGCTAGTTTCTTGTACTGATTTGGTTTATTTTAATTGCATTTGGAGTAACATTGATGTTTTTGAGGATTGTTTGGGATGGGTGTTATTTTTTATATGCAACTTAGGGAATTCTTAAGTACCCAACCTTACACACCCCATGTGTTTGATAAAATTTCCACATGAACTTTTCTTTGTATTTTCTCTTCGTGGGTGATTTAAGAGAACTATTTACGACTTCTTGTGCATATGTTGAGTGCTAGCTCATAATTGAATGATCATTTTAAAATTCTTGTGGAAGAGAAGTGTAATTGGAATGATCAAGTGAATAAAAATTCTGCCACATGTAAATAGAATATATTGGTGATAGAAATTATGTAAACACGTTCTAAATAGATACGAGACTTGGCCGTTGGGGTCATAATGTAAGAAGGCAAGACACTTCAGCGTTTGACTTTACCATGGTCTACAAAGCCTCTAAAAGATGTACATAACCAAAACTAAGGTCGGGATAAGTCCCCGCCTTATACCACTATTGCACAGTACCAAAACAAATTTACAATGACTCGGAAAGCCCCGAAGTAACCTGGAGCTCACCAATAGTCTGTGGATGACTCGTATCCTACTGTGGAGGCTTACTATCACCTGTGCCTGCAGCAAGTAAGGTAAGTCCCCCAAGGGACGTCAGTACGAAAGAATATACTGAGTATGTAAGGCTATAAGTAACTGCATGAGATATAGGAACTCAAATGGAATCAAATACAAGTGAATAGATAATACTGATAAACCACCTTTACTATAATCGTGGAACCGTATACATTACATTCATTAATTCCCTTTTTCTTTCTTTACTTTTCTTGTCTTTATAAGGAATGCCATACATATACCCAACTGATCAGTGGTAACATAATCTGGGATCGTCTCTATGCTGGGCTATAAGCCCCCTCGAGCTGCCACCCATACATATTAAATCGGGATCGTCTCTATGCTGGGCTATAAGCCCCCTCGAGCTGCCACCCGAACATAACCATATTGAGTTGGTTACTTTATTTAATCTTTGAAGTTGTTATGGTGGTGGTTATAACATTATGGATCCTTTTTGGAACAACAAAAGAGAATATCTGAAATTTGATAGTAAATATGTATTGAGGTACTTTAGAACATTTCGGAGCGGAAACAAAGTCATTAGTTAGGTGGACAATATATGATGCCAAAGGATACGAAAAAGAGTAACCTTACATACCTTATCTTCTCACTACGTGGATACAATGATTCAGCTCCTTCCTTATGTGTTACTCTACAACACAAGTACGTAATGGAGCTAACATTAAAAGCTAATTATATTTCAAGTTTATAAAATGGCAATTAGTTACTTAACGGGAAGTAAAAACTGCCCAACCTCCTAACCACATGGTGTATCACTCCCTCCTTCTTTATACTGACATACAACCTTATTACAACCCCTTACATTATAACTTACTAACTACCTTACCAAGACAACACCACCAAAACAGTCCACAAACCAACATAAACGTTACAAATCGGTAGGATTACCTACCTAGTTTATCCTTTACATTTACACTCCAACGAAACTCCATATATTCACCCCATAAGGTCACCATACTGCCTTCCACAGTAACATACCAAAATCAGTCCACAACAGTTCCAAAATTCAGTTTAACATAACAAAAGAGTGTTCTCTTTTCACTACAACAAACGTTCCATTTACCAACACATATAAACATTTCCATCAAGACATACATAAAAGGAACGATTCAGGGGCAGAACCACACTTTAATATACTGGAATTTCATCATCATAACTTAATTTCTTCAGCACCTTAAGCCCCTATACAAGTCCAAGCCACAAGGAAGACAAATTCATCAAAACCAACACAAGTGGACTGCCAACTTAATTAAGGGACTTCCCTATACATTTTAAACACCACCAACATGTTTTACACAACCTATTATACATATATTACATTAAGATATAAGGTTAAACACTTACCAAGTATTGCAAAATGGGAGATTAGTCCAAGAACCCTAAAGGAAAACTAGGGCGGCTGTTTGGGGTTTGAGAGAGGAGAGAGTGTTTTAATTTTCTGTTTTTGGAAAATGAAATGAATGGATAAATGAGATGAATTCCAGCTCTTTATACACCCTCTTAGCCACCTCTTTTATCTCATTCTTATCCAATTTTTGGTCAAAAATAGTCCAAGTAGGTGATGCACCTACTTGGCTATATAAGCTGTCCAAAACAGTCCACTTACTTGGGCTAATTCTAGTTGGATCATAGCATGTTGGGCCTTAGTGATATTTAGGTTTTGGGCTGGTCATCTTCCCTATTTTATGTACTTAGTTTAGACCTCAATTCAGTCCATTAACATAGGTCCAAATGCAGACCAATAGGTTAAATAGGTGATACACCTACTATCTTAATTAAGTCACGGAAGCACCTCACTTATGTTCTCCCCGTTTTCCAACGTCTTAATCCTTGTACCTTAATTCACCACTTAACTTTAATTTTACACTTAAGTATGTCCTTATTATCTCAAGTTTAAATACTTTTATCCATGTTAGGTTAGTCGCACAAGTTTTGAAAATGTACGAAGTGTTGTACTTGAATCAAAGAACTAGTTATTCCATCACCTATTGCCATAAGTCTGTACCATTTTCCATATAAGTAAGAGTAGTGTCTATAGAATACGGGGTGTTACACATATACTCTACTTGCTTAGGTCGTCTCATTGTAGTTCCATATGAATTGAATCACCTATGCTAATAATGTCTTACAATAGTATCCTTTCAAAAGAGCACTCTGTCGTAGTCCCAAACCATAAGGTAGGTCCTACGCCTACACCGGCAAGTGCAGTTTCATGGCATCACACAAAACATGTCCGAAGCCAATCTCAATGAACTCAAGTAACTCCCCAAAACACTTACATTTATTAACATCGTCAATCCAACCATTTGAGAAAAATCAAACAACAATCCTTTCGTAGTTCTTGGTAAAGAAATTAACAAATAAAAATCACCTTTAAAGATTCAACCAGTGTTATGGCAATATGAAAATGTTTTCAAAAATGTTACACTTCACAATTTAAAAAAATCATGAAAAATAGCAAGGAATGATGCAATCCCAACCCGCTCGTCCCCACAAGCTAGGATTCACATAAAACCATATTTGAAAACCAATCCAATAAATGAATTTCGAAAAGGCTTCAAGAGGTAGTAAGTTTCAACATACCTCGAATCACTTTCCAATTCTTACCCGAAAAGATCCAATGAAGCCAACTATTCTCAATCTATACATATCAACTCACATGTATCAATGACGCATCAAAACAACACTAACTAAGTCAACTAAGTGTCCAACCATTAGTGTCCAACTTTGCAAGTCTAGTAAAAATTCCTATTCTCTCCAAAAAGGTTGATTCTTGAGTTTTAACTTCAAATACCTCATGTAATTCTCAATAATTGACACACTTTCAATATATAAGGAATATCATATAACTCATTTTCACCAAATTATCACTATTCACTGTCTTCTTTGCTTAACCCAACAATGGTGAAAAATCATACATTCAAGATCTTGCTCAATCCATGAAATACTTAGTGTTTCTAGCTAAAGAACATATAAATAATATATTTATTATCAAACAAAAAGAGTAAGATTTCAAGAATTCACCTTGTCAATGAAAACCCTAACTTTTCCCTCTTTTTTGCGTTCTTGAACAATTTCTTGTTGAATCTAAACTACAATAATCATTTGATATTATAGCTAGAAATAAGACTTGAAATGAACTCAAAATAACCCAAGAAACTCACCTTGAATAGGTTTTAAGTTTCCTAGCTTGTCTCCCCTTTAAGCTCCAAAAACAAATAAATTCTCCTCAAACTTTTCTCACTACTCAAAATGGTTTATTAAGGTCAAGTTGCAGATTTTTATCCCCGTATATTGTACCACCGGAGCATAAGAATTTTTAGAATTTAAAATCACAGGTGAGACAGCAGTACGTCATGCAGCTACTTCAAGATTGTGCTAGTAAAGTTTCTCCTCCTCTACTCCTTAAATTCATTATTCCTTGACTTAGTCTTTTGGTGGTGCTGCCACTATATTCATTTGGTTCCAAATGATTTCAAGCTTATTTTTATTTTGCTTCCCACTTTGCTTTCTTTACTTTGCAAAAATAACCATCACTAATTATTGGCTAAATGATTATTCCATTAATCAAATCTTCTCCCTTCATAGTTCAACAATCGAGTAAGCTTGATTCATTCAGTTAATTCCAACAATTATATCATGGAGTTGGAATTTATTCCAAACTATACCAATATTACGTACACGCATTTGCATGACTTTGTTAAACTCGTACGGATCCCACATAACTTGGGTTTGTATAAATTGCATCCTTAAGCTCGAAATTAGCCCGAATTAGTAATAGAAATTTATGGGGCTTTACAGCCAAGGACCCTATCTCCAACTCTAAGTAGTAGGATCCACCATTAATTATGGATTTACTAATACTTCTTCATTATCTATTATTCAGACTATTTATTAACATTCAACGTCTAGCACCAACCCTAGTTCATTGACCTCTTATACAATTACACTTTATCATTAGCCATGTTTTCCCTTCGGGGCTTCTACTAATGAATTTGTTTCACACATAAGGGCCAGACCACAAAGTAACTCATCAACAAGCAACACACAATTCAAGAGCAAAGAACAATCATTTTATCAATCCCACAATTCCCTTTAACACATTACATTATTAATTCGGGTTCATGGTTACATAGTACATGACCCTTCCACCATAATTCACATTAGATTTATCATAAATGAAACACATAAAGCCGGCCACACATACTTATTACTACACATATAATTTTCCTCGAGTTATTTCACATGTTATCTAATCAAACACCATGACCGAAGGACTAATCATGCTTTCTCCTGTCAATTCTACACAGTATATATGATTCACTAATCAAAGTCTACTACTCATAAACCATAACCTACCTCAACCGAAGAACCCAAAATCCATGATAATTTGCAAGAGCTTTTATTTCCCTATTGCCTCAAATCGTTAACGGTCTAAAATAAGAAAATCCAATAGCAATCAATCATTTACTCTTTAAATACCCTCTTTGAAAATTCAAAACCACTAACTCTACCCTTATTTGCGGCCTATAACGTTACCAAAGGGTTAATTTACCATTCATTAGTTTCACAATATTCATGTTATCCAAATCATGTGGTTCCTACTTCAATTATCCCCTTTTAAGCAGTTTTTATGCTAGTTCTCACCTTTTATGGAACTCAAGGTTCCCAATTACCATAGTTAATCATCAATAACAATAATCTTATGCTAGTAAGTGTTATATTACACCCTAGAATAATTCTACATGATGTTACATCTAACCTAGATTTTTTCCAATAATTTCATGAACCTAGGGTTTTTAACCCACATTCACATCCTAATAATTTCCCTTATAATTCCAGGGTAATAGAAAATTACAATGCAAAAATATGGATGGAATAACTTACCTCAACAAAAAAATCACCCAATCCCTATAAGAAACTGCCTCTTAGTAGTCTAGAACAAAACCTTTTAGTTTATGAAATTAAACTCCAATAAAACTGACGTAAGTGTGATTTAAATTGCACTTCATTCACTGCAGAGGCCACCTTCTCGCTACAGTGGTTCCACTATGGTGGAAATAGGCCCCCAATGGCGGCCCTAAGCTATATCACCACTACAGCTAGTATGGACTAACGACCCCTACGACGATCTCGTTGCAGCAAGAATCCTACCACTATAGCACTTCTTAAGCCGAAACTTAGGGAAGAACTGAATCTATCCCTATTTCACAACACAATCATTAACTTAGGACGTCATAAAGTTATCCTAATACGGTAACTTTTATAACTAGAATTCTATGAATCTAATTACCATCCCCAAACTTCCTACAGGAAACTATGCAACTTTATAATTCCCTAAAGAACACAACACCACCAAACACTACAACATGTATCAGAAATCATTACTAAAGCACACAATACTAGATTTTCATCGAAAACCACCCTACCTTGAGATTTTATCAACTCTCTTACTAGGAGAGATCTAGTAGAGTACTTATACTCTAAAAGATGTTATAACAACAAAATAGGTCTTTGCATTAGATAGCAATTAAACAACTGTTTGTCCCCAAATGGACAAGAAAGGAAACAAGGAATAGGAGGATGTGGCCCTTGGGGAATGCCACAACTTACACCATCCAACCCTTAACAAGAGCCACTAAATAAATTCATTATCAGATCATTCAGCAAAAAACAAGGGTTGTATTGCTTTTTTATAGGTGTATGGGTTCAAGACAACTGTGCAAAGAAATACTCTTTGGAATTAATTAGAAGTACTAGCTCCTTTGACTAATAGACCTTGTCTAATTATGGGGATTGCAAGGCAGTCCTTACACCTCGAATAAACAATTGGAGCACTGGTGTCTCCCGATAAATTAAAGAATTAAAGATTATGATATTTTGTTGTTGTATGAAATTCGATAGGGAGGGGCATACTACACATGGTTAGTACACCGAAAGGAAATGCAAGAGTCCTTAGAAGACTCGACAGAGTAGTTGCCAATCATGAGAGGATGACTCACTATGGGTATCTGAATGTAATTTATGGGATCCCCATATCTCTGACAAAGTTCCCATATTAATCTGGATGAGAGGCCCCAAGACCAATATCAAAAGCCCCTTTTAGATTAACAATGCTTGGAGAGATCACTCCAAACTCGTGCAGTTATAGAAGAGAGCTAGAGAAGCATTTAGGTAGTAGGAAGGATGAAGAATGTTCAGCTGACAATGAAGGATCTTAAACATCAACCTTAGGCAGTTGAACTTTGAGGAATTCTTTTAATGGAATAACAGTGAAGATCAATCAAACTAGATCATCCACGAAAGAAATCCAAGAAGAACTACATGTCAGGCATTCTAATAAGTTAGTTGATTGAAAAGGCTTTGAAAGAGAAAGGTGTTTTGTAACAAAATAGAGAGTCTTAGTCCTACAAACATAGGTAACATATATTCAAATCCTATACAAACCACACGCTACGACATTATTTGAAGTCTCAAAATTCTCCTATGGAGGTCCAGATTACTAAGTCACCCCTAGCAGAACACAACACCCAAAAATACAACACAGCAAATCAAAATTCACCACATATAAGTGTAACAAGCCATTCCATCTCAAACCACCCCACCTTGCATTATAAACTCAACATACACCAACTTTTACTATTATCTCAACACACAACACTTAATATTATATTTTCAAACAACCATTTAGTCAACAAGCAAAATAGTTTAATATTATATCAACACATCACTATTTATCACAATCTTAGCACACGTAAACCTTGTTATTGCTTCAACAGAAAACAATTAATCAAGCACTTTCACCAAAAATCATTTAACCAATGTAAAAATCATGAATCATATCTCCAGATACCAATTGGAATTAACTAGATTCCAATTTCAAGTCGTCTAGATACCAATTAGAATCGACTAGATTCTAATTTAGATTTGTCAAGATACCAATTGGAATTGACTAGATACTAATTGAACTCAACCCACGTAGATGATAACTAAGACATCATGATAGGACAAAAAAGGGAATGACTTCTAGATGCCCCATAGCTTCCCGAGGTTTTGATGTTGACGTTAAGACACTAATCCGTAGTACTCTACTCGACATTACTCTTGTACTTGTGAGACCAGTAACTTAGCACTCTGTTACCAACTATCACAGCCCAAATTACTAGATCATGTGCACACTATTCTATTTTAGCTAGATTGGAGAATCCTTCACCATCCAACTATTTGTCATATGAAAATTCTTGAAAACAACATTTATATAACAAAAAATTCAAAACATACAATTCCTTAGTACAAGAAAATACATTCTTTTTCCCAACGACGTAGTCTATATATGCACTAGAGCTTCTAATATGAAATACTGACAAGAAAGTAAAAGACACTACTTCTACCTGAGAATGAGATGTGCAAAAGTAGATGGTGGATACTCACTGCTTTAACAAGAAAACTTCAATCAACCTGCATATACCTACACCTAAAAAGGATGTAGCAAGAGTAGTATCAGCATAACACATATATAGTTAGGCATCACTGGCTGACTAAGATTAGCTCATGTAACACCATATAAAATCACTAAAAGCTAGAAAGCAATCTCATGCAATCACTTTATAATTTGATTTCCACACCCATACCATGCTTTTGTTGTGCCACTTTATAAATTTTTGTTATCGTTCTACTCTATTTACTATGTTAAGCAATCTACTTCCATTATGATAAGTTCACTAACCACTAACACAATTACTAACATGAATCTCACCTAGGCTATGCACATAGTATTCACATTATTCTCAGAAGGACACTGAATCAACTAGCGATTTGACCAACCAATCAAGAGTATATTCAAACTATCTCACCATCAAAGGGAATACAATACTCTACAACAATAGTAATATCCATAAATCAGATTAGATAATTAAACATGTACCTCAACACATAATTAATCATTAATTGAAGTCGCAGCTCTATCTATTTATTCATTCGACCCAACTTTATTTTGTTCCATTCCAAGTAGTTCATAGAATTTCTAGAACATCAATACAACTAACATATGACATAAAAGTCACAAGTCAAACATATCGAATCATACAAAAACCTTGCAAATATAGTAGTCACCTTAAAACAAATAACCTAATTAACCAATTGAGAATGTATCCATATAAATTCAGTTTCCCAGAAGAACATGAATCAATAGTTTACTTGATAGGTAATAACCAAATATCGGGGTACATCAATACAATAATCAAGATTATATAAGTC
The DNA here is from genome assembly GCA_031232105.1 of Capsicum rhomboideum. NCBI lineage: Eukaryota > Viridiplantae > Streptophyta > Magnoliopsida > Solanales > Solanaceae > Capsicum > Capsicum rhomboideum. The sequence goes on along the minus strand of CP124712.1, from coordinate 48,028,451 downwards.
ATCAAGTATACATACCAAGTCATCACAAAACAATACTATTATGAGCAGTCATACGACATACAAGTCATCACTTAGAAATATTAAGTCATCACAAAACCATGCTATTGTAAGCAGTGACATAACATACAACTCATCACGTAGACATATTAAGTCATTAGAAAACCATATTATTATGAGCAGTCACATGACATATAAGTCATCACATAGACATATTACATCATTATAGAACCATGTTATTATAAGCAATCATATAACAAAACCTGGATCTTTTCCATACTAAATTCACAGTTGTATAACCTCAAAACCATATCAGTCTCACTCTAACTATACCAGAACTCATAATAGCCACACAATCTATACACACATGCTGAGGGATCTTATTTCTATTCAATAGTCATGACTTGTAAGAGACACACTTGGTTCCATGTAACACTCACTGAAACCATTTTCAATCAGCATAATAACACTCACCAAAACTATTTCCCATCTGCACAATAATAGTCGCTGAAACCATTAACCATCAATGTAATAACACTCACCAGAATAGTTTCCCATCAGTACAATAATACTCATTAAAACCATTTCTCATTAATATAATAACAATATGGAGTTCACAAATAACCACAAAACCACTACTTGGATGTGGATATTATTTGTGATTGTATAGTTGGGGTTATTTGTTATACTTGTTTGTGATTGATGTATCTATATTGTTGACATGGTCTAGTTAAGTTAACTGGTTGATTTGTTGAAGTGTTGTTTGTTGTGGTGTGTGGGTGATACTTGTATCACTTAGTTGTAGTCGACAACATGAAGGTTTATATATAACCTTACCTTTCTTAACATATCACAATAGTATTTCACTCTTCGCTATTTCGTTAGGATAGTACAAGTAGTATACAAACATTACAAATGCACTTCAATCATCAAAAAAAATTCAACAGGTTTCAATAATTTATAAATTGTGCATACAAGCCTTGTCAAGCCAACAACTAATAAATCACAAGATAAGTCTGAATACTAATCAACATGATATTCCACTCAAATCATAAAAGTGACTAAGTTAAGTCTAACTTCATATAAACACTCATATGTTTCTCTTGATTACCCAACAACATTTACTAAGCCAAGGACCCTAACTCCAATTTCTAAGTATGAGGATCAACCATTAATTATGATTATCACATTTATTAATAGCACTTCATTATATATTATGCAGATAATTTATTAGCATTCAATGTCTAGCACCAACCCTAGTTCATTCACCATTTATATGGTTACACTTTATTATTAGCCATGTTTTCTCCTCGGGGCTTCTACTTATAACTCCATTTCACACATAATGGCCAGACCATAAAGTAACTCATCAACAAAAAAAAACACCATTCAATAGCACACAACAATCATTTTATCAATCCTATAATTCCTTATAACACAATATCTTATTAATTTGAGTTCATGGTTACATAGTACATGACCGTTCCATTGCAATTCACATTAGATTTATCAGAACTAAAACACATAGTTTTGTAAGCCTAATTAGAATCGCATAACTATGTGGCAGATTACAAAATTAGGTTGTGTGATGCAAGAAACCATAACTCATTGCTCAGCTATTTCTGGGCCTACTATTTGCTGGACCTACTATTCGCTTATGCAAACCACTCTATCCCAAGCTAATCCTTGAGACTAGCGTGCTATTAAAATCATAAATATAATTTATGTGCGGAAGCATGAGCATAACTGAATGGGAAACTATAAAACCAACTTAAAATCTTACTAAAATAGAGAATGTATAATACCATCAAACCGACTACTAAATCAACCATGTCTGAAAAGGCTGTACTAAGTAAATGAGTTACTGGGACAAGATCCCCAGTTAACTCTCAAAATAAAGTTGAAAAGCTAAAATGAAGTATGGACTAAACATAAAAGATATAAACCTTGTCCTCGAATGATGAGGACACACCAAAGTTATTATTGAATCTGGCACTGGAGCGTATCTAACTACGTGACTAAGACTGGGCACCAGAACCTATATCATAACATGACATAGCACAAAAGAAAAAGCATGCAGTCAATTCTTTGAATGTACTGAGCATGTGAGATATGCAATGCAATAAATTGAACTTGCCTCAAAACTATTACAGATGTAATACGTAAAAGCTGAATGAATAATTAAACTGTAGTACCATAACGCCAAAGTAGGATCATAAACTAGAATATGAAACATAGTTTTAAATCATTAAATAACTCAATTTAACTGAAAAAATGGGTTATGCACAAAATCATATAAAGTTGTTTCTGAGAGAAGTTCTCTTAATCGACATAAACTATGTAAGCTAACATGGAGTCCAATGTATACAGCGTGTTGGAAGGATATTATACCTTGCCAAGGGTATAGAGCCATGACCAGTACAGATCCACTAACTAAGCCCATTTGGGTGAAATAGACCTACGATGGCATGTAGTTTTGGGACGGGTGATTTGGGGCTCGTGTTTGGTCAGTGTTAAATATTACTCCCAAAACTATATACTGTTAGCTCATAATTACTGAACTGTCTCAAAATATGCATGAACTAGTTTGAATACTATTTACGAATATTTCTAAATTTCTACCACTAGTCATGCTATATCTATTGAATTCTAGGATCATGTGTTCATAACATGCCAATTTGTACTAAATCATGCTCAATTCTATGAAAATCATGCTAAATCATATATCAAACTTTTGATCCATGAACGTGGAGGAAAAATCATGCATAAAAGTATTTACAAAGGTATAAGATCATGGGGAACATGTTAAAACTAAAATCATCAATATTCAAGACATTGGGTATAATACCCTAAATCATAATTCAAGAAACTATAACTGATAATTCAAAACATTGGGCATGGGGATGAAAGGAAACCTTTATTAAAATTTCACATAGATAATTATCAGTGAAACTTGAACTAGAATTTGAATTGGATCCCTAGAAGAGGAACCCTAGACTTGGAGTTTTCAAAGGCTTGAGTGCATACTGATTTCTGACTTAGGGAAATTGAATCAAGTGAATAAGGGGTAAGTCAACTAGTTTACCTGTAATTCCACTTAGAGAAACCTTAAATGACGTAGTATTAGGCTTAAAGAATAAGAAAATTATTGTTTTTCCCATTTCAAACAAAACTAAAATTTTAGACTGTGTCCCGCGAGTCAATGGTACAACTCATACCATGAACCTATGAGTCATACATAGACTCATGGTTTCTGGGACCATGTGGGTCTGCTCTGATTCAGGCAGTACGTGTTAATAGTAAGACTAATACCTTGACTCCATGGGTAGTAGCTATGACTCATGGTGTGTGGGACTAAATTTAAAGGGTTCTAGATTTTTGGCAATATGAATTATGGTACTACTTGTACCCTTATCCCACAACTTGCACTAAGGATTTCTGATCTCTGAGATGAGTTTTATAACACTCTAATAGAGGGTTTCACAAGTGAAAATTATGAATCACACATTGAATATATGGATCATACCATGGCTCATGGTACTGGGACCTTACTTCTAAGGGACAGAATACCACGAGTCAATCCAACGACTCATGGTTTCACTGTACGACTCATATAGTGAGTCGTACTAGTCTGGAACTTTGGTTTTTCTGGTGGTTTTCTGGTCTAAGTATGAGTTTAAGCATTGGAACATCTTGGGGTGTTACAATATCATCTCTTTGGGATAATTCTTCCTTGAATAAAGACTGGAACTAACCTAAACTAAGAAGAGAAAGAATTGTTGACATGAAACAAATTTTTTGACATACTAAAATGATGACTATTTTGACTGAGAGTAGGAACTCAACTGAAACTCATAGAACATGTATGCATACTGAGAATTCGTAAATAACTATTAGGGACATGAAACTGAAGAGCAACTATATGCGGAAGACTGTTAGCTCAAGTTACCTCAGTACAATGAGTGAAAAGATAAGGGTACTTGGCCATTATACTGATTTCTGTATCCCAAGTGGCCCCCTAAACCAACTGATTTCTTCATAAGACCTTCACTGAAGCTACTTCTTTATTCCTCAACTTAAAAACCTATGAATCAAGTAACTTAACTGGAACCTCATCATAAGAAAGAGTATCCTTCACACCAATACTTTCTAATGGTACAACCAAATTTGGATCACCGATGCACTTCTTAAATAATGAAATATATAAAATTAGATGTGTTGATGCTAACTCCGCAGGCAACTCTAACTCATAAGCCACGTTGCCAATACACCTCCAAATCCTACAAGGACCAATATATAGGGGACTAAGCTTCCCCTTCTCACCAAAAAACATCACCCTTTTCATGGGAAAAACTTTCAAGAATACCCAATCACTAATAGCAAACTCAAGCTTTTTTTTCTCACATCTGCATAAGACTTCTGAAGACTCTAAGCAATTTTCAACCTCTCTCAAATCAGCTAAAAAAATTTCATAGCCTCATGAACCAAAGCTGGATCTATCAAAGTAGCTTCACCTACCTCAAACCAACCAATATAAGATCTACACCTTCACATATAAAGTGCCTCAAAAAAAGCCATCAAGATGCTTGAATGGAAACTATTATTATAAGCAAACACTATAAGAAGTAAGTGATCATCTCAATTACCTTTGAAGTCGATCATGAAAGCTCTCAACATATTCTCTAAAGTCTAAATGGCCCACTCTACCTGACCATCTGTCTGAGGGTGAAATATTCTACTGAGATCTACTCGAATACCATGAGCCTTCTGGAAAGACTTCAAGAATAGAGACGTGAACTGAGTACCCCAATTTGAGATTATAGACAAGGGAACTCTATGCAATATGACTAACTTATGAGTGTAAAGTATGGCCTAGTCCTCTGCTGAATCTGTACTCTTGACAAGCAAAAAGTGAGGTAACTTAGTCATCCTGTCTACTACCACCCAAATCGAATCATGTTATTGTCAAGTGTGAGGAAAACCTGTGATGAAGTCTATATTAATCTGCTCCCACTTCAAAGTGGTAATAATGATGTCCTAATTCATACCTACCAGTCTCTAATACTCTATCTTCACCTGCTGGCAATTAGAACACTTAGCCAAAAAAATCTACAATGTCTCTCTTCATTCTATTCCACCAATAAACTCTCAAATATCACGGTACATCTTAGTGTAACCTTTAATGAATAGAATAACGAGAGCTATAAGCCTCTGTCAACATCCACTATCTCAAATCACCAACATCTGGAATACACAAATGACTTTGATAACAAAGAACACCATCTCCCCATTGGGAGAAAACCTTCATTTTCTTGTTATGGTCAACTTCTTTCAACATAAGCAAAATAGGGTCATTAGCTTGCTCTGCCTTAACCTCCATCACAAGAGAAGACTCCAAACCATTCTTAATGATAATACCACCATGCTGAGTCTGCAAGAAAATGCCCTAGTCTAGCAAGCCTGTGAACATCCTTAGCCAATTCTTTTTGCCCTTCCTCTACATGAGCCATACTATCAATAAACAAATGTAACACCCCAAAATTCGAAGCTAAGATTAGAATCCTTATTAAAGTATATATAGAACCAAACTTAGTGATTTGGTTGTATGAGAAGTGATTTAGACATGAATTAAGGCCACGAGTAACTCCTACCTCATAGTCAAGTTGAAACTATCCTCACCGATTGAATTCTTGTATAGAATCTATTTATAGTCAACATCAAATGAGTATAACTCCTATATTATGAACGTTTTTGGAACCCAAAACCCACCAAATTAAAGGTCTTTAAGTCTTCTTTCCAATGCATCTAATTTATCTTAAATTCAATATCGGAGTAAAACGTTATGGCCATTTTACTGAAGCATTATCCAGCAGTGAGGTACCACGACCCAAGGTGCGATCATGGATTGAAAGGACGGTCGTACCTTGCTCTCGGCTGATGAAAAACTACCCCAAAATCCAAAGAATTGACAAGTACCCTTCAGTACCCACGAATACAACCCACGATCATGGTTTGAAAGCACAATCATGGGATGATTCATCCGTTGTATGGTGCAGAATTTTTCAGCAATGTTTTAAAGGGATTTCCAGTCTTTTCACATCTTTTAACCTCCTAAACTAAGTCGTTTAAGCTATCCTAAAGCTGAATATAAAGCCTAAACAGCTCCTAATCCCTCATTAACTTCATAACACATGAAATTACTCAGAGAAACATGCGGTTTTTCTTCTCCAAAATAAGAAATTAGAGTTCTTCATCTTCAAGCTCAAATCCTCCAAACTTAAGTTCAAGAATCAAAAGTAATCAGGTATATGGGTATTCAGTGAGGATCTCCTTTCATCCTCATTCCCAAATTATGGTTTTTCATTCATAAATTCTATGATTCCCATGAACTAGGGGTTTTACGCAATTATGATTCCAAGCTTAAATTTAATTCTCCATGATATATTTTTCACTCATGAGCATGTATTTATGTTTATTTATGATTTCTTATTGATATATTATAGCATTCATGTTATTCTCAAGTCCATACATGATTTATATGATATTACTTAAGATTTCAAGCATATGATTAAGTTGTGTATGATGTATCAGTTCTCAAGACTATTAAGCATTATTTATCATGATTAGATGGATTTCAGTCTATATTAGTTTGACATGATATGTTTTCCTTGAAATTCATTATCTTTAAAGCCTTATCATTGTATGGCTCCTCAGTATATTGATATCTAGTATTTTAGACTTGTGTTATGAAATTCCCCTATTACGTTCAGATTATAAATTTCTATTATTAGTTGTATTCTTTAGAGATGATGGGTTATGAACACCCAATGACTTAGGAAATCATGCATTGTCAGTTGAACACTCAGTCCTTTGATTTTCATGGTTTAAACTGCTTTCAGATAAGCATTTATACTTCATTCTCAGAACTTTGGTATTATTGAGCTATTTAGTATATCAGTTTATATTCAGTTGGAAGTAGTACATAGCACCAAGCGGACACAGGAATGAAGGCTCACCCATCAGTTAGGCTGAAACCTTTAGTAAAAGTCCCTAAGTCCTAGAACTATGGCACCACCATAGTTTCTAAAAGGTTACCGGTCATAACAGGCTTGACACCTTAGTCCTTTTGAACATCAGCTTAGTGGTACCACGTCAGATTAACCTTTATACCCTGGCAAGGTATATTTGGCCCTTTTCAATGGGGATTATACATCGAACTCCATGTTTAGCTTACATGGTTATATGTCGATTAATTGTATCTCCTGTACTTCAAACTTAGTTATTGCATGACCTTGTAATTAGTTTATACAGTAAAGTATTGATCAGTTATATGTTTATTTACTTGGTCATTGCATCAGTTCACATCCTATAGTTTTAGACTCAGTATTCATACAAGACCCTCAGTTTAGTTTTACTGGCTTTTATACTATGACTTTACAGGTTATCACTGCATATCAGTATATATGTATTTTATATAGGGTCATTGTACTCCAGCTTAGCTCTTTGCATTCATCACAGTTTTACAGCATATTCAACATTTGCTTTAGATCAAATAAAATGGTTATGCTTCTATAGCTTCCTAGTTTATGAAATTGTTTTAGCTCTTAATTTAGAGATTTCACTATGCCTCACAGCTTTTATGTACAGACATATTTTAAATGTATATTTTAGTACATGTCTTATATCCTCAGTTTTAAAGCATATTTTAAGTGTTCTTCATGATTAGTACATATCTCATATACTTAGTACATTCAAAAGTACTGATTGCATACCTCTTCTGCCTATATTTTTCATGTAATATAGATTCAGGTGCTTATTATCAGGATCATAGTCAGGAAGATCACAGCACCCAGCAAGCAGGTGATGAGTTCTCTTATTTTAAGGACTTAAATCAATTGCAAATCCAGTATTTTATTTCTATTTATATATATAAATTAGGGATAGCTGGGGGTCATGTCCCGGCTACCTATAGTCAGTATTAGTAAAGGCTTTATAGATAGTCGGTCAGAGTCATTGTATGTAGTTTCAATTTCTCATTCTTTTCAGATTACAGATGTTGTAAATAAACTTTCAAATAATAAATGTATTGAATCATTCTATTCCATGATTATGCTTCTGCTCAGTCAGTTTAGCTCTTATGTATGCTTTAATCAATTGCTCATGGTTATGCCAGTACCATGGGTTAGCTTGGGATCACTTGTGGTTCTAAGCACTGTATTACGACTAAGGGGTAGTCTCGACTTGTGACAACAACCTACTAAGAGCATCAACCATTACATTGGCCTTGCCCGGATGGTAAAGCACACTCATGTCATAATCCTTGAGAAGCTCAAGCTACCTCAAGTGTCAAAGGTTCAAATCCTTCTAACTGAACATATACTGCAAACTCGTATGGTCCGTGAACACATCAACATGAACACCATACAAATAGTGTCTCCAAATGTTTAAGGTAAATACCACAGCTGCCAACTTAAGGTCATGATTTGGGTATTTTTTTTCATGAACCTTAAGTTGTCTATAAGCATAAGTGATGACCTTATGGTGTTGCATCAACACACACCCAAGGCCAACTCTGGAAGAATCACAAAAAGACTACGAACTTGTTTGAACCCTCTAGCAGAGTTAAAACTAGAGTAGAAGTGAGTTGAGACTTAACTCCTAATATCTCTTCTCAAAAGATTCAGACCATTGTAACTTAACCTTTTTTTAATCAACCTGGTCAACAGAGCAGCAATAGACTAGAACCCCTCAATGAACCTCATTAGTAACCAGTTAAGCCCAAAAACATCCTGATGTCTGATGGAGAAATGGGCCTAGGCCAGTTATTTAATGCCTCTATCTTTTAAGAGTTTAACTTAACACCTTCTCTACACAACATGCCCAAGAAATGCAACTGACTTCAACCAGAACTTGCACTTGCAAAACTAAGTGAGCAACTAATAGTCATTGAGCGTCTGCAACACAACTCTCAAATGATCTGTATGCTCTTCCTCACTCTGGGAGTAGATGAGGATATCATCTATTAATACAATGAAGAAAATATCCAAGTACTATTTAATTAGCTTGTTCATCAAGTCCATAAAAGTTGTGGGAGTATTTTAGTCCAAAATACATAACTATAAATTCATAGTGACCATACTGAGTTCTAAAGGTTGTCTTTGAGATGTCACACTTCCTAACTCTAAGTTGATGATAACCAGATCAGAGGTTAAACTTATAGAAATAACTAGCACCCTAAAGTTGGTCGAGCAAGTCATCAATCCTAGGGATGGGATACTTATTCTTGATTTCAACTTTGTTCAACTGATGGTAGTCGATACACATACTAAGAGAACTATGTTTCTTGCATATGATATGGAGTAGATCACCCTAAGGGGAAATACTTGGTCAAGTGAAATGCATAGAGCACGAATTAGATAGGAGTAAATAGAGTTAAACTCTATCGCACAATAATGAATATGAAGAAGGGATGTTTTCCTAAAATGTCTCACAGACTCTCCCTAATAAGTATGGTGCATTTCATACCTATGAAAAAGACTCTACTTAACATAGCTTTGAGACACCCTAGGACCCTTTAAACTTGAGGCTCTGAAATCAAGTTTGTCACGGCCAGAGTCTACACCCTAGATGAGACACGATGCTTGGAACCACAAGTGATCCCAAGCTAGCCCTTGATACTAGCATGCTACCAAAATCATGAATATAGTTTATGTGTGGAAGTATAAGGATAACTGAAATGGGAAACTACAAAACCAACTTAATATCTTACTGAAATAGAGAATGTCTAATAGCATCAAATCGACTAATAAGTCAACCATATCTGAAAGCCTCTACTAACTGAATGAGTTGTTGGACAAGATCCCCATCTAACTCTCAAAATAACGGCAAAAAACTAAAATGAAGTTTGGAATACATAAATGAAATAAACCATGTCCTCAAATAATGAGGACTCACCAAAGTTGTCGCTGAATCTGGCACTGGAGTGTATCTAACTGTGTGAATGAGACTGGGCACCAGAACCTATATCATAGTAGGATATAACACAAAAAAAAAATTATGTAGTCAGTACTTTAAATAGACTAAGCATGTTAGATATGCAATACTATAAATATATTGAACATGCATCGAAAACTGATACAGGTGTAATACATAAAAGCTGAATGAATAACTGAACTATAGTATAAAGACCCAAAACTAAGATCATAAACTGAAATACGAAACATAGTTTTAAATCAAGAAGTAACTCAATTTAGCTGAAAATGTGGTTCATGTACAAAATCATATAAAGTTGTTGATGAGTCGGCATTTTGCGGCTCATTTAGCCAAAATATGGTAAGAATCTTGAGCTAGTTTTAATGTTAATTTATTTTATTTTTAGGGTTGAAGCCAAAATATTATCCGAAAAGAAAAACAAGTACAAAGGAAATCAAAAAGGTGAATAAAAAGGGCAAGAAGAAGAGCTCCCATCACCAAAGTAGCTTGGCGTACCACCAAAGCCACCGATGTTTTACCAAAATGGACTCCACATCACCAGAGCTAATAGGTCCCAAGGGATAAGAGTTTTCAAGTTTGGTGAAGCAATGATTAGGTGCGGTGCATCACCGCAAAACTTTGCAAAATCCAAGATGTATTGCCACAGGCAACAAACTTCACAGGAAAGGGTTACAAATGTGAGGCAAGTTTGGTGATCAAACTAAGTTTGGTGCATCACCGATGAGTTTGGCGAGCTTGATCAATCTTGCTAAACATGGATAGTGGTAATTTTGTAATTGTTTTGGTCTGACTTTTTAGGTGATATAAATAGGATTTTGTGACTTCAAACCCTATCTTATGCACAATTTGAGATCTAAAAAGTTGTAAGCAAACCCTAGTATTTGGGATTAGTTTTTATATTGACTTTCTACATTAGAATTGAAGTATTACTTGTGGATAATTCAATCTAATGGCGTACTTGAATGAGCATGATGGTATAGTTTTTTTATCTTCTATTATGCTTGGCTAAATTCCCCAACTTAGGGGTGTGTGATGATTGGGTGTCGATAAGTTAATGGGTTGTAATTATTTTCCTTCCTAATTGATTATGTGTTGTGGGATTAGCTAATATTTCATATTTGCATTAATAATTAGAGGTTGCAAACTCTAATTTACCTTAGATCTCTTATCTTGCTTGAAAAAGAGGATAAGGGTAAGAAATGTTAGCGATGTTATTTAATGGTGACATAAGGTTACCTATTTGAGGAGTTGGATTGTTCACAATAGAATACACATTGGGGTTTGATAAAACCCAATGTGAAATTTGATATTTGATTAAAAATATTACATCAATATTTATAATCTGGTCTACCCACAACTCTAATTGAATCTAGAAAAATGTTTTTCACCCATGCATGAAATCTCTTCCCATGATAGCATACCACTAAGTCATCTTTAACATTTATAACATAGTTGAATATTTTTCTTATTCAATTTAATTCTCTAAATTGATAACAACGTTCTAGGGTGTTTTATAAACCACCACCACCATTTACTTTTTTTGTCTTAATTAATACGTGTAAATATTTAGTGAATTAATCACACTCTAAAGTGAACTTTCATATTCATTCATTATGGGATCGACCCCGACCCATAAGTGGGGTTAAAATATTGATAATGATTGCTTACATTCAAAGGGTGTATATGAGCGTTATTAGCTGATTTTGTAGGAGGTTCTCTTAACTGACATAAACCATGTGAGCTAACATGAAGTCTACTGAATACACCCAATTGGGAGGGTACAATATACTTTTCCAAGGGTATAGATACATGAATAGAGTGCATCCACTAACTGAGCCCATTTTGGCAAAATAGACCTACGGTGGCACATAATTTTGGGACTTGAGTGATCAGGGACTCGTGTCTGCCTGTGCTAATTACTACCCCCGAAACCATATATTGTTAACTCATAATTAATAAGCAATATAAAAATAAGCATGAATTAGTTTGAATATTATTTACTGACATTTCTGAATTTCTAGGACAAGCCACACTATATTTATTAAATTCTAGGATCATATGTTCATAACATGCCAATTTGTACTAAATCATATTCAATTCTTTGAAAATCATGCTAAATCATATATCAATCTTTTGACCCATAATCATGGCTTAAAAATCATGCATAAAGGTATTTATAAAGGTATAAGATCATGGGGAATATGTTGAAACTAAAATTATCAATATTCAAGACAATGGGTATAAAACCCTAAATCATAATTATTGAAACTATAACTGATAATTCAAAACTCTGGGCATGAGGGTGTAAGAAAACCCTTATTGAAATCCTACATACTTTATTGATGGTGAAATTTGAACTAGAATCTGAATTAGAGCCCTGGAAGAAGAACCTTAGACTTGGAATTTTGAAAGGCTTGAGAATGTACTGATTTCTTACTTAGGGAAATTTAATCTAGTGAATGAGGGATAAGTCAATTAGTTTACCTTTAATCCCACTTAGAAGAACCTTAAACAACGTAGTATTAGTCTTAAAAAAATAGAAAAAGATCATTTTGCCCCTTTAAAATGTAAATGAAATTTCTGGATTGTATCCCATGAGTCAATGGTACGACTCATACCATGAAGCTATGAGTAGTACATAGACTCGTGGTTTATTGGACCATTTGGGTCTATATTGATTTGGGAAGTATGGGTCAACAGTACAACTTATACCTTGACTCCATAAGTCATAGTTATGACTCATGGTGTCTGGGACCAAATTGGAAGGGTTCTGATTTTTGGATATATGAGTTGTGGTATGAATCGTACCTTCAATACACGATCGTACTAAGGAGTAATGATCTCTGAGTTTGACAACTTTTTTTAGAGGTACCAACGAGTGCACAGTACGACTCGTACATTGAATGTACGGATCGTACCATGGCTCGTGGGTATTGGGGACCTTACTTTCATAGGATATCATACTATGAGTCAATCCTATGACTAATGGTCTCACTGTATGATTTGTATAGTGAGTCATACTAGTCAGGAACTTTGGCTTTTTTGTTGGTTTTTTTGTCTTAGTGTGAGTTTAAGCATGGGAAACTTTTGAAGTGTTACAATATCTCCCCCTTGGGATCATTCATCCTCGAATAAGAAATGGAACTAAGCTGAACTGAGAAATAAGGAACTACTGACATGAAACTGATATTTGAGATACTAGCATGATGACCGATTTGACTAAGAGTAGGAACTCAAGTAAAACTCAGAGAACATCCATGCATACTGAGAATTCATGAATGACTGATAGGGTCATGAAACTAAAGAGAAACTATAGGAGGAAGACTATTAACTTAAGTTGTCTTGGTACTAGGAATGAAATGACCAGGGTACTTGGTCATCATATCCATTTCTACCTCCCAAGTGGCTCCTGAACTAACTAATTTCTCTATAGGACATTTACTGAAGCTACTTCTTTATTCCTAACTTACGAATATGTCGGTCAAGTACCTCAACTAGAACCTCTTCACAGGAAATACTATCCTTCACACCAATGCTCTCCCATGGTACACCAAAGCCAAATCACCAAAGAACTTCTTTAACAAAAAAACATGGAAAACTAGATGCACTGATGCTAACTTTGCAAGTAACTCTAACTCATAAGCCACATTGCCAATACGCCTCAAAATCCTATAAGGGCCAATATACTAGGGACTAAGCTTCCCCTTCTTACCAAACCTCATCACCTCTTTCATGGGAAAAACTTTCAAGAACATCCAATCATTAATAGCAAACTCAAGCCTCTTCTTCTCATATTTGCATAAGACTTCTGAAGACTCTGAGCAGTTTTCAACCTCTCTCTAGTTAGTTGAACCTTTTCAATAACCTCATAAAGAGAATATGGTCGTATCAAAGTAGCCTCACCTACCTCAAACCAACCAATAGGATATCTAGACCTATGCCCACAAAGCTCCTCAAAGAAGCCATCTGGATACTAGATATAAAACTATTATTTTAAGAAAACTCTATAAGATGTAAGTAATCATCCTAATTACCTTTGAATTCCATCACGCAAGCTCTCAACATGTCCTCTAAATTTTGAGTGGTCAACTCTACCTGACTATCTGTATGTGGGTGAAATAATGTATTGAGATCTACTAGGGTACCGAGAGCCTTATGAAAGACTTTTAGAACTGAGAAGTAAACTAAGTACCCCTATCTGAGATCATAGACAAGGTAACTCTATGCAGTATAACTAACTCACAAATATAAAGTCTGGCATAGTCCTCCACTGAATTTATAGTCTTAACAAGCAAAAAGTGAACTGACTTAGTCATCCTGTCCACTACCACCCAAATCAAATCATGTTGTTGTCACATGCGAAGAAAACCTATTATAAAGTCCATATTAATCATCTCCCACTTCAAAGTAGGAATAGAAATTTCCTGAGTCATGCCTCTAAGTCTTTGAAGCTCTACCTTCACCTGCTGGTAATTAAGACACTTAGCCAAAAAATTCGTAATGTCTCTGTCCATGCCATTCCACCAATATACCTCTTGTAGATCACGATACATCTTAGTGTCACCTAATTGAATAGAATACCAAGAGCTATAAGCCTCTGTCTATATCCTCTTTCTCAAATTACCCATATTTGGAATACACAAACAACTTTGATAATGATGAACGCCATCTCTCTCTTGGGAGAAAACCTCCACTTCCTGATTTTAGACAATTTCTTTCAACTTAAGCAAAATAGGTCATTATCTTACTTTACCTTAACCTCCATCACAGAACAAGACTCTAAACTATTCTGAATGATAATACCACCATCTACTGACTCTACAAGATGAACCATAATCGAGTAAGCCTATGAAAATCCTTAGCCAATTCTTTCCTTCATTCCTCAACTGTCACATCCCGAGACTATCCCCTAGTCATAACATGGTGCTTAGAGTCACAAGTAACCCTAAGCTAACCCATGGTCTGGTATAACACTAAGAATACTGTATAAAATGAGATTCACTGAGGGGAAGTTGAAATCTGAATAATATAATAATGTTTAAAATGAATTTCAATACTGAAGTCAAAACTGAAATCTTCTAATAAACCATAAAGCTGAACATACTAGTCTGTCTGTCTGAAAGCTTCTACTAAGACTAGTTGCTGGGACAAGCCCCCAGCTAACTCTAATTGTCTGAAAAGTTAATGTCTGAAATAAGGAAAATAAACATAATTATTGTCCTCAGAAGATGAGGACTCACCACTTTCTGCTGCGTATATAAGTAGGGAACCGTGCTAACCGCCAGCTGGATGCTGAACGTCTGAACCTATATTATAAAACAATATAGTGCAAAAGAAAGTATGTGGTAAGTACTTTGAATGTACTGAGCCTGTGAGATATGCACTATTCTATAATGGAACTGAACATGCTAAACATACACGACTGAACTGAACATGACACTGAGAAATGTAAACTAATGCAATGACCAAGTAAATAAATGTGTAACTGACCAATATTGTACTGAAAAAACTAAATAAAAGGTCAATGGAAGATATGAGTCTGAAACATGGGATATCTTATTAACCAACATACACTATGTGAGCAACATGGAATCTAACCTTTAACCCAAGTTGGGAGGGTGTTCAATACCTTGTCAGGGGTAGAGAACCATGATTTTAGTGTGATCACTCATGAGTCCATTTGGGGTAAAAAATAATACCATACCTATGGTGGTACTTAGTTCTGGGACTTGGGTTCTACTGAACCCTAGTCTAAATTGCTGCTGAGTATTACTCCCAACTGAACATAATTGGTAGCTTGATGAGATGAAATATCTGGATGTCAACCTATGATGACATATCTGGATGTCAACTCTTCCATAATCATGGATGTCATACCTGACTACCATACTACTGGAGAACTTTGCTTTTATAAGAAAATGGATCCACGATTATTGATGGCATTCCGGATGCCATACTAATTGGGAACTTACTTTTGGGAAAGAGCATTCAAGAGAATTGATGGCAAATCTGGATGTCATGCATGTCAAGTATCTTATTGTTATGAGCTGAAGCTTCTTATCATGATATGAGAACATATATGTGTGTGTATATATATATATATATATATATATATATATATATATATACTTTATGTATTTCTAAACACTGTGACTTGTAAGTCTATGGGAGACATGAGATGGCTAGAGTAAATACACAAAGGAACCATATGAGAATTAAGATTTGGAAGGAAGTTATAAAGATGGACAAATCCCTGAATTCTGACTCATGAAGATGCTAATATTCTAATAGTATGTATTATCTGAAAATACAGTTTAGAATATACTTTGTTGAAAAATCACTTTAAGTGTCTGGTCTTCCAAACTAATAATACAGAAGTTCACTGATTCTGACCTCTAAGACTAAGTGAGAGACACTTTATATGAAGTCATCCTAAAACATGTGGAACTGAAGGACTGAGTATTTAATTATCAATGCATGAAATCCTAAGTCATCGGGTGTTCATAACCCGCCATATCTGAAGAATGCAACTATTCATGATAATAGTGTAATCCGGCTGTAATAAGGAATTTCATAGCTCAAACCAAACTCAGGAATTTATTAATAGAATGAGAGTTCACAGTCATAAGTATGTAATGATGCTTAAATTTATTGGAAAACATATAATCATAGATTATTCAGAGCAAGGGATTGAAGGATAATGGAGTTCACCCTTTTTCATGGAAACCCTAAACTTGGAGAATGAATTAAACTTGAGGAATTGGGTTAACTTTGGGACTCAATGGGTGAAAGAAACCCATTGTTGAAATACCACATACCTGAGAGTGAAAACCCTGATGAAACCTTTTAATTTGGAGCTTGAAGTTTAAGAACCCTAGATCTTTCTTGGAGAAGAAAAAAATTGCTCTTCTAAGTGTCACTTCTTTTTTGAGTTAATGAGGGATTTAGGGTAACTTAGGCTTAAAAATCAGCCTTAGGGTAGCTTAAACGACATAGGTTTTGTGTTTAAAGAGTGGGAAAAGACCAACCCCTTTGAAAATGTTATAACAGTGCAAAACAGTTCCAACTGATGGTTCAGGTGACTGACCGTTAATCCCTTGACTGACCATCATTTGAACAGTTATAAAATAACCAAATTTTGATCTTACTGGTTAATCCTAATGGCTTTCCTTGACGAGTCATCATTGGTGTGATGGTTCGTCACCCGAGTCATCACACTATGACAAACAGACACCTTTTGGTAAACTTAATATAACTTTTTACTTCGATACCGGATTAAGGCAAAATTGGATGCATAGGAAATAAGACTCAATGATATTTCATTTAGTGGGTCTTGAGCTAAAAAATACTTCAGAATCTAAGAGTTATGATCTTTTGAAGTTGACTATAGAAATATTCTTCACAAGAACTCAATCGGTAAGGAAGGTTTTAACTTGGCTATGAGGTAGGAGTTACTTGTGGCCTTAAAACTTGTGTTAGTTACTTCTAATACTATCAAAACATGCTTTTTGGTTCTACATCCATTGAAGATTGGATTTAATCTTAGCTTAGATTTTTGGGGTGTTATAATATCTCAATGCACATAAGAGCTTGCATGGAATAATCACAAGCATGGACTTAGGAGAGTAAGGATGGAGGAAAAAAGAGGAAATCACTAGTATTATTCGTCTGATCTCTGAACTGAACCATTATCTATACGGACTGATCTATATTGAGAGTTTAGAACTCAACTTAAGTATTCAATACTATAACGTATGCATAGAACTGTGAAGCAATGGACACTGGTATGAAATTTCTGATAGTCATTGAGAAATGAACTTTGTTTCTCACACTCTCTTCATTAGAAATCCTAGTTGCATATAGGGAAAGGAACCATGAGTATGATCTAAGAGATACATCTGACTTGGGAAATTTGGATATGGTCTGAACACCCTAGCCCGCTGATCTAAGTTGATAGGAAAAAGGGAATGATATAGATTTAACCATGAGGCACCTTTTCTCTGAAATTTTATAGCATGAAGCAAGAGTATCCTGGGGCGAAAGAAATAACAAGAATGATATGCCTTTTATAAAAATGGTTGATACTTCTATCATATCATCACTTTTCCACTATGTTCCTTCCCATGAAACACTACACCTTACTGACTTTACTTTAAATACTCTTAAAGGTACACTCTCTAAGGTTGCTAAAGGCTAAGTCTATCAGCATGCTCTTATCATGCTCGAGCCTTTGGAGAACTAGGTATTGCTCAAATAATGAATAAGCTAGTCTTAATTGTGGGAATATGAATTCTATATCCACTAGGGTCAAACTTAACACTACCAACCCTAAATTCTAATCAAAGGTTCACTATCCACCCAACACCCAAAATATACAAGGTATATCTATGATGCATCTAAGTCTACTACTCAGCTATCACCAATTCCACTACCATAGTCTACTAAAAGTCACAGAGACTCTACTAGAAAGATCTAGAGTAAGAGTGGTATTGTAGAATTATGACTTGAAGACTTCTATGACCCTTGACACTCAACAAGGGTCTAATTAGTACAATATAGTATGAATAAGCTTGTTCAAGAAAGTTGTTCTGAGGACATACCTAACATATTATGATTTTACTAATCACCAAGCATGCATCATAAGTACATGAGATTGAGCGTGTTGAGAAATCATGGGTGCATGAGTTAGATGGTGTGGACTGATATTCATGGTCCCATAGGTGCATGATTTGTATTTTTAAGTGAGACTTTTACTCCTTATACTAAGGACAGAGAATAGACATACATCAAAGTGTGTACATCGAAATGATGCCAGGCGGGAGTAAAGTGTCGTAATGACATAAGTATACTGAATAGGCTAGGATAAGAATGGGTCTCTACCTCTACCTAGCTATGTTCTAGAACCTTCTATCACTACTACTTGAATCTCCAAAATTTGATTGGTTCTACACCCTAGTATCTCCCTGTTGTATCAAAGTCACCGCCCTAAGTCTATGAGTCTCCTTTTTTACTACCCTCTAAAATGAACTCATTCAAATGCTCAGGGCATACTACTTTAGGATCTATTCTGATTATGTACTTTCTTATACCAGCTAACAATATCTCTCTTTCTATTGTCTTCCTTACTGTTACTCTTCACCATCATAACTTTGCTCTAAACTATAACTATTTACCATTTTAGGAGGATAAGGTCCTGGGGACTATAAATGCATGAAGGAGAAAATTTGGAAACATACCCGACTCGGCTTTAGGAGAACCATCTTAATCTAGAAGGATGGAATATGAATGGGATTGATTTAAGTGCTGACCACAGCCTGCGCTAGGAGGGGTACCCTTCTGATTTGGGTGACCTGGAAGGGTTGTTGAGGAAGTAGGTTGAGCCTACTGGAAAAGCTCCCTGCCTTTTACCGAAGCTAACGGAAAATCTCTCAATATGTGGCCTAGCTTTCCATAGCCAAAACAACCTTCATGACCGTTCATACATTCCCTTATGTGGCACTTGCCACACTTTTTGTAAGTGGGGTAGGATTTTTTCTTTACAACATTTTTCGGAGGATTAGAGCCAGATGCTCTCCTCTTCTGATCATAATATGGCCTGGGGACTAGAGACGAAGTACTAGATAATGAAAGGGTCGGCCCTGATGACCTTTGAGGAAAGAAGATTGGTTTCACTAGAGATCTTCTGGTGATTAGAGTTATTATTCCCTGGTATGACCCTCTTTCTCTCCCTTCTTCTCTTCTTACCAAAAGAATTTACAGGGAATGATACAGTGAATCTCATTTTATACAGTATTCTTAGTGTCAAAGTAGGAATAAAAATTTCCTGAGTCATACCTCTAAGTCTCTGAAGCTCTACCTTTACCTGCTGGTAATTAAGACACTTAGCCAAAAAATTTGTAATGTCTCTGTCCATGCAATTCCACCAATATACCTCTTGTAGATCACGATACATCTTAGTGTCACCTAATTGAATAGAATACCAAGATATATAAGCCTCTGTCTATATCCTCTTTCTCAAATTACCCATATTTGGAATACACAAACAACTTTGATAATGATAAAAACCATCTCTCTCTTGGGAGAAAACCTCTACTTCCTGATTTTAGACAATTTCTTTCAACTTAAGCAAAATAGGTCATTATCTTACTTTACCTTAACCTCCATCACAGGACAAGACTCTAAACCATTCTGAATGATAATACCACCATCTACTGACTCTACAAGATGAACCATAACCAAGTAAGCCTATGAAAATCCTTAGCCAATTCTTTCCTTCATTCCTCAACTGTCACATCCCGAGACTATCCCCTAGTCATAACATGGTACTTAGAGTCACAAGTAACCCTAAGCTAACCCATGGTCTGGTATAACACTAAGAATACTATATAAAATGAGATTCACTGAGGGGAAGTTGAAATCTGAATAATATAATAATGTTTAAAATGAATTTCAATACTGAAGTCAAAACTGAAATCTTCTAATAAACCATAAAGCTGAACATACTAGTCTGTCTGTCTGAAAGCTTCTACTAAGACTAGTTGCTGGGACAAGCCCCCAGCTAACTCTAATTGTCTGAAAAGTTAATGTCTGAAATAAGGAAAATAAACATAATTATTGTCCTCAGAAGATGAGGACTCACCACTTTCTGCTGCGTATATAAGTAGGGAACCGTGCTAACCGCCAGCTGGATGCTGAGCGTCCGAACCTATATTAGAAAACAATATAGTGCAAAATAAAGTATGTGGTAAGTACTTTGAATGTACTGAGCCTGTGAGATATGCACTATTCTATAATGGAACTGAACATTAGACTAAGAAATGTAAACTAATGCAATGACCAAGTAAATAAATATGTAACTGATCAATATTTTACTGAATAAACTGAATACAAGGTCAATGGAAGATATGAGTCTGAAACATGGGAGATATTATTAACCAACATACACTATGTGAGCAACATGGAATCCAACCTGTAACCCAAGTTAAGAGGGTGTTCAATCCCATGCTAGGGGTAGATAACCATGATTTTGGCGTGATCGCTCATGAGCCCATTTGGGGCAAAACATAATATCATACCTACAGTGGCATGTAGTTATGGTACTTGGGTTTTGCTAAACCCCAGTCCAACTCGGTGCTAAGTATTATTCCCAACTGAACATAATTGGTAGCTCGATGAGATGACGTAGCTGGATGTCAACCTGAGATGACATATTGATGACAACCTGTCCATAATCATGGATGCTATACCTGACTATCATACTACTGGTGAACTTTTCTTTTATAATAAAACTAATCCACGATCATTGATGGCATTCCGGATACCATACTAATCGGGAACTTACTTCTGGGAAAAAGTGTTCAAGAGCATTGATGGCATATCTGGATGTCATGCATGTCATGTATCTTATTGTTGTGAGCCGAAGCTTCTGATCATGATATGAGAATGTATATGTATATATATATATATATGTGTATGTGTCATATATTTCTGAACACTGTGACTTGTAAGTCTATGGAAGACATAAGGGCTAGAGTAAATGCATAAAAGAACCCTATGAGGATTAAAATTTGGAAGGAAGTTATAAAGCTGGACATGAGCCTTGAATTCTGAATCATTGAGATGCTAATAGTCTAAAGGGTTATTTGGTACGGTGTATAAAAATAGTGCAAAATATGGTGTATTAGTAATGCTTGCATTAGTAATACTGGTGTTAGTTATGCTTGCTTTAGTTACGCTTGCATTTTTCTTATGCAATATTTTTTGGTGTATTAAAATTCACATTAATTGCATAATTTCTATTAAAAAAAATTACAAAAAATACCCTCCATAAATATGGTGGAAAGGATATGGAAAAGATTTTGAGGGATAATCGTGACTTTAACCATACTAGTACATGCATTAGATCCATTGCATTACTAATAACAAGGATTTTCATGCATTAGTAATACACTCCTTAATACCAAATAGAGTGTATAACTAATGCAAGCATTAGTAATGCATAGGATGAAAAAGTATACCAAACAAGGTATTAGTAATACACAAAGCTAATGCATGCATTATTATTTTAATACACTCTACCAAACGACCCCTAATAGTATGTATTATCTGAAAATATAGTTTAGAATATCCTTTGTTGAAAAGTCACTCTTAAGGGTCTGCCAAACTAATAATACTAAAGTTCACTGATTCTGACCTCTAAGACTGAGTGAGAGACACTTTATATGAAGACATCCTAAAACATGTGAAAATGAAGGACTGAGTATTTAATTATCAATGCATGAAATTTTAAGTCTTCTGGTGTTCATAACCCGCCATCTCTGAAGAATGCAACTATTCATGACAATATTGTAATTCGACTTTAATATGGAATTTCATAGCTCAAACCCAAACTCAGGAATTTTTTAATATAATGAGATTTAAGAATCATAAGTATGTAATGATGCTTAAATTTTTGGGAAAACATATATTCATGGACTATTCAGAGCAAGGGATTGAAGGATAATGGATTTCACCCTTTTTCATGGAAACCCTAAACTTGGAGAATGAATTAAACTTGAGGAATAGGTTAACTTTGGGACTCAATGGGTGAAAGGAACCCATTGATGAAATCCCATATACCTAAGAATCAAAACCCTAATGAAACCTTTGAATTTGGAGCTTGAAATTGAAGAACCTTAGTTTTTGCTTGGAGAAGAAAGAAATCGGCTATTTGCTCTGAATCTTCTAAGTGTCGCTTTGTTTTTGAGTTAATGAGGGATTTGGGGTAATTTGGGCTTAATAATTAGCCTTAGGGTAGCTTAAACAACATAGTTCTGGTGTTTAAAGAGTGGGAAAAATCCAAACATCCCTTTAAGAACGTTGTAACAGTGCAGAATAATTCCAACTAACGGTTCGAGTGATGGACCGTCAATCCCTTGACTGAAGGTCACTTGAACGGTCATAAAATGACCAAATTTTAGTCTTATTGGTCAAGCCTGACGACTTGCCTTGACGGATCTTCACTGGGGTGACGGCTCATCACTCGAGTTGTCACACTCTAATAGATAGACACCCTTTGGTAAACTGAGCATAATGTCTTACTCCAATACTGGATTAAGACGAAACTAGATGTGTAGGAAAGAAGACTCAAAGACCTTATATTTGGTGGGTCTTGAGCTCAAAAATACTTCAGAATCTAAATGTTATGATCATTTAAAGTTGACTATAGAAATATTCTTCACAAGAACTCAATTGGTAAGGAAGGTTTCAATTTGGCTATGAGCTAGGAGTTACTTGTGGCCTTAATACTTGTCTAAATCACTTATCATACTATCAAAACATGATTTTTGGTTCTACATGTACTTGAAGCATGGCTTTTACCTTAGCTCAAATTTTTTGGGGTGTTACATCAACATAATCCAAACTACCCATGGACAACCTGCTAAGAGCATCAGGCGCTATATTGGCCTTGCCTAGATGGTAAGGCACACTCATGTCCTAATACTTGAGAATCTCAAGCCACCTCCGCTATCAAAGTTTCAAATCTTTCAAACTGAACATGTAATACAAACTCTTATGATCCGTGAACACATCAACATGAACACCATACAAATAATGACTCTAACAACAGGCACAAGCAAGTTGACCGAAGGGGATCATAGATAAGTTTTTTCATGCCTCGACTCTCCCTCGGTTCGTTAGGAAATCATGGTAGTGCTCTATACTTCTTCACTATTCGTACAGGGAAGGTGGAAGAAATTCAGTCTCTCTTTTTGGGAGCAGAGCAGTCAAACAATGAACCAAACCAAATGATTGTTCGCCCGGGTCAAGGAGATTCGATTTGCTTAGTTGGGTTCTTTGCTTTCTTATTCCACTGATCCTGAGCCAGAGGCCCCCGAAGGAGCCATCATGTTTGAAGATTCAGAAATGCAGAGTCTTGGCAGTTCAAGTGAAAGTTTTTTTAGACTAGTCCCACTAAGGTGGCGAGGAAACTGACTTCCAAGAGAGCAGCTTTCGCCTCGGTAATTACCTAATGAGAGAGAGCCGATGTAAAAGTAGTCCTTTACGCGAGGAAACGCCAGATCTATTTTGATAGATCCATTTTGGCTTTCCTATTCCATAGATCTTCCTTGAAGAACGGAATGGATTGATCTGACATTGGGGAAAAAAAAGAAAGAGATTTTTTGGAGATTCTCAATTCTGCCTTTTTTGATCCCATGTTTTCCGTTGTTCAATAACGGGGACCCCAGCTAAAAATCAGTAACTGCCCGAGAAGGTCAGTGAGGTTCCTGCTATGGTGAAAGATCTTTTCCATGACAACAGTCGCAACTATAAAGGGCGGGGCGGTAAGCTCTCTATCAACAATAGGGGGATATTCATAGTAAAAAACCTTATGGATAAGATTACTCCACAAGGGAATCTACTAATTTTTGGTCAAGCCTAGGCTGGTTTATGGGTTGTCTTTTCTTTGGTTTGAAAAGAGGCATCATTGCAGAGTTCCATTTGGTGGGTGGGTCTAGGGCAAACGAAAGAGATGTGTAGCAGAGGGTAGGTGAGGCATTGTGTCGTCGAACAGAAAGAAATTTGCTATAGAGGACCACGCTTACAAGCAGCCTTTTCCATCGTCTTTCGCTGAATCTTTAAGGCAAATACCACGGTTGCCAACTCGAGGTCATGAGTTGGGTAGTTCTTCTCATGAACCTTAAGCTGTCTGGAAGCATAAACAATGTTCTTACCCTATTACATCAATACATACCTGAGGTCAACTCTAAAAGCATCACAATAGACTACAAACATGTCTGAACCCTCAAGCAGAGTCAAAACAAGAGCAGAAGTGATTCAAGACTTTAACTCCTGAAAGTTATACTCACAAGCTTCATATCACAAAACTTAACCTCTTTCTAAGTCAGTCTGTTCAACAAACCATTAATAGATGATAACCCCTCAACAAACATCCTGTAGTAACCAGTTAAGCCCAAAAAGCTCCTGAGGACTGATGGAGAAATGGGTCTAGGTTAGTTATTTAATGCCTCTATATTTTGAGAGTCTACCTTAACACCCTAACTAGACACAACATGCCCAAGAAATACAACTGACTTCAACCAAAACTCACACTTGCCAAACTTAGCGAACAACTGACGGTTCTTGAGAGTCTACAACACAACTCTCAAATGATCTGCATAGTCCTCCTCACTTAAGGACAAGATGAGCATTTCATCTATGAAGGTAATGATGAATATATCCATGTACTATTTGAATACCCTATTCATCAAGTCCATAAAAGTTACAGGAGCATTCATTAGTCTAAAAGACATAACTACAAATTTATAGCGACCATATCAAGCTTTGAAGGTTGTCTTCGAGGTGTCACATTCCCTATCTCTGAGCTGATGACAACCGAATCTGAGGTCAATCTCAGGGAAACAACTAGCACCCTGAAGTTGGTCAAAGAAGTCATCAATTTTGTGGATGGGATCCTTATTCTTGATTATGACTTTTTTCAACTGACGGTGGCTAATAAACATTCTTAAAGAACCGTCTTTCTTATTCACAAAAATAAATGGAGCACCCCTACAGGGAAATGTTGGGGGTCGGATGAAACCTTTATCTAAGGGTATTTTAACTACTCTTTCAATTCCTTAAGCTCACTAAAGCCATTCTATAAGGAGGAATAGATATGGGATACGTATTTGGAAGAAAAACTATACCAAAATTTATCTCCCATTCAGGAGGGACTCCGGCAGATCCTCAAGAAATTCTTCTGGAAATTTACTAACCACAAGGACTGACTGAAGAGGTGGGGCCTCGAACTTAGAGTCCTTAACCTGAACTAAATTATAGATGTAACCTTGATAAATCTTCTTCCTCGCCTTAAAGTAAGAAATGAAACTACCTATAGGTACTGTAGGACTACCCTTCCACTCTAAGACAAGGTCTTCTGAAAAATGAAATCTTACAACTCTAGTTCTACAGTCGACTTAGGCATAACAGCAGTGTAGCCAATCCATGCCAAGAATAACATCGAAGTCAGTCATATCTAACTCTACTAGATCAGTTGTGGTGACTATATGCAGGATTGAAACTGGGCAATCTTTGTACACCCTTCTAGCTATGATTGACTTACCAACTAGAGTGGAAACAGAAAAGGGTTTTAGGAATTGTTCAGGATTGACTTCTAATTTAAAGGCAAGATATGGGGTTATGAAAAACAAAGTAGATCTTGGGACCACAAAGAAGACACATATTGAAAAAAGACCTGTAACATACCAGTGACTATATTTAGGGAGCTCTCCTGATCCTAGCAGGACAAAAGTGCATAAAAGAGGTTCTGGCACTAACAACCACCTGTATTAAAAGAGGCACCCTACTAAGCTGCGCGAGCAGAAGTAGACTGAGCCCAATTTCCACCATTTCCATGCTTGGTATAGGGATAATTTCTCAGCCTGTGACAAACCTGACTACTGTTGTGACCCAGCTATACACGCAAGTGTACGTGATCGTTCAAGTAATAACGTGTCCCTTTCAAGCCGGATGTCAAACCCACAGGGACTTGTCGTTTAACTATTCACTAGACTAAACTAGTTCTTGATTATTTATTTAAGCGGTGGAATATAGAGATATGATGGTTATAAAGTATAAAATAACTATGAACTAAACTAACATGATTAACTTGGGGTATAAACAATAGAAAGTTGAATTCCCAGGGTCAAGGCATCCTGAACGTCATCTCGAGGGCATGAATACTAATGGTTTAAGCAAATTGAGTTGTCTATCGTGGTTATTGATCACGATGTTGATACTATGATTATATTCGTCTCTAAACTATAACCTTCTATTAGAAATTGAAAACCTAACTACATCATTGAGCGGGGATAGATTTAACCAATTCTAATGCCTTTAAGCTATCTTCCCGTATTTGAACAAGCGCGGTGAATTAGGTACCTCTCGGTCATAACCACATATCAATCTCTTGGAATCCCTTCCTCAAGTAAAGATCATGCTCCTTATATTTCATGTTCTATCTCTCAATTTCTCTCTCGAGCTCCTCTCAAGATAATAGATTTATTTCAATGGTAATTAAGCATTAAAATAGTAAAATCAAAAATATAAGAATAACCAATAAATTGATAAACTTTAGCAAAAACCAATAATATTCAACTCACGAGATTCATGTTCGTCGCCTCAACCCCAAGAATTAGGGATTTTAGCCACTCATAGCTTGCTCTAATAACATAAAATGATAAAAAATTATAAAAAAGAAATAAAAAAAAAAAAAAAAAAGAATTAACCCTAATTTGGATGCCAAAATCGCCCCAAAGTAGTCCAACAAAGATGGAATATTTATGCCCCCTTGATACAATAACCCAAGAGCCCTATTTATAGGCTGGAATTCAGAGAAGAAATTTGGCAAAAAGCGGCCCGGCACGCCCCGAATCGCGCCCCTCTGCTGTCCATACAAACAAATTATTGTTCCAAAGCGGCCCAGCACGCTAGTTGGCGCGCCAGACCCTAAAATTCCGATTTTCATCAACCTTTTTTCCTGGATTCGGGTGAATTCTTCAAGTCCGAATCTTGGGCTTGTCTCTTATCTTTAAGATCCTTTGCTCGTAAGTCCTTCAAGCCTCAATTTCCACTCCAAAAATGCTCCAATTTATCACAAATTCCACCTACAAGGGCCTAGTCATATTTATTAACATAATATCAAATATTCCATCAAAACAATACAAAATACATACTTATTGCTCTCAAAACTAAGGTAAACACTTAAACCTTTGTTCATCCTCGAACAACAACCATACTCAACTCATGGCGACTCTATATTTACTACTACAAGTAAGACACTCAAGCTAGCAATACAACGACCACATGAATTGCAAGCTCCACATTTGGCATGTTATATTACAACTTGAAACATATGAATACTACTCCAAAACTTCCTAGCCTCAAGAATTGACTCTACCAAGTTTGCAAACTCATGCACATTACTCAACAAAGTGATCATATAAGTCACCTATATATCATCAAACATGTGCCCTCACCACAAGAGAGTCACCCACATTCTCTCAAAGATATGCAATTTATCACAATAATGGGTGTAAGAATCAAATTCAGCTCACTCTCACAAGGAATTCACATGTCACATAAGATGAACCATAAGCTTGCCCTTAGTGTAGTACTCCACTAGTATCAGAATGTCAAAGCTCAAGATCAAGTAGGACTTTAAGGGTTATAATGTAGGCTAAGGGACGGGTAGGAACTATTTTGTCAAGAATAGTGACTATCTTTCCTAAGCGCTTTAATACACTACAATTTATATTAAGATCACCTCCAACCAACCTATTTTTCACCACTTTTATCTTCCCAACTCTCTTTTGTTTTTCCCCATCTCTTTAAGCTAGCTTACACATATTAGGCAAGGAATATTTGCTATCAACACATGATTCACTTCTTTTGGTCAATTTTTTTCTTTTCATTCCATTACTCCCTACCAACAACACATAAACTTTTTCACACACCAAAAGCTATTTACTTAGGGCTTCAACTTCACTTTTCCTTGTTCAATTTTTACACTCCTTAACATCTTCATTTCTCAGCTAAAGCGCTTAGGAGTTTTGGATCAAATTTTGGTTAATTGAAAGAAAAGGATTAAGTTACATATAAGGCTACCAAAGAATAGGCTAAAAGCTCAACGGGACTAACTAAGATCATGCAAAAAAGGTAGATAAAGTAGGTATAAAACATGGATCAAAGAAATGCCTATATCATCTCCTAAACTCAACACCCTTTATTTCGCTTTGCAAACACACCGTGCAAGTTCTAGATATCAATATGCACATGGAATAACACAAAAACCTCACTCACACATGGCACATGTCTAAATCAAGATGGATCCCTATAGACTCTCAACCAAGCAATAGCAAGAATTCAATATTAAGCCAACATCACAAAAGAGTCAAACAAATGAGCCTAGGTGTCTCAACAATAGTCATTCAATTCACTACACATGCTTCAACATTCAAAACCAACTTGCAGCATGCAATCATGCGTAGCATCTGATTAGAGCATCTCTAAAATTTTAAAATTACTCCTAAAAATAAAAAGGATACTGGGTTCAAAGGGCTTCCCCTCGGAAAAGAACCGAAAAGAAAAACTGAGGGGTGGATGAAGTGTGCTCCTAAATAAAACTAAAATTACTAAAAGAAAATCTTTTTGTATTTTTCAAATTTTCAGCAACATAAGCAAAAAAACAAATAACCAAAAGACTCTTATAGCACACTCCACCCTAACCAAATCGAAAGATTTCCCACCCCACGCTTAAAATCATACTTTGTCCCCAAAGTATAATTCAAAGAATAAAGAAAGAGAAATGCTCCCTGAGGCCTCTAGGCCTAGCTAGTAGCATCTTATCCATCAAAGAGGTTCGGAGGACCCCACACTTAGTTTTTCCCATGCTCCTTAGCTTAGATTTTTGGGTATTCAGACTTCACCTAATCTACAAAACAAAACAAACAAAAACAAGGACAAAGGTGATACTAATAAAAAAAATAAAAAAAAATATACTTACTAAACGTTGGGGTGCCTCCCACAAGCGCCTAATTTAACGTCGCGGCACGACCCATCAACTTTTTCCTCCACCTTGAGGATATAAATTCCACCCCCAACATCACATCCATCTTTTTGCTTCGCTAATAGGGTGGTGGTGCACATATGAAGGGACCAAGTGATGGAGGGTGCATGCTAAATCGCTTAGCCCTGAGGTGAGGCATGTTGTTTTGTTGCTTGTCTGGTGCAAATTTAAGAATGTAGGATTCTTGTTTCTCATCTACACAATCCTCCACTAGTTCAGGTGACTCAAAATACATGTCATCATCTAAAAATAATGTTGAAAAATGCTTTGAATGAGATCCAATACGTCCCACTTTTCCACTTGCACTAGCTGCAACATGCTCACATTTATACTCCCTCTCAACGTCAACCTCAATTAAAGAATGATAGTCGAATTATTGACATTATTCTTCTTTCTCCACAGAATGGCTAGTCTCCGCAACTATTGGTGATTGGACATCAGACATCTCAATCTTTTTCATCAACTGAACATTCAAGTCACGGATATCTAAACCAAATTGAGCTATCTCTGAAATAAGCTCATCTCTCCCCCTTCTTAATTGGTTTTCCATGGTTGTGAGACTATCCCGGAGATACTCATGAATTTTTAATTGATTTGCTTGCTCCATTACCCATTCCTGGCTCACTATGTCTTCTTTATCACAACTTTCTTCTACTAGTGTCTCCCTTTCTTCATCAATCTGGGGTTCTTTTGATAAGACTGTAACTTGCTAATCAACACAAGTTTCAGCCCTAGCCTATAACTTTGTGACTTAGGACTGTATCTTCTCGGTGGCTTCCCTCATTCTCTTCGTGTCTTCCATTTGTTGTGTATGCATCTCCATTACTCGCTTCAGCGTATCCATAAGGTGAGCCTCATGTTCTGCCTCATTAGATCCATTAGCCCTACCAACATCACAAATAACAAACTGATCATAATAGAGGTTCAGGGGAGGGGAATAATAGTTTGGACAGTCACTCCAATGTCTATCATGACCACCACACATCTGACATCTGTTCAATTCAAAAGATTGGGCAGCTGCGCACAGCCCTCTCTCTTGAACATCCTAACAATTACCATCCAAGTGTGGTCCTCCACTAAAACAACACGAATTTTCATCATTTAATCACCATCTATCCCAGGCTGACATATCAACAAGAGTGGTAGAAAAGTAAAACAAAATTTTGTACAAAAATAAATTATATACAACTTAAACAAATAAAAAGAAAAAGTCCAATCTAGATAAACAATTAAAACCGAAGTCCCCGGCAACGACGCCAAAAACATGTTGCGACCCAGCTATACACGCAAGTGTACGTGATCGTTCAAGTAATAAAGTGGCCCTTTCAAGCCGAATGTCGAACCCACAAGGACTTGTCGTTTAACTATTTACTAGACTAAACTAGTTCTTGATTATTTATTTAAGCGGTGGAATATAGAAATATGATGGTTATAAAGTATAAAATAACTATGAACTAAACTAACATGATTAACTTGGGGTATAAACAATAGCAAGTTGAATTCCCAGGGTCAAGGCATCCTGAACGTCATCTCGAGCGCATGAATACTAATGGTTTAAGCAAATTAAGCTATCTATCGTGGTTATTGATCATGAGGTTGATACTATAATTATATTCGTCTCCAAACTATAACCTTCTATTTGAAATTGGAAACCTAACTACATCATTAAGCAGGGATAGATTTAACCAATTCTAACGCCTTTAAGCTATCTTCTCATATTTGAACAAGCACAGCGAATTAGGTACCTCTCGGTCCTAACCACATATCAATCTCTTGGAATCTCTTCCTTAAGTAAAGATCACGCTCCTTATATTCCATGTTCTATCTCTCAATTTCTCTCTCGAGCTCCTCTCAAGACAATAGATTTATTTCAATGGTAATTAAGCATTAAAATAGTAAAATCAAAAATATAAGAATAACCAATAAATTGATAAACTTATGAAAAAACCAATAATATTCAACTCACGAGATTCATGTTCGTCGCCTCAACCCCAAGAATTAGGGATTTTAGCCACTCATAGCTTGCTCTAATAACATAAATTGATAAGAAATTATAAAAAAGAAATAAAAATAAAAAAGAAGAAGAATTAACCCTAATTTGGATGCCAAAATTGCCCCAAAGTAGTCCAACAAAGATGGAATATTTATGCCCCCTTGATACAATAACCCAAGAGCCATATTTATAGGCTGGAATTCAGAGAAGAAATTTGGCAAAAAGCGGCCCGACACGCTACAAAATGCGCCCGACACTTAGCCAAATTTCTGCCTCTGAAAATTTGTGCAAAAGCGGCCCGGCACGCCCCGAATCGCGCCCCTCTGCTGTCCATACAAACAAAATATTGTTCCAAAGCGGCCCGGCACGCCGACCCTAAAATTCTGATTTTCATCTTTTTTTCGACCTTTCTTCGTGGATTAGGGTGGATTTTTCAAGTACAAATCTTGGGCTTGTCACTTATATTCAAGATCCTTTGCTCGTAAGTCCTTCAAGCCTCAATTTCCACTCCAAAAATGCTCCAATTTATCACAAATTCCACCTACAAGGGTCTAATCATATTTATTAACACAATATCAAATATTCCATCAAAACAATACAAAACACATACTTATTGCTCTCAAAACTAAGGTAAATATGGTTTGAAGACGACAATAAGGTGTATAAATTCAACTTAGATCAACCACACTCAAAGCATCCTTCTTTTCTATAGAGGCACTCTCCTAGGTGGTTCTTACCACACTTGTTGCAAGTGGGATAGGAATTTCCCTTTGCAACACTACCTTGTGAATACAAACCTGATACCCTACACTTCTGATTATAACAGGGTCCAAGTACTCGAGATGGAGCATTGGTTGATTAGGGTGCTGGTGTTGATGATTTCTGTTGGAAAGAAGGCCGGTTTCCACTACTAAACCTTTGCTGATTATACTCAAAATTACTTGTTCAAGCCCTCTTATTCTCCCTTTCTTTCCTTTAACTTCTTTTTCTCAATTTGTTGGGCATGAGTCATTAACTTGGAGATATCCATATCTTCAATCAACATGGATGTCTGGCATTCCTCTTTCACCGGGTCTTAAACCCCGAACACGAACTTACTCATCTTGTCCCTTGCCTTAGCCACTATCTGTGGAGTATAACTGGATAAACTGAAGACCATACTCTTTCACAGACATTAATCCTTGTTTTAAGTTCATAAACTCCTCGGCTTTTGCCTCCCTCAACTCTCTTAGAAAGAACCGATCAAGAAAGGCATCCACAAAATCATTCCCAACTGCAGGGGCCACATTTCTGCCATGACAGTCCTTTCATCAATGAAGTTTTGAGTATCCTCATCCACCTTCAAACTAAAAACTCTGGTAAAATCTCTAATTCTAGCAGCGGTTGAGTTTCCATTAGGATTTACAATGGCTACTGCCTATTGATTCACTTGAGCAGTCATGGACTGTGCCAACATCTGTATCGCAGTATGAAACTCTGTATTAGTGACATCATTATTCACTAGGGCAGGTGGGTTCGCATTCTGACCGTTTCCCCGTCCGTTGTTTTTGCATGGAGGCATTATCTGAAAACACATAGAACACCAATTATATAGGAGTAAGTAGAGTTAAACTCTATAGCACGATAATGAACACTAAAGAAGGGATATTTTCCTAAAATGTCTCATAGTCTCTCCCTCATAAGTGTGACGCTTCAATCAGACACTACTCAGTCTTCCATGATAGCATCATAGTATATCTATATACTATCATGGTATCATAGAGTATTACTTTAATCCTTTAATAAGACTCCTTAGTCCCCCACGATACCTACAATATATTTATATATTGTCATGGTATCATGAAGTAGTGCTTTAGTCCTTTAATGAGACATTCTTCAATCATTTTTTATTATTTCCTATTGTGATTTATTTATTAGTTTTTTTTTTGTATTGTTATTAGCCTAAAAATAATTAGATGATATTATTATCTTTATATTTTATCTTATCATTAAGAAATGTATTTTTAAAAAAAAGATAATCTAACCAAAAAAGAAAAAAAAAAAGCCAGTAAGAGAAAATAAAAAATTAAAAAATTAATACTTTTAAATTCCTGGTTCATAATTGTAATTTGTTACATTACTCTATTAACTATGTGAGAACAAAAGTTTTTAAAAAATTTTGTTCAAAGGCGGTTCAATTACTAATTTATACTAATACTGAATTAATTAAATATAAATTAAAAAAAATTAAAAACAAAAAGAGTTAAATAAAAGGAAATGACTATTATTTTAATTTTATTTAATAAAGAAGAGGAAAGGGGAAGAAAGAGACTCACCATGTCCCAAAA
The DNA here is from genome assembly GCA_031232105.1 of Capsicum rhomboideum. NCBI lineage: Eukaryota > Viridiplantae > Streptophyta > Magnoliopsida > Solanales > Solanaceae > Capsicum > Capsicum rhomboideum. The sequence goes on along the minus strand of CP124712.1, from coordinate 47,994,535 downwards.
AAGGAAAACAAAACTAAAAGGAGTAGAAAGGGACCCAAACATGGTAATTAATTCATCAGAAATTTGCATGCTAAAACTAGTGGGTAGTGCGGGTAAATATTTATTGGCGCATAGGTATTCCCAAAATTAGTATGGGAAGGGATAATTTGATGTAATTAGTTTTCTTGTAAGGTCTTTTTTATGCACTTTTTCCCTAAATAAAATAGAAAGCTTGATAAAATAACAATAACAATCTTTCTTCCCGTATTAATTAGTACCCATAGGTAAGAGTGGCAGCCGGACTAGACTTGTCCGTTGCGGACCGCATCCGGCGTCGGTTTCGGTTCCGGTAACCGTTTCCGATAAGTCCGGTTTAGGACCGGTACCGACACCTACCGGTACACGGTGCAGAATGGGGTTGTTTAACCGGTTGTCCGGTTTGGTTCCGGTCCGATTGACCGGTTAAACGGTAAGAAATTAAAAAAAAAAAAACTAATATTACCGTTGGGAGCCTTTAGTGGGCCCCCCAACGGCTAGTTCCACCCCACCCCAGTTGTCTCCAGCCCCCCACCTCATATGTCCCTATAAATACCCACTCTTTCCCCTAATTTTCCCACAAATTCTCAAAAACTCTCTATTACTAATCACTCTCTAGTACTCTCTATAATATTGTGTATTTTGTTAATTGAAGGAATTTTTTTTGAAGCAAGCTTCAATTTTCATCTCTCAATTCCGACTTTTTGGTTATATAAGTCTGTTTTTACGCAGACGTTCGGTACATTCGTTCCAACTTTCATCTCCTTATTTGTTTAATTACTATTAATTTTTCATTATATTTATATTATTTGTTTTTATATTTTTATCTTTCTTTTTTTCATATTAAAATATGGATGCAGGTAAAAAAGGTAGTGGTAAGAAATCATTTTTTAGTCAGACTTAAAAAATTTTGGGTAAAAAAGATAAGGGTGCTAGTAGTAGTAGAGGTGGGGGTGAAGGTAGTTCTAAATCGTTGCCACCTAGATTTAGAATTAATAACGATGATTTTAATCATTTTGATGATACTTCTTTTGAACGTCCTTGTGCTATTGATATTGCTTCCGGTAATGTAGAAGACCATGAGGCCATAGATAGATGTTTTGGTAATTATTTTGAAGACGTAGAGGAAGAGGAAGATGTAGAAGAACAAAAGTTAGAAGATACCCCTACTCCTACTAGTCCGGCTACGGAATTATCGGAACAACATGAAGTAGAAAATTTACCTATATTTAATAGAGTAGGAAAAATAGAACGAAGTAAGAGATCATTAGTTTGGAAACTTATGACCTAAAATAAGGAGAAAACTACTGCAACTTGCAATAAATGTAAGAAAGTGATCAAACATTTGACTGGGGGATCGCAGGGTGGGACAGGAATGCTAACTAGACATTTAAGAACTTGTGTTCCTGAATATGTTCGTCTAGAAGCTATCGCTAAGGCTAAAAAAAATGGTACACCCTTTCCCGATACTAACTAGTCTGTCGGAAGTTCTAACATGGTCCAGAATATTTTAGATTAGAGTAACCCGGCTAGCCCAAGCACATCACTCACATATAGTCAGGATAGAGATCGTGAAGAATTAGCTAAAATGGTTGCAGTTTGTGGTTTGCCTTTTAGTTTTGGTGAACATCCCGATTTTATTCATTATATTCGAAAAGTGTATAATCCTGATTTTTGAGATTTTTCAAGAAATACAATTAAAGCTGATATTTTTAAATATCAACGTGAACATTGTCATTTTCTTAGTTGCTATTTTTCTTATTTTGATGGTAAAGTATCTATCACTTCTGATATGGGTGCAAGTCCTAATGTTAATGATTATTTTACTATTACTACTCATTGGATTGATCATCACTGGAACATGCAAAAAAGAATTATAGGCTATAAATATGCTGAAGACAGGAAAACTGGCAGTTATATTGCTTGTTTGACAGGAGAGATTTTACATTATTTTTGTCATTGTGATACGATAATGGGTGTCACATTATATAATGCTTCTGCTAATTTAAAAGCTGTTGATTTTTTAAAACCCAAACTTTGCCCAATTGATACGGATGCTTTTCATGTTAAGTGCAATGCGCATATTTATAATTTAATAGTGATGGATGGTATTAATGTATTTGGTGATTCTTGTGTTAGAATTCGAGTTGCTTGTGCATAGGTTTTTAAAGCTAAAATAAGGTCTAGAATTAGAGAATTTGAAAAAACTTGTATTTTATTTGAAATGCCATTTAGAAAAATTTCAAAAGAAGTGACTACTAGATGGAATTCTTTATTTGAAATGCTTATTGTTGCTATTGATTATCATGCGCCTTTATAAATGCTTTATAATAAACATCATTCGGATCTGAGATTTAGAATCACCGACAAGGATTGGAAAGAATGCGAAGAACTTATTAAATTTCTGAGAATTTTTTATAGTGCTACAAATATTATATCTGGTCAATATTATCCTACTATTTCTTCAGCTTTAGTAAATGTTTGTGCTATTTCATCTGAATTTGTTAAATATAAAGATCGTGAACATTTTAAAGTTACGGTTACATATATGATTGAAAAATTTTAAAAATATTTTTTTTCTATTCCTCAAATATTTTTGACTTCTACTTTGTTCAACCCAACGTACAAAGAACATGGTGTTAAAAAAATAATTGAAAATATTTATAAAAATTTAGAAATTACAAGTGATGAAGTTTCATCTGTTGAATCGTGTAAATATAGTATATTAACTAAAGCTAGACATTTGTATGACATTTATAGAGACAAACTACTAAATGATGAACCGTCTGAACCTCCATGTCGTAGGGCTAGATTTAATGATTTTGATGAAATTATGGATGAAGAACTTGGTCTTGATTCTGCTAACAATAATGATTTTGATCAATATATTAATTAGGCACGGGAAAATATTAGGGATGAAAATGGAGATCCTCAACTTTTAACTTGGTGGAAGAACCAGACAAAACAATTTCCATATCTTTCAAGGGTGGTTCGGGATGTGTTAGCTATGCATGCATTTTCAGTAGCTTCGGAGCAAGCTTTCAGCGCAGGGAGATTTTTCATTGGAGACCATAGGTATTCGTTAGCAAATGGTAGTTTGAAAATATCAGTGTTGTTCAGAGATTGGATCAACGCAGAGCGAAGGAATGCTAGACTACCAAATTTATCGCATCAGGCTGAAATAGAATAGATAAAGCACTTGGAGAAAATAGTGATGATGGCATGGAAGCAATGGATGAAGAAAATCAAATACAAATTCCGGATCATGTTTCCAAGAAATTGATAGATAAGTTACGTAAAACATATTTTGGAAATTATAGATATTAGTATAATAATCGAGACTTAGTTGAAACAGAACTCTTCCTAGAAGGTGGCTGCGTAGATTAGATGCTCTTCTAATATTTGTAATACATGTACTTCTTTATTGATTTGAATAAAATTATAGACTATTCTCCTTCATTTTCTTTTTAAATTTGTCTTTTATTTAAACTTTAAGAATTCAAAAAAATAATAATTAAACTTTAAGTTATAAACCTAAATTTAAACTTTAAAGATGAAAATTTAAATTTAAACTTTAAAGTTGAAAATTTAAATTTAAACTTGAAAGTTGAAAATTTACATTTTAACTTTAAAAAAAATCAAAGTTAAAAATTTAAACGTAAACTTTAAATTTGAAAATTAAAGTTTTCAAAAAGATGTTTTAAAACTTAATAAAATTTGAAAACTAATTTAAATTCAAACAAAAAAACAATTTTAAAAAAATTTATTAAAAATTTCTTTTGATTTTGAATTTAAATTATAAATTAAAAGTTTAAAAAAAAAAAAAAAAAAAATTGGGCGGAACCGGAATCCGGTCCGGCCCACCAACGTCAGGTTAATAGCGGACCGATTCGGATAAACATATTTTTTTCGGGATGCCCGGTCCGGTAGGCCCGTTTCCAGACCAACTCCGATCACTGTCCATCGGTAACGGTTCGGAAACGCGGATCGTCCGTTCCGACAAGCCCAATCCGGTCCGTTGCCACTCCTACCCACAAGTCAGCCACAGTCCTTTTGTTAGTATGGATGCCATAAGAAGTGTTATGAGAAGAAAATTTCACAATTGCAATGGCAAGCATTAAGGGTGCATAGTAGACTCCATCGGTCACCCAATTATTGAAAATTTATCTAAATTTGGCTTGTAAAAATTACATGACATTTTATTTAGGAGTAAATATCTTAAAAAATCACTCAAGTACGTGAAACTAGTTAACAAAATCACTAAACTTAGTTTTGTATCAATAAAGTCACTCAACTTCTAGTCTTATATTAATAAAGTCATTCACCTTGTGACTTTTCTCTTGCAAAATCACTCTACAAGATTTATTATAAAAAATTCTAATTTAAAAAAAATAATTAATTTTTTATGTGATTTAAACATGATCCCCGCTCATGAATAATAAAATTTTAAAAGGCTCAATATCAAAAATTAAACCCACCCACAAGTCTAACAGATCAAATTATCAAAGTTTGCCAAATATCAAAAGCTTTCTTCTTACGAAATCACACTAATGGATTGTCAACTTGACAAAAATAAATTAATTTTTTCGTCATATAGACATTAATCTCACAAATAATATTAAAAGACTCAATATGAAAAATTGTAATCTCAAAACCAATAAATTTTCACATTAGTGATATTTAATCTTAGTTAATATGAAAATTATAATATTTCTTTAACTGTTATTTTCTTTGTACAAGTTGCTTTAACTATGATAGTGCTGCTACGACCTATTATCATTGCCTCACAAAATAATTAAAAGGAAAAAAAAGTAATTATCTCAAGTCACAATTTTACGAAATATGTTTATATAAAATACGAATTTTATTTTTTATTTGAATAACTTATTCATCAAAGAGGTTTCTTTTCAAACTCGATTTTTTTAAAACTAACTTTCAATTCATTCCTAAGTTTTAAATATTAAGGACGTGATTAATATAATTAAAATCTTACTAAAGTTTTAAATTATTAAATATTAGAAGTTCTTACCTAATTCAAATAAGAAACCCTTAATGTCCAAAATAATTTTGAACAAAAACATTTATGCAAAAATTTACCGCATTTCATTTGAAACTAGAATAAAAAAAGGTCATATATACCCTCGAACTATTAAAAATGGTACGTAAATACCCTCCGTTATACTATTGGGTTATTTGTACCCTTGCCGTCTAACTTTGGGTACGTATATATCCCCGAACTATTAAAAATGGTATGTATATACCCTTCAGTTAGACGGCATGCGCCATGTGTCCTCATCCGAAAGAAATTAACCCATTCTCCCTTAACAATTTATCCCCTAACCTATCAGCGAAATGTTCTACGGTCGAAGTTTGAAGCGTGTTTCGCCCACGCCTATTTCTTGGCGAACCAAAATTAATGCGGTCAGAGAATATTTCTTTAGGATGAGGACACGTGGGTGAAACTCACTTCCGACTCTGGCCGTTGAACATTTCCTCGGCAGGTCAGGGGATATATTGCTAAGAGAAAATGGGTTAGTTTCTTTCGAATGAGGACACGTGGCGCGCACCATCTAACTGGAGGGTATATATGTATCATTTTCAATAGTTCGGAGGTATATACGTACCCAAAGTAAGACGACAAGGGTACAAAGAAGCCAAAAATATAGTGAAGGGCATTTACGTATCATTTTCAATAGTTCGGGAGAATATATGACCTTTTTCCAAACTAAAATATGTTATGAATATTGACACTATTTTATTAATCTAATGTTTTGAGTTATGAAGTATAGAAATTGATATTCACCAGGAATTAGAATATGTCATCAAAGATTAATATGGAGTATCATTTTATTGAAATGGTAATTAAATTATTTTTCTTAAACATTAAACACAAGTTTTATTTCTGAGCAATATATGGTGCACAATTTAATTTATTAAAGCATATTCAAGCAGTAATAAAAAAACGATAATTTTGTTGAAATATTTGTCTTAAAACTAATGTGTATTTGATTTATGGGAATATTTATTATTATGAGAATTTGAATTGATATTTTGATATGATAGATTTACGAGTGGATCAGGGCTTTGATATTGGGTATTTTGATATTTTATTATTTATGGGGTTTATATTTATATGACATAAAAATTAATTTATTTTGTCAAATTAAAACTTTTTATGACAAATCTTGTAGAGTGGTTTTGTAAGAGAAAAGTCATAAGTTGAGTGACTTTATTAATACAAAACTAGAAGTTTAGGGATTTTATTGATACATACCTAAGTTCAGTGACTTTGCTAAGTAACTTCATATACTTGAGTGACCTTTTGAGATATTTACTCTTTATTTAGTCGACATGGACATTTTTTTCTTCTGAATCTACATGAAATTATTGACTCTTGTCACTTAAAACTAATTCAACCTGTTCCAATCCATCTTCTCGGGGTTATAAGTTCTGGACGTGACATTGTAAAACAGAACCCCCCACCCCATAATTATACAATGATAAGGCTTTAGCAAATATTAAATTTAATTGGTACTGCTGCCTTTGTTCTAAGCTAGTTTTTGTTGATCCAGAAAGCATGTTGTACTCGCTTTACATTTTATAAAAAATGGACAAAGAACAGTGTATAACACACGGTCTTTCTTAATATAAGAGTGAAGGCGCTAATTTTACATGAAGAGGATTATTGTTTGGATTTTTGGTTTGGGTAGCAGCAGGTTGAATTTAAGTGATAAGAGTGAATAATTCCATGTGACTGAGGAAAAAAAAAAGAAGGAAAATCCATGTGGAGTAAATAAAATGCCACAATTTTTTGTTGACCAAATTCATAAAACTCTTTGAGAGTGTCTTTTGAAGTGATATTTCTTTTCTACTGTATAGAAAAGCCAGTAAGAGGACGACTAAGGACAGTTTAGAAAATTTAACTCCATCTAAAGGCAAAACGGTACTTATATTTAAAAGCAATAAAAATGGAATCTAGAACAATCTGCTCTTTCTAGACCAAACATAAACTTTTAGAACTCTAAACAATAGCTCTTCTCTTCATCTTCTAATCCGATTCCATAAGGTATGTCTTCCTTTCCTCAATTTCTCTCATTTCTATTCTCTTTCAGTTCTTTTCCAAATCCTCTTCTTTTCTGTTTTTTCCTCAAGATGAATGTATTCCTTCTAGAGTTTAATCTGCACTTTTGGGGTTAGATTGGAACTCTTTAGCAGTAATAATGGATTTCCTCCAGATATTGTTCTTATTTTTCCAAAATCATCTCTTTCATTTATTCCTTTCCATAGTACTACTTTCAACAGCATATCTTTGAGTTCTCTTCATCTTCTCATCTGGGTGTTGCAATTTCAGTTTAGTTTTTCTCTCAATTTTTGTCCCAGGCTTCTTCTAGTTATCGTCAGATTTTTCTATTTGATGGCTTAAATCCACAGCTGATGTCGTCTGTATTATTGTTTACAACTTCTATTTTATGCAAGTAGAAAATATAGAGAATTTATAGTACTTTTATCTTTAATTTTATTTGGTATAATGTTGGCCGGAGCAGAATTTAAATGGAGAAACTTGATCAATGAGGATTCATACAGCCGACTCAATTTGTTTGTGACTAAGACATATTAGTTGTTGTAGATAACTGCAACATTGTCGATTCGACTTGTTTGGGACTAGATGTAGTAGTTGACGCAAATCACTGCAACACTGTTACTTCTTATCATCAGGATATTTGTTGTTGTTATCTAAAAATATAATATGTGGGCTGTGATTGACCCAATAAAATAATGATACATCAACTCATAATACTAATTTTTCAAACCTTTTGATATAACTTGGATCGATACTTGAAATATATACAACAACAACAACATACCCAGTGTATTCCCACCATGTGGGGTCTGGGGAGGGTAAAGTGTACGCAGTCCATACCACTACCTCAGATGAAGTAGAGAGGCTGTTTCAGATAGACCCCCGGCTTAGAACAGATAACAATAGCAAACAAAAGTCATAAAAACGAACAAAAAGAAGAGATAACACATCGCTATATACTAAAAGAGGCAAGACACCCACAAAGTATCACTATAGACTATTTATTCAAAGTTACAAACATCTCCAAAACAACACGAACAAGAATATGCCAAAGAAACAACAGGCACAGAAACAAACAAACACTCTTTCCTACAAATACAGACTCCTTCCTACCCACTAACCCTCTACCCTAATACGCATCCTTCACATCTTCCTATCAAGGGTCATGTCCTCTGTAAGTTGTAACTGCATCATGTCATTCCTAATTACCTCCATCCAATATTTCTTCGGCCTACCTCTACTCCGCCTAAAACCATCCACAGCCAACCTTTCACACCTCCTTACTGGAGCATCCGTGCACCTCCTCGTCACATGTCCGAACCAATGCAACCTCACTTCCCGCATCTTATCCTCCACCGAAGCCACTCCCAACTTTTCTTGAATAATCTCATTTCTAACCCTATCCTTCCTGGTAAGTCCACATATTCATCGCAACATCCTCATCTCCGCTACCTTCAATTTTTGGATGTGGGAGTTTTTAACTGGACAACACTCTGCCCATATAACATAGCCGGGCGGACGACCCCTCTGTAGAACTTACCTTTAAACTTTGGAGGCACCTTCTTATCACACAGAACTCCTGAAGTGAGCCTCTATTTCAACCACCCTTCACCAATACGGAGCGAGACATCCTCGTCAATCTGGCCCTTCCTTTGAATCATAGACCCTAGATATTTGAAACTCCCCCTCTTTTGAATGGCCTGAGAATCCATCTTCACTACCACATCTTCCTCGTGCGTCGAATCGCTAAACTTACATTCCAAGTATTTAGGTGAAAGTTTTTGGATTTTGCAACTTTCAAAAGAAGTGCAGTGTCATTCTTCAATGCAAAGAAATTAGAAATTGTTGTCTTGTCTTGTGATGGGCTAGAGCACGTACTGGTTTGGCCACAATTGTAAAGGGATTGTCAAAAATGAGAAGGCTCAGAGACATGTTCGGTAACATTGGCTAAAAGTTATACATTGACTAACTCTTTCTTATATCCTTTATTCTAAGTAGCATTAAATTTTTATATCTACTCTTCCCCGAAATAATGAATTACTGTTAATTTAGTTGGACTGATTTAGAGTAAAGTTTTTCCATACTTTCTTGTGATGACATTGGTAAATGTACTGATGGTTTGCATTCTACTGTGTTATATATGCTTCTATAGCTAGAGTAGAAACTATAGAGAGACAGTAGGATGATATTTATTGTGGAGAGGATTGAAGGAAGAGTCTAAAGCAATTCACCATGCTTAAGATGCAGGATCATGCAAGAACCTATGAAAGAAGATAATCTATTTTAACCTCTGAGGCTCTCCAATCAAAATGACTGATTGATAGAGTTTGTATGTAGTGATTTGTTCTGCAATATAGCCGGTAAAGCTAGAGCATTATTGTAACTTTACTCAATGATATTTCCATTACAACCATGACGCTAGAAGTATCCTTCTCTCTCGTACTTACTTGCACAGAGACTAAAGGCGTCTTTTCATTCTTGAAACTTTTGGAATGCAGAAAATACTGTCACTTTTCTTCATCCTTTCAACAGGCTTACAAGTTTTGATTTTTTTCTTTTAATGATTTTTACTAACTATTTTGTTTATTTTCCTTTCGTCTTCTGCTTTTTGTTTTTTGCTTTTTCAAGTTCTCTTCAAATTTTTTATTTTTATGGCTCAATTTCATGGTTGTTGAAGCTGAAGGATATGCTGAACTCTTAGTTAAAACAGATAATGATAGTAATTACACTTTCCTTTGAATTCTTTTCAAATTTCGGAATGTCTTTTTAGATTCTATTCGTATTCGATTTGATTGATTTCTTTTATCATTTCCAGCCAGGAAAGAAGTCACTTTTTGTTTCCATCTCCTATCAAGTTCTTCCATTTCCATCTTTTGGACCTATTTGTGGAGGTATGCTCTGATAATTTGATGTTAATACTTGAGTTCTTGAACTAATTTTTATGTCGGTGACTTATTCGTATGTTCATTGAGTGCTATATTCAGCTACAGGCCAACGCCTAGTGCCAATTTTTCAGCAAAAATAAATAAATCTCTAAAAATATATAATTGTTTAATTTAGCTTTTTGCTCTTTGTTAATCAGTATTAATCTCAATAACTTAAGATTTTTTTGCAGTTTGTTACTTGTCCATTTATAAATGCTTGCTAGGGAATGTTGTTTTATCACAAATACAACAATCTCAGATATATGATAGAATGAAGTGATGCTCAATAGAAAATTTGGGCTCCCTTTGTTTTCAAGTTTTTATTTTTCTTCCGGGCTCATTCAGGTATAGTGTTAATATTTTTTATTTTTACGTTCATGATAAATTTTATGTTTGTTCTAGATAAATGATTATGTTTATTATTGTTGTAGTTTGTTGTTGAACTGTATAGCTTAGTAGTTTCTAATTACAAATGTTTTACCTAATTTGATGCATATTCATGTATGAACAACAAGTAATATGTTTCACATTAATGTATAAGCACAAAATTATATATATATATATATATATATATATATTTAATCTAGCCTTAGAATACAAGGCATACGCACAATATTACAACATAAGCACGGGATCTCACAAGTTTTGTGGTTCAAAAAGAAAGTTGGTAGTCAACCCAGTTGTGCTTTTTGTTATATGTTGAACACCATTCAGTTAGTGAAAAGGGGTTGTATTTTAATGTTCGAACTTATTAATCGTTAACCACCAGTTCATTTAAAATAAGCAAGTATATGTTTTTCTAGGATTGAAGATTATTGTTACTGTTAAGATTTTACAATGAGTATCTTAACTTCAACGCATAGTCGTTCATTCTATTTTTGAAATCTTTTGTACTACAGTTCATGTTGTTGTTTTCTTCTTCACCCTTCTCTAATTTGCTCTTCACCCTTATCTGTAGAGATGGACTACAAAATGACAAGACCCATTACTATTGAGTCTGAGCTTATCAAATTTTTAAGGTACCAGTGTTTAAAAAATATTGAAAAGGAGGTCTTATTTTTTAGAAAAAATGCACGAATCTACAATAAAGTACAGGTGTGTTCTAATACTTGATTGTTCTAGGCTAAAAAGACATTGATTCACAATGCATTTTATATTAGTCATTCCCTCATGTATCGATTTGTTTCTATTTGGTCTCCATGTAATCATTTCAAAAATTGAACCATCCGACATTATTAAAAAATTTTGGAGATTTTCAAGGAAGACAATGAGCTTTTTGTCAATTTTGAGTTTTAATTAAAAAGAATGTGTCCATTGTGATATGTTTTTCGTCTTGACATTGATCATATTTATTTTCATAGCATTGTAGATAGCTAGTTAAATACTTAGATCAAATGGAGCTAAACTTGCTTCTAGGAATATCGATAATTCATTTATCCTAAAAGACGTTTGTAAGCTTTGTAATTATTTCGTTTTCCATGGACTTTTCCTTCTCTTGGTAAAAAAGCACTGCAATTTAAGGGATTTCAGGCTGAAGGATCCATGAAATTCTCAAGAAAGTAAATGCCAATTTTGTTGAGTAAGATTTTTTACTTGAACAATAATTTCATTGAAATTTTCATATGCAAAAGGAGCTTAATTTTGATTAGTTTGGTGATTGATCATTGCAAACTTGATTCTGAAAATCTCAGTGACATAACATCGATAATGATCATAGAAGCTAGAAAAATGCATCAAGGAACATCCCAATATGTGGAAAAAGACTATTGACGACATTGAAATAGCCAATTATTCATGATCATCATACTAAACTGATTATTAATATTTCCATCATTCTATATTTGCAAGTTCTTTCTTTATGAAGTACAGACAAATATGTTGTCACAGGGAAGTCAAATCTCATACTTCTCTTTTTATAAGGCAGGCCAAAATTAACTATGGCATACCATCTTCCGAAGACTGAACTATCATATCTGTTGATGACAGATATTTACTGCATCTTTAATTAAATCTCTTATCAAACACTACTATAGCTTGAATTAGAAAGATTTCAAAAAAGTGAAATGAAAATGATGATACATTTTTATTTAAAAGTAATTATAATGAGGCAAGTTATCTTTTGATTTATAATCATTAGCTTGGTCAGACATCTTTGATTGAATTTTTATCTACTTGATATATTTCATCTAATTTTTCTCAAGCCAAGGGTCTATTAGAAACAACTGATGAACCGTGAATTTGCGGCACTTGAGACGCTTAAAACAAGGAATAATTGTTAGTCGAAGGGTACTTTTTGTGGATTTAATATGTTTGTTAAATGTTTGCAGGCTGTGAAGGACTTAAAAAGTAAAAAGTAAAAACTATACTAAAGTGGCATCAGACGAGCCATACCACGATCGTACCTAGGTTGTCGTACGTTGAAGCAGAAAGGTCAATTGCGGGAGTTCATCAGACAAAAGGTTGTATGATCGTATAAAGAAGACATGATCTTACATTAGGATAGTACAATGTCAAGGAAAATAGACCTGCAGGAGTTAAGTATGCCATGATCAGACGAAGGATCACATGGCCGTAGGAAGAAGGCACGACTGTACAATGTGGTCGTGGGATGGATGACCTGAAAAAGCAAAAATCCTGTATGAAGGCACGACATGGAAGGCACGGTTGTATGATCAATGCACGAGCTTACAATCCTCTCGTCTGAAGCAGCCGACATCAGTTTCTTATTTTAGTTAGGATTTGGATTTCTAAGTCTATAAATACTCTTTTTGGGTTAGTTTTATGGGTTAGACAATATTGTTATTCTGTTGCATTGTTCTGTGGGATTCCAAGACAGTTTTATTGAATTTTACAAGTATTGCTTTTATGGTTTTAATTCAAGTAGAGATTTTGGAGTTTATTCATTTTTGCATGATTCATTTACATTTTCTTTCATGAATTCTTCTTGTGTTCTTGCAATCATGAGTAACTAAACCCCATAACTAGGGTTGTGTGAACTATGAGGAATTAACGAAATGAGTTAAGTGCGAAGCAATTCTGAACTGGTGTGACTGCATGTATTGTTATTTCCTTCATTATAATTGATCTTCTAACGGTTGCAAACGTTAGAAATTCGACTTGCTCGAGAGAGAGGTAGAGATTAGGAAAAGGAAATAACAACAGAGATTTAAAGTTATCAACCTTCATCTAATAACTTGAGCCATAACAGGGATAGTTATCTGATATCCAGAACAAGGGTTAGTAGTGCAACACTCGAAGACCGAGAGGAGAAGAGTGAAATTCTTCTAACCAAGGTCGAGAGATGTTTAGATGAGCCTAAATTGTTAGGTTTTGCATGCAACACAGTGGGACAGTTTGCCAGCATAAGTAACTGGTGGAGTTAAGGAATTTTAGGGGTCACAGTCCTAGTACCTTTCTCATATTGATCACAAATCCAACAATCGACAATTGTTATTGTTCCTATTTGTTTACAAAAAACCCCTTGTTACTTACTTACCAATTACTCAGACAAACAGTCGATAGACTTTCATCCTATTCCCTGTAGGATCGACCCTAACCTAGTTGGGTTCTATATTTGATTCAACGGCCGAGTTATTTGGAGGTATAGTTTGGGCGACATCAAATTTTGGCACCATTGTTGGGGACTACGGTTATGGAGTTGATTAGTTTGCTTTTTGGAGTTGATTGGTCTTATTTTTCTATAATTTTGAGGGCACACGTTGGTGTATGTCCAACACTAGGAGTCAAGGCAATCCCCTGATTCCACTTGATACTGAGACAGAAAGAACACTGAGAGCAAATCAAAGAATGGTGAACACCGACGAGGTTTAGGATCCCGCATTCGCGGGAGGCATTTATAACTAGCCACCATTTCATCCGACTGGTCATGAAACTGCGAAGCAAATCACTGCTCAATTAATGGCTAAGGAGAAGCAGCTCTTAGACAAGCAGCTAGAGATCATCAAGGAATGCAAGAAGCAGCACAATGTCGTGCTGCACTTGAAGAGAGACAAAGAAGATTAAGGGCGCAACAACTACTATAAAGACCTTATGTGCCAGTTTATGATGATCCCGAAGAAAAGGATGCGACTTATTTTGAGCTAGTTGAGGCTGGTGGCATTATTCCACCAGAGTTACCTCAGGGCACTAAGTTCGATATTACAAGTACCATGATCCACCTGCTGAACTTGAAAGGCGTATTCGTCGATCTTCCTACAGATGATCGGAACATGCATGTGATGAACTTTGTGAGGGTCTGCACTTCATATAATTTTCCTGGAGTTGACCAAGAGGCTATTCGATTGAGATTGTTTCCATTCTCTCTAACAGGAGAAGCGACTTTGTGGTTGACCGAGTTACCATTAGGTTCCATCACTACTTGGCAAGAATTGAGAAATCAGTTTCTTTTGAGATTTTTCCCACCCTCCAAGATTCTACAATTGAAGGATGGGATTTACACTTTCAGACAGCTGCCTTCGGAAGCACTTTATGAGATTTTGCTTCGGTTCAAGAAAAAGTTGCAAAATGTTCCAAACCATAGGATGAATAGTTAAAATTTACTTGAGATCTTCTATAGAGAAATAAATGCCAATGCCAAGGCTGTAGCAGATACTATCACTGGTGGAGCATTTATGAGTCTGAGGTAGGAACAAGCTTTAGAGATTTTAGATTGTATCACTAAGACCAACCGAGGATGAAATAATTGGGAGGTAGATACACCTATCGGGACGTATGTTATTGGAGCCTCGGCAGCACAATAGGCTTTGGATGAATATGTAGCTCAAGAGGTCTCACAATTGAGGACAAAAATTGGCTTGTTAGACAAATAGATTATTATTGGAGGTGCTGAGAAGGTACATGTTATAGGTGCACAAGGTAAAACACCTAGGCATGACGATTATGAATCCGATGAGGAGGTTAAGCACTTGGATCGAGAGGTGGCGGGTTTTCGAGCCAAGGGCCAAGGGTCTAATCAAGACTCTTGGAACTCGAGGTAAAGGAATCAAGGTTGGAACTACTATGGAGATAATTACAACAAGTCGGGATATAGAGACAGAGAACGAAATCGTGACAGTGATTGAAGGCGAAAGGATGATTACAAAGAGAAGAGTGGTGTATATGTCCCACCGGGGAATCGTGACACTGATTTTGGAAATTCAAGAATGGAAGCCCTTCTTAATAAACTGGTTAAGGGGTCAGAGAGCTAGGAGAGTTTCTTGAAGGAGATTAGGTCAGATATTTTTGGAATAAATCAGAAGGTAGAATCTGATTCGACCGCCATAAAATAGTTGGAGCAACAGTTCGGGCAGATATCGGTGGCATTGAACCAGTGTCAATCAGGTGCCCTTCCAAGTTATACCGTCCAGAATCTAAAAAATGATGGTCATTGTTTGGATATTACTACTAGAAGCGGGAAGTGTACGACTGATCTAGCTATGCTAGTGGATAGTGGTAGGAAAGATAAGTTGATGTTAGCTGATAAAGAGATTGAAATAGAGCCAGAGAATTCAGAGGTTGATGGAAACACAACTCACAAGCCCCAAAATATTAATAAGGAAACTAAGTCTGAAAAGAGGAAGGAGAAAGAGGCTCCTCAAGTTCTGAAACCCATTCCACAACCTTCTCATCCCTTTCCTCAAAGGTTCAAAAAGAAAGTTAAAGAGCATAAATAGCAAAAATTTATTTCAATGTTAAAGAAGTTATCGGTAAATATCCCTCTTGTCGAGGCTTTGGAGCAGATGTCAGGTTACGTAAAATTTATGAAACATTTGGTGATGAAGAAGAGAACTATCAGTTTTGGGCTGGCAGATAATTTACACCATTATAGTGCAATTGCTTCTAGATCACTTGTCGAGAAAAAGAAAGATATGGGAGCCTTCATAATTCCTTATACTATCGGGTCTTACAATTTTTCAAAGGCACTGTGTGATTTGGGTGCTAGCATTAACTTGATTCTATTAGCCGTGTTTAAATAGTTAGGATTGGGAGCATCAAAATCTACTTCGATGAGACTTTCTATGGAAGATAGAACTGTGAAAAATTTGCTTGGCATCTTATATGTTGTTTTGGTAAAGGTGGCATCTTTCATCTTTTCGGCTGACTTTGTAATTCTAGACTGTGAGGTGAATTTTGAGGTTCCCATAATCTTGGAAAGACCATTCCTTGCCACCGACCGTGCATTAGTTGACATAGAAACTAGGTAGATGAAGTTCAGTTAAATGACGAGCAGGTTACCTTCAATGTGTTCCATTCCATGAAGTAACCAAGAGACATACGTGTAATTTTGGTGATTGATATAATCGAAGTAGCAGATTTGGCAGTTCCTATCGAAGAAAGGCTGGGAGTTGAAGCTCTTGTTGTCATGATTATGAACTTTGATAGCGATGATATTGATAAGTACGATGAGATGGTTGGTGCACTTGATAGCAGGGGATCATACACTTATGCTCCAAAGAAACTTGATCTTGATTTAAAGAATAGGGTGACCCCACTGGCTCGTTCTTTAATTGAGGAGCCTCCAGTTTTGGAGCTTAAGGCTCTTTCGGCTCACCTTCGCTATACATTCTTGGGGGCCAACAACACCTTGTCCGTTATTATTTCTACTGAGTTGGTGGAGTGGCAAGTAGAGGCTTTTGTTTCAGTGCTAAAAATGTTTAAGAGGTCCATTGGTTGGTCCATTGCTGACAATATTGGGATTCCACCCGGTATTTACACTTACAAAATTCAGTTTGATCCTAAGTGCATACCAAGCATTAGGCATCAACATCTTTGGAACCCACCTATGCAAGAAGTTGTGAAGAAAGAAATCATCAAGTGATTTGATGCGGGTGTGGTTTACCCCATTACTAATAGCAAGTGGGTGAGCCCAGTTTAGTGTGTGCAAAAGAAGGAAGGAATCACGGTGGTTCCAAATGACAAGAATGAGTTAATCCCAATGAGTTCGGTTACTGGATGAAGAGTTTTCATGGATTATCGAAAGTTAAATTCTTGGATCAAAAAGGATCACTTTCCTATGCCCTTCATGGATCAGATGTTAGACCGTCGTGCTAGGAGAGGATGGTATTATTTTCTTGACGGTTATTTGGGGTATAATCATATTGTCATTGCTCTCGAGGACCAAGAGAAGACCACTTTCAATTGTCCATATGGGACGTTCACGTTCAAAAGAATGCCTTTCGATTTATGTGATGCACCGGCCACCTTTCAGCGTTGTATGATATCCATTTTCTCCAACATGGTGGAAGACACTATTGAGGTTTTTATGGATGATTTCTCTGCTTTGGGAGACTCATTTGATGAATACTTGGCCTACCTTGCTAATGTGTTGCAAAGATGCGAGGAGTGCAACTTGGTTCTACATTGGGAAAAATGTCACTTTATGGTTAATGAGGATATCGTATTGGGGAATCGAATCTCAAATAAGGCTATTGAAGTTGACAAAGTCAAGATTAAGGTGAATGAAAAGTTACTTCCACCTATTTCAGTGAAAGAAATTCAAAGTTTCTTGGGACATGCAGGGTTCTATAGAAGATTCATCAAGGATTTCTCTAAGATTGCACATTCATTATGCAAGTTTTTAGAGAAGGAGTTGAAGTTTGTGTTTGATGAGGCTTGCCTAAAAGCATTCGAGTGTCTGAAAGAGAAGTTGATTTCAGCCTCTATCGTTGTTTTGCCAGATTGGACTATGCCATTTAAGGTTATGTGTGATGCTAGCGGTGTGGTCTTGGGAGCAGTCCTTGGCCAAAAGTGTGAGAAGATTCTATATCTGATTTATTACACTAGCAAAGCACTTAACACAGCCCAGAAGAATTATACTGTGACCGAGCAAGATCTGTTAGAAATGGTCTTTGCTTTTGAGAAATTTTGATCTTACTTAATCAGCACAAAGGTGATTCTGCACACAGACCATGTAGATATCTTATGTCAAAAAAGGACACCAAGCCAAGACTGATTCGGTGGGTACTTCTATTTCAAGAATTTGACTTTGAGGTAAAGGACCGAAAGGGGACTGAGAACCAGGTTGCAGACCATCTATCACGCCTTGAGGAGGAGGTCATGCTTAAATTGAGGAATGATCTTGATATTGTTGATACTTTTCCAGACGAACGAGTTTTTGCAACATCACAAGATTTAATCCCTTGTTTTGCATATTTTGCCAATTTTTTGGCAAGTGATCTAGTCTCGAAAGCTATGTCGTATCAGCAGAGGAAGAGATTCATGCATGAGGTGAGAAAATTCTTCTGGGATGAGCCTTATCTATTTATGGTGTGTGCAGATGGTATAATTCGAAGGTGTATTCCAGAGGTCGAGATGATAAGTATTTTGGAAGCATTTCATTCATATTTAGTTGGGGGTCATCATAGAGGTGCACAGACTGCTCATAACATCTTACAATGTGGGTACTATTAGACCACCATTTATAAAGATACACATGACTAGGCGCAGGCTTGTGACCAATGTCAAAGGCAAAGGAACATCTCGCGTAGACACGAGCTTCCAATGACAACTATCCTTGATCTCGAATTATTTGATGTGTGGGGTATTGACTTTATGGGTCCATTTGTGAGCTCACATGGGATGAAATACATTTTGGTAGTTGTTGACTATGTTTCTAAGTGGGTGGAGGCAATTGCGCTTCCCAATAATGAAGAAAAGAGTGTCACGACATTCTTGAAAAAGAACATATTTTCACGATTCGGTACACCCCGAGTTATCATTAGTGATAAAGGATCCTACTTCTATAATCGGTTGTTCAAAGACCTAATTGAAAAATATGATGCCGAACATAAAGTGGCAACACCTTACCATCCTCAGACGAGCAGGCAAGTTCAGGTGTCATAGCGTGAGATTAAGTCTATTTTGGCGAAGACTGTGAATGCCAATAGGAATGAATGGGCAAGAAGATTGGATGATGCATTATGGGCATATCGAACTGCATTCAAAACACCGATTGGTGCATCTCCATATTAGTTGGTGTTTGGTAAATTGGGTCATTTGTGCCACACCCCGAATCCCAACGAGGCGTGATTGGCACCCGAAGCCGATAAGGCCCGAGAGAACCAAGCTTTGATTTTATTCCTTCATGTACATGTCTTAGGAAACACTACTATCCCATAGGAATAGAAAATGCTAAAATCAGAAATCATAGAACATGTGACGTATATACATATGAGAAACTCGACCGTTAAGGCCATCAAGTCAAAATGTCATATACCATCTTACATTTGTATACCCACATACGTCTACAAAAGCCTCTAACAGATGCATTGACCAAAACCAACTGAAAGTCGGGACAAGTCCCCGATTTATACACTATGCATAATACCAAAACATATGAACAACTGTGACTCGGAGAAGCCCCGAACTAACTGGAGCTCACCAATGATCTGCAGTTACTGTCATCCTACGGTGTAGGTCTACTAGTGCCTGCACCTGCAACATGTAAGGTAAGTTCCCCGAAAGGGGTCAGTATGAAGAATGTACTGAGTATGTAAGGCTCAAATGAAACTATACAACACAAGAATAGTTCAATGAACTCAATGGAACTCAAATGCATATGCATAATCCGATGAATAAGTAGCCATTTTGCAATTTGGAAACCATGTGTATTATTTTCATTGATTTCATTGCTTTCCTGCTTCTTTACTTCAATGTCATTACATATGTCACAATGTACCCGGGCCCCTACTGATCAGTGGGTCTTTACATGACTTATCGTCATGTTGGGATCGGGTCGAGCTAGGCTTGTGCCCCTAGACCTGCCACCCAGGGATCGGGTCGAGCTAGGCTTATGCCCCTAGACCTGCCACCCATAAATCATACATCGGGATCGAGTCGAGCTAGGCTTATGCCCCTAGACTTGCCACCCATAAATCAACACATCGGGATCGAGTCGAGCTAGGCTTATGCCCCTAGAATTGCCACCCATAAACCAACATATCGGGATCGAGTCGAGCTAGGCTTGTGCCCCTAGACTTGCCACCCATAAATCAACACATCGGGATCGAGTCGAGCTAGGCTTATGCCCCTAGACTTGCCACCCATACTTGATCATTGACCATATTTGCATTACTTCGTTCTTTACTTTGAGATTGGTATTTTGATAGTCATAACATCACTTGAAACTTTGGATCATTAGACAATGAGTGAGAGACATATGAGATTGGTACTAACATCACTTGTGAGAGATTGACATATTCATGTGACATAGCATGTTTGGAAACTTAGAACCATAATCAAAATAGAAGACATGTGAATAAACATTATTGGAAACATGACACCATTGGAACCATTGGACAATCATTCATAACAAGATGCATGAGCATAACCACTATTAGAACATTGGACCATAACCTTATTTGAGCTTTCGAAACATTAACAATGATAATGAGACATGAGACTCACAAATGATCCATGAGTAGGAAAGATATGACAATGACTATTGATAAACGGATATAGGATACCTTAGCACACTTCGGGATAGGACTAGTGAAATAGCAATGTGGATACTATTTGCCGCAAAAAGATACGGACAGAGTAACCTTACATACCTTATCTTCCCAATGTAAGTACGCAATCAAATATGTGAGCGCAACAATTCCGCTCCTTCTTTACGTTTCACTCTACATCACAAGGACATAATGGAACCAACATTAACCACCAATTACCTTACAAATGTATACAATAACGACAAGTCGCATGTTTGTCTCTAACATGTCATTTCTTTCTCTATAATACCATTTACGGCATGGTCATATCAATAATACCACAACATGCCCAACATTGACCACAATATCATTTATGAATGTATTATCCCAATATTCCCACAATATTTCATACATTGACCCATACATGAGAATCAAGATCATGTCACACCAAGTTCATACTTTACACTTCTCCATCACCCCAACATCACAATTATACCACCAAATTACTTCAATACACCTCACACAACAAATCGGCCAAAATCCCATAATTTTCACTTATAGACAATAACAACTTTAATACCAAAATAACACCATACATGTTCATATTTTATCCATACCATGATCTTTCATCAAAGGCACAAGCCATAATTCAAGTTCAAATCTCATGGATGGCACATCTTGTACAAAAACCCAAAGTACTATGTTCAACTCTTTCAAGCATAATCAACAAGATTCACATACTCTCCCATGCATATAATATATTAATCCATGACAATAATCACTTACCTAGGCTTGGAAGATTTTGATCTTGCTCCAAAGTTTGGCTTTGAACTCTTAGGGTTTGAGAGAAAATACCTTGGATATTTGTCTAAAAGGCATGAGCCTTTGTAAGAAATAAAAATCAGATTTCTTGCCCTTTTTATAGGCTATCAAGTCTATGCTTATCCACTTTGATTCAATAATTGATGGGTATGACTTAGTCAATTGGAAGAATGGGTCTTGTGACCCATTGGGCCATGTTTTCTTTTCATTTTTGGGTCCTTTTTGGGCCCAATTTACTTAACCCAATAAAATCAATAATTTCTCATGGTTTCATCATCTCATACGTGTTACAACAATATTCCTACTCATGTCATTCATATCCGTAACCTCAATTCCAAACACAAGTGATTCTAGCCACGTATGACCTATTTTGCCCCAAAAGGGTAAAATCGTCATTTTGACCCCAATTTCGTTCTCGAGTTAATTTATCATACCAATATAATATGTCATTTATTTCATGTATATTCTCATGGTTGTGGAAGAATCGTGGCAAAAATCGGCTCAATATGTCCCCGGGAACCCTTGGGACTTAAACAAAATTTTCAACTTTTGAAAGGTGCGCAGGGGCGGCGTGGCACGCTGCCTGGCGCCCCCCTTTACTGCCTATGGACTGAAAATTTCAGCCTCACTTCTTAAACTTAACATACTTTGTTTATAGGTCCTCTTAGCCTCGTTTTGGACCCCACAAATTCTCCATGAAAATCACAAAACACCTCATACGAAGGGCTAATCACATGTACGAGGCCAAATTTCAGTTTTCTTGTCAATAACATTACAAAATACATTCGTGTGGCTCTCGACACTCAAGTATACATTGTTCAACGTTATCAAGTAGGGTTGGGAAGGTACGGGGTGTTACATTCTTCCCCCCTTAGGGACATTCGTCCTCGAATGTTAGTAACACTGTCTCATTGCAACACTTAAGTCAAAGTGAATTCTCCATAGCATAATATTCACACTTAACACTTGTAAAGACTTATAACTCCAAATCCGTATCTTGAACTTTTCCTTCCATGTACCACAATTACAAGTACTTTATATTTCATTAATGCTTCGATTTCCCTTGTGATTTCTTCGATGTACTAAGTTCTCCAAGAGTGCCCCTACGGAAGCTACTTTTGCATTTCTTGATTCTTTCACTTCTCGATGTACCTTTTTACGTGTGAGATCCTCTGTAATATGTACATTTCCACTGGCAACAATACTGTATACCCTCCGATACACTTTCGGAGCATCAAATATAGAATACTAAATGGACTGTGAAGAATTCCTGGACTAGTGCTAATAGATACGCAAGTTGCCCAAATCTTTGGCCAACTCCTCTTTCTTTCCGAATCTCATTATCTTTTTTCATTGGTGACACTATCAACTTCTAATATCGGCATATGATTTATACCGACTTTGGGCTATTTGTAGCTACTGTCATATCACCTTCACTTTCTCTATAGCTTGATGAACAAAATTTGACCTGGGCAACGCAAAATTTCATCAGCCGTAACCCATCCAATGGATGATCTATATGTCCTTTTATATAAACCTTCGTAAGGTACCTTTTGATATCTTTATTGTAAGCAATTTCATTAGACGATCGATATTCATCCCCACTACCTTTAATGTCCAATGTACAAACTCGTGACATATCTTCACATGTTCTTATCATACATTCTGTTTGTCCATCCATTTAAGGATGACCAGCCATACTTACATGTATCTGTGTACTCATGCTTTACTGGAAAGACTTACCCACACTGTGCAATAAAGTGAGCCCCCCTATGTGATATAATAGTGAGTGGAGTCTCATGTAATCATACTATCTCTGTAACATACAATTTTTTTTGCGTACAGTTCATCTGTATCGGTGGTCCTAACTTGTAGGAAATATGCTGACTTGGTAAGCCAGTTCATGAATACTTATATGGAATCAACCTTCGCAATGTACGAGACAACCCTTTAATTAATTCCATGTTATTCATGTTCCACTCCCAAACTGGGAGGGTAATATATTGCATAAAACATACAGACTTCTGATGCCATACTGTTCGTCAGTGACCGCTTAGACATTGAACTACAAGTTCTACAATGTGCTTCTCATATATTCTTACCAACACATCTCTGCTACACCATGGTGTATTTTGGTTGTTTTCGAACAAACAAACTACCGTGAACGATGTTCTTCTGTCGCATTTCCATGTCTTAAGTCAGCTATACCCGGTACAAACAATCTACATTGGTGCTAAAGTACTTTCCCCTTGTGATAGCTCAAGTACCTTTGTCGACTTTGCTGTACATATTTTTTTTCAATTGAACTAAAACTAGAATTTACATATTGCTTTTCCCTTTATCTCCAATATCAATGAAAATCCTACCACATTTGACACTATAATTCTTTCCTCTGGAGTTTCAAGAAACAAAACCCCATATTGCCTCATTGATATAGATTTCTTGACTATACCTTTCTTTTTTTCTGTGAGCTGGCCATTCATACTTCCTACTGCCTTGCAACTTAATGTATCAACTACCCCATTTGCTTTTCCCAAATGATATAGGATACCAATGTCCTCACCTTTTAAGATTTCAAGCCACCTTCTTTACCTCAGATTAAGTCTTTCGTCTTAACAATATATTACATTGTCTCACATCCAGAATATATATATCAACATGAATCCCTTACAAATAGTGACACCATGACGTTAAATCAAATATCACTGCTGCTACTTCAGGGTCATGTGTTTAGTAATCATTTGTATTCTCATGTGGCCGCAACTGTCGTGGCGCATATGCTATTACCTTATCATGATACATCAATATACATCCGAGGCCAACGCCGAAAGCATTACGATACATTTCATAACATTCTTATGCCTTCAGAAGGCACTTACAACGGATGTGGAAGTTACTTTATCTTTCAACTCTTGAAAACTTTTCTCCAAGGCATCATTCTACTGGAACTTGATTGCCTTGTGTATAGGCTTTGTTAAGGGTGTAGGGATAGAAGGAGATCCTTCCACAATTCTTATATAATGATCATTCAACCCAGGAAATCGATGGATCTCTGTAAGCATCGTAGGCCTTAGCCAATTGTTCACCATTTCTATCTTTTGTGTGACAACTTTCATCTCTTCATCCTATACAATGCATAGTCCTCTTGTGATTTTTTTATTTTTTATTTTTTTATATCATCACCGAATATGGTCACTCACACATTTACAAGTGTCCTGAACGCCCTATTCATTAATCTATAAAACTACAGGTGCATTCTCTAGCCCAATTGACATACTAAGACTTATAAGCATACCATGTTTGTAATGCTGCCTTGGGTATATCGTCATCGTTCATATATATTTTCCTTTTTATTTCATCATCATTCATTATCATTTATCCCGTAACTGATCAAACAAATCATCAACTCTGGGGGGGAACTATTCTTATCCAGTTGCTAATAGTAAACACACATTCTCAATAGGCCCTGTTATTTTTTTGTACTAGTGACACTGCTGCACCCCAAGGGGTAGTACTAGGCCTAATGAATCCCTTATTCAACACGTCTTTTACTTTCTCCTGTCATTCTCGTAACTCTACCAGGCCATGCGATATGAAGAGGCCATGCTATATGATGAAAATAAAAATAAGCCGAGTACCTGACGTCACATTCATACCAACTCATACATCTGGGAATTCATTTACCACTCGGACTAATTAAAGAGGTGGGGGCTTCGCATTAATATCGTTCACTCTTACTAAGTGACATATGTATCCCTTAGAGTATCCTTTTCTTTGCCGTGAGATGGAGAATACATTTTCATGGCCATTCAAAATATTCCTTTGGGGATAATGACAATATAACTTCTTAGTTCAGCCATCAACTATGGCATAACCCCTTTATAACTCAATAAGATCAACCAGTATCTCATGACCACAATTAATGACTATGCACTTATGATATACTCTTTTACTTACAATAGGTTCACCAACTGATGTGTAGGCCTCCTGTGACATAACTGGTCATTTTGGTGTTCTTTTAACTTTTCAGCAATTAACAAAAAACCATCTGCTCTATGGGTCAATCAATACGTGTACGGTACATGTAGCTTCACCAGGAGAAGACTCATTTTGTGGCTCGACATATCACACCAATAACAATATTTGGCCCCAACCGACATTTGGTCTCTACCTTCTCCGTTCTTATGCTTGATACCCCATTGCCCATGAATCATGAATCTCACTTATTTGCCAAACCGTCTGTCTCTAAACCCTTGGGATCGAGGTAGAACATTTACTATAGATTAAAGAAATAATGATTTAGGCAGTCTTCTAATCATCCAAGAACTCAATTCTCCTTGGGACGCCATGAACTGTCCCCATAGATCTAGCCATCTGTAACGACCCTTTGTCAAATAGTTGTGTCCCTTTCTATTGCCTCTGGTCTTTCATTATTGTGTGCAATATGACTATATCCATTGTACAATCCATCTGTCTCTATATTGTTGCACTCTATCGGTCATAATAGTCAAATTATGACACTAAAAACTGTACTTCCTGACACTGATAACCCTTTGGCAATTTTTTTTTTTTTTTTTTTTTAACAATTGGTGTCCACATAAGCTCTTCTGACCTCATTTGGGAGGTACAGTCACAGAATGCCATTTTACATTCCTCCCAACTATCTGAAAATACATCAGTAGATCAGTCATATGCATAACATCTAGAACCCTTTTTAACTTAGTTCACAATGTCCTATGGGTCTTCATTCAAATCCGACTCGGTGAACGTGGGAGGGTATGATTTCTGAAAATCCTGTGTTTGACGACTTGCTACCCTAGCCGCACCATCATTACTCGTCATCAGTCCATCTCGCCCGTGAAATTGTACAACAACTATCTAAGTCAATATATGCACTATATTTCTTAAATCCTATTCAGTGACATTTATAGATGGTTCTGCAGGTACTCCTCTATCTTTCGGCTACGAGAGACCCGTATAACAATTTCCACATCAGCTCTACCTTGACTCACTTGGTCAAGTGGTGATTTACTCATTTCTACTTCGGCAGGCATATCAACCTGCTCACCTTTGTCTTTATCTTGTCTGAGACTCAGCAGTTGACTATACAGAAACCAATGTCAATACGTACATATGTGTCCACCTACAACTTTGGCTCTACTGCACGATCTAGAAGTGAAGAAAAGAAACAACTCCTAAATGTCCCGTAGCCTCCTTCTTATCAATGTGGCGCGCAACACATCCATAAGCAAGACTCTACTCAGACACGACTTTGTAGACACCCTTAGAACGACCCGCTCTGATACAACTTTTGTCACACCCCGAATCCCAACGAGGCGTGATTGGCACCCAAAGTCGATAAGGCCCGAGAGAACCAAGCTTTGATTTTATTCCTTCATGTACATGTCTTAGGAAACACTACTATCCCATAGGAATAGAAAATGCTAAAATCAGAAATCATAGAACATGTGACGTATATACATATGAGAAACTCGACCGTTGAGGCCATCAAGTCAAAATGTCATATACCATCTTACATTTGTATACCCACATACGTCTACAAAAGCCTCTAACAGATGCATTGACCAAAACCAACTGAAAGTCGGGACAAGTCCCCGATTTATACACTATGCATAATACCAAAACATATGAACAACTGTGACTCGGAGAAGCCCCGAACTAACTGGAGCTCACCAATGATCTGCAGTTACTGTCATCCTACGGTGTAGGTCTACTAGTGCCTGCACCTGCAACATGTAAGGTAAGTTCCCCAAAAGGGGTCAGTACGAAGAATGTACTGAGTATGTAAGGCTCAAATGAAACTATACAACACAAGAATAGTTCAATGAACTCAATGGAACTCAAATGCATATGCATAATCCGATGAATAAGTAACCATTTTGCAATTTGGAAACCATGTGTATTATTTTCATTGATTTCATTGCTTTCCTGCTTCTTTACTTCAATGTCATTACATATGTCACAATGTACCCGGGCCCCTACTGATCAGTGGGTCTTTACATGACTTATCGTCATGTTGGGATCGGGTCGAGCTAGGCTTGTGCCCCTAGACCTGCCACCCAGGGATCGGGTCGAGCTAGGCTTATGGCCCTAGACCTGCCACCCATAAATCATACATTGGGATCGAGTCGAGCTAGGCTTATGCCCCTAGACTTGCCACCCATAAATCAACACATCGGGATCGAGTCGAGCTAGGCTTATGCCCCTAGACTTGCCACCCATAAACCAACATATCGGGATCGAGTTGAGCTAGGCTTGCGCCCCTAGACTTGCCACCCATAAATCAACACATAGGGATCGAGTCGAGCTAGGCTTATGCCCCTAGACTTGCCACCCATACTTGATCATTGACCACATTTGCATTACTTCGTTCTTTACTTTGAGATTGGTATTTTGATAGTCATAACATCACTTGAAACTTTGGATCATTAGACAATGAGTGAGAGACATATGAGATTGGTACTAACATCACTTGTGAGAGATTGACATATTCATGTGACATAGCATGTTTGGAAACTTAGAACCATAATCAAAATAGAAGACATGTGAATAAACATTATTGGAAACATGACACCATTGGAACCATTGGACAATCATTCATAACAAGATGCATGAGCATAACCACTATTAGAACATTGGACCATAACCTTATTTGAGCTTTCGGAACATTAACAATGATAATGAGACATGAGACTCACAAATGATCCATGAGTAGGAAAGATATGACAATGACTATTGATAAACGGATATAGGATACCTTAGCACACTTCGGGATAGGACTAGTGAAATAGCAATGTGGATACTATTTGCCGCAAAAAGATACGGACAGAGTAACCTTACATACCTTATCTTCCCAATGTAAGTACGCAATCAAATATGTGAGCGCAACAATTCCGCTCCTTCTTTACGTTTCACTCTACATCACAAGGACATAATGGAACCAACATTAACCACCAATTACCTTACAAATGTATACAATAACGACAAGTCGCATGTTTGTCTCTAACATGTCATTTCTTTCTCTATAATACCATTTACGGCATGGTCATATCAATAATACCACAACATGCCCAACATTGACCACAATATCATTTATGAATGTATTATCCCAATATTCCCACAATATTTCATACATTGACCCATACATGAGAATCAAGATCATGTCACACCAAGTTCATACTTTACACTTCTCCATCACCCCAACATCACAATTATACCACCAAATTACTTCAATACACCTCACACAACAAATCGGCCAAAATCCCATAATTTTCACTTATAGACAATAACAACTTTAATACCAAAATAACACCATACATGTTCATATTTTATCCATACCATGATCTTTCATCAAAGGCACAAGCCATAATTCAAGTTCAAATCTCATGGATGGCACATCTTGTACAAAAACCCAAAGTACTATGTTCAACTCTTTCAAGCATAATCAACAAGATTCACATACTCTCCCATGCATATAATATATTAATCCATGACAATAATCACTTACCTAGGCTTGGAAGATGTTGATCTTGCTCCAAAGTTTGGCTTTGAACTCTTAGGGTTTGAGAGAAAATACCTTGGATATTTGTCTAAAAGGCATGAGCCTTTGTAAGAAATAAAAATCAGATTTCTTGCCCTTTTTATAGGCTCTCAAGTCTATGCTTATCCACTTTGATTCAATAATTGATGGGTATGACTTAGTCAATTGGAAGAATGGGTCTTGTGACCCATTGGGCCATGTTTTCTTTTCATTTTTGGGTCCTTTTTGGGCCCAATTTACTTAACCCAATAAAATCAATAATTTCCCGTGGTTTCATCATCTCATACGTGTTACAACAATATTCCTACTCATGTCATTCATATCCGTAACCTCAATTCCAAACACAAGCGATTCTAGCCACGTATGGCATATTTTGCCCCAAAGGGTAAAATCGTCATTTTGACCCAAATTTCGTTCTCGAGTTAATTTATCATACCAATATAATATGTCATTTATTTCATGTATATTCTCATGGTTGTGGAAGAATCGTGGCAAAAATCGGCTCAATATGTCCCCGGGAACCCTTGGGACTTAAACAAAATTTTCAACTTTTGAAAGGTGCGCAGGGGCGGCGTGGCACGCTGCCTGGCTCCCCCCTTTACTGCCTATGGACTGAAAATTTCAGCCCAGAGCAGCGTGGCATGCTACCCAACGCGCCCTTCCCTTAAATTTTTCGAAAATTTCATTTTTCGACTTTTCTTCGCGGGTTTGGTTAGATACTTCAAGTCCTATTCTTTAATTCACTTCTTAACCTTAACATACTTTGTTTAGAGGGCCTATTAGCCTCGTTTTGGACCCCACAAATTCTCCATGAAAATCACAAAACACCTCATACGAAGGGCTAATCACATGTACGAGGCCAAATTTCAGTTTTCTTGTCAATAACATTACAAAATACATTCGTGTGGCTCTCGACACTCAAGTATACATTGTTCAACGTCATCAAGTAGGGTTGGGAAGGTACGGGGTGTTACAATTTGCCTTTCAAACTTGAACATAAGGCATTATGGGCATTAAAGAGATTGAATCTGGAATGGAGCAAAGCAGCTAAATTGATATTAAAACAGTTGAATGAGATAGATGAATTTCATCTCCGGGCTTATAAAAGTTCAGCCCTATATAAAGAGAAGATGAAGTTATATCATGATCAAAAGATTAAACGAAGAGAATTTCACCTGGGAGACAAGGTATTGCTCTATAAATCTAGACTTCAGTTGTTTCCTGGAAAATTAAGGTTAAAATGGTTGGGGACCATTCACTGTTGTTAGGGTGTTTTCGCATGGGGAAATTTAGTTGAGAAGTGATGACGATGTCCTATTCAATGTCAATGGTAGCGTGTGAAGCACTATGTGGGAACTACAGAAGAAATAAGGACGTGTGATAAGTTCAGCCTTGATGAAGTCTGAGTAATCAAGGGATCTGGGTCGTGCCGTGACATTAAATCAAGCGCTTTATGGGAGGCAACCCATAGGATTATTAGTGAAGTCTGAGTAACCAACATAGCCTCGTCGTACCGCAAAGTTAAATCAAGCGCTTACAGGGAGGCAACTCAAGTTTTTTGTACTTTAATTTTATAGGGTAATGTTTGTTCTAGATACAGGAAGCTACAGTAAAAGAATGATGTTGAACTGAACTCCAGACTAAACCCATGATAGGGATTATACGATCCTACAAACATTGTATGATCGTGGGTTTAGTCGTTTTGTTGGAGTCCTGCAAGGAGGAAATTAAGGATTCATCTCATGATTAGGAACCACGATCGTACAGTGATTGTACGGTCATGTATCCCCATCGTCTGATGATACTCCTGCAAACCATCAAAACTGGGCACCACACATACGATACAAAGGCACGTTCGTGGATGGAACATACGATCGTACCTTCTGATCATGTGTTCCTAGGTAAGTTTACTGGTTTCATCAATGTACAAAAGGAATGCACGATCATACCATCAAACCACAATCTTACAATCCCTTCGTCTGAGAGGATCGACAGTTTTTAAATCGCAACCCGACCCGACCCAAAAAAAATTAAAAGGGTATAAATATATGTTGAAACCGTCCCATTCATTCTCCAAATATTTTCAAATCATTCTCAAATAAAACCCTACCTCTTTCAAAGGCAAAACAAACTACGGTTCTCCAAGATTTGTCAGATTCCCTAAATTTGTTCAAGATCTCATCACTTCTAATTCATCTAGTAAGTTTGCCTAAACTTTGGAACTTAACAAGGATGATTTTTCCTTTATTATTTGTTTAACTTTGTGTAAGAGAAGTATGTAATGGGACTGTTTGGTTCAACATGCTTAGGGGAAGTTTGAGCACCCGGTAGTGCTATTTTTTGTAAAATTCTTTCTTTTGTTCGCACAATTTATATATATCTAGCCAAAAGTAGGGTCGAAAAAAAGGGTCAATTAT
Source organism: Capsicum rhomboideum (assembly GCA_031232105.1). Classification (NCBI taxonomy): domain Eukaryota; kingdom Viridiplantae; phylum Streptophyta; class Magnoliopsida; order Solanales; family Solanaceae; genus Capsicum; species Capsicum rhomboideum. The sequence continues at coordinate 47,963,288 of CP124712.1, read as the reverse complement.
GGGTCCCAATGTTAAGATCTTCAAATCTGGTGTGTTTGTGAAATTACGACACAACATACGATCGTTGGTTCTACCTACGATCGTAGGTTGGATCGTTGTAGGGCATTGGATGTTAAGTCTCAAAAGCTCATCAGACGAACACAACCCACAATCATAATAGCATTATACTATTGTGGTATGTGATCATCTAATGTGACTAAAAATGATTGATTTCAGATACACAACCTACGACCTGATGGTACGATCATACAATTATTGCACGGTCGTATGTTGTGATTGTTTGAACGTTATATTGCAAGTCATAATTTAAGAGACCAACCTACGATCAGAAGGTACGATCGTACATTTATTGTACAATCATAGGTTGTGATCATCTGATTGTTATACTGCACCTGTGTCTGTTTTAATCTATATACTAATGTGTTACTAATACAGGTACAATGGCACCCAAATCTAAGGCAATTGTTGAGAAGGCTCTCCACAAGAAAATTTCAATGGAGAGGGCCCCACAAAGTAGCTCGGAGAGTGGGTATAGTGCTAGCGGGTCAGAGAAAGAGTATGATATTAGATCTTTTTCTGATCAGGCTACCATAATGGAGACTAGGAACCAGAAGAAGGCCAAGGAGGCTGCAACCTCCAAGGCCAATGTTAAGGCTGCCACCCCCGTCCGTGTTCCCTAGTCTGAAGAGGGAACGGAGGAGACCCATGAAGGAGGGAGTGAGGATGCTGATGCTTTTTTCAGAGGAGGGTGACGAGGAGTCACACTCAGAACCTTCTGACAGTGATGTTTCGGCAGAGTTCATTCTGAGGGGACCTGGTCCAAGGAGATCGCTCATTTCGAATGCCTAGCAGTATTACTTAAACTGGGTTACCATCAAGAAAAACAGTAACATACAAAGGAGCATCCAAGAAGAACCTCGCATTCTGAATGTGTTTTTAGTGAAGATGTCGGAGGTGGCCTGGGTATTTCAGTAGTACCAGCTTGGGTGGATGACTAGGACACTCTGTATTTATAGTAGAGAGCTAGTGAGGGAGTTCTATATAGATTATGCCGTGACCATAAAGAACATAACTCCTTCCAGCAAAGATCAAGACATGAAAAAGAAGCCCCGTTTGTACATGATCATGGTTCGGGGGATGGCGGTTGATATTTTTGAGATGGCTATTTCTGGGTTTTATTTGGAGTTGATTTTACTCTTCCCGCAGAAATGCCAGAGTTTGATTATCGGATGACCGAGTTGAAAAAGGTCAAAATGTTGACCATTGCGGATAATACTATGCATTTCACTTGACTGGCAGGTATTATTGCAGAGGATGGTACACAGGCTACTTGGGTAAATGGTCTTATATCACAAAGAAGAGCCTGGAATTCACCGCCAAGGCGTGGTGGTCCATTGTGAGGCATGGTTTAGCACCCACACCAAATGACAACACACTGAGTGCTATGAATGCATGCCTGGTTTCCTCTTTTCTAGCGGGGTTGGCAATGAATGCCTCGTGCATTATTTTGCAAAAGATTAGAAACTGAGCTATTGAGAGTAGCTCCACACTGCCATTTCCATGTTTGGTGACTCAGCTGATGCAAGATGTAAAGGTGCCTTAGATAGCATTAGTGGACAAATTTCTTTATCCCACTAAGACTGCAAACTTGGCCATGATTAAAGATGCAAACAACCCAGCAGCACCAACTCAAGGTTTGGAAATTCCATAGGTAGGTGGGATGCCCCAAATGATATATCATCTGCTTCTGATGCCAGGGCTTCCTAGTCTTCAGCACCATCAGCTACTACTCAGCCTAGACAATTGGTTCTAGCGGGTTATACTTTGATTTCAGCCGCCCAATTGGCGGACATTATTAGGAACTAGAAATTACATGATGCTTGAATCCAAAATTTAGAGGTAGGGGAGCCCCACATTGATGATCAGATTCGTACGGTAGTTCTGGTGGTATAGACACTCATGGACAGTATGGAGTGTTGGGTCATAGCCCACCTCAATACAGTACAGGCACCCAACTTGGCACCAATCAGAGCAGATATTGATGAGCTGAAGGCTGTCATTCAGACCCTTGCTGACAGAGTTGATATGGATCCTCCGACCCCTCCACCATCTATGCCATCAATGGCATTACCTGGGGAGGACATTGACTCCCTGATTACTCCATTTTACATTCCTCCTGTTGAGTAGTCGGAGGAAGTTGATTAGGAGAAGGATGGAGGCCTAGAGCAGAGAAAGAGGCCCAGGGATAGTGTTTCTAGAGAGCCAAGTACGAAAAGATCAGGTAAGAAGAGGAGAAGAAGAGAAAGAGCTACTGAACAGACCCCCGGGGTAGTTATGGATGGGGGTTTGAAGACGACCCCCATTGTCGTTACTATGAGTGCCCCGACCACCGTTGGGGCTAACATTGATTTGAGGGCCCCTGCCACCATTGGGGCTCATGAGACTTTGAGCACCTCGGCCACAACTGAGGTCACTACTGCTGATGTCACTGTGGGGGACCCAGCCATAACCCCACATGACCCACCTTTCACCGGTGCCTAGGGCACCCCTGTCATTTTTCCCTTGGTTTTTATTGTCATATCTGATTTTGTGAAATGGGGACATTGCATGATTTCATGGTTGGGGGTGGGGGGTATACCACAACTGAGGGTTTTTGTTGCTATATTTTTTATCCCTCGGTTGCGTTATCATAGTAGAACCAGCATGATTAGGCGTATGTTTTTTTTAAGTTGTTTGTTTTGTTTTTGTGTTTTGAAGTGTTATAGTTTAACTTGGGGTAATAAAAGAGAACTTGGTGCAGTCTGAGTATTTGAGCATGCTTACCTATTTTTTTGTTTTGAAAATATTTTAAAATAATGCCCCTCCAAAAAAAAATAATGATGTTGGTGATGTAGTGTGTGCATGTGCTGTGCTGAAACCAATGTAGGCTCTAGATATGACATTAGGATTGTAAATAGTATAACCTAACTGAACTTGTATGAACCAAATAGGTAGCGACCTAGATGAAAGTCTTGAGCCACGAGTAAGTGAGGTCTTACCTAGTCGGTGTGTGTGTGCGATATAGAACTTGCCCGATTAGTCTCGCTTAAAGCCGTAGAATTAAAGGTTAGGAAAGGATCATAGGCCGTGTTTTGAATTATCCCACTTATCCTTAAATGACCTACCAAATCATCATATACCCCTTGAACCTAAAATTTTGAGCCTTAGACCATTTCTTGGAACTACACATAACACCTTCCCAATTTTACAATGAATCTTCTTTGGCCCTGGTCCCTTCTTGGACACTGTGTTCCTCAACTCAGGCAAATCTCCTAAGTTGAGGATGGCTATTGTGTAGGAGTGCATAAAAGTTTGGTATGAAGTTTAAGTAGTGAAAAGAGAGAAGAAAGAAAGTGAGTGCGAAAAAAAATAAGGTTGTAAATAAGCCGCACTCAACTTCTGAAAATAAAGTGAAATAAATGGAGAAAAGGGAGAAAAATACGGGAAAATAAGAAAAGTAGAGCCAAAAAAGTAGTGTAGTGCCAAGGAGGAATAAGTCACTGTACCTAAATGTATCACACCTGTCCCCGAGACTATATTACAAGCCTAGAAAGACCTATAGTGATCCTAACCCGATAATCCGAAAGCTGAAGCATAGAAAATAAGGGCAAGCCTATGGTATCAAACTTTCTTTGAGAGTGAGAGATTTGATTCAGTCCCGGTATGAGATTGTATTGCGTATACTGAGTGAGTGGGGACTTCTTTGTTGTAAGGGCATAGGGGCAGTAATCTAGTTGTTGCTTGTTTGAGTAAGTATATTGGTCAATGAGTCAGATTGTCTAGATACAATGTATTGCCATATCCTGATTCCATTGCGTTTTAGTACTTGCATAGCATATACACTGCATTGGTTGTTTATAGTAAATATGGAGGGTTTTGACAGTGTTGAAATGGTTTGCATACGTGGTTTGAAAAGACAACTGTCTTAGTGATCTTGATGTTGCTCGAGGTTAAGCGTTGTAGTTAGGATAGGTATTTTGTTTTCCTGAGGACAAGCAAACATTCTAAGTTGAGGGTATTGATGAGTTGTGAATTTACGGCACTTGAGACACTTAAAACAAGGAATAATTGTTAGTCGAAGGGTACTTTTTATGGATTTAATGTGTTTGTTAAGTGTTTGCAGGCTGTGAAGGATTTAAAGAGAAAAAAGTGAAAACTGGACTAAAGTGGCATCAGACGAGCCATACCACGATTGTGAAATCTCACCACAATTTTGCCTAGGCTGCCATACGTTGAAGCAGAAAGGTCAATTACAGGAGTTCATCAGACGGAAGGTTGTACGATCATATAAAGAAGACACAATCGTACATTAGGATCGTACAATGTCAAGGAAAATAAACCTGCACGAGTTAAGTATGCCATGATCAGATGAAGGATCACACGACCGTAGGAAGAAGGTACCACCATACAATGTGGTCGAGAGATAGATGACCTAAAAAAGCAAAAATCCTGTATGAAGGCACGACATGGATGGCATGGTCGTATGATCAATGCATGACCGTACAATCCTCTCGTCTAAAGCAGCTGACATCAGTTTCTTATTTTCGTTAGGATTTGAATTTCTAAGTCTATAAATAGTCTTTTAGGGTTATTTTTATGGGTCGGACAATATTGTTATTCTGTTGCATTGTTCTGTGGGATTCCAAGATAGCTTTATTGGAATTTTACAAGTATTGCTTTTACGGTTTTAATTCAAGTAGAGATTTTGGAGTTTATTCATCTTTGCATGATTCAATTTATGTTTTCTTCCACGAATTCTTCTTGTGTTCTTCCAATCATGAGTAGCTAAACCCCATAACTAGGGTTGTGTGAACCATGAGGAATTAACGAAATGGGTTAAGTGTGAAGTAATTCTGAACCGGTGTGACTGCATATATTATTATTTCCTTCATTATAATTGATGTTCTAACTGTTGCAAATTTTAGAAACTCGTATGTATTCTAGACTTGCTCGAGAGAGAGGCAGAGATTGGGAAAAAGGAATAAAAACAGAGATTTGAAGCTATCAACCTTCATCTAATAACTTAAACAGTAATAGGGATAATTATTTGAGATTTAGAACAGGGGTTAGTAGTGCGACACTCCGAGACCGAGAGGAGAAGAGTGAAATTCATCTAACTGAAGTTTAGATGAATCTATCTTGTTAGGTTTTGCATGCAACGTAGTGGGATAGTTTGTCAGCACAAGTAACCGGTGGAGTTAAGGAATCTAGGGGATCACAGTCCTAGTGCCTTTCTCGTATTGATCACAAATCCGACAATAGACAATTGTCACTGTTCCTATTTGTTTACAAAAAACCCCTTGTTACTTACTTTCCAATTACTCAGAAAAACAATCGATAGACTTTCGTCCTATTCCCTGTGGGATCGACCCCAACCTAGTTGAGTTTTATATTGATTCAACGACTGTTTTATACTTTTTTGGAGGTATAGTTTGGGAGACATCAACAATATCTCTATCTCCAAGGTAGGGATAAGATTTACGTACATCCTATCCTCCACGAATCTCTTTTTCTGAAATTAGGTTATGTTATTGTTATTAATTTTTATTTTTCAGCTCAGAAAATTAACTACAAATTTCATACTTTTCTGTTTATGTGACAAGTCTGAGTATTCTTTGATATTTGTCACTTTATTTTTCTTTTATGGATATGAAAACATTTTCTATTTAATTAGAATATGCTCACAAGTATTGTTTTTACTTGTGGTACAAAAACTTTTATTTAATTTTGATCACATTGAAATATCAAAGCAACGATTTCAACTTCTATTACCCTACTGCTAGTATATATCCAGTTGTTGCTTTATTTCTATTTGTGCCTCTTCTATGCAAATCTTCATTTAAGACTGACAATAAAGGTAATCTTATTAGACATAACAACATTCTCTGTAAGTTGATTCTTTTCAAAATTGATATGAATTATAAGCTTTAAGTAATTCATTGATATATCATATGTGTACATTTGGTTATTGCTAGGCATAAAATCAGGGTGGTTGTTATATTATTTGTCGAACAGTTAAGGTGCTAGCAGCTCTAATTTTTTATTGTGGATCTCCACTACTAACCTATTATGTATTTAACCTTGTGATAAAATTGTATCTTGAAAATACTATGCAATTAATCATTTCTCATCCAACCCTACCTACCATACCCTATCTATTCAGGGGAGAGGCTGAAACTGAAAAAGATCAGGTTCCACACACATGAGACACGCAAAAGGTATGGATGGTTCCTAATTTTCTTTGTGGTGATCTATGGTGAAAATGCTGAGTAGCCTATATCAATCTAGCTACAATTATGTGTTTGGATTTTTTGAAGTTAATCCTACATTTATTTAATTAGTCATTCAAATTCTCCTTAAGAATCAAAGGAAGCTACTCCAATAACTTGTTTTCCATGCATTAACTCAATATGTTTGGAAATGTTGTCGTGTTTCACCCATTTAGCAAACTCGACATTTTCCTACTCTTTGTTTTTGTAAAGACAGGGGTTTTGATGACACACAATAGATTGTGCAGCTCTAAATATAATGCTATATTTTTATTGGAGTTGCAATAAGTTTTTTATGAATTTCAGTAATTTTAAATCATATCCTTCATTGTCTTTGCTTTATTTTTTGTCTATTTGGGTGCTAGATTTGGTAGCTTAGGTTTTGTCTGCGGCCCTATATGATAATACATATATTCAAATTCATTTAAAAGAAAAAGCTTTAGCTTAGGTAAAAACTTATCTGAGATAAATGTGAACTGAATATAATGTGAAATTTTAACTAGTATTATGTATTGAAGTTTAGAATAAAAAACGTGGAGACATGGTTTGAGGTTCGAATATAAAATGGGTCTGTGTAGGTATGAAATTGGTATGTTAAGCTTTCCCCTAATATTCATTTTCCTTCTTAGAAATTTGGACTAAGGATCACTTTTTTGTGGTGATTGTGTGAGTATAATAAATATTGGATAAGCATTAATGTAAATAATTTAGGTTTACATAGTTATATCAATTGAAAACAACATAAAAGCAAATTTCTACATAAGAGTTTCGACTCTATACCAAACGCATGGCCTTGAATGTTTTTCTAATTGCATTCTTCTTCATTGTAAGTTCTCATTTAATTATCATATTAGCCACTAATTGTAACACCCTGTACATTTCCGAACTTATTTGACTACCTTAACATTTATGAAATTTTTTAAACTTGAGATAATTGGTGTATTACCCACTAAATTTATTGGGCTGAATTAATATTATGCTAATGGGCTCAATTGAGGCCCAAAATTAAGTAAATAGGACATGGGCCCAAAAGGAGATGATCCATTTAAAAATGGACCAAGTATACACATCATCTACTTGGACTTTTTGACCAAATAATTGGCTAAGGATGACCATAGAGAGAGGCGGTTTGAAGGGGATATATAAGGCTGAAATTCAGCTCATTTTTCTACACAATACACTTGTAAAAATCAGATTTTCAATCACATACTTTTTTCTCTCTCAAACCCTAGCCGCCCTAATTTTCTCTAAGGATTTTTGGACAAATCTTCCACTTGCAAGCCTTGGTAAGTGTTTACCATTATATATTAATATATTATATGCATAAGAGGTTGTGTAAATCATGTTGGTTATGTTTAAAAAGTGTTGAGCAGTCCAGTTTATATGTAGCAGTCATGTTTTGCTTAATTGCTAAAGGATTTGCCTTCTATGTGGTTTAAACTTGAAAGGAGACTTAAGTTCTTGAAATAATTGAATTAGATGTATGAAATTTCAGTATATTTAAGTGTGGTACTATCCCTAATTCGTTACTCCTTGTGTATGACTTGTGGAAATGTTTATACGTAATTGTGCATGGAACGTGTGGTGTAGTGGAAAGAGAATATTTCCTTGTGATGTTGATGCGAATTTTGCAACCATTGTGGACTATTTTTGGTGTGTTGTTGTGAAAGGTATTTAGGTGAATTGATGGAATAAATATGTGACGTGGTATTGACGTGGAAATGTAAAGTATAAACTTGGTGTGAAATCCTATCGGTTTGTGATGCCTATGTTGATTTATGGCCTGTTTTGGTATTGTTGGTGTTGTGAGGTAGTAAATTGTATTGTAGGAGGGTGTAATGAATTTATATGTAAGTATAAAGGAAGGTGGAATGATATACCATGTGTTTGGGATGTTGGATAGTTTTTACTTCCCGTCAAGTAGCTAATTATCGCCTTGTGACTTGTAATGTAATTGGCTTTTAATGTGAGCTCCATTATGTATTCATATTGTAGAGTGACACTTTAAGAAAGAGCTGAATTTTTGTAGTCACATGTTGTAAAGATAAGGTATGTAAGGTTACTCTTTTTGGTATCCTTTGGCCGCACCTATTGGTCACATCGTTACCAAACTTGTTTTCACTCCGAAATATTTTAAAGTATCTCATTTCAGATTTATTAGCAATTGTTATTCACGTGTCTCTTATTTGTTGACTATTGTTCCAAAGATCCAATAATGTTATGACCACCGATGTAACAATCTCACAATTAAAGAAATGAAGTAATGCATATTTGGTTGAGTACGGGTGGTAGCTCTGGGGGCGAAAGCCTAGCTCGAGCCGATCTCGATGGATTATTGGATACAGGGGTCAGCTCTGGGGGTGAAAACCTAGCTCGAGATAAACCTGATTTATTGATTTATAGGTGGCAGCTCTAGGGGCATCATCCTAGCTCGAGCCGATCCCAATGTTACTTACCACTGATCAGTTGGTCCCGGGCATTGTATGATGTTTATTGATATGAAGGTAAAAGGAAAGAAATGAATGTAATGTACATGGTTCCACATATACAGTACGGTGGTATATCAGTATTATCTATTCACTTGTATTTGATTCCATTTGAGTTCCTATATTTCATACAGTTACTTATAGCCTTACATACTCAGTACATTCTTTCGTACTGACGTCCCTTGGGGGTCCTGCCTTACTTGCTATAGGCACAGGAGCTAGTAGACCTTTACAGTAGGGTATGGGTCATCTGCAGGCTATTGGTGAGCTCCAGATTGATTTGGGGCTTTCCAAGTCATTTGTATATATTTTTGGTACTATATAGCAGTTGTATAAGGCGGGGACTTGTCCCGTCCTTAGCCATGGTTATATATATTTTAGAGGCTTTGTAGACATTGAAAAGTCAAACGTAGAAGTGTCTTACCTTTTAGACATTGTGGCCCCAATGGCCAAGTCTCGTATCTATTTTGAACGTCTTTACATGACTTCCGTCATCGATATATTATATCTGCACGTGGCAGAATTTTTGTTCACTTAATGGCATGCATATGAATGTACTTGATTATAGGTTGGTTCTCTCGGGCCTTCACGGCTACGAGTGCCTGTACGCCCCAATGGGATTTGATGCGTGACAAAAGTGGTATCAAAGAGGGTTGTCCTAGGGTGTCTACAAAGCCGTGTCTGAGTAGAGTCTTGCTTATGGATGTGTTGTGCACCACATCTATACGTAGGAGGTTACGGGACATTTAGGAGTTGTATTTTTTCTTCATTTTCTAGATCGTGTAATAGAGCCAAAGTTGTAGGTGGAGTCATATTTAACCACTGAATTTGTTTTATGTTTTTGTTTCCTCAGTATAGAAAAATGTCGATTACAAGAAGAGGTAAGGGTAAAGGTAAGAAGAGAGACATGGCTGCCGAAGTAGGAACCAGTAAATCACCTCCTGAACGAGTTAATCAAGGTGAAGCTAAAAATGAGTTTGCATCGCGGGCTTCTTCTACTCTTCCACCTCCCGGAGCCAAGAAGGAGAGGAGTACCCCCAGAACCACCTGTCAATGCTACTGAGCAGGATTTAAGGAATACGGTGCAAATGTTAACTCGTATAGTTGCTGCACAAAATCAAGGACAAGCTGGTCCAACTAAAAGTAATGACAGTGCGGATAGGGCAGCTAGTCGGCGGACCCAGAATTTTCTTAAATTAGACCCTCCCACATTCACCGGGTCAGATCTTAATGAAGACCCACAAGACTTCATGGACCAAATTCAAAGGGATTTAGATGTTATGCATGTATCTGGTACAGAAACAGTTGAGCTTGCAGCATATAGATTAAGAGGAGAGGCTATATTATGGTATGAAGATTGGAAACGATCTAGGGGTATCGGTGCACTTCCAGCTAGTTGGGAAGAATTCAAAGCATCATTCCTTGATCATTACCTTCCATATGAGATCCGAGAGGCTCGTGCAGACCAGTTCTTAAATCTTCATCAAGGTAATATGAGCGTCAGAGAGTACAATCTTCGGTTTAACTCTTTGGTCAGGTACGCTTCTAATATAGTAGCTACTATAGATGATAGAGTTCATCGATATGTGGATAGATTGGATCCATATTTGGTTAGGGATTGTACTATTGCTGCTTTAAATAGAGACATAGATATAGCCAGGATACAAGATTTTGCACAGAACATGGAGGATTAGAGGCAAAGGAGAAGAACGCAAGAATTTGAAAGAGGACCGTCAAAGAGGGCTAAACATATGGGACAATTCATGGCGTCCCAAGGAGAATTTAGGCCTCGATTTTTAATAGACCACCTAGAACTTCATTTTCTTACTATATAGTAAATGCTCCACCCCGATTCCAAGGGTTTAGAGGCAACCAATTTGGGCAAAGAAGTGAGATTCAGGGTTCACGGACAGCGGGGTATCAAGCACAAAGAAGTATGAGTCAATCCAGATCTCATCGTCATCCACGCAAGCAATACGGTAAACTTCATTTAGGTACATGTCATCTTGGCACGGATGGTTGTTTTTTGTGTGGTATGTCGGGGCACATGATGAGAGAGTGCCCACAAATGGGCACGGGTAGTATGGTACGACCTACTGTATCAGCCGTTGCATCATCCTCGTCGGGTGTACAGCCTACTGGGCATGGTAGAGGTGTTCGAGGAGCGGCTAATTCTAGTGGAGTCCAAAACCGAACCTATGTTTTAGCGGATCGACAGAATTTGGAGGCTTCTCCTGATGTGGTTACAGGTACATTATCCGTCTTTTCACATAATTTATATGCATTGATTGATCCGGGCTCTACCCTATCATATGTCACTCCATTGATTGCTGAAAAATTCACAAGAACACTGGAATTACTAGTCAAGCCATTTGAATTATCTACACCAGTTGGTGAATCTATTGTAGCTAAAAGAGTCTATCGTAATTGCATAGTAAATATTTGTGATCACGATATGTTGGCTGATCTTATTGAGCTAAAACTGGTAGATTTTGATGTTATAATGGGCATGGATTGGTTGGCTTCTTGTTATGCCATGGTAGATTGCCGAGCTAAGAAGGTACATTTCCATTTTCCACAAAAGACCATCCTTGAATGGAGGGGTAATGTTCGAGCACTGAGAGGTAAATTTATTTCTCATCTTAAGGCAAAGAAAATGATATCCAAGGGGTACATATGCCATCTAGTAAGAGTGCAAGATACCGATGTGAAGCCTCCAACTCTTCAATCGGTTCCGGTGGTAAATAAATTCCTTGATGTATTTCCTGAAGATCTTCCAGGTTTGCCTCCAGAAAGAGAAGTAGAGTTCAGTATTGATGTGGGCCCAGGTACTCAACCTATCTCTATTTCTCCGTATGGAATGGCCCTGGCAGAATTACGAGAATTGAAGGAGCAATTAAAAGACTTGCTACAAAAAAGATTCATAAGGCCTAGTATGTCCCCTTGGGGTGCACCAGTGTTATTTGTACGAAATAAAGATGGCACGTTGAGAATGTGTATTGATTATCGGCAACTGAACAAGGTAACAATCAAGAACAAATACCCCTTCCCCAGAATTGACGATTTGTTTGATCAATAGGGTGCCAAATGTTTCTCAAAGATTGACTTGAGATCGGGTTATCATCAAGTAAGGGTTAGAGAAAAAGATATACCCAAGACAGCTTTCCAAACACGTTATGGTCATTATGAGTTTTTAGTTATGTCATTTGGGCTAACAAATGCACCAGCAGTTTTTATGGATTTGATGAATAGGGTGTTCAAGCCATTCTTAGATATGTTCGTGACAGTATTTATAGATGATATTTTGGTTTATTCAAGATCAAAAGAAGACCATGCTAATCACTTACGGCAGGTGTTACAGATTCTTCGTGATCGTAAGTTATATGCAAAGTTCTCTAAATGTGAATTTTGGTTAAAATCTGTAGCATTCTTGGGTCATATTGTGTCGGATGAAGGAATAAGGGTTGATACTCAAAAGATAGAAGCTGCGAAGAATTGGCCAAGACCTACAACGCCTATAGAGATTCGTAGTTTTTTTCGGGTTGGCAGGTTATTATAGAAGATTTATTGAAGGGTTTTCTTCCATTTCGGCACCTTTAACAAAGCTAACACACAAGGCAACCAAGTTTTAGTGGAATGATTCATGTGAGAAGAGTTTCCAAGATCTGAAGGATAAGTTGACTTCTGCACCTGTATTGGTACTTCCAAAGGGCACAGAAGGGTATGCGGTATATTGTGATGCTTTAGGAGTCAGCTTAGGATGTGTATTGATGCAGCACGGTAATGTAATAGCTTATGCCTTAAGACAGTTGCGACCACATGAGAGAAATTATCCAACACATGATCTTGACCTAGCAGCTGCGATATTTTCTTTAAAGCTATGGCGCCACTACTTGTATGGGGTTCATGTTGACATATTTACCGACCATAAGAGTTTACAATATATCTTTAAGCAGAAGGACCTAAATCTTAGGTAGCGAAGGTGGCTTGAACTATTAAAAGATTATGACATTGATATTTTATATCATCCGAGGAAAGTAAATGTGGTAGCTGATGCATTAAGTCGTAAGGCAATGGGGAGCACTCATGGCCAGTACACAGAAAGACAAGGGATAATCAAAGATATACATCAACTAGCTAGCTTAGGGGTTCACCTTCTTGAAACTCCAAATGAAGGAGTTATTGTGTAAAATGCGACAGAATCTTGAATAGTAGCTGAAGTGAAGGAAAAACAGTATACGGATCCTATTTTATTGCAGCTGAAGGGGAATGTACAAAAAGGTTTGACAAAGGCATTTGCTCTTACGTAAGAGGAGCGCTTCAGTGCCAAAGTAGATTATATGTACCTGATGTGAATGAGATAAGGAGATGGATCATTACAGAGGCACATCATTCACAGTATTCTATTCATCCGGGAGCCACCAAAATGTATCATGATTTGAAAGAAATGTATTGGTGGGGTAACATGAAGAAGAACGTTGCAGAATTCGTAGCCCAATGTCCAAATTATCAACAAGTAAAAGTAGAGAATCAGAAGACTGGAGGTTATATGCAATGTATGGATCTTCCAGTTTGGAAGTGGGACATGATTAACATGGATTTCATCACTGGTTTGCTTTGTACATTTCAGAAATTTGATTCCATATGGGTGATAGTTGACAGACTTACCAAATCAGCACACTTCCTACCTGTTAAGACTACTTACACAGCTGAAGAGTATGCGAGATTGTATATTAAAGAGATAGTTCGATTGCACGGAATTCTAATCTCTATTATATCAGACAGGGGATCCCTATTTACTGCAACTTTTTGGAAGTCTTTTCAGAGGAGTTTGGGTACACAAGTGAATTTAAGTACAACTTTTCACCCTCAGATGGATGGACAGGCAGAGCGTACCATACAAACACTTGAAGATATGCTACAAGCTTGCGTTTTGGACTTTAAAGGTAGTTGGGATGATCATTTATCTCTTATTGAATTTGCCTACAATAATATCTATCATTCAAGTATCAAGATGGCGCCTTATGAAGCCTTATACGGGAGAAAATGTAGGTCACCGATTGGGTGGTTTGAAGTAGGTAAAATTGCCTTATTTGGGCCAGATCTTGTTCATCAAGCTATGGTGAAGGTTAAGGTGATACAAAAGCATCTACAAACGGCCCAAAGTCGGCACAAGTCATATGCCGATGTTAGAAGAAGGGGGCTAGAATTTGCCATAGGTGATTGGGTAATCTTGAAAGTGTCACCAATGAAAGGGGTAATGAGATTTGGGAAGAAGGGAAAGCTGAGTCCACGTTATATAGGGCCGTATAAGATTGTCCGAAGATTTGGTCAAGTTGAGTATGAATTAGACCTACCCCAAGAACTCTCCATAGTTCATCCAGTGTTTCATGTTTCAATGCTTCGGAAGTGCATAGGAGATCCATCTCATATTACTCCCACAGAAGATGTACAAGTTACAGAAGATCTCACCTATGAAGAAGTACCTATTGTTATTCTAGATCTACAAGTTAAGAGGTTAAGAAATAAAGAAGTAGCTTCTGTAAAAGTGCTTTGGAAAAATCAGCAAGTAGAAGAAATCACATGGGAAACCGAGGAAATGATGAAGTCTAAGTACCCGCATTTATTTCAAACTGAAGAGAAAGTTCAAGATGCGAAATTGGAGCAATAACAAGTAAGTATATATACGTATTATGTGTATGAGATAATATGAAGAATGAACTTAGACTTGAACTTGTTTAGATTGGATAATGTTACTAACATTCGAGGACGAACGTTCCTAAGGGGGGAAGGATGTAACACCCCGTACATTTCCGAACTTATTTGACTACCTTAACATTTATGAAATTTTTTAAACTTGAGATAGTTAGTGTATTACCCACTAAATTTATTGGGCTAAATTAATATTATGCTAATGGGCTCAATTGAGGCCCAAAATTAAGTAAATAAGACATGGGCCCAAAAGGAGATGATCCATTTAAAAATGGACTAAGTATACACATCATCTACTTGGACTTTTTGACCAAATAATTAGCTAAGGATGACCATAGAGAGAGGAGGTTTGGAGGGTATATATAAAGCTGAAATCCAGCTCATTTTTCTACACAACACACTTGCAAAAATCAGATTTTCAATCAAATACTTTCTCCTCTCTCAAACCCTAGCCGCCCTAATTTTCTCTAAGGATTTTTGGACAAATCATCCACTTGCAAGCCTTGGTAAGTGTTTACCCTTATAGATTGATATATTAAATGCATAAGAGGTTGTGTAAATCATGTTGGTTATGTTTAAAAAGTGTTGAGCAGTCCACTTTATATGTAGCAGTCCATTTTTGCTTAATCGCTAAAGGATTTGCCTTCTATGTGCTTTAAACTTGAAAGGGTGATGTCGCCCAAAATATACATCCTAAGAAATATAAAGCGGTCACTATATTAAATATAGAACCCAAATAGGTTGGGGTCGATCCCAAAGGGAATAGGACAAAAGTAGGTTGAGTTCTTGTTCGAGTAGTTGGCAAATAAGTAAAAAGAGGGGGGATTATTTGTAATAAGTAGTGATAGTAACAAGTGTTGATTCTTTGAAGTTGTTATCAATATGATAAATACACTAGGACTGTGATCCCCAATGATTCCTTAACTGTACCGATTATTGGTGCTGGCAAAACTATCCCACTACATTGCATGCAAAATCTGACATGTTATGTTCATCTAAACGTTTCTCGACCTTGGTTAGACGAATTTCACTTTTGTCCTCTCGGTTTTCAAGTGTCGCACTACTAACCCTTGTCCTGGATCTCAGATAATTATTCCCGCTAAGGCTCAAGTTATTAGATGAAGGTTGATAGCTTCAAATCTCTGTTGTTATTTTCTTTTTCCAATCTCTACCCCTCTCTTGAGCAATTCTAGAATACAAGCGAGTTTCTAACGTTTACAACCGTTAGAAGATCAATCACAATGAAGAAAATAACAATACATGCATTCACACCGATTCAGAATTGCTTTGCACTTAACCCGTTTCGTTAATTCCTCATGGTTCACACAACTCTAGTTAATGAGTTTTGCTACTCATGTTCGCAAGAGCACAATTAGTATTCGAAGATGAAGACATAATTGTAAACTCACAATAATGAAGAAACTCTGAAATCTCAATTATGAATAAAACCCTAGAATCGGTGTTCTAGGATTACAAAATAATAATGTGTTTATGAACTCAAAATAATGAAAAACTTTCTCAAAACAATGTACTGACTCTCTCCTGAACATAGGAAAATACAGGGTTATTTATAGATACAAGTATAATCCTATCCTAATCAAAACAGGAGATCAGAGTCGGCAAACTTCCACGGTGTCGTGGGACCAAGCCACATCATGTGGGTCCCTATCGTGAGAATCAGGTAGCATCACACAATCTCTGAAGTCTATTCACGGCACCCACCCACTTCACGTGAGTTGAGTCAAGCCACGTGGATGCCTGTCGTGGAAATCAGACAGTATCTCATCATCTTTGAGGTTGACTCACGGCAGACACTCATGTCACGTGAGTGGACTCATGGCATGTGAGTGCTGTCGTGAGTCACCTATCTAGTGCAGATCTCATCTCTCATCGTCAGACACTCCGTTTTCGGGCGCAATTCTTTCTTTTTGATCATTTTTCCTTCAAAACCTGTATTCCTGCAATGTAGGACAGAAAACACATCATACCAACAAAATACACCCAAGTTATTGCATATTTCCATCGTTTTAAGCATCGAAAGTGCCATGTAACCATGGCTCATCAACACTCTCAACTTAGAACGTTTGCATGTCCTCAGGCGAACAAAACAACACAAACATATATGATGCTTAATTTAGAGAAACCTAAGGGACCTACGGTAGTCAACTCATTGCTTTTGGCAAAACTTTTCTAACCCCTCCTTCTTGCAAATCAAAAACCACAGTGTGTATCCTTGCAACATATTATCATGACATAGAAGGGATCAAATGATGGCATAAGATTATGAACAAACAACTAAGCTTACATGCAAATGACATTATCCGAATAGATAGCAGCTAACAATACAACCCATGTACTCTCACAGCAAAGAAGTCCCATACACTCACAGTATACTAATGAATCTCAAACTAGGGACTCGGTCAAAACACTCTCTCACAAAGAAGTTCAAACAGTGTGCATGAAATACCATAGGCTTGCCCTTATTTTCTATGCCTTAGTTTTTAGGACAGTTGGATTAGGATCACTGTAGGACTTTAATCTACTTGTAATGTAGGCTTGGGAATGGGTATGGTACATATGGATATGGTGAATCAACCCTCCTTCACACTACACTATTTTTGGCTCCACTTTTCAACTATGCTTATTTGTTTCTCCCTTGTTCTCCTTTCTTTTATTTTCAGATTTTGGGTGTGATTTTCTTTATATTTTCAACACACAATTTTATTTTATTTTTTTCTTCACACCCAAATATATTTTCTCTCTTTCTCTTTTTATAACCCCTTTTTCATACCCTAAATCAATCTATGCACCCCTATAATAGCCACACTCAACTTAGGCAATTTGCCTGCGTTGAGGTACATAATGTCCAAGGAGGGACCAGGGCCAATACAGGTTCATTATAATTCAAAAAGAGAAGGTGAATAGGCTAAAGCAAGAAACAGGTTAATTAAGGCTCTAAATCGGGATCAAGGGATACTTAATCCATTTGGTCAGGCATTTAGGCTAACTGTGGACTTATTCAAAAACGGCCTATGATCCTTTCCTAATCACTATCCTCTAACCTGGTCAAGACTAACCGGGAAAGTTCTGGATCGCACACATAAAATGAACTAAGCAATGACCTCACACACACAGCACAGGGTTACATCATCAACTACTACCTATCCAGTTCATGCAATGCTAGCTACAGTTATTTTTCTTATAATACTAATGCCATAACATGATCCAACAGCTGTCACAAACTAACATACTACACACACAATTCAAAACAAAAAATTTCAGGAGGGGCATTCTTTAGACAATCACAAAGCATCCTTAATACTTAAAATACGTTCAAAATTGGACTACACTAAGGTTCCCCTATTTTTTTCCTAATTAAACACAAAAACACATAATAATATAAATAGCAACCTAAACATGCCGGTTCTACTATGATAGCACACTCTGAGGAAAAGAAACACGGCAACAAAACCCCCCAAGTGGTGGTACACCCCCACCCCCAACTAACAATGGTGCACTGCCCTTAGTGCACAGCTATCAATATAATCAATGCAAGGGAGTGAAGACATACCTGTAGTGCCCTAAGCATCGGAAGTGGGCCCTTCCATAGCGAGATCATCAGTCTGCCCTCTGGGCTCTCTGCTAGGTTCGGTGGAAGGGGTGCCTGACTGGAGGATGCGCTACTTCTCTGCTATCTGGCTGGCATGGTACTCCATCCTAGAGGCCTTAACCGCTCTCCGAAGATCACCCTCAAACTCATCACCACTATCCACCTGCTCCTCCGAACTGCGTAGTCTTTTGCCTCTATCAATGGGAGGGTCCTCATCCGCAAATAAATCCACCTCAAAGGCCGACCTCATCGGGGCCGGAA
This sequence comes from Capsicum rhomboideum, assembly GCA_031232105.1. Classification (NCBI taxonomy): domain Eukaryota; kingdom Viridiplantae; phylum Streptophyta; class Magnoliopsida; order Solanales; family Solanaceae; genus Capsicum; species Capsicum rhomboideum. Next base: position 47,944,911 of record CP124712.1, on the reverse strand, counting down.
CAGGCATAGGTGATATAATAGGGGCACTGCTTGGTGCTAAAGCGCGGATCTCCCCTCTCAATAAAGATACCTCCTGTGACAATGCTGCAATACCAGGACCATGTGCAGAACACATCCGGGTGGCCATCCGAGCCTCAAAACTATCAATCCGCCCATGCAACTCTCGCATAAACCAATCTATAGCTGCAGTCATATGGGCCTCTACTCTAGCCTCGGAAGCCTCTACGATGGTCCAAACATATGGCTTAAGTTGGGATACCAACTTAGCCATCTGGGCCTCAGTGTGAGCCTGCTGCTTAAACATCTCGGTCTGCCGATCAACCAGCTGCTGCAGGAAGTCCCTAGAAACTAAAACCATACCAGAGGGAGGCGGTGGTGCTGTAGAGCCGGATACCTCATCATCAATCGGGCTTGCGCCCTCAGCAGGGATATGAACAGTCTCTGGTACCCACACTAGTACCAGAATAGGCATAGGCGTACTAACCGGCTCATCTCTATCTCCAGTCCCTTCAAAAAGGGCTGCTACTGACGACCCAGAAGGCTGAGACCTCTGTGGAACACTGGGGATAGATCCCCACTGCTGCATCAAACCAATGTCTGCTATGCGTGTCACCTCGATAAAGTGATCGACGGTAGGTAGCGCAACCACACCAGCAATATCACACAGGCCCTGAATCAAGTAGGGAAAAGGGATACTGGTATAGTCACGAAAAGCACACTCATGGATCTCCTGAACAATGTACCTAGCGACATGAATATCATACCCTGCAAGGATGCTAGCAACCACAACAGATCGATCCAAGGTGAGTGAATTATCTGCATTAGTAGGCCCTAACAGATGTCTAACAACTGACCACCAGAATCTGCTAGCAAAATGGAGCATGGACTTCTTGATATCCATCTTCCCAATCACCCAACTAGCATCAACCCCATCCTCCGCTATATAACCAGCTATCCACCGTAACAACTCCAACTTCTGATCAGCATCCCGTATTTTAAGTCGATTTCTGACAGTCTCCATGTGGTGATCAAACTCAGCGATCATGGCTGGCAAGGGACGGTCTGCACCAAATAAGAAATGGTGGATGATCTTCTCAGATATATCGACTTGGGTACCTCAAACCAAAAGGTGAGTCAATAAAGGTTGGTCCCGGTATCGCTGTCTAATAGGTGTACTCAAATCAACTGTCGCAACATATGATGCGTAAAATTCTCGATCCAATTCTGATCTATAGCGACCAGAAGGCGCACCCATCCATCTAAATCCATACTGCTCAAACACAGGCCAAATATCAGGCAATGCCTTCAACTCCTCCCATCAATATTTGGGCTCCTCCATAATACTCCTACGATACACACCCTGCTCTGTCAGCTCAGCAACCCTATCATAAAAATCCCACATGTCCTTAACACACCATCGACGGATATCCCTGGTCTGTGAGGGAGTCGGGGTACTCTGTTCACTAGCGCCTGAAACAGATGTTGTAGCCTCTGCTGCAGATTCACCCTGTCCTGTAGCATTGCCCCTAGAACCAAAGACCGAATCATCCTCCCCCTACTCAGACTGGGGGCGGACTCAGAAGACTGAGCAGGAGCAGTCGGCTGGACAAGCTGAAGTGTTGCCCGGGCAGCAGCTTGTTCCTGAGTCTGTAACCTCGTGGTACTAGGAACTAATGCAGTAGCATCATTTCCAATCTCAAACTCCTCCACGGACCCACTTTTTTTAGATTCATTCGGCTCATCACGCAAATGGGTCGGTAATTCTGGATTTTTGGTGCGAATTCTGGACGAAGCGTCAAGGTGGTCACTTTTGGGGTTTGTATGGGAGGCATGGAATTGGTTTTGGGTCAGATTTTGGGTAGTTGGGTCGAATTTGTATGTAGGGTTCAGATTTTGGGTCCGATTTGTAGGTAGGGTTTGGATTTTATAAGGTAGGGGTTTTCGGATTTTGGGTTTTGGAGAAAGTGATGATTTTGGTTTTTTTTTTGGGGGGGGGGGGGGGTTGGATTTTGTAGGTTTTGTATTTTGGGTTGTATTGGAGTTTGGGATTTAGGGTTTATGTGTAGTGCGGATTCGAATTCTGGTCGGGTTGTGAAGGAGGGTAATGAAATTTAGTTTAGGTCGGGTCGTCGGATATATGTGGATTCTAGTTTCCACGAAACCACCCACGTGACGTGGGTTGCACTCACGTCATGTGGGTCTCTGGCGTAGCTCAACTCCTGCATGTGTCCATGTCCTCTGATTTTCACGATACCACCCACGTGACGTGGGTATACCTACATCACGTGGGTACCTTGTCGTAGGTAAGATTCAGAAAGTGAAATATTTTCTCTGATTTTCACAGCACAACTCATGTGACGTGGGTACACATACGTCATGTGAGTTCCCCTGTCATGGATCGGATTCTGCAGGTGGTATCTGTTGAATTTCAGATAAGGTGTCTTTCAATGCTCAAATCAAAAACTAATTAGATATTGGGTTGCCTCCCAAGTAGCGCCTGATTTTATGTCGCAGCACGACATGGCTAACTTGGATACTCAGACTTCACCAACTTGCCCATGGGTTGCCTCCCATGAAGCGCCTGATTTAACGTCGCGGCACGACATGGCTAGCTTGACTACTTAGACTTCATCAAACTCAAGCTCCTCACATGTCCTTATTTCTACCGTGATTCCCACATAATGCTTGACACACTTCCCATTGAACTTGAATAGAACATTATCAGCTCCTTTTAGCTCAATTGCTCCATGTGTGAATACCCTGACGACCGTGAATAGTCCGAACCATTTAGACTTTAACTTACCACCAAACAAGCGAAGCTTGGAGTTATAAAGTAGCACCAAATCTCCCGGGTGAAACTCTTATTTCTCAATGCGTCGATCATGATATAATTTCATCTTCTCTATATATATTTTTGAACTTTCATAAGCCCGAAGAAGAAATTCATCCATCTCATTCATCTGCTCAAGTCTCAATTTACCCGCTTCATTCCATTCCAAATTCAACCTTTTCAAAGCCTATAAAGCCTTATGTTCAAGTTCGACAAGCAAATGGCAAGATTTTCCAAACACTAGCTGATATGGTGATGCACCAATTGGCGTCTTGAAAGCAGTTTGATATGCCCATAATGCATTATCCAATCTTCGAGCCCAATCAGTCCTATTGGTATTCACTGTTTTTTACAAAATAGACTTGATCTCACGATTTGACACCTCAACTTGCCCGCTTGTCTGAGGATGGTAAGGTGTTGCCACCTTATGTTTAACACCATATTTTTCAAGCAGGTTCTTAAACAGACGATTGCAGAAGTGGTATCCTCCATCACTAATGATAACTCGGGGTGTATCGAATCGTGAGAATATGTTCTTCTTCAAGAATGTTGTGACACTTCTTCCTTCGTTATTGGGGAGCGCAATTGCCTCCACCCACTTAGAAACATATTCAAAGGCTGCCAAAATGTATTTCATCCCATATGAGCTCACGAAAGGGCCTATAAAGTTGATTCCCCACACGTCAAACAATTCAAGCTCAAGTATAGTTGTCATGGAAAGTTCGTGCTTACGTGAGATATTCCCTTGCCTTTGACATTGGTCACAAGCGCGAGCATAAACATGATCATCTTTGTAAATACTGGGCCAATAGTACCCACATTGTAAGATCTTATGAGCAGTTCGCGCACCTCCATGATGACCCCTAATTGGAGATGAATGACACGCTTCCAAAATACTCATCATCTCGACCTCTGGAATACATCTTCGAATCATGCCATCTTCACATATCCAAAATAAATACGGCTCATCCCAGAAGAATTTTCTCACCTCATGCATGAATTTCTATTGCTGCTGATACAACATATCTTTCGGAACTAGATCACTTGCCAAAAAGTTGGCAAAATCAGAAAACCAAGGGATTAAGTCTTGCGATGCTGCCAATACCTGCTCATCTGGAAAAGTATCATCAATCTCAAGATCATCCCTTAATTTAAGCATGGCCTCCTCCTCAAGGCGTGATAGATGGTCAGCGACCTGATTCTCGTTTCCTTTACGATCCTTGACTTCAAATTCAAATTCCTGCAGTAGGAGCACCCATCGGATCAATCTTGGCTTAGCATCCTTTTTGACATAAGATACCGAAAAGCTGCATAGTCTGTATGCACAATCACCTTCGTACCAATCAAGTAAGATCTGAATTTCTCAAAAGTAAAGACCACTGCCAACAATTCTTGTTCAGTCATACTATAATTCTTTTGAGTTGGATTAAGCACTTTACTAGCATAGTAAATCGAATGTAAAATCTTCTCACGTCTTTCGCCAAGGACTGCACCTAAAGCCACTCTACTAGCATCACACATAACCTCAAAAGGCATCATCCAATCTCGTGACACAATGATAGGGGTTGTAACCAACTTCTCTTTCAGACACTCAAATACTTTTAGACACGCTTCATCGAACACGAACTTCACCTCTTTCTCCAAAAGTTTGCACAAAGGATGTGCAATCTTAGAGAAATCCTTGATTAATCTTCTAGAAAAGCCAGCATGACCTAAGAAACTTTGAATACCTTTCACGGAGATAGGTGGAGGTAACTTCTCAATCACCTCTATCTTTGCCTTATCAACTTCAATACCCTTCTTTGAAATCTGATTCCCCAATACGATACCCTCGTTGACCATAAAGTGACATTTTTCCCAATTCAGCACTAAGTTGCACTCCTCGCATCTTTGCAGCACATTAGCAAGGTGCGCGAAGAAATCATCAAATGAGTCTCCCACAACAGAAAAATCATCCATAAAACCTTCAATAGTGTCTTCCACCATGTCGAAGAAAATAGACATCATGCAATGTTGGAAAGTGGCTGGTGCATTACATAAACCAAAGGGCATTCTTTTAAATGAGAATGTCCCGTATGGACAAGTGAAAGTGGTCTTCTCTTGGTCTTCGGGAGCAATAAAAATTTGATTATACCCCGAATAGTCATCGAGAAAAAAATACCATCCTCTACTGGCAAGACGGTCTAATAACTGATCCATGAAGGGCATGGGGAAATGATCTTTTTCTATCCGAGAATTCAGCTTCTGATAATCCATACAAACTTTCCATCCAGTAACCGACCTTATTGGATTAACTCATTCTTGTCGTTTGGAACCACAGTGATTCCTCCCTTGTTTGGCACACACTAAACTGGACTCACCCACTTGCTATCAGCAATAGGGTAAACCACTCCTGCTCCTCAACAAAGGTTTACAACCTCCTTCTTCACAACCTTTTGCATAGGTGGGTTTAGACGATGTTGGTGTGCAATGCTCGATACGCACTCAGGAGTAAGTTGAATTTTGTGAGTGCAAATACTAGGTGGAATTCCTATGATATCAACAATGGACCAACCAATGGCCCTCTTAAATCTTTTCAATACTGAAACCAAAGCCTCTATTTGCCACTCCACCAATTTAGCAGAAATAATCACAGGCAAGGTGTTGTTGACTCCCAAAAATGTGTAGCAAAGGTGAGCCAAAAGAGTTTTAAGCTCCAAAACTGGAGGCTCCTCAATAGATGGATGAGCTGGTGGGGTCACCCTATTCTTCAAATCAAGATCAAGTTTCTTTGGAGCATAAGCGTATGCTCCCTTACCAGTGAGTGCACCAACCATCTCATCATATTCCTCAATACCGTTGCTATCAAATTCATAATCACGGCCGCGAGAGCTTCTACCCCCAACCTTTCTTCAAGAGACACAATAACATTACAATCATCAACCGCATCTATAACCGAAATCACCCTTTATCTCTTGGTTGCTTCATGGAACGACAAACGTTGAAAATGACTTTTCATCATTTAACCTAAATTTCATCTGCCCTGTTTCCATGTTGACCAATGCACGACCAGTGGTAACGAATGGTCTTCCTAATATGATGGGAACCTCAAAATCAACTTCACAATATAGGATTACAAAGTTAGCCAAAAATATGAAAGATGCAACTTTTACCAAAACATCATACAAAATGCCCACCGACTTTTTCACAGTCCTATCCGCCATGAGAAGTCTCATAGAGGTTGGTTTTGGTGCTCCCAACCCCAACTGCTTGAAAACGGCTAACGGTATTAAGTTAATGCTAGCACCCAAATCACACAGTGCTTTAGCAAAGTTGTAGGACCCGATAGTACAAGGAATTGTGAAAGCTCCTGGATCCTCCTTCTTTTCAACTAGGGAACGCAAAGCAACTGCACTACAATGATGTAAGTTATCTGCTGGCTCAAAACTGACAGTTCTCTTCTTTGTCACCAAGTCTTTCATGAACTTCACATACCCTAGCATCTGTTCCAATGCTTCAACAAGAGGGAGGAGGTCATGGAATAAACTTCCAATGCTTCGCATACCGATAGCTCTTTCAACATTGTAATAAACTTTTGATATTTTCCTTCCTCAGCCTTCTTTTTCAATCATTGAGGAAAGGGAGGAGGAGGTTATGGAATAGTCTTCAACTTTTGTGGGACCTCCTTTTCCTGGCTCTTATAAGATTTTTCCTTTTAGCTAGTATCATGAGGATTTGGAACTATTTCGACTTTTCCATTATCCGGCTCTATCTTAGTTTATATATCAACAACCATCGGCTTATTCATCTTACCATTATCCACAGGTATAGATGGATCTGTGGTGCACTTCCCGCTTCTAGTAGTAATGTCCAGACAATGGCTGTCGGATTCTGGACAGTGTTGCTTGGAAGGGTGCCTGGCTAATATTGGTTCAGTGCCACCGATATCTTCCCGAATTGTTGCTCCAACTATTTAATAGCAGTCGAATAGGATTCTACTTTCTGACTTATTCCCGAGATTTCTGACCTAATCTCCTTCAGGCACTGTTCTTGACTCTCTGACCCTTTCACTAGTTTATTTAGAAGAGATTCCATTCTTGAATTTCCAGAGTCAGTATCGCAGTTTCCTGGTGGAAAATATACGCCAATCTTCTCTTTATAATCATCGTTTCTCCTCCAATCACCATCACGATCTCGTTCTCTATCTCTATATCTCGACTTGTTGTAGCTGTCACCATAGTAGTTCCGACCTTGATTCCCTTGCCTCGAGTTCTAGGAGTCTTGGTTATACCCTTGGCCCTTGGACCGAAAACCTGCCACTTCTCGATCCAAATACTTAGCCTCTTCATCAGAATCACTATCTTCATATCTAGGCATTTTACCTTTTGAACCTACAGTATGCACCTTTTCAACATCTTTAGCCACAATCTGTTTGGCCCGAAAACCAATTTCTGTCCTCAGCTGAGCGACTTCTTGAGCTACAGATTCGTCCAAAGCCCGTTGTGCTGGTGAAGCTCCAATAGCATATGTGCCAGCAGGTGTTTCTGCCTCCCGAGCATGCCAGCCTCGATTAGTCTTAGTGATATGATCTAATATCTTCGAAGCTCATTCCTATCTCATACTCATGAATGCTCCACTAGTGATAGTATTGTCTACCTCCTTTGTGTTGTCATTTAAATCTTTGTAGAAGATTTCAAGTAAGTTCCTACCACTCATCCTGTGATTTGGCACATTCTGTAGCTTCTTCTTGAACCTTAGCCATGTGTCGTACAGTGCTTCAGAATGTAGTTGTCTAAAATTATAAATTTCATCCTTCAACTGTAGCATCTTGGAAAGTGGAAAGAATCTTTCTAGAAATTGATTTCTTAACTCTTACCAAGTAGTGATTGAACCTCGTGGTAATTCTGCCAACCACAAAGTCGCTTCTCCTGTTAGAGAGAATGGGAACAATCTCAATCGAATAGACTCTTGGTCAACTCCAGGCAGATTATACGACGTGCAGACCCCCACAAAATTCATCACGTGCATGTTTGGATCATCAGTAGGAAGACCGGTGAACACACCCTTTAAGTTTAGTAGGTGAATCATGGCACTGGTAATGTCGAACTTAGTGCCCGGAGGTAACTCAAGTGGAATAATGGCACCAGTCTCTATTGGCTCGAAGTAGGCCATGTCTTCTTCCTCAGGATCATCATAAACTGGAACATGCGGTCTTTGAAGTGGTTGTTGAGCTCTCAATCTTCTTTGTGTCTCTTCAGCCTCAGCCAGTCGCTGAGCTGCCTCTTCCATAGCTCGATTATCCCTCTCTGCTTGCCTAAGAGCAGCTTGTCTAGCATTCCCTTCTCGTGTCAATCAAGTAGTAGTTTGATCCGCTGTTTCATGACCAACTGGCTGAATTGGTTGATTATGAATGTCTCCCATGGCGGCAGGATCCTGAACTTCTTCAGTATTTACCACTCTTCGATTAGCCCTCAGAGTCCTTTCTATTTCAATACCAAATGGAATTAGGGGATTTCCTTGACTCCTAGTATTGGGCATACACCGGCGTGTGCCCTTAAAAGTATAGAAAAACAATACCAATCAACTCCAACCAGTACTAATCAAGTCCGTAATCGTACTCCCCGGCAACGGCGCCAAAATTTAATGTCGCCCAAAATATGCCTCCTAAGAAGTATAAAGCGGTCGCTGTATCAAATATAGAACCCAACTAGGTTGGGGTCGATCCCACAGGGAATAGGATGAATGTAACACCTCGTACATTTCCGACCCTATTTGATTGGTGATCTAGAGTTTATATGTCTTATTTGAACCATGTTTACCTTTGTTTTGAGAGCAATAAGTATGTATTGTATTGGTTTTGATGGACTTTTGATATTGTGCTAGTATCTGTAAAGAAAAGTCGAAAAAAAGAAGAAAATTGAAATTTAAGTGTGGGGCGCGTCCAGGGGCGTGCCAGGCCGCTTTCTGCCAAAATTTTTATGGCACAGGCAGCATAGGGGCGCGCAAGGTAGCGTGCCAGACCACTTTTTACCAAAATTTTTCTCCGACCACTAATCTCTAAATAGGGCTCTTAGGTTATGGTATCATTATTCCATCTTAGTGGGACTACTCTTGGACTATTTTGGCATCCAAATGAGGGTTAATTCATCGTCCTTTTTATTTTTGTATAATTTTTATCTATTTATGATAAATTAAGCCATGTGTGGCAAAAATCACTTATTTTTGGATTTGAGGCGACGAACACGAATCTCGTGAGTTGAATAGTGTCTCCACATTTATGGAATTATTTAAACACGAGATAATTGGTGGATCATACATTGAAATTTGTGGGCTAAGGTAACAGGTGTTAATGGGCTCAATTTGAGGCCCAAAATGAAGCCAAAAGACATGGCCCAAAAGGGCAAATGACCCATTCTTCCATGTTGACCAAGTAAACATGGCATTTAAAGCCAAGAATTGGCTAAGGATGACTTGAGGGGCTATATAAGACAAGGAAAAATCAGATTTTTATTCACATAAACACACATGCCATTCTAGACATTTCCAAGATTTTCCTTTTAGCTCTCAAAACCCTAAGCCATCTCTTTGGATAAGATCATCATTTTTCAAGATTGGGTAAGTATTTATTCTTATGCTTTAATATATTATATGCATGAGAGATGGTGTAGACCATGATGGTTATGTCCAAAAGTGTTGAGTAGTGCACTTTTGCTTTTTGCTAAAGATGTGTCATCCATGTGACTTGAACTTGAAAGGAGACTTGAGGTTTTGATGAAAGTGAATGGTGTGGATGAAATATCAACATGTAAGATATGATTATGTCCTTAACTTGTTTTTTTTCTATGGGTATAACTTGTGGAATTATTGTTATGGTATAACTTGTGGTATTGTTGTTATGGTATGACTTGTGGGATTGTTGTTATGAAACGTATTGAGGTGACTTCATAGAGTAATTGTGACGTAGTGTTAATAAGGAGGCATAGAGGATAAACTTGGTGTGACATGCTATTGGTTTATGATGTCTTGGTCAATGTATGGAATGTTGTGGTATTGTTGGTATGACAATGCCATGAATGGTATTGTAAAGGATGAAATGACGTTATAGGGCAATCATGTAACGCATTGTCATTATGCGCTTGTAAGGTAGTTAGTTGTTAACGTGAGCTCCGTTATGTACTTGTGTTGTATAGAAAAATGTAAGGACGGAGCTGGATTATTGTATTCACATATAGGACTGTGTATTCATATTCAGAAGATAAGGTATGTAAGGTTACTCTTTCTATATCCTTATGCAGCACATATTGTTCACATTGACATTGTACTTGTTACATTTCAAAATGTCCAAAGGTATCTCATTTCAGGTTGTCATATAGTATTACTAACAGGACCAATTGTGATTCACACGTCTCATGTTCATTGACTAATGTTTCAAAGTCCCTATAATGTATAATCACCAATGTATCACTCTTATAATGAAAGAATAAAGTAATTGTTTGTGTATTCTTGAGTAACAACCCAGGGGCGACAGAAAAGCCTAGCATGGGTTATCACAGTAACATTTCAGGGGCGACAGAAAAGCCTAGCATGGGTTATCATAGTAACATCCCAGGGGCGACATAAGAGCCTAGCATGGGTTAATCTAACATCCCAGGGGTTAAAATACCTAGCATGGGTTAATCTCATCCCAGGGGCGACAGAAAAGCCTAGCATGGGTAGAACGATAAAGATGAATGAACGTAAAGGTAAAGAAAGTAACGAATGTAATGTACATGGTTCCAAACATTCAGAATGATGGTTTATCTATATTGACTATTCTCTTATATTTGATTCTATTGATGTTCTTATGTATGATGCAGTTTCTTATAGTCTTACATACTCAGTACATTCATCGTACTGACGTCCCTTGGGGGACATACCTTACTTGCTGTAGGCACAGGTACTAGTAGACCTCCATAGTAGGTTGCGGGTCATTTGCGGATCATTGGTGAGCTCCAGTTGGTTCGGGGCTTTTCGAGTTACATGTGTACATTTGTTTTCCTATTGTAAATGTTATATAAAGCGGGGACTTATCCCGACTTTAGGCTGGTTATGTCCATGTATCTGTAGAGGCTTTGTAGATGTTATGGCACAAAACAAAGGAAATGTAAGGAATGTATGCTTTTGTGATGGTAGCCCCAACAGCCAAGATTTATATATATCCCATGTTTTTCCATGACTTCCGCTATTGGCATCTTATGTCTCTATGATAGTGATGCTTATTGAGTGACATGCGTATGAGTGTATATGAATGAAGATTGGTTCTCTCAGGCCTTAACGGCTTCGGGTGCCAGTCCGCCCCATTGGAATTCGAGACGTGACAAAAGTGGTATCAGAGCAGGTTGTCCTAAGGGTGTCTACAAAGCCGTGTCTGAGTAGAGTCTTGCTTATGGATGTGTTGTGCACCACATTTATAAGTAGAAGGCTACGGGACATTTAAGAGTTGTTTCTTTTCTTCATTTCTAGATCGTACAATAGAGCCAAAGTTGTAGGTGGAATCATATATGACCATTGTAATTGGTTTTCTTTGTTATAGTAAAATGTCGATGACAAGACGCGGTAGGGGCAAAGGTAAGCAGGTAGATATACTTGTTGGAGAAGGAATGAGTAAATCACCACCTGACCAAGCTAGTCAAGGTGGAGCTGACACTGAATTTTTATCACGGGCTTCCTCTAATTATCCAGCTCCAGAAGAGCCAAGAGGTAGAGAAGTACCTGTAGAACTGCCTATGAATGCCACTGACCAGGATTTAAGAAATGTGGTGCATATGTTAACTTAGATAGTGGCGGCACAAACTCAGGGACGAGATGGTCCAACGACAAGTGAGGATGACGCGGCTAGAGTAGCTAGGCGGCGGACACAGGATTTTCTGAAATTAGACCCTCCTATATTCACTAGGTCAGATTCGAAAGCAGATCCACAGGATTTTGTGGACCAAATTCAAAGGGCTCTAGATGTTATACACGTGACTGGTGTAGAAACAATTGAACTTGCGGCCTATAGATTGAAAGGTGAAGCTATATTATGGTATGAAGACTGGAAAAGATCGAGGGGTATTAATGTACTTCCAACTGGTTGGGACGAATTCAAAATGGCGTTTCTTGATCACTACCTCCCATATGAGATTCGGGAGGCACGGGCAGACCAGTTTCTAAATCTTCATCAAGGGAATATGAGTGTCAGAGAATACAGTCTGCAGTTTAATTCTTTGGATAGATACGCTCCAAATATAGTAGCCACGATGACAGACAGAGTTCATCGATATGTGGACAGATTGGAGCCATATTTGGTAAGGGACTGCACTATTGCTGCTTTGAATAGAGATATGGGTATAGCCAGAATACAGGCTTTCACACAGAAGATGGAGGACCAGAAGCAAAGAAGAAGGGTACACGAATTTGAACGAGGTCCGTCAAAGAGGGCTAGACCTATAGGACAGTCTATGGTGTCCCAAGGAGAATCTAGGCCTCAGATTTTTCCTAGACCACCTAGACCATCATTTCTTCCCCTACAGCAGGTACTTCATCCCAATTTCAGGGATTTAGAGGCAGTCATTTTGGGCAGAGTAGTGGGATGCAAGGTTCACAGACAGCAGGATTTTCTCATCCTCCGTGTTAGCGCTGTGGAAGGTATCATTTAGGTGAATGTCGGTTGGGGACAAATGTTTGTTTTTAGTGTGGTATGATGGGGCACATAATGCGAGAATGCCCACAAAGGGGCACGGGTGGTATAGCATGACCTACGGGATCAACTGTTGCATCATCATCATCAATTCCTTCACTAGGAAGAGGAGTGCAGCCTATTGGGCGCGGTAGAGGTGATAGAGGAGCAGCTAGTTCCAATGGAGCCCAGAATCGCACCTATGCTCTAATGGACCGGCAGAATTCGGAGGCTTCACCTGATGTAGTCACAGGTACACTATCCATATTTTCACATAATGTATATGCATTGATTGATTTGGGTTCTACATTATCATATGTTACTCCGTTGATTGCTGCGAAATTTGAACAAACACCAAAATTATTAATTAAGTCAATTGAAGTATCTACACCAGTTGGTGACTCTATTGTTGCAAAAAGAGTATATCGTAGTTGTGTGGTAACTGTGTGTGGTCATGATACACTGGTTGATCTTATAGAACTAGAAATGGTGGATTTTGATGTCATAATGGGTATGGATTGGTTGGCTTCTTGTTATGCCACGATGGATTGCCGGGCTAAAAAAGTACATTTTCATTTTCCACAAACGCATGTTCTTGAATGGAAGGGTAATGTAGGGGCACCGAGAGAAAAATTTATTTTCTATCTTAAAGCAAGGAAAATTATATCCAAAGGGTACATATGTTACTTAGTAAGAGTGAAAGATACTGATGTGGAACCACTAACTCCTCAGTCGGTTCCAGTGGTTAATGAATTTCTTGATGTATTTCCGGAGGATCTTCCAGGTTTCCCCCCATAATGGGAAATAGAGTTTGGTATTGATGTGATTCCAGGAACTCAGCCTATCTCTATTCCTCGGTATAGAATGGCTCCAGCAGAATTACGTGAATTGAAGGAGCAATTAAAAGACTTGTTGGACAAGGGCTTCGTCAGGCCTAGTATGTCCCCGTGGGGTGCACCAGTATTATTTGTACGGAAGGAAGATGGAACATTAAGAATGTGTATTGACTATCGATAATTGAATAAAGTAACGATCAAGAACAAATATCCCCTCCCCATAATTGATGATTTGTTTGATCTGTTACAGGGTGCCAAATGTTTTTCAAAGATTGACTTGAGATCGGGTTACCATCAAGTCAGAGTTAGAGAAACAGATATACCCAAGACAGCTTTCCGAACACGATATGGTCATTATGAATTTTTAGTTATATCGTTTGGACTAACAAATGCACCAGCTGTTTTCATGGATTTGATGAATAGGGTGTTTAAGACATTTCTAGACGTGTTTGTGATGGTGTTTATAGATGACATCCTGGTTTATTCAAGATCACAAGAGGACCATGCTAATCACTTACGACAAGTGTTACAAATTCTTCGTCAGCGTAAGTTGTATGCAAAGTTCTCTAAATGTGAATTTTGGTTAAAATCCATAGCATTCTTGGGTTACATTGTGTCATATGAAGGAATTCAGGTTGATACGAAAAAGATTGAAGCGTTGAAAAATTGGCCAAGGCCTACGACACCTACGGAAATTCGTAGCTTCCTTGGGTTGGCCGGTTATTATCGAAGGTTTGTTGAAGGGTTTTCTTCCATTGCTGCACCTTTAACGAAGATTACACACAAGGCAGTCAAGTTTCAGTGGAATGAAGCATGTGAGAAAAGTTTCCAAGAGCTGAAAGATAAATTGACTTCTACACCGGTATTGGTACTTTCGGAAGGCACAGAAGGGTATGCAGTATATTGTGATGCGTTCGAAGTTGGCCTAGGATGTGTATTAATGCAGCACGGTAATGTAATTGCATATGCTTCACGACAGTTGCGCCCACATGAGAGAAACTATCCCACACATGATCTTGAGTTAGAAGTTGTAGTATTTGCTTTAAAGATATGGCGCCATTATTTGTATGGAGTTCATGTTGACATCACACTGATCACAAAAGTTTGCAATATATCTTTAAGCAGAAAGATTTAAATCTTAGGCAACGGAGGTGGCTTGAACTATTGAAAGACTATGATATTGATATCCTATATCATCCAGAAAAAGCGAATGTGGTGGCCGATGCATTAAGCCACAAAGCAGGAGGAAGCACTAGTGGCCAGTTGACGGAAAAGCAAGACCTAGTCAAAGATTTACATCAACTAGCCAGCTTGGGAGTTCGTCTTCTTGAACCTCTAGATGAAGGGGTTATTGTGCAAAATTAAGTAGAATCTTCTTTCGTAGCTGAGGTGAAAGAGAAACAGGATGCGGATCCTATTTTATTTCAACTGAAAGAAAATGTACAACAGGGTCTGAAAAAAGCATTTGATCTTATGCAAGAGGGAGTACTTCAATGCCAAGGTAGATTATGTGTACCGGATGTGGATGAGCTGAGGAGACGACTTATGACAGAGGCGCATCATTCACGATATTTTATTCATCCGGGAGCTACCAAAATGTACCATGATTTGTAAGAAATGTATTGGTGGGGAAACATAAAGAAGAACATTGCAGAATTTGTAGCTTAATGCCCAAACTATCAACAAGTAAAAGTGGAGCATTAGAAACCAGGAGGTTACATGCAATGTATCAATCTTCCAGTCTAGAAATAGGACATAATTAACATGGATTTCATCACAAGTTTGCCTCGTACACTGCGGAAAGTTGATTCTATAAGGGTAATAGTTGACAGGCTTACCAAGTCAGCGCATTTTCCACCTATACAGCTGAAGATTATGTAAGGTTGTACGTTAAGGAGATAGTGCGATTACATGGAATTTCGGTCTCCATTATATCAGATAGGGGAGCTCAATTTACTGCACATTTTTTGGAGATCTTTTCAGAAGAGCTTGGGTACACAAAGTGAATTTGAGTACGGCTTTTCATCCTCAGACAGATGGACAGGCAGAATGTACTATCCAAACACTTAAAGATATGCTACGAGCGTGCACGTTGTACTTTAAAGGTAGTTGGGATGATCATCTACCTCTTATTGAATTTGCCTACAATAATAGCTATCATTCAAGTATCAAAATGGCACCTTATGAAGCTATATACGGAAGGAAGTGTAGATCACCAATCAGATGATTTGAAGAGGGAAAAACTACTTTCCTTGGTCCAGATCTTGCTCATCAAGATATGGAGAAAGTTAAAGTGATCCAACAGCGGCTGCAAACAGCCCAAAGTCGACACAAGTCATATGCTGATGTTAGAAGAAGAGGGCTCGAATTCGCCATAGGTGATTGGGTATTCTTGAAGGTGTCACCGATGAAAGGGGTAATACGATTTGGAAAGAAAGGGAAGTTGAGTCCCCATTATATAGGGCCATATGAAATTGTCCGAAGATTTGGGCAAGTTGCGTATGAATTGGCACTACCCCAAGAACTCTCCACAGTTCATCCAGTATTTCATGTTTCGATGCTTCGAAAATGCATAGGAGATCCATCTCATATTGGTCCCATTGAAGATGTACAAGTTACGGAGGATCTCACCTATGAAGAGATACCTATTGCTATTCTGTATAGACAATTGAAGTGGTTAAGGAATAAATACGTAGTGTCCGTAAAGGTACTTTGGAGAAATCAATAAGTAGAAGAGATCACATGGGAAGCTGAAGAAATGATGAAGTCAAAGTACCCATATTTGTTTCACACGGAAGAAAAAGTTCAAAATGCCGAAGTAGAGCAATAACAAGATATATAAGCATTATGTGTATATGTATATATGCTAAAAATGCATTTGTTTTAACATTCGAGGACGAATGTTTCTAGGGGGGGGAAGAATGTAACACCTCGTACATTTTTGACCCTACTTGATTGGTGGTCTAGAGGTTATATGTCTTATTTGAATCATGTTTACCTTTGTTTTGAGAGCAATAAGTACGTATTTGGTATTGGTTTTGATGGACTATTGATATTGTGCTAGTATCCGCAAAGAAAAGTCGAAGAAAATCAAAATGTAAGTGTGGGGCGCGCCCAGGGGCGTGCCAGGCCGCTTTCTGCCAAAATTTTTATGGAACAGGAAGCATAGGGGCGAGCAAGGTAGCGTGCCAGGCCTCTTTTTGCCAAAATTTTTCTTCGACTACTAGTCTCTAAATAGGGCTCTTGGGTTATGGTATCATTATTCCATCTTAGTGGGACTACTCTTGGACTATTTTGGCATCCAAATGAGGGTTAATTCATCGTCCTTTTTATTTTTGTATAATTTTTATCTATTTATGATAAATTAAGCCATGAGTGGCAAAAATCGCTTATTTTTGGATTTGAGGCGACGAACACGAATCTCGTGAGTTGAATAGTGTCTCCATATTTATGGAATTATTTAAACATGAGATAATTGGTGGATCATGCATTGAAATTGGTGGATAAGGTATGTAAGGTTACTCTTTTTGTATTCTTCTGCAGCACATATTGTTCACATTGACATTGTACTTGTTCCATTTCGAAATGTCCAAAGGTATCTCATTTCAGGTTGTCATATAGTATTACTCACAGGACCAATTGTGATTCACACGTCTCATGTTCATTGACTAATGTTTCAAAGTCCCTATAATGTATAATCACCAATATATCACTCTTATAACGAAAGAATGAAGTAATTTTTTGTATATTCTTTAGTAACATCCCAGGTGCGAAAGAAAAGCTTAGCATGGGTTATCATAGTAACATCCCAAGGGAGACAGAAAAGCCTACCATGGGTTATCACAGCAACATCCCAGGGGCGACAGAAAATCCTAGCATGGGTTATCACAGTAACATCCCAGGGGCGACATAAGAGCCTAGCATGGGTTAATCTAATATCCCAGGGGTTAAAATACCTAAAATGGGTTAATCTAATCCCAGGGGCGACAGAAAAGCCTATCATGGGTAGAACGATAAAGATGAATGAACGTAAAGTAAAAGAAAGTAACGAACGTAATGTACATGGTTGCAAACATTCAGAATGATGGTTTATCCATATTGACTAATCTCTTATATTTGATTCCATTGATGTTCTTATGTATGATGCAGTTTCTTATAGCCTAACATACTCAGTACATTCATCGTACTGACGTCCCTTGGGGGACATACCTTACTTACTGTAGGCACAGGTACTAGTAGACCTCCACAGTAGGTTGCAGGTCATTTGCGGATCATTGGTGAGCTCCAGTTGGTTCGGGGCTTTCCGATTCACATGTGTACATTTGTTTTGGTATTGTAAATATTGTATAAAGCAGGGACTTATCCCGACTTTAGGTTGGTTATGTCCATGTATCTGTAGAGGCTTTGTAGATGTTGTGGGACAAAATAAAGGAAATGTAAGGAACGTATGCTTTTGTCATGGTGGCCCCAATGGCCAAGTTTTATATATATCCCATGTTTTTCCTTGACTTCCGATATTGGCATCTTATGTCTCTATGATAGTGATGCTTATTGAGTGATATGCGTATGAGTGTGTATGAAAGAAGATTGGTTCTCTCGGGACTTAACGGATTTGGGTGCCAGTCCGCCCAGTTGGAATTTGAGGCGTGACAATGAAAGTAGGTTGAGTTCTTGTTCGAGTGGTTGGCAGATAAGTAAAAAGAGGGGGGATTATTTGTAATAAGTAGTGATAGTAACAAGTTTTGATTCTTTGAAGTTGTTATCAATATGAGAAATACACTAGGACTGTGATCCCCAATGATTCCTTAACTCTACCAGTTATTAGTGCTGGAAAAACTATCCCGCTGCGTTACAATAAAAACTGACAAGTTATGTTCATCTAAACGTCTCTCGAACTTGGTTAGACAAATTTCACTCTTCTCCTCTCGGTTTTTGAGCGTCGCACTACTAACCCTTCTCCTGGATCTCAGATAACTATTCTCGCTAAGGCTCAAGTTATTAGATGAAGGTTGATAGCTTCAAATCTCTGTTATTATTTTCTTTTCCCAATCTCTACCCCTCTCTCGAGAAAGTCTAGAATACAGGCGAGTTTCTAATGTTTGCAACTGTTAGAAGATCAATCACAATGTAGAAAATAACAATACATGCATTCACACCGATTCAGAATTGCTTTGCACTTAACCCATTTCGTTAATTCCTCATGGTTCACACAACCCTAGTTAATGAGTTTAGCTACTCATGTTCGTAAGAGCACAATTAGAATTCGAAGATTAGACATAATTGTAAACTCACAATAATGAAGAAACTCTGAAATCTCAATTATGAATAAAACCCTAGAATCAGCGTTCCAGGATTACAAAATAATAATGTGTTTCTGAACTCAAAATAATGAAAAAATCTCAAAACAATGTACTGACTCTCTCCTGAACATAGGACACTACAGGAGTATTTATAGATACAAGGCTAATCCTATCCTAATCAAAATAGGAGAACAGAGTCAGCAAACTTTCACGGTGTCATGACTTGGTGTCGTGGGACCAAGCCACGTCACGTGGGTCCCTATCGTGAGAATCAGGCAGCATCACACAATCTCTAAAGTCTATTCATGGCACCCACCCACTTCACGTGAGTTGAGTCTCTCCACGTGGATGCCTGTCATGGAAATCAGACAGCATCTCATCATCTCTGAGGTTGACTCACGGCAGACACTCACGGCACGTGAGTGATGTCGTGAGTCACCTATCTGGTGCAGATCTTATCTCTCATCTTCAGACACTCCATTTTTGGGCGCAATTCTTTCTTTTTGATCATTTTTCCTTCAAAACCTGTATTCCTGCAATGTAGGACAGAAAACACATCATACCAATAAAATACACCCAAGTTATTGCATATTTCCATCGTTTTAAGCATAGAAAGTGCCATGTGACCATGGCTCATCAAAGGGGACTTAAGGTCTTGAAGGAATTGATTGTGGTGCTGTCCCTAATTCGTTACTCCTTGTGTATGACTTGTGGAAATGTTTATACGTAATTGTGCATGGAACGTGTGGTGTAGTGGAAAGAGAATATTTTCTTGTGATGTTGATGTGAATTTTGAAACCATTGTGGACTGTTTTTGGTGTGTTGTTGTGAAAGGTATTTAGGTGACTTGATGGAATAAATATGTGTCGTGGTATTGAGGTGGAAATGTAAAGTATAAACTTGGTGTGAAATCCTATCGGTTTGTGATGCCTATGTTGATGTGTGGACTGTTTTGGTATTGTTGGTGTTGTGAGGCAGTAAATTCTATTGTAGGAGGGTGGAATAAAGTTATATGGCAGTAGAAAGGACGGTGGAATGGTATACCATGTGTTTGGGATGTTTGATAGTTTTTACTTCCCGTCAAGTAGTTAATTATCGCCTTGTGACTTGTAATGTAATCGGCTTTTAATGTGAGCTCCATTATGTATTCATATTGTAGAGTAACGCTTTAAGGAAGAGCTGAATTTTTGTAGTCACATGTTGGAAATATAAGGTATGTAAGGTTACTCTTTTTCGTATCCTTTGGCCGCACCTATTGTTCACATCATTACGAAACTTGTTTCCACTTTGTAACGTTTTAAAGTATCTTATTTCAGGTTTATTAGCAATTTTTATTCACGTGTCTCTTATTTTTTGAATATTGTTCCAAAGCTCCAATAATGTTATGACCACCGATGTAACAATCTCACAAAATTTAAAGAAATGAAGTAATGCATATTTGGTTGAGTACGGGTGGTAGCTCTGGGGGCGAAAGCCTAGCTCGAGCCGATCCCGATGGATTATTGGATATAGGGGGCAGCTCTGGGGGTGAAAACCTAGCTCGAGCCAAACCTGATTTATTGATTTATGGGTGGCAGCTCTGGGGGCATAATCCTAGCTCGAGCCGATCCCAATGTTACTTACCACTGATCAGTTGGTCCCGAGCATTGTATGATATTTATTGATATGAAGGTAAAAGGAAAGAAATGAATGTAATGTACATGGTTCCACATATACAGTACGGTGGTATATCAGTATTATCTATTCACTTGTATTTGATTTCATTTGAGTTCCTATATTTCATACAGTTACTTATAGCCTTACATACTCAGTACATTTTTTCGTACTGACGTCCCTTGGGGGTCCTGCCTTACTTGTTGCAGGCACAGGAGCTAGTAGACCTTAACAGTAGGGTATGGGTCATCTGCAGGCTATTGGTGAGCTCCAGATTGATTCGAGGCTTTTCGAGTTATTTGTATATATTTTTGGTACTGCTAAGGCGGGGACTTGTCCCATCCTTAGCCATGGTTATATATCTTTTAGAGGCTTTGTAGGCATTGTAAAGTCAAACGTAGAAGTGTCTTACCTTTTAGACGTTGTAGCCCCAACGGCCAAGTCTCGTCTCTGTTTTGAACGTCTTTACATGACTTCAGTCATCGATATATTATATCTGCACGTGGCAGAATTTTTGTTCACTTAATGGCATGCATATGAATGTACTCGGTCATACGTTGGTTCTCTCGGGCCTTTACGGCTACGGGTGCCTGTCCTCCCCAATGAGATTTGAGGCATGACATTGATCATCTTTCTCAACAGAGTAATTCAGAAATCTATATGGTTCATGTGAGTTACCTGAAAAATACATGATTGACACCAGTACTCATTTTTATTTATGTGTCTTCACGTATAATATATTCCTATCGAAATGTCTTCAATGATTTTACTACTAGAATATTACCAGATGAATTAAAGACATTGAAAACAAAGGAGGTCTTTATTCTCATAAGGCATCAAAGACTATCGTGAGTACAAATAATTCACTGTATAAGTTTTATAAGATTGCACCAAAATTGAGGCTTCTGGAATATGTCTAATTATGGTGAATTATGATTATTGATTTGTAGGACACTGAAATATACTCCAAACATCCTTCTTTTGAAGATGAAGGAATGCATTCTCTACCTACTGAACGGAAGGGAGGGAGGGAGTTTAATTTCAGCATGTAATGACAAGCTCATAGGAGTAGGACTTTTCTATGTTCGATGATGGGACACCACTAGATGATAATGGTCATGGTACATATACTTCAAGTACGGTTGATGTATACTACATTAATGGCATAAATATTTTTGATAGTGCTAATGGTACGGTGACTGGTATTTCACCTCATGCTCACTTGAGTATATACAAGTTTGCAATTCAAATTGTATGTGTTCGAAAAGTGACATGTTGTTTGTGGTGGATGTCACAATTGAAGATGGTGTTGATGTCATATTCATTTCCTTTGATTTTCTAATCCTATGTACAAAGGTTGCAATTCAAGTTTTGGGACATGTTTTGGACTTGTTCAATGTTAAAGCGAATGATGTCAAATTCAGCTAAGTAATTATTGTTATGTTGAAAAAACTTATATATCACAAAGGAGAGAAAAAAATTTGATCTTTGTGACAAGGCAGAATTTATTAGCACACTTTAGAAAATATGGTGAACAGAAGTAAATATAACCTGCAGCGAAACTTTTACTTTTATGTTGATATATATTGTAGTATTTGTACTTTTGAAACTTTTATATATAAAAAATAGTTTGAAAATGTTATTATACCTTATCCCATTATTTTTATTGCATAGCAATAATATCTGTTCTTGATAATCAAAACGCAGAAGAGAAAAATAGTATTTTTTTCGTTATAGGGAGCTTTTAAATAAGGTGGCATAAACATTAGTACAAAATACTCCATCAATTCTCATTTAGTTGTCATTTATATCAAAAAAAGTTGTTTTCAAATATTTTTTAATTTAAAAAATTGAGAGAGAATTAATATGTTTTTCAACTTTATCTTTAACATTAATTATTCTATAATTAAGAAGGACGTAAAGAATTAATAAGGAATATCAAATTATACTTTTAATTATTTTTCTAAAGAATTGTATAAAATTGTATCCTGACAACTAAATGAAAGCGAAGGAAGTACCAAGATGTATATATAAACTAGATGAGTTTTGTCCGTACTTAGCACGGACACAATATAATAATTTAATTTCAACAAGTTTTTTCTTATTATTTTTATGCAAAGAGCAGTATTTATTATCGAACGCCCTGCTCCAAATTCAGAGCATTAGGTGTAAAAACTTTATTGCTTAATTGAGACTAAAAATTAAAAAAAATAAAGATGAATAATTACAGCTGAAGTACGTAAGCCATGCTTCCATTTATAATCATGTAAGATCTTATATATTTGATTCTCAAAGTGTGCATTTGATTATATCTAGGTTTATCAATTATTTGGCTTGTGATGGAAGTGGAGCAACTGAATCAAAAATAAGATAAGGCCCTTGTTATTGTTATACTGCAAAGTTGGGTCTAGCTGATTGTGTTTTGTATACTTTAATAATTTGAATTTGGCCTTTCATCCAGCTACATCTTAGATTTTAGCACAAATGAATTCAATGACCAAGGAGGAGCGACTTTATCACTGAATTTTTGCTTCAGTAGCAACAAATCTGTCTCTAAGAAAAGGATACTTTCCATGTTGTACCTATTATGAGACAACAATAAAATCAGAACGGATGAAGCTTCAACAACAATATTTACAATGAATAGGAATAGAAAAGAGATCCAATTCTATCTATATAATTTAAATCCTAAATTCAATGCTAAAAAAATTGATGAGTGAACCTATATAATTTAAATCCTGAGTTCGCATTTGAAATTTGCTAAAAAGTTAAGGTCCCTTTTTATCTTTATGCTTTTCTAGAACTAATTCTCATTCGGTTAAAGTTATTTAGCAAGACGTGCATAGTGATGTCACCAAACAAAATAAGAACAAAAGACTGTCAATTTAGCTAACTATTGTTGAACTAAATGAAAGTAAACTTATAACAAATTAGTTAAATCCACAGTTGATGTCGTCCGTATTATTGTTTACAACTTCTATTTTATACAAGTAGAAAATATAGAGAATTTTTAATACTTTTATCATTAATTTTATTTCGTATAATGTTGGCCTGAGAAGAATTTAAATGGAAAAACTTAATCAATAAGGATTCATACAGCCGACTCAACTTGTTTGTGACTAAGACATATTAGTTGTTGTAGATAACTGCAACACTGTCGATTCAATTTGTTAGGAACTAGACATAGTAGTTAATGCAGATCACTGCAACACTATTACTTCTTATCATCAGGATATTTATTATTAGCTAAAAATATAATATGTGGCTTGTGATTGACCCAATAAAATAATGATACATCTACTCATAGTACTAATTTGTCAAACCTTTTGATATGACTTGGATCGATACTTGAAATATATATGCAAGTGAAAGTTTTTTAATTTTGCAAATTTTAAAAGAAGTGCAGTGTCCTTCAATGTAGAGAAATTAGAAATTGTTGTCTTGTCTTGTGATGGTCTAGAGCACTTACTGATTTGGCCACAGTTGCAAGGGGATTATCAAAAATGGGAAGGCCCAGAGACATGCTCGACAACATTGGCTAAAAGTTATACATTGACTAACTCTTCTTTATATTTTTTATTCTAAGTTGCATTAAATTTTTCTATCTACTCATCCCCGAAATAATGAATTACTGTTAATTTAGTTGGACTGATTTATAGTAAAGTTTTTTCATATTTTTTGTGATGACACTGGTAAATGTGCTGATGGTTTGCATGCTATTGTGTTTTATATGCTTCTATAGATAGAATAGAAACTATTGAGAGATAGTATAAAGATATTAGTTATGGAGAGGATTGGGGGAAGAGTCTAAAGCAATTCACCAATGCTTAAGATGCAGAATCATGCATGAAGCTATGAAAAAAAAATCTATGTTAACCCCTGAGGCTCTCCAGTCAAAACGATTGATTGATAGAGTTTGTAAGTGGTGATTTGATTTGCTATGTAGCCGCTAAAGCTAAAGCATTATTTTAATTTTCCTCAATGATATTTCAATTACAACTATAATGGTAGAAGCATCCTTCTCTCTCTTACTTACTTGCACAGAGACTAAAGTCGTCTTTTCATTCTTGGAGCTTTCGAAATGCAGAAAATATTGCCACTTTTCTTCATTCTTTCAACAGGCTTATAAGTTCAGGGTTTTTTTCTTTTAATGGTTTTACTAAATATTCCATTTATTTTTCTTTCGTCTTCTGCTTTTTGTTTTTTCTTTTTCAAGTTCTCTTTAAATTTTTTAATTTTATGGCTCAATTTCATGGTTGTTGAAGTTGAAGGATATAATGAACTCTTAGTTAAAACAGATTATGGTAGTAATTACATTTTTCTTAAAATTCTTTTTAAATTTTGGAATATTTGTTTAAATTCTATTCGTATTCTATTTGATTGATTTTTTTAATCATTTTCAGTCAGGGAAGAAGTCACTTTTTGGTTCTATCTCCTATCAAGTTCTTCCATTTTCATCTGTTGGACCTATTTATGGAGGTATGATATGATAATTCAATGTTAATACTTAAGTTCTTGAACTAATTTTTATGACGGTGACTCATTAGTATGTCCATTGAGTGCTATATTCAGCTACAGACCAACGCCTAATGCCAACTTTTTAGCCAAAATAAATAAATCTCTAAAAAATATAGTTGTTTGATTCAATCTTTTTGCTCTTTGTTAATCAGTTTTAATCTTAAGAACTTTTTACTGTTTGTTACTTGTCCATTTATAAATGCTTGCTAGGGAATGTTGTTTTATCACAAATACAACAATATAAGATATATGATAGAATGAAGTGATGCACAACAGAAAATTTAGGCTTCTTTTGTTTACAAGTTTTTATTTTTCTTCTGGGCTAATCATTCATGTATATTATTAATATTTATTATTGTTACGTTCATAATAAATTTTATATTTGTTCTAGAAATATGATTAAGTTTATTATTGTTGTGGTTTGTTGTTGAACTATAAGCGTAGTAGTTCCTAATTACAAATGTTTTACCTAATTTGGTGCATATCATGTATAAACTAAAAGTAATACGTTCTACATTGATGTATAAGCACAACAAAAGGTTTGTGTATATTTAATCTAGCCTTAGAATGCAAGGCATACACACAAGTCAACCCGATAACACATGGGACTAACCAGTGCTTTTTGTTATATGTTGAATATCATTCAGTTAGTGAAAAAGGGTTGTATTTTAATGTTCGAACCTATTAATCATTAACCACCAGTTCATTTGAAATAAGAAAGTATATGTTTTTTGTAGGATTGAAAATTATTGTTAGTGGTAAAGTCTTACCATGAGTATCTTAACTTCGACGCATAGTCGTTCTTCTATTTTTTAAATCTTTTGTTCTACAGTTCATGTTGTTGTTATATTCTTGTCACGACCCAAAACTAGGTCATAATGGCACTTGTCGCTGCCCAGCCTTGACAAGTAAGTTGATCACCGAAATAGATAAAGTAATACGAAATTCAATACTTATACAATTAAGGCGAGACTTCTAGAACGAAGTCAAACCAACACAAGTACAATAATAGCAGAAGACTGAAATAAAAGTCATAACGAATCCCAAGAAATGGTGTCAAAGGGCAAGAGCATCTAATACAATCCAGATACTGAAATACAACTCTGTCTTAGAAAGTAAGTAAAGACATAAAAGGACAAGATGAGGTCTGAAAGTCAGCCCCGAACTCTGGAGCATATCAGTACCTCGAAGATCTACTCAACCTCACACAAACTCAACCGCCACATATAGTACTCGGACCTGGATCTGCAACAAAAGGTCACAGGAGGGATGAGTACAGGTCCATTTATACTCAGTAGGTATCATAGGCCGACTGAGCAATGTAGAAAATAATATAGATAAAGATAGACTATGAGTACGCAATCCTGCAAGCAGAAAAATTTCCAAGCGCTAACTCACACCGTCTCCACTAAAAGTTCTAATATAATAACGAGATAAACAACACGAGTAAATACAGAAATACAAGAAAGCAAGTCAAGAACAAAAAACCACATAATATGCGAATGGAATGCAATGCAATGCCATGCAATGTAGTGGTAATGATGGGGTGGAATGGTAAAAATCATCGCATGACTTTCAGTATATACCTACTGAATTTGCAACTCCTCAATAGGACCCACGGGGGGTTCGCAACCTATATACTTTATCTCATATATCAATCTCAACACAACTTACCTCTCCAGCTCGTGTTCACAGAGAGGGTTTTTTATGAAAATGTCATATTTTCTTTCTAAAATAGTGTTCCTCAATGGTACCAGTATCTCATGAATGTTTATGTATGGAATGAGGATATAATGCTCACAATCTAATCAGTATGAAGATATTTAATCAATTCAATATGATCTACATATGTAGGTGAGCTCAAAAATCAACTAAATATAGCCCTCACACGGGCACATAACAAAAAATATAATCTTGAAATATAAACCCCATAGCCATTCTCCCCAACCCATAGTATGCTTTACCTATATATTGACTACCCAGCTCAATCTGAAAGAAGTTAAGTCATAACCTACCTCGAAACGATGAAATTCGGGCCTAAAGTGCTTCAACAAGGAGCTTCCCCTTTCAAACGGCCTCGAAATCAACTAAAACGCACAAATATAGCATCTATGCACTAAAAAAAAGCCAACAATACCCATATTGTCCATATCTAAATTGGGTCCAAAATGGACCTCAAAAATGGGTTTTGAAAATGAAGGGGTAAAATCGGAATTTTTATTTAGAAAGCCATTACCCATGATCAAAGGAACTCATAAAACAAAACCCAAGTGAAATCATGTTAAAAACGAGTGATTAATTGATGAAAAACCCTATTTTAAACTTTTCGGGCAAAAACCCCAAAAATCAATTTCAAAATCACAATTTATAGGAAGTTTAGAATATATAATCGCAGTAAAATGATGGAAAAAGGATTATGGAGCTTACCCAAGCTCGAGAAGAGAAGAAATCACCCAAAAACTCTCAAACCCTAAGCTCCAATACTCAAAAATGAAAGAAAAATCGTGAAAATGAGTTTATATATCAGCCCAGCAGATTCCGCTGAAGCAGCTAAATGACCGCTAAAGCGACACTTAACCGCTAAAGGGCCTGGGCTGACCGGATGGGACCGCTAAAGTGGTATTCTTTCGATAAAGTGGTCGGGTACCCGCTTTAGTGGCAGGTGACACATTCGGGGTACGCTAAAGTAGTGTTCGGCCGCTTAAGCGGCCACCGCTAAAGCGGTAGCACCAAACTTCAGCAAATCAACAACTTTGCTAAGTTGCAAAGTTGTCGATGGACCCCTCAGGATTCATTCGAAATCCTGTGAATGCAACGAACTATGCTACTAGGCTAATTTCGACGTTTCTGACTCAATGGCGACATCAAATTTTTGGAAAAAGAATATTTTCAACAAATTAACCCCCGGGACCGTAATTCACAATTTTTCAAATTGAGGGTCGAAATGTGATATAAAAGCCACAAAACTGAACCAACCATGCTATTAACCCAAAATTGACGCTTCGGATCTGTTAGCGCAGTCTATTTTGCCATCTAGCACTCGGATCAAGAAATATTGACCTAAGTCAACTATGAGGATTTTTAAACCTCTAAAAACCACAAACTTGCACAAAACTTTCCCGAACATATTGAAAATCATGCCAACCATCCCCAAACCCCAAAATCAATATAAAACAACTATGGGAAAGGGAAAAATAGTCAAAATACATAAAAAAAATTTAGAAAATCACAGAAACATGTCTTTACAATATCCATCACTAAGACTCTAGTTCATCCTCGAACTAAAAAGGTAAAGAGGTACTTGAGTCGGTGAATAGCTGAGGGTAAGTCCTACGCATGTCGGACTCGACCTTACAAGTAGCCTCCTCAACTGAACGATGTCTCCACTGAACCTTAACTTTAGAGATATCTCTAGAAGCAACTGCCTGATATCCCTGGCTAAAATAGAGACCGGCTCCTCAACAAAGGTCAACCTCTTATCCAACTTAACTGAATCCCACCTAAGCACATGGGACTCATCCAAAATATAGCGTCGGAGAATAGAAACATGGAAAAATGATTGAACAGCCAAAAAGTCTGGAGGTAAGTCCAACTCATAGGCAACCTCCTCAACAGTCTGAAGAATCTCAAAAGGTCTAATATACCTCGGGCTAAGCTTGCCTCTCTTCCCGAACCTGATCACGCCCTTCATGGGTGACACATGAAGGAAAATCGATCTCCAATAGTAAACTTCAAGGCACAAAGTCTGTGGTCTGCATAGCTCTTCTGCCTACTCTGGGCTGCTCGAAGCCTATCCTAAATCACACGAACTCTATCCAAAGGCTGGCGAAGCAAGTCCGTACCTCGAGGTCTAATCTCAGAAGTCTCAAACCAATCGATATGAGATCAACAACACCTACCATATAATGCCTTAAAAGGTACCATCTCAATACTCAAATGGTAGCTATTATTATAGGCAAACTCTGCTAGGGCTAAATGTTGCTCCCACTAACCTCCAAAGTCCAAAACACAAGCGCAAAGCATATCCTCCAAAACATGAATGGTCCACTCTGACCATCGTTCTGAGGGTGGAAAGTTGTACTGAGATCAACCTGAGTGCCCAACTCCTCCTGAAACACCCTCTAAAAGCTAGAAGTGAACACAGAACCTCTATCTGAAATAATAAACACGGGCACCCCATGAAGACGAACAATAACACTCACATAGATCCGAGCTAAAATCTCAACACTGAAGGAAGTCTGAATAGGGATGAAATGGGATGATTTGGTCAATCGATCCATGAAGACCTAAATACTGTTAGAGCCACGAGAAGAATGAGGTAATCGACTCACGAAGTCCATAGTGATCTGCTCCCACTTTCACTCCGGAATAGGTAGTCTCTAAAGTAACCGACCTGGTCTCTAGTGCTCGGCCTTCACCTGCTGACAACACAAGCAATGAGCTATAAAATCTTCCACATCCTTCTTCATACCTATCCACCAATAAAGCTGCCTCAAATCACGATACATTTTTGTCACTCCAGGATGAAGTGAATACCTAGAACAATGCCCCTCCTCCAAAATTGATCTCACCCAACACTAACTCTCGGTACACAGACTCGTCCACCAATCCTCAACACACCATCAGAATCAAAAGAGGATTCCTTAGATTCTCCACTCAACAGCTTATCCCCAATCACTCTCAAGCAATCAGCATCAAACTGGTGAGCACGAATCTGCTCAATCAAGGAAGATCTAGCATTAATGAAGGCTAAAGCACTTCCACGTGTTGAAATATCAAGCCTAACCATATGGTTGGCCAAAGACTGAACCACTAAGGCTAAACGCCGCTCCTGCATCAAAAGATTAGCCAAACTTCCCATACTAGTCGACTTTCAACTCAAGGCATCTGCTATGACATTAGCCTTACCCGGATGATACAAAATAGTGATGTCATAATCCTTTAGCAACTAAAGCCAACGACACTGTCTCATATTAAGCTCCCTCTAGGTGAAGAATACTGAAGACTACGATGATCTGAGAAAATCTCACAATGGACTCCGTACAAGTAGTGTCTCCACAACTTCAACACAAAACAACCGCGGCCAACTCCAAATCATGGGTAGGATAATTCTTCTCATGAGGTTTCAACTAATGAGAGGCATAAGCAATTACCTTACCCTCCTGCATAAACACTGTACCCAAACCAACACCTGAAGCATCACAAAACACGATAAAACCCACACCCTCCTTAGGCAAGTTCAAGATAGGAGCCAAAGTCAACAACTCCTTGAGCTTTTGGAAGCTCTTCTCACATGCTTCCAACCACTGAAAGGTAATCTTCTTTTGAGTCAACTTGGTCAAAGGAGCCGCAAGTGAAGAGAAACCCTCAACAAAACACCAATAGTAACCCACTAAGCCAACAAAACTCTGAATCTCAGTAGGACTAGTGGGTCTAGCCCAATCATAAATCACTGCGATCTTGGTCGGATCGACCATAATACCATCCTTGGTCACCGCATGACCCAAGAAAGAGATAGAATCCAATCAAAACTCACACTTAGAGAACTTAGCATACAACTTCCCATCACGCAACCTCTGAAGTACAGTCCTCAAGTATCTCACATATCGGCCTCATTCCTGGAATAAACTAAGATATCATCTATAAATACAATCACAAAGGAGTCAAGATACGGTTTAAACACCCAATTTATCAACTCCATGAATGCTGCTGGGGGCATTAGTCAACCCAATAAACATGACCAAGAACTCATAATGGCCTTACTGAGTCTGAAAAGTTATCTTCAGAACATCCGAAGCTCTAATCCTCAACTGGTGATACTCGGATCTCAAATCAATCTTAGAAAACACGAAAGCACCCTGAAGCTAGTCAAACAAATCATCAATGCGAGGAAAGGGATACATGTTCTTAATTGTCAACTTGTTCAATTATCGATAGTCAATACACATATGCATAGAACTATCCTTCTTGTTCACAAACAAGACAGATGCACCCCAAGGAGAAATACTAGGTCTAATGAAGCCTTTACTCAACAGATCTTGCAACTATTCTTTCAACTCCTTCAACTCAACTGGGTCCATCCTATAGGGAGAAATAGAAATGGGTTTGGTGCACGGCTCAACATCAATAGCAAAGTCAATATCACGGTCCGGAGGCATGCCAGGTAAATCCATAGGGAACACATCCATGAACTCGCACACTACTCAGATAAAATCTATAAAAGGCGGTGAAGCAATACTCGTATCATTGACATAGGCCAAATAAGACAACAACCCCTTTCTACCATTTTACGAACACGTAGAAAAGATATAACCCTCTTCGGACCTGAATTAAGCGTACCTTTCAAAGCTAGTCTTGGCACACCCTGTGTAGATAAGGTCATCGTCTTGGCATATCAATCCAAAATGGCATGATAAGGGGCTAACCAATCCATACCCAAGATAACATCAAAGTCAACCATATCTAGGCGAATCAAGTCTACCCAAATTTCACGCCCCATAAAAGTAACCACACAAGTTTGGTACAGTTGATCCACCACTAAAGAATCTACTACGTGGGTAGATACATGAAGAGGCATAGCAAGACGCTCACATGAAACATCAAGTTTATAAGCAAAATATGTAGACACGCAGGAGAATATAGATCCAGGGTCAAATAACACGAAAGCAGATTTGTAGCAAACCAGGATGATACCTGTAATAACTGCATCAGAAGCCTCTGCCTCGAGTCTTCCAGGTATAGCATAGCACTATCCACGTCTACTCTAGAACTGAGTAACCCCGCGACCACCACCACGAGCTCCCCTACCTCTACTATGAGCACCTCTACCACTCTTAGAACCACCTCTCACTACAGATATATCAGTAGTTCTGAAAACACACTGGGGACAATCCTTTGCCACATGGCCAAACTCATCACATACGTAACACCCTCTACGGCCTAACTCAATTTGAGGAGGTGCGACTAAACTAGAACGACCACCATGACTCGAAGTCTGGCTATCCATAGTCACAAAACCTAAAGGTCTACCACCTGATCCCTACAATGCGGCCTGAACTGGCCTACCATGATAACCACGAGAACCTCTACTAGAGAAATCTCTACCTCAGGAGGCGTGTCCACTGAACTCACCCTGACGACGCACCTTCTTGATGCCTCTCTAAGTAGCCTGGATAATAGTCTTAGTCAACTTAGAATGCTCAATAATCCTCTAAAAAAAATCCCCTGAAACAACCATCTAAGCTGCAACCAACTGATACGAACCGTCCAACCCCTTCATGAACTTTTGAATCCTCTCAGACTCATGGAGATGCTAGCGGCAGAATATCTAGATAAGGTATGAAAATGTGCCTCATACTCAACAATGGACATAGAGCCTACTCCAAATGATCAAACTCATCCCTCATCTGATCTCTCAATCTAAACGGCACAAACCTCTCCAAGAAAGACTTAGAAAATTGAGTCCATGTCATAACAGGCAAACCCAATGGCCTACAACTAGCATATGACCTCCACCAATCCCTAGCCATATCCGTCAACTGATAAGTAGTATAAGAAACACCATGAGACTCAAGAGATCCAATATTATGCAACTTCTCCTGACAATCAATCAAAAACTCATAGGCATCCTGCCTATAGCTCCACTAAACTTGGGCGGACCCAAGTGAATGAACCTTTCAAATCTCTTTTGATCCTCAGAAGACATAACTGTTGTAAAACCCCGTACCTTCCCAACCCTACTTGACGACGTTGAATAATGTTTACTTATGTGTCGAGAGCTATAAGTATGTATTTGGTAATGTTAATAATGAGAAAAATTGAAATTTGGGCTCGTACATGTGATTAGCCCTTCGTAGGAGGTGTTTTGTGATTTTCATGGAGCATTTGTGGGGTTAAAAATGAGGCTAAGAGGAACTCTAAACAAATTATATTAAGGGTAAGAAGTAAGTTAAATAATAGAACTTGAAGTATCTAACCAAACCCGCGAAGAAAAGTCGAAAAACGAAAGTTTTCAAAAAGCTAAGGCTCAGGCGCTCTAGAGGGCGAGCCAGGCCACTTATTGCCCAAATTTTTTGGGCACAGGCAGCAATATGGCGCTCCCAAGGGCGTGCCAGGCTGGTTTTTCCACTTTTTCAAAAGTTGGAAATTTCTTAAGTCCCAAGGGTGCCCGGGGACGTACCGAGCCGATTTTTGCCACATTTCTTCTACAACCACGAGTATATACATGGAATGAATGAAACATTATATTGGTATGGTAATATTACTCATGAACGAATTTGGCATCAAAATGATGGTTTTGCCCTTGTGGTCAAAATAAGCCATACGTGGCTAGAATTACTTATTTTTGGGATTGAGGCTACGGATATGAATAGCGTGAGTGGGAATATTGTTGTAACACGTATGAGATAATTTAAACACGAGAAATTATTGATTTTATTTGGTTAAGTGAATTGGGCTCAATAAAAGGCCCAAAATGAGAAGAAGACATGGGCAAAAATGGGTCAAATGACCCATTCTTGCCTTGACCTTCTAGAATATAGCATTAAATGCCATAGAATGGATAAGGATGGGATTAAAGGCTTATATAAAGGGGCAAAAAATCTGATTTTATTCATCACAAGTCTCATGCGTTTTAGACCAAAAAGATAAGATATTTTCCTTCAAACCCTATGAACTCAAAGCCAACTTTTGGAGCAAGATCATCATTTTTCAAGCTTGGATAAGTGATTATTGTTATGGATTAATATATTATATGCATGGGAAAGTATATAAATCATGTTGGTTATGCTTGGAAGTGTTGAACATGGTACTTTGTGTTTTTGTAAAAGATTTGTGATCCATGGGATTTAAGCTTGAATTATGACTTGTGACTTTGATGAAAGAGCATGGTATGGATAAAATATGAACATGTATGGTGTGAGTTTTTTATTAAACTTGTTATTTTTCTATAAGTGTAAATTATGGGATTTTGGCTGATATGTTCTATGAGGTGTATTAAGGTAACTTGATGGATTATTTGTGATATGGTGTGGATGAGAAAGTGTAAAGGAGAAGTTTTGTGGCGAAATGTTATTGATTATCATGTATTGGTCAATGTATGGAATATTGTGAGATTATTGGTATGATAATTTCATCAATGGTTTTGTCAAGGGGAAATGGGCATGTTTAAAGGCAATCATGAAACTCATTATCGTTATATGCATTTGTAAGGTAGTTGGTGGTTAATGTAAACTCCGTTATGTATTTATGTTGTAGAGTGAAACATAAATAAGGAGCAGGACTATTGTATGCACATTTAAGATTGTATATTCTTATTGAGAATACAAGGTATGTAAGGTTACTCTGTCCGTATCTTTCTGCAGCAAATAGCAATCACATTGACATTTCACTTGTCCTATTCGGAAATGTGCTAAGGTATCTTATATCCGGTTATCAATGGTAATTATCACATAGTTCCTACTCATTGATCAATTGTGAACCACATGTATCATATTCATGAATAATGTTCCAAAAGTCCAATAAAGTTATGTTCCAATATTCCAATAGTGATTATACTCATGTCTCTTGTTCATGGATTATTGTCCAATGGTTCCAATGGTGTTATGGTTCTAATAATGTTGTGTTTCTCATAATGTTTATTTACATGTCTCTCACTCATTGGTTAATGATCCAAAGCTTAAAGTAAAGTTGTGACTATCATTGTTTCAATCTCAAAGTAATGATTAAAGTAATGCATATATGTGGTCAATGATCAAGTATAGGTGGTAGATTTGGGGGCAAGATGCCTACCTCAAGCCGATCCTGAGATTCTTGGATCAGGGGGAAGTCCTAGGGGCATAAGCCTAGCTCGGACCGATCCTCACAGGGGGCAGCTTTAGGGGTAATAACCCAGCTCGAGCCGAACCTGACATGTTGGTATGTGTGGCAGCTCTAGAGGTAATAACCTAGCTTGAGCCGATCCCAATCTATATTGATTCATAGGGTGGCAGCTCTAGGGGCATAAGCCTAGCTCGAGCCGATCCCAACGTAATGTTATGTTATGTTAAAACCCATTGTTCAGTCGAAGCCCTGGTATCACAGGTCACAGGCAAAGATGAATAAGCACAAAAGTAAAGAAGTAAAGAAAGTAATGAAAGCAATATACATGGTTCCCAACATATAGAATGGTGACTTATCTATATTGGTTATTTATTTGTATTTGAGTTTATTGAAGTGTTTATATCTCTTACAGTTTTATATTGCCTTACATACTCAGTACATTCTTCGTACTAACCCCTCTTGGGGGACTTACATTGTTGCTGCAGGCACAGGCACTAGTAGAGCTCCACAGTAAGTTGCAGATCATTTGCGGATTGTTAGTGAGCTCCAGTTGAATTCAGGGCTTTTCGATTCATTATGGATATTTGATTTGGTATTGCATATGTATATAGTGTGGGGTGTTGTCCCGACTCTAGGTTGGTTATGGTTATGTATCTGTAGAGGCTTTGTAGACTTATGTGGGAGAATGATTGTAAGAGGTAAATGTTCATATTGACATGATGGCCCTAACGGCCAAGTTTCGTATATTGTATAAGTTTTTCCATGACTTCCGCATAGTGGCATGATATTATATAAGACATGCATATGAATGTACCCGAGCAAAGATTGGTTCTCTCAAGCCTCAACGACTTCGGGTGCCAGTCCGCCTCTATGGGATTTGGGGTGTGACAAACGTGGTATCAGAGCAGGTTGTCCTTAGGGTGTCTACAAAGTCGTGTCTAAGTAGAGTCTTGCTTATAGATGTGTTGCGCGCCACATTTATAAGTAGGAGGCTATGGGCATTTAGGAGTTGTTTCTGTTCTTCATTCCTAGATCGTGCAATAGAGCCAAAGTTGTAGGTGGACACATATATACATATTGACATTGGTTTTCTGTTGTATTGTCAAATGCTGAGTATCAGACAAGATAAGGGCAAGGGTGAGCAGGTTGATATGTCTGCCAAAGAAGAAATGAGTAAATTACCACCTGACCAAGCTAGTCAAGGTGGGGCTGACATGGAATTTGCAATACGGTTTTCTCTTAGCAAAAAAAAAAAAAAGTAGAGAAGTACCCGCAGAACCACCTATAAATGCCACCGAATTGGATTTAACAAATGTAGTGCATATGTTGACTCAGATAGTTGCTATACACTGTCATGGCTGAGCTGGCCCAGTGACGAGTGATGATGGTGTGGCTAGGGTAGCTAGTCGTCGAACACAGGATTTTCTGAAATTAAACCCTCCCACGTTTATCGGGTCGGATCTGAATGAAGACCCACAGGATTTTATAGACCAAATCAAAAGGGCTCTAGATGTTATGCATGTGACTGTGTATTAATGTACTTTCAGCTAGTTGGGAGGAATTGAAAACGACATTCCTTGACCAGTACCTCCCATATGAGGTCTGAAAAGCTCATGCGGATCAATTGTTAAAGCATTGCTAAAGAACTATGAGTGTCAGAAAGTACAATCCTAAGTTTAATTCTTTGGCTAGGTATGTTCCAAAGGTGGTAGCTATTATGACCAATAGAGTGCATCGGTATGTGGATAGATGAATTGTACTATTGCAGCCTTGAAAAGAGATATGGATATATCCATAATACGGGCTTTTGTACAGATAATGGAGGATCAGAGGCAACAGAAAAGGACATAAATATTTGAAGAAGGGTAGTCAAAGAGGGCTAGACCTATGGGACAGTTCATGGCGTCCCAAGGAGAATTTAGGTCTCGCGTGTTTAACAGACCGCCTAGACCATTATTTCCTTAGTCTATAGTAAATGTTCTACCTCGATCCCAAGGGTTTAGAGAAAATCGGTTGCACAAAGAAGTGAGATTCAGGATTCATGGGCAATGGGGTATCAAGTATAAGAACGTAGAAAGTAGGAACCAACCGACGTCTCTTCGTTAGCCGTGTTAGTGCTGCAAAAGTTATCATCTAGGTGAATGTCAGTTGGGGCCGAATGTTTGTTATTGGTGTGGTATGTTGGGCCACAAAATTAGGCTTCTCCTGATGAAGCTACAGGTACCGTACACGTATTGATTGACCCATATTCGACACTAGCATATGTTATTTCATTAAATTGCTGAAAATCCAAAAGAACACCAAAATGACTAGTTATGTCACAGGAAGTCTATACATTAGTTGGTGAACCTATTGTAGTTAAAAGAGTATATCATAAGTGCATAGTAATTTTTTGTGGTCATGGGACACTGGGTGATCATATTGAGTAGAAAATAGTGGATTTTGATGTTATACAGGGATTGTGTCATAGTAGATTGCCAAACTAAGAAGTTATATTGTCATTTTCCCTAAAAGAATGTTTTGAATGGCCAAGGAAATGTGGGGACACCAAGAGGAAAATTTATTCCCCATCTTAAAGCAAAGAAAAGGATACTTTAAGGGATACATATGTCATTTAGTAAGAGTGAAAGATACTGATGTGATGCCACAAACTCTTCAATCAGTTCTGGTGGTAAATAAATTCCTCGATGTGTGAGCTGGTATTAGTATGACGTCAGGTACTCAACCTATTTTTATTTCCTTATATAGCATGGCCCCGGAAGGGTTATGGGAATTAAAAAAAAAAAAAATAGACAACGTTAAAAGACGTGATGAACAAGGGATTCATAAGACCAAGTATGTTCCTTTGAGGTGCACCAGTGTTAATTGTACAAAAGAAAGACAATACGTTGAGAATGTGTGTCGACTATCGGCAACTGAATATGATGAGAATTAAGAATAAATATTCCCTCCCCAGAGTTGACGATTTGTTTGATCAGTTATGGGGTTAGAAAAAAAGGTGAAATAAATGATGAAAAAAAAAAGAATGATGATGATATACCCAAGACAGCATTACAAACATAGTATGGTTATTATGAATTCTTAGTATGTCAATTGGGCTAGCGAATGCACCTGTAGTTTTTATGGGTTTAATGAATAGGGTGTTCAAGACACTTTTAAATGTGTGTGTGACCATGTTTAGTGATGGTATTTAAAATCACAAGAGGACCATGCGAATCATATTGCAGCAAGTGTTATAGAATTTTCTAAATATGAAGTTTGGTTACAATCCATGTCGTTCTTGAGTCACATTGTATAGGATGAAGAAATGAAAGTTGCTACGCGAAAGATAGAAATGGTGAACAATTGGCTAAGGCCTACGATGCTTACAGAGATCTATCGTTTTCTTAGGTTGGTTGATTATTATAGGAGAATTGTTGAAGGATTTTCTTCTATCCCTACACCCTTAAAAAAGCTTATACACAAGGCAATCAAGTTCCAGTAGAACGATGCATGTGAGAAAAGTTCCCAAGAGTTGAAAGATAAAGTAACTTCCACACCAGTTTTAAGTGCTTCTCGAAGGTATAAGAATGTTATGCAATGTATGGTAATGCTTCTGGGGTTGGCCTCGGATGTGTATTGATGTAGCATTATAAGGTAATAGCATATGCCTCACGACAGTTGCGGCCACATGAGAAAACAAATTATTACCAAAAACATGACCCTGAACTAGTAGCTGCGAATTTGCTTTAAAGTTATGGTGTCACTATTTGTAAGGGATTCATGTTGACATATATACTGGTCATAAGAAAATGTAAGATATTTTTAAGCCGAAGAACTTAAATCTGAGGTAGCGAAGGTGGCTTGAACTATTAAAAGATTAGGACATTGGTATCTTGTATCATTAGGGAAAAGAAAATGGGGTAGTTGATACATTAAGCTGCAAGGCAGTAGGAAGTATTAATGGCCAGCTCACAGAAAAGAAAGATATAGTCAAGAAATTTATATCAATGAAGCAATATGGGGTTTGGTTTTCTTGAAACTCCAGATGAAAGAATTATAGTGTACAATGCGGCAAAATCTTCATTGGTAGCCGAGAGAAGAAACAATATGTAAATTCTATTTTATTCCAATTGAAAAAGAATGTACAATGAAGTTCGACAAAGGTATTTGAGCAAAACACAAGGGGGAGTACTTTAACGCCAATGTATATTGTGTGTACCAGGTATAGACGAGTTAAGGAAATGAATTATGACAGAAGAACATCGTTCACGGTATTTTATTCATTCAGAAGCAACCAAAATGTACCATGGTTTATCAGAGATGTCTGGGTAAGGTTACCCGAAAAGCACATTGTAGAACTTGTAGCTCAATGTCCAAGCGGTCACCGATTAACAGTATGGCATCAAAAATCTGTATGTTTTATGCAATGTATTACCCTTCCAATTTGGAAGTGGAACATGAATAATATGGATTTAATCATAGGGTTACCTCGTACACTGCAAAAGTTGATAGTTGAAAGGCTTATCGAGTCAGCGTATTTCCTACCAGTTAAGACCACCGATACCGCTAGACATTGTACAAAGTTGTATGTTACAAAGATAGTACGATTACATGGGATTCCACTCACTATTATATCAAACAGGAGAACTCACCTTATTGCACAGTATTGGAAGACTTTTCAGTAAAGCATGGGTACACAGGTGGATGTAAATACGGCTTGTCATCCTCAGAT
Source organism: Capsicum rhomboideum (assembly GCA_031232105.1). Taxonomy (NCBI): domain Eukaryota; kingdom Viridiplantae; phylum Streptophyta; class Magnoliopsida; order Solanales; family Solanaceae; genus Capsicum; species Capsicum rhomboideum. The sequence goes on along the minus strand of CP124712.1, from coordinate 47,905,565 downwards.
GGATAAACAAACTGAACACATTATATGAATGGTTGGAGATATGCCACGAGTTTGTACTTAAAGGTAGTTGGGATGAACATCTATCGTTTAAAAGTATCAAAAGGCACCTTACAAAGTTTTATATGAAAGAAAATATAGATCATCAATTGGATAGGTTACAGCTGATGAAATTTTCTTTGCTCGGGTCAGATTTTGTTCATCAAGCTATAGAGAAAGTGAAGGTGATATAACAGCAGATACAAATGGCCCATAGTCGATATAAATCATATGCCGATATTAGAATAAGGGAATTAAAATGTACCATAGGTGGTTAAGTAGTTTTGACAGTGTCACCAATGAAAAAAAAAATGAGATTCGGAAAGAAAGGAAATTGTCCAAAGATTTGGGCAAATTGCGTATCTATTAGCACTGGTCCAAGAACTCTTCACAGTTCATTCAGTATGTCATATCCGATGCTTCGAAAGTATATAGGAGATTATCTCGTATTGCTCCTAGTGGAGATATAGAAGTTATGGAAGATCTCACATGTGAAGAGGTACTGCTTACTATTCTAGATCGATAAGTGAAAACAATGAGAAATAAAGGAGTAGCTTCCGTAAAGGCACTATTGGAGAAATTAGCATGTAGAAGAAATCACAAGGGAAGCCAAAGAAATAATGGAATCTAAAGTACTCATAATTGTTGTACAAGGAAGAAAAAGTTCAAGATACGAAAGTGGAGTCATAATAAGTAAGTCTTTACAAGTGCTACGTGTGTATCTGATGATGTGAAGGATTCACTTCGACTAAAGTGTTACAATGAGACAATGTTACTAACATTCGAGGATGAATGTTTCTAAGGGGGGAAGAATGTAACACCCCGTACCTTCCCAACCCTACTTGACGACGTTGAATAATGTTTACTTAGGTGTCGAGAGCTATAAGTATGTATTTGGTAATGTTAATGTTGAGAAAAATTGAAATTTGGCCTCGTACATGTGATTAGCCCTTCGTAGGAGGTGTTTTGTGATTTTCGTGGAGCATTTGTGGGGTTCAAAATGAGGATAAGAGGACCTCTAAACAAAGTATATTAAGGGTAAGAAGTAAGTTAAAGAATAGAACTTGAAGTATCTAACCAAACCCGCGAAGAAAAGTCAAAAAACGAAAGTTTCAAAAAAACTAAGGCTCAGGCGCACCAGAGGGAGTGCCAGGCCACTTATTGCCCAAATGTTTTGGGCACAGGCAGCAAGCTGGCGCACCCAAGGGTGTGCCAGGCAGGTTTTGCCACTTTTTCAAAAGTTGGAAATTTCTTAAGTCCCAAGGGTGCCCGGGGACATAATTTTTGCCACGTTTCTTCTACAACCATGAGTATATACATGGAATGAATGAAATATTATATTGGTATGGTAAAATTACTCGTGAACGAATTTGGCATCAAAATAACGATTTTGCCCTTATGGTCAAAATAAGCCATACGTGGCTAGAATCACTTATTTTGGGAACTGAGGCTACAGATATGAATAGCGTGAGTGGGAATATTGTTGTAACACGTATGAAATAATTTAAACACGAGAAATTATTGATTTTATTTGGTTAAGTGAATTGGGCTCAATAAAAGGCCCAAAATGAGAAGAAGACATGGGCCAAAATTGGTCAAATGACCCATTCTTGCCTTGACCTTCTAGAATATAGCATTAAATGCCATAGAATGGATAAGGATGGGATTAAAGGATTATATAAAGGGGCAAAAAATCTGATTTTATTCATCAGTGGTCTCATGCCTTTTAGACCAAAAAGATAAGATATTTTTCTTCAAACCCTATGAACTCAAAGCCAACTTTTGGAGCAAGATCATCATTTTTCAAGCTTGGGTAAGTGATTATTGTTATGGATTAATATATTATATGCATGGGAAAGTATATAAATCATGTTGGTTATGCTTGGAAGTGTTGAACATGGTACTTTGTGATTTTGTAAAAGATTTGTGATCCATGGGATTTAAGCTTGAATTATGACTTGTGACTTTGATGAAAGAGCATGGTATGGATAAAATATGAACATGCATGGTGTGAGTTTGTTATTAAACTTGTTATTTTTCTATAAGTGTAAATTATAGGATTTTGGCCGATATGTGCTATGAGGTGTATTAAGGTACCTTGATGGATTATTTGTGATATGGTGTGGATGAGAAAGTGTAAAGGAGAAGTTTTGTGGCGAAATGTTATTGATTATCATGTATTGGTCAATGTATGGAATATTGTGAGATTATTGGTATGATAATTTCATCAATGGTTTTGTCAAGGGGGAAATGACATGTTTAAAGGTAAACATGAAACTCATTATCGTTATATGCATTTGTAAGGTAGTTGGTGGTTAATGTAAACTCCGTTATGTATTTATGTTGTAGAGTGAAACATAAAGAAGGAGCGGGACTATTGTATGCACATTTAAGATTGTATATTCGTATTGAGAATACAAGGTATGTAAGGTTACTCTGTCCGTATCTTTCTGCAGCAAACAGCAATCACATTGACATTTCACTTGTCCTATTCCGAAATGTGCTAAGGTATCTTATATCCGGTTATCAATGGTAATTATCACATAGTTCCTACTCATTGATCAATTATGAACCACATGTCTCATATTCATGAATAATGTTCCAAAAGTCCAATAAAGTTATGTTCCAATAGTGATTATGCCCATGTCTCTTGTTCATGGATTATTGTCCAATGGTTTTAATGTTGTTATGGTTCTAATAATGTTGTGTTTCTCACAATGTTTATTTACATGTGCCTCGCTCATTGGTTAATGATCCAAAGCTTAAAGTAAAGTTGTGACTATCATTGTTTCAATCTCAAAGTAATGATTAAAGTAATGCATATATGTAGTCAATGATCAAGTATGGGTGGTAGCTTTGGGGGAAAGATGCCTAGCTCAAGCCGATACCGAGATTCTTGGATCAGGGGGCAGTCCTAGGGGCATAAGCCTAGCTCGGACCGATCCTCACAGGGGGCAGCTTTAGGGGTAATAACCCATCTCGAGTTGAACCTGACATGTTGGTATGGGTGGCAGCTTTAGAGGTAATAACCTAGCTCGAGCTGATCCCGATCTATATTGATTCATAGGTTGGCAGCTCTAGGGGCATAAGCCTAGCTCGAGTCGATCCCAACATAACGTTATGTTATGTTAAAACCCACTATTCAGTCGGGGCCTGGGTATCACAGGTCACAGGCAAAGATGAATAAGCACAAAAGTAAAGAAGCAAAGAAAATAATGAAAGCAATATACATGGTTCCCAACGTACAGAATGGTGACTTATCCATATTGGTTATTTATTTGTATTTGAGTTTATTGAAGTGTTTATATCTCTTACAGTTTCATATGGCCTTACATACTCAGTATATTCTTCGTACTGACCCCTCTTGGAGGATTTACATTGTTGCTGCAGGCACAGGCACTAGTAGACCTCCACAGTAAGTTGCAGATCATTTGCGGATTGTTGGTGAGCTCCAGTTGAATTTGGGGCTTTCCAAGTCATTATAGATATTTGCTTTGGTATTGCATATGTATATAGAGCGGGGTGTTGTCCCGACTCTAGGTTGGTTATGGTTATGTATCTATAGAGGCTTTGTAGACTTATGTGGGAGAATGATTGTAAGAGGTAAATGTTCATATTGACATGATGGCCCTAACGGCCAAGTTTCATATATTGTACCAGTTTTTCCATGACTTCTGCATAGTGGAATGATATTATATGAGACATGTATATGAATGTACCCGAGCAAAGATTGGTTCTCTCGAGCCTCAACGGCTTCGGATGCCAGTCCGCCTCAATGGGATTTGGGGTGTGACAACTGTACCCAAAGTAATCGGAGGGATAGTAAGTCCGACAAGCTGTGAATTCACCCATGGGGGTACCATAGATGATGGATGTACCCCTGAACTCAGAATACCATAATCAGATACTGGCACAGAAGGTAGAGCACTACTCGAAGTCTGCAGAATGCCATGAGTAGATGCTGATACCGATAGAGGAATCACACTCAGAGTTGGAGGAATACCATAAGCAGACACTAGTACTAACGGGGGTACTACACTCAAAACTGGAGGAACACCTGGTGCACTCAAAAGAACACCCTCCAAATGAGTTAGAAAATGAATCAACAAGCCCTCTAATACCGGGGTAGCAGTACCCTGTGGAACCTGAGCCATCCTCACACTCTTTGCATGCCCAACCTATGGGTCAAGGGAGATCCCCCTAGCACTACCTCTGACCTGGGCAGCTCCTCGTGCCATTCCTTTACCTCGAGGTCATCCACAACCCTTGCCTCACCCCCTAGTTTGGGCTCCATCCTCAGGTGCTGGATCAGCATCCATAGCCTCTCGAGACCTAGTCCTAACCATCTGCACAGAAAAGAATAGAACACAACTTAAAACATTGGGTAAGAAAAACACGCACTATAAGGAATCAAATTAGAGAAGTTTTTCCTAAAGATATCTTATAGCCTCTCGAAGATAGATACAGACGTCTACGTACCGATCGCGAGACTCTACTAGACATTCTGCTCTTACACTTTTGAGACTGGTGAAGCCTGATGCTCTGATACCAATTTGTCACGACCCAAAAACTAGGTCATGATGGCACTTGTTGTGGTCCAGCCTTGACAAGTAAGCCAATCACCGAAATAGATAAAGTAGAACATAACTCAACACTTATATAATTAAGGCGAGACTTCTAAAATAAAGTCATACCAATACAAGTACAATAATAGCGGAAGTCTGAAATAAAAGTCATAATGAATCTCAAGAAATGGTGTCAAAGGGCAAGAGCATCTAATACAATTTGAATACTAAAATACAACTCTATAACAGAAAGTAAGTAAAGACATAAAAGGGAAAGATAAGATTCGAAAGTCAGCCCCAAACTCTGGAGCATATCAGTACCTTGAAGATCTACTCAACCTCGCACGAACTCAACCGCCACGTGTCGTACTCGGACCTGGATCTTCACCAAAAGGGCACAGTAGGGATGAGTATGGGTCCACTTATAATCAGTATGTATCATAGGCCTATTGAGTAAAGTAGAAAATAACATAGACAAAGATAGACTATGAGCATGCAAAATTGCAAGCAAAAAAATTCTCAAATGGTAGCTCACACCATCTCCACTAACAGTTCTAATATAATAACGAGATAAACAACACAAGTAAATACAAAAATATAAGATAGCAATTCAAGAACAAAGAAACCACAGAATATGCGAATGTAATGCAATGCAGTGGTAATGATGGGGTGGAACGGTGAAAATCATTGCATGACTTTCAGTATATACCTACCAAGTTTGCAACTCCGCAATAGGACCCATGAGGGGGTTCACAACCCATATAAATTATCTCATATCTCAATCTCAACACAACTCACCTCTCCGATTCATGTTCAAGGCGAGGATTTTTATGAAAATGTCTCATTTTCATTCAAAAATTGTGTTCCTCAATGGTACCAGTATCTCATGAATGTATATGTATGGAATGAGGATATATTGCTCACAATCAGAACATTATAAAGATATTCAATCAATTCAATTCGATGTATATATGTAGGTGAGCTCAGAAATCCACTCAATATGTCCATAATTCATGATTTATCAACTATAAATGGGCACCATTGGGATAAATATGCATGTAAGACATCATAAATATCATATCAACCCCTAACTCGGGTATTTCAATCATGATAAAGCAATCAATGTTTAATAAGACCTATAATAACAATTTGAGCCCCCGTACGAGCATCATATCTAAAAATAAGGCTTCTAAATGCACAAATAAGGCCAGATGATGTCAAATAAGGCCCCCACATGACTATACGCAATATCAAATATCTCAAGTCAATATTCATCCAAAATAAGCCCCCACATGGGCACATAATAATAAATATAATCTCAAAATATAAACCCTATAGTCATTCTCCCCAACTCATAGTATGCTTTACCTATATATTGACTACTCAGCTAAATCTGAAAGAAGTTAAGCCATAACCTACCTCAAAACGACGAAATTTGAACCTGAAGTGCTTCAACATGGAGCCTTCCCCTTTCGAACGGCCTTGAAATCACCTAAAACACACAAATATAGCATCTATGCATTAAAAGAAAGCCAACAATACCCATATTGCCAACATCTAAACCCGGTCCAAAACAGACCTCGAAAATGAGTTTTGAAAATGAAGGGGTAAAACCTAAATTTTTATTTAGAAAGACATTACCCATGATAAAAGGAACTTGTATAATAAAAACCAAGTGAAATAAAGTTAAAAATGAGTGATTAATTGATGAAAAACCCTTTATAAGCTTTTCGGGCAAAAACCCCAAAAATCCATTTCAAAATCACAATTTAAAGGAAGTTTAGAAGATATAATCGAAGTAAAATAATGGAAAAATGATTATGGAGCTTACACAAGCTTTAGAAGATAAGAAATTACCCAAAAACTCTCAAATCCTAAGCTCCTAGATCGAAAAATAGAAGAAAAAATGTGAAAATGAGTTTATATATCAGCCCAGCTGTAACACCCCATACATTTTTGAACTCATGCGATGACCTTAGCATTGATAGAAGTATTTAAACTAAAGATAGTAAGTGAATCATGTATTAAATTTAATGGGCTGAATTAGTCTTGTGTTAATGGGCTAAAATGAGGCCCAAAATTAGCAAGAAAGACATGGCCCAATTTGAAAAAATGACCCATTCCTAAGTTGACCAAGTAAACACATTAATGTTTGGATAAGGATGAATACAAGGGACTATAAAGGCACAAAAATCAGATTTTTATTCAACAAAATACATATGCCTCATTCTAGACTTTTCCAAAAATATTCTTTTCTCTTTCAAACCCTAAGCAACTAATCTCTTTGGACAAGATCATCTCTTTGCAATCTTTGGTAAGTGTTTAATCTTATGGTTTAATATATTATATGCATGATATTTTGTATAAATCATGATTGGTTATGTTGACAAAGTGTTGAGCAGTCCACGATGTGTAAAACAGCCTACTTTTGCTTAATCGGTAAAGGGTTTTGCCTTCTAAACTTGAAAGTGGACTTGAGGTCTTGAAGGAAGTGAATTTGATGGATTAAATATCAACATGTAAGATATGGTTATATCCCTAACTTGCTTTCTCTTGGTATATGACTTATGGAATTGTTGTTATGAAATTGTGCATGGAATTGGTGGTGTATTGAAAGGAGAATGTAGTTTGGTGATGTTCATGTGCATTTTAAAACCATAATTGTTTTTTGGCATCCAAGTTAACCTAAAATATGAAAAGAGAAGATTACTTATGTCCATGGACCATTTATTGCAAAGATAGACCCAAAAGAGACCTATTTTGGTCGAACCGGGCATCCGCCTTCGCGGATGGGGCACCTGCAGGCACAGATGCCAATTCAGGTGGCCCTGGAAAAGGACAGATGGGAACCTGCGGCCACACCTCACCCACCTGCGGGTGCAGGTGGCTTCGTAGGTCCCTCCAGAATTCCATTTTAATTGTTTTTGCTTCTCTTTGACCCCCCAAGGCCCTTATACCCTTCTTGGATGCAATCATCAACTTATGGTACCATTTGGATGGACCTAAGGGGTGGTTCAGAGTCATTTTGAATTGTATCACTTGTGGATTGATTTTAATGTGTTATTGTGAAAAGGTATTTAAGTGACTTGATGGAGTAAATGTGATGTTGTGTTGAAGGAGAAGTGTAAAGCATAAACTTGGTATGAAATGCTATCGGTTTATGATGTCTTGGTTGATGTGTGGCATGTTTTGGTGTTGTTAGTATGGTGATGCAGTAAATGGTATTGTAAGAGGGTGAAATGACGTTATATGGCAGTCACGTAGCTCATTGTCGTCTTATGCATCTGTAATGTAGTTAGTTGTTAACGTGAGCTCCGTTATGTACTTGTGTTGTAGAAGTAACACATAAGGAAGGAGCTGAATTATTGTATTCACATATTGGATTGTGTATTCATATTGGGAAGATAAGGTGTGTAAGGTTACTCTTTCCGTATCCTTTGGCAGCACCTATTGTTCTCATTGTTACCGACTAGTTTTCATTTTGAAATGTCCTAAAGTATCTCACTTTAGGTTTGTTATGAATTGTTATTCACGTGTCTCTCATTAATTGACTGATGTTCCAAAGCTCCAATAATGTTATAACTACCAATGAATCAATCTCACAAAAGCAAAGGAATGAAGTAATGCATATATGGTTTATTGTTGAGAATGGGTGGCAGCTCAAAGGGGCGAAAGCCTAGCTAGAGCCGATCCCAAGATTATTGGATCACGGGGCAGCTCAATGGGGCGTAAGCCTAGCTCAAGCCAAACCTGAAAGGGGGCAGCTAAATGGGGTATAAGCCTAGCTTGAGCCGAACCTGCTTTATTGATTTATCGGTGGCAGCTCAATGGGGCATAAGCCTAGCTCTAGCCGATCCCAATGTTATGTTATGTTATGTTATGACCCACTGATCAGTTGGGGCCCGGGCATGATATGATGAATGATAAGGATATGAACGTAAAAGCAAAGAAAGTAATGAAAGCAATTTACATGGTTCCACACATACAGAACGGTGGTTTAACTATTTTGTCTATTCACTTATATTTGATTCCATTATGTATCATGCAGTTTCTCATAGCCTTACATACTCAGTACATTCATTTGTACTGACGTCCCTTGGGGGACTTACCTTACTTGTTGTAGGTACAGGAGCTAGTAGACCTCCACAGTAGGATACGGGTCATCTGCAGACTGTTGGTGAGCTCCAGGTTGATTTGGGTCCTTTCGAGTCACGTGTGTACATTGTCTTGGTACTGTGTAAAGGTTGTATAAAGTGGGGACTTGTCCCAACTTTAGGCTTGGATCTATATATGTTAGAGGCTTTGTAGACGTTGTGGGACAAATGAAGAAATGTAAGGAATGTATGCTTTTGACGTGATGGCCCTAACAGGCAAGTTTCATATCTATATGAATATCTTTCCATAACGTCCGTCTTTGACATCTTGTATCTGTATGACAGAATGTGGTTCATTTAGCGACGTGCGTATAAATGAAGGTTGGTTCTCTCGGGCCTTAACGGCTTCGGGTGCCAGTCCGCCCCAATGGGATTTGGAGCGTGAAAAAAGTGGTATCAGAGCAGGTTGTCCTAGGGTGTCTACTGTCACGACCCGAAATCCCATTCGAGCCGGACTGGCACCCGAAGCCGATATTGCCCAAGAGGACCAATCTTTGCTCATGAACCTTCGTATGTATATCCTCGTACGAATCTTATTATACCTTGTGCAACTATGCGGAAAACATGAACATGGAACATATGCTATATAGATATTTATGAAACTTGGTCGTTGGGGCCATCAAGTCAAAACGGACATTTGTCTCTTACATCCATATACCCACATATGTCTACAAAAGCCTCTAACATATGTATTTACAAGACCAACTAACAGTCAGGACAAGTCCCCGCTTTATACAACATTTATAACATCAAAACAAATATACAACTATGACTCAGGAGGCTCCTCACCAACTGGATCTCACCTAAACTCTGCAAATGATCCACAGTCTACAGAGGCGGTCTACTAATGCCTGCACCTGCAACATGTAAGGTAAGTCCCCTGAGGGGGTCAGTACAAAGAATGTACTGAGTATGTAAAGCTTATAAGAAATAGCATCATACATGAGAATATCAATAGAATGAAATATGAAAGAATAGTCAATGTGGATAAACCATCATTTTATATAATATCTTTTATAATTACGCTCCTTCAAGGGAAATTACCTTCACTCAAGAGACTTGCCTCCAATAGATTCTTCTATATGCAAGAGATTCTTTCATGCTTCTATGCTCATTACCACTATTATTCATCTACTTGGTTAGTAGGTTGTAAAAGAATAACATTCATCTACACACATCCACTTTAGTGGTGGGGTAACAAGATAACATACATCTATTCTATCGGTGGTTTAATCATATAACGTACATCCACTCTATTAACGTACATCCACTCTCATGGTGGGTTAGCATACATCCACTCTATGGTGGGTTAACGTACATCCACTATCATGGTGGGTTAGCATACATCCACTCTATGGTGGGTTAACGTACATCCACTCTCATAGTGGGTTAACATACATCCACTCTCATGGTAGGTTAGCATACATCCACTCTATGGTGGGTTGACGTACATACACTCTCATGGTGGGTTAACACACATCCACTCTCATGGTGGGTTATATTAAATGACATAACATAATATTGGGATTATTCCATATTGAACTTATACCCTCTAGAATGTGATCCATACTCACTGAAACGTATAGTAACCATGCGCATTACTTATTTACAATCTTATACCCTTTACTTAGTTATGAGAATGACACGTTAAAGACCATGACATTAAAGCACACATTTATATACACATCTCACTTCACTCCTATACTTCATGAGGTTGACATCTTCACTTATGAGGAATAATTATACTAACTTGCACATCACCTCTCTTATTACTCTTATGAGATTGATACTTTTATTTATGAAAGATTGGTACAAGGATAATCATCATACTATAGGACTTTGAAACATGACATGATTGGAAAATGCTTTTCAAGAATAAATAGATTCTCTTACATCTTACTCTCTTTGAGATAGATCTTTTAGAACTTACAACGTTATGACATCTTTGGAACTTCAATCAATGAACAAGAGATAAATGAACCATAAGTCATCTAAGAATAGGACACATATGAATAACAATATACGTCACCCTGAATTGATATACTTCAAGCCTCTCGGAATTGAAACAAGTCCAATGTCAATGTGAACAACATGTTGCAGAAGGATATGGAAAAAGGAACCTTACATACCTTGTAATTCTCAATACGATTCTACAATCTTAAGTGTGCATACAATAGTCCCGCTCCTTCCTTATGTTTCACTCTACAACACAAGTACATAACGGAACAACCATTAACTACCAACTACCTTACAATGGCATATAACGACAATAAGTTACATATTTGGCTTTAACATGACATTTCCCCCTTGACAATACCATTGATGAAATCATCATACCAATAATCCCACAATATTCCATACATTGACCAATACATGATAACCAATAGCATGTAACACCAAGTTCATACTTTACACTTCTCCATCACCACCACATCACAATTATTCCATCAATTTACTTCAACACACCTCACAACAACAAATTGGCCAAAATACCATAATTTACACTTATAACAAAATAACAAGTTTAATAACATAATCACCCCATATATGTTGTTATTTCATACATACCATGCTCTTTCATCAAAATAACAAGTCATATTTCAAGTGTAAATCCCATGGATAACACATCTTTTACAAAAACACAAAGTGTCATATCCAACACTTCCAAGCATAACCAATATGCTTTACATACTCTCCCATGCATATAATATATTATTCCATAAGAATAATCACTTACCTAATCTTGATAAAGGATGATCCTGCTCCAAGAAGTGCTTTAGGGTTTTGAGAGCCAAAGAGGTGTTCTTGGGAATTTTCTAGAAAAAGATAGAAAAGCATGTGTGTTTCTCATGAATAAAAATCAGATTTTTTCCTCTTTATATAGGCCCTCAATTTCCATCCTTATCCACTCTTATGACATTAAATGTTGTGTCTAGAAGGTCAAGGCAAGAATGGGTCATTTGACCCATTTTTGGCCCACTTCTTTTCATTTTGGGCCCTTTTTGAGCCCAATTCACTCAACCCAATAAAATCAATAATTTCTCATGTTTAAATTATTTCATACGCGTTACGACAATATTCCCACTCACGGTATTTATATTTGTGGTCTCAATCCCAAAAACAAACGATTCTAGCCACGTATGGCTTATTTTGACCACAAGGGTAAAATCATCATTTTGATACCAAATTCGTTGACGGGTAATTTTAACATACCCATATAATACTTCACTCATTTCATGTATATATTCGTGGTTGTAGAATAAACGTGGCAAAAATCGGCCCGGTACGTCCCTAGGCACCCTTGGGACTTAAGAAAATTTCCAACTTTGAAAAGTGGCCGAAACCAGCCTGGCACGCCCTTGGGCGCTCCAGCTTGCTGCCTGTGGGATAAAAATTTAGCCCAGAGCGGCGTGGCACGCCCTCTGGCGCGCCCCACTCCAAAGTTTTTTCAAATTTTCATTTTTTGACTTTTCGTTGCGGATTTGGTTAGATACTTTAAGTTCTATTCTTTAACTTACTTCTTACCTTTAATATCCTATGTTTAGAGGCCCTCCAAGCCTCATTTTTAACCCTACAAATGCTCCACAAAAATCACAAAACACCTCCTACGAAGGGCTAATCACATGTACGAGGCCAAATTTCAATTTTCTCATCATTAACATTACCAATTACATACTTATAGCTCTCGACACCTAAGTAACCATTGTTCAACGTCATCACATAGTGTTGGGAAGGTACGGGTGTTACATCTACAAAGCCGTGTCTGAGTAGAGACTTGCTTATGGATGTGTTGTGCACCACATTTATAAGTAGGAGGCTACGGGACATTTAGGAGTTGTTTCTTTTCTTCATTTCTTAGATCGTGCATTACAGCTAAAGTTGTAGGTGTAAAATGCCGATTACAAGATGAGGTAGTGGCAAAGGTAAGAAGGTAGACGCGCTTGCCGGGGAAGGAACTAGTAAATCACCATCTGGCCAAGCTAGTCAAGGTGGGGCTGAAAATGAGTTTGCATCGCGGGCTTCTTCTACTCTTTCATTTTCAGAAGAGTTGAGAAGGAGAGAAGTACCTGCAGAACCTCCTGTTAATGCTACTGAGCAGGATCTAAGGAATGCGGTGCAAATTTTGACCCGTATAGTTGCTTCACAAAGTCAAGGACAAGCAGGTCCAACTACAAGTAATGACAGTGCGGATAGGGTAGCTAGTCGGAGGACACAGGATTTCCTTAAATTAGACCCTCCCACATTCACCGGGTGAGATCTGAATGAAGACCCGCAAGACTTCATGGACTAAATTCAAAGGGCTTTAGAGATTATGCATGTGTTTGGTATAGAAACAGTTGAGCTTGCGGCATATAGATTGAAGGGAGAGGCTATATTGTGGTACGAAGATTGGAAACGATCTAGGGGTATTGGTGCCCCTCCAACTGGTTGGGAGGAATTCAAAGCGGCATTCCTTGATCATTACCTTCCATATGAGATCCGAGAGGCTCGTGTGGATCAGTTCTTAAATATCTGAATAGATATCTATATCTGAATCCTTCTATTCTCCAGGTATAGATATCTAAATCATCAAGTCTTTTGAGTTACATGTAGAGTTCTTAGTAGATTAATTTGCTGGAAAAAAAGCTAACTTTTTAAATTCAATATTGATTTGCTGGAAAAAAAGTTAACTTTTCGAATTCAATTGACTCAGAATTTTGTTATTTGGCAACAAGATAAATTTAGCACCATATGAATTAATGCATATGTATACCTTCAAACTTTTCCATCTATTTTCCAGATATAGATATCTGAATCAACAAGCCTTTTGAGTTACATGTAGAGTTCTTAGTAGATTAATTTTCTGGAAAAAAAAAAAAGGTAACTTTTTGAATTCAATATTGATTTGCTGGAAAAAAAGTTAACTTTTCGAATTCAATTGACTCAGAATTTTGTTATGTGGCAACAAGATAAATTTAGCACCATATGAATTAATGCATAGCTTCTTAAAATCTATGTCTAAAGTGAAAAATATTAGTAGTTATCTCAAGAGATAGACTACAAAATGACAAGAGCCATTACAATTGAGTCTGAGCTTATCAAAAAAAATTCACATAAGCCATAGTTCTTTGACATTGTTTATGTTGTAATAATAATTGAATCTCTCCGATGGTAATTGCTTTAAATTATATAAAGCAGAATTTGTTCAAGAAATTCTCCATCTGTCCACCTGTAGATTTCTGCTCTTACAAAAGCCTTGTTTTCGTTTATCAATTTTATATACTTATTGTCCATCTATCTTTAAAATTTTCTTAATCAATTTAAGTATTAAAGTACATTCTTTTATTTTGCTGCTATTTATCCAAGTGGAGTGCTATGTTTTTTATTTCCTTCACTTATAAGTTGCAAATAAAATTAGTTGCAGGTTTTCAAGAAGGTTGGGTGTATGGACACTTGTGAAAACAAATTTTCATATTCATGAATCCCTCACAAATAAAAAAAAATCGCATGATAAGAATACCAAACACAGTGAAATCTATGATCATGTTACAATGATCAAAAGAAAAGAACTTTCATAGCAAGGTCACCTCCAAAATTGAGAGGCAATAATTATCTTCTTGCAAAATCAAATAATATCAATATCCTCATGCACGATAATTTTTCTATTACTGCCTTTTGTTCTATTTTCAGAATAAGGTTAAATTATCAGATTGCTATTTCATTTTAAAAAAAAGTTATACCTTTTGTCAAAGTTAAACTATAAACTAAGAACTTGTTAGTGTGCTTTCATCATCTCTAGATTATAGATAAATCTCTTGGTCTTTATTTGAATGTGAACAAGTATTGGAAGTTCTTAAATTCAGCTCTATTTTACCTCTTTTATATATATATATAAAGAAAACACAATTCTATTTTGTTAAGAACTTCGTTGCTATTTTGCTATTTAGAGATACTCACAGTTTTACTCCCTCAAAACATCTTTTGCATTAGGGAGGCATTTTTTTTTAAGTGTACCCAATATTTGACATTATTAGGTACTCACCTTAATTATTTTCTTATCTTTGTCATATGATACAACTATTTTAATTTGATCCTCAACCATCATGGCCTCATCTCTGTGAATTCATAGCAAGTATAATAACTAACTGCATTCAACTTTATAGTACTGACAGATTATGTCATGGAGGTCATTTGAATTGCATCAAGATAACATCAGGTTATTCCCTTCTACATGATTTTAAAGCCACCAACAGATATAATAGTGTAGGCCTTAGGAGATGACCTTTGGAGTGAAGACTCATACTTCCACAAATATGACGAATTTTTTGCTTCTTATGGTCTGCACTAAAATATGAATGTTGCAAAAGCCATTTAAAAATTTAGTTGAACATGTTGGGTCGTGCAGAGCGCGGTTTCACTTATCTAGTTTCTATCTACTACATAAAAGAGCCAAACTTAGGACGATCGAGGGCAATTTTGTAAATTAATTAAAAAAAATAGCTTCAAGCAGTTGTACAACGTGCAGAGATTATATTAAATTTCTGAAAAATCATTCAAGTTGTACTAAATTCTAATGGTCACGTGGAAACCACACATAGGAACAGTAAAAAAAAAAAAATCTTGTGTACGTGTAAAAATGTGGCCTTAATTTTTGTCTTCAAATGGTTACCACATAGTATCTGTTATCACCCTTATCAGGAGAAGCTTATTTTCAAAAGGTAATATTCAATATCATACACTTTTTTTTCTTCTCTTAAATTAATCTGAGATTTAATCTAATTATTATATTTTGCAATTGCTTCACTTTAATTCATAACATCACTAATGTGAGTATAGACTATTTATTATTTTAAAAATTAAAATAAAGTTAATTATTTTTCAATTTTATTTTTTATTTATTATAATAATAATAATTATATTATTTTTAAAATAATAATTAAAAATAATTTATTAAAATATTTTTTTAATATTATTTAATAGGGCATAAAAATATCATGACAAATTAATGAATCGGATGGAATACTTGAAATTTAAAGTAAACTAAGAGTATTCACTAAATTTAAAAATTGTAGTTCTTCATCTAAACAGAGAATCAAGTCTGTACTTTGTTTCATCTTAAACATTAGAAATTAATTTAAATAATTGAATTAATGTAAGTTTGATTTAATTTTGAGTTGCAAATCAAATTTAATAAAAAGAATTAAAGTATTCTTGAGTCCAATTTATGTATATTGATAATAGAATATCTTTATATTTTTAAATTGATCAAATCAAAATTTAATTAATTATAGTAGATTATTTTCCTTATTTTCTGTATTTTTTATTTTAAGATATCAATTAATACTTAAAATTCTATTAGAAATAGTCTTTCTACCTCTGAGGGTAATGTTAATTAGGTCTACGTACATTCTACTATTCTCAAATCCATTTTGTGGAATTATACCGGATATGTTGTTTTTGTTGTATTAATTAAAACTTAAAATTATTTTAATGATTGATAATATTTTACAAGTGACAATCTATGTGCAAAGAATAATGAAGAAAGAAGTACAAGAACGAGGTCCTTAATAGATCTTCAAAAGGAAATAAAGAAGTTAGGAACACTGTAGGGAATTCATTAGAGGTATGCTGTGATTTTGGACTCCCTTGAACAAAGAGTATTCCATGTATAATTCAATTCAATCTAACAAATAAAATTATCTTTAAATCCTAATAAATTTATTTCATTATGCGATATTGAAAAACAAATTAAATATTAGATCCGGAGTGCTTTTTTTTTTTTTTTTTTGGTAACTAAAAAAGTTTTTATTACCAAATGGAGCATTACAAAGCAGTATCCAACAAGTTTGGACATCCCCAAACTTGCACTACCAGGCATCCTATACATCAGTTCTATAGCCTACTCAAGAAATCTAAGGATAGTAATTTAAACTAGCGAGTCTAGTCTTCAGTTTACTATGTTTAGAAGTTAGAACCACACAAGTGCACCTCTTGTATGATTTGCTTCACTAGGCCTTCAACTGTACTCTTCTGTTTCTTAAAGGTCCATCTATTCCTTTCCAACCATATCATATATGTCACGCCTGCCAAGGATACTCGATAAATAGCTGCAAATGCATTCCCTCATGTCGTTTGTGAGGTTGCCCATTGTATCTCGTCATTCCAAATCCGGAGTGCTTTAGAACTTTAAAAAATGAATGCTTTCATAACTGATACCAACAATTTTTGAATATATTTGTGAGTTAGGTAACTTTATTTCGGTATTTTATTTATGCTAAAATTTTGATGGAGACCAATAAAATGTTGGTCAAAATGCAATGTAATATTTTTGTTAATAATTTTAAAATTTTGTTTAATAGGCAAAATAGTAGAAAGACTTAAATTACTATTATATACTGTAAGTGGGAATGGCAAGATTTCGTCGTCCTCACAGGGTTAGTATGGGGATTTTAAGTTTTGATGTTGCAAATCTACCACACGTGGTTGCTGCAGACTGCAGTTGTCTACATTTTCCTACTTTTGCCGCATGCATTTTATTATGGGCATTGCCACCTAGGACTTTGTAATTGATATGGAGTGCTAGTAGTAAATTTTTGTGGTTGGTAAAGTTTGACCACTTTAAAGTCACATTTAAAAAATCTTTTATTTGTATATGTGCTTAAATTATTATTTAGTATTTTTTCAATTTATTTTTACTTATTCAGTATATTAAAAATTAATTATCTAATTTTATTTATTTAATTTAGAAAATCAAAAAATAATTTATCATTTTGTGTCTATTTTATCACTCTTATTAAATATAGTAGTATATTTGTTTTTCAACATTTAGTTGACTTGTAACTAATAAGGATGATATGATAAAATTAATCTTTTTGAAGTTAAACATGGAAAAGTAAGATAGACGGAGGAAGCAACATTGTTTGACTTAACACATTTGCTGTTTTATTTTATTTAAAAAAAAAAGAAGAGAGAACTTTTAAATTTTATAATCTAAAATAAAGTATTTGTACAGCTATAAATTATTTTATTTAGAATAAAAAATTTTTTTTTACTAATTATAAAAGGTTGATATTTTTTATGAAACATATTAGAAAAGAAATGGTACTACTAATTCGATCATTAAGATAATTTGCAAAGGTTCTAAACTGAAATTATATAAATATTTAGTATAGTAAAACTAGAAGTCATTGAAAATTTTTATTGTATCGGTTAGATTATTCTAGAAGGTGAAAATATAAGTCATTGCTAATACGGGTGAAAATAAACTACTTTTATTTATAACTAATGAAATTATTCACATATTCATAAAAATATCAAATTAGGCTCCAAGTTTTTTATTTGACGAGTTATCATATTATTTTATAAAGTACTCCATCCTTTCCTTTTTAGTTGTCACATTTCATTTTTCGAGAGTCAATTTGACTAATTGTAAACCTAAATAAGATTAATTAATTTGATATTTTAAAATTAAAATCTAAATATTCAAAAACTATTTGAAAAGTACTATAAATTACAATTTTTGTTTTATCAATAAAATGAAAAACTACATTTTAAAATGTTGGTCAAACTTTATATTGTTTGACTCTTAAAAAGGAAATTATGACAACTAAACAGAAACAGGGAAAATTAATTAAGGGTGACAAAAAGGTTTGAAAACTAAAAAAAAGTGACACAACTCTTAATTATTGACTAGAAGTGACAATTTTAAAATTAGTATTAATGACATTAATCTTAAAACCCTTAAGTTTTATTATTTACATAAAGACCCTTACTTTCTCCACCATACCCCACCCCCTCCACACCTCTTCTGTTACAGCCGCCACACCGCTGCCGCCACCACTGCTGCCACCACCACTCCTCCTGCTACACCACACCACCCACCCTTTGTCGCTGCTGTCGCTATCACCCACAACCTCTTCTTTCTCCACCATCACCACCACCACCACCATTTCCACCTCTTCCTAATCCTCCACTACTATTTCCTTCTTAACACCACCGCCGCCTCTTCTTCTTCTTTCTCCTCCACCACTATCATTATGAACACCGAAACAACCGCCACCTTCTCCTTCAGCATCACCACCACCTCCCCCTTCACCATAACTACCATCTTCTTCCTAGGCTCCTCCTCCACATCTCTTTCTAGAAATTAAGCAACTATCGAAGTTGCTGCAGCAACAATCGTAGTTGCTACAATAACAGTCTAAGTTGCTACAGCAATGCAACAACTATCGAAGTTGTTGCAGCAACTTCGATAGTTGTTGTAACACAGACGGAGTTGAATCGGAGATGATGACGACAACTGTGACGGAGTTGAGTCGGAGATGACGACGGCGACGGAGTTGAAGTGGAGAAGACGACGGCCGACGACAGAGTTGAAGCGGAGAAGACGACGGAGATGATGGTGGCAACGACGACGGAGTTGAAGCGGAGAAGACGACGAAGATGACAAAGGCGACGGTGTCGGAGTTGAATTGGAAGTTGGGAGAGGACAGAAGCATTGAAGAAGAAAGGGTAAGGTTAATATCGATTTTTGGGATTGGGTTAATTTTGTATTTTTTTTGAAAGTTAAAGAGTTTTAAGAATTATATTTTACAGCCCAATTTAACCTAATCATTAATTAAAAACGATTTGACTTGGGCTGGTCAAATTTGTCACCAATTTTCATTTCAAAACTTATTTGTCACCCTACACTCAATTTTCTCCAGAAACAGAGTGATATGTTGGTATTTGTTAATTCTCCAGTCAAACTTGCTTCCTCATAAGTAAATTTTCTTTACAAATTATTCAATTATGAAATAAAAAACTTTAAAGACTTATTACAAGATATAATTAATATGAAATTGTAATTCTTAATTTAAATTGCTATTTTCACTTCTTGAGTTTGCATCTGGTTTAGCACGGGCAAAATGCAACTAGTTTTTTTTATAAACAAAATCAATCTAAAGTTTGCAATCAATTATATTGCACCGGTGCACTGGCCTTAAATTATCTCGTAGATAAAGATAAATGACTTTTTGTTACATATAAAAAATAATGACGTATTAAGTAATTTTATTAGTTGAAGACCTTTTGATGGGATTACACTTGGTATGTTGTTGTTAGTTTAGAACCTTTTGCGTAATAAACTACATGCAAGAGACACATTCACTAAAAAATTTCCTTTGTAATCAAGTATATCTAATATTTATGAATTATAAGCAACTCTCAAGGTAGATTCACAAGTGAATTTCAAAGAAAATTAAAATGGGGCAACCATGCAACAAGAATTTATCAAATGGAGATACTTAGCTGTGACAAGAATGTACAAGAAGATTGCTTTACTAAAATATATTGCAGATAAATTTACATAGAAACGAAGGAAAAATTTCGCCAATACATAAGGTTAATTAATTATATACTTGTACAAAACTAGATTTGAATGAACATGTGCTAGTACTCATCTTCATCTCTTGTTTTCCCAAGGACCCTCCTCAGAAAAGCAGTAACAGAACCAAGAACCAAGAAGAGCACCAGTGTATCGAATCCACCTCCGACGCCAACTGCAACGCCAGGCCCAGGTGCGAAGAACGAGAATGGTGACCAGCCCCATCCACCATAGAATGGAACACCATAGCCATATCCACTAACTAGAGGAGGAGCAACTGGTGGATTGATATAGATATTTGTTCTACAAAAACAATGTCATGATCTAAATTAGTCAATTAAGCATACATCTGCATATCAAGTACATGTAACAGATAATGTAAGTAGAAAAACGAGCTGAACCAGGTTCATTTAAACTGGAGGAAGTATCATAATTCAATATGGAATTATGGCACTACAAGTATAGCATATTCAACAAAATTATGTCTCTATCATGGAAGCTCTGAAAGATTTTAACATCATTTGACCGCTGAGCTACTCCAATCCTTTATCTTTATAACTACCCTGTCCATTGCTTTTCCACTTTTTCAGACAATAATACTTCTCATATGTTGGCCGTTGTCTTAAAGAATCATCTTTCTTCAAAACGTAAAAAAGATGAGCATGACTGATCAAAATAAGCTTCGAAAAAGAAGGGTAGCAACAAACGCCTTGTTGGATAAGGAGAAATTTCCCCTTCAATGAATAAAACAACCAGATTGCACTTTAGAAACTAGAAAAAAGTAGAATATGTGCTACCTCAGTATATTGGGGTTAGTTAACTCCCTTGATTTTAGAACCACACAAAAAATAGAATCAGATTAGTACATGAAAGGAGCAAGAGGATGAACTGATACACGAATCTATTAAATACAACCACAATTCAGAAAGCTGTCCATCCACCTACCTGCTTTCATCCACACCGATACAAAGATATTGACTACAAGACAACTTTTCTATCCTACAGAATAAGAAAAAAGAGGACATGAACAACTAAGACATATGAAAAGCATCAGAACTTTTTGGGATGACTAATAGGCAAATCATATTTCAAGCTGGGAGATGGAAGGACATTAGCTTTTGGCATGACTCTTGGTTGGGCCACACACCTCTCAAATGGAATTTCCCCATTCTTTTTACTTTGGCTGCTAACAACGAAGCCTTTGTGTCAGATTACTACTCAAGTTACGGCTAGCACATAATTTTCAGAAGAAACTGCAATGATTGGGAATTGGAAAGAACCCACAGTTTGATTCAACAATAGGAGCCTATCATACATGCCTAGATGAAAAGGGTGGATGGAATCTTTACAGTTGTGTCTTGTTACACTCTATTGTATAATACACATAATACCACACTTAAGTGGCCTTCGAAACAGATTTAGCATATCTATGCCTCCTATAAGTTTTGGTGTTTCACTTGGCCAGTCAGCAAGGCTGCTTGGAAATCATCTAAATGTTGTTGTCCTTCAGTCAATTTAATGAAGAAAGGGTCACTAATGAGCACAAGCACTTGAAAGGGAGTAAGTAATCCCTAAATTTCCTGCTTTATAAATTCTTCGGACTATGGCGGTGAAACTTCAGGAAATGGCCAAGTAAATAAAATACAAGGTGTAACCGCTAGTTGTAAAGCATGACTTCGATAGTGACTAATGTCAGTGAAACACACTTGAGGAATAATCTAACACAACAACAAGAACATACCCAGTGAAATCCCACAAGTGGGGTCTGGAGAGGGTAAAGTGTACGCAGACCTTACCACTACCTCGTGGAGAAATAATTTGACACATATTTCTAATTCTGTTAAGATTGGAAATGGAGACTATCATATTCCTACAATTCGCTTCCTTTTATATGGTATTTTGTATCGCAAATAACGAGAGGGCAGAAACTCATCTTTGCAGTTTTATGAGGACCCATAAATACAGGATACTATTTGGATCTTGAAGGCTAAATGAAAAGTGATCATTTATTTTCTTGATGAGAGAACTGTTATTTCAAAAAAGTTACTCAAGAGTTCATGACCTACATGTATTCCAGTAAGAAGCACTATGAATCAGTACACTTAAGAGTAAGAGAGAGAGTTTGCTATGCTGAAATATTTCGGAAGCAGTGATTTTCCTCGGGACTAAACTATTTAAGAAGCCTAAAAAGTTTTATCAACAAAAAAAAAAGGATGCCTAAAATAGCAAAATCCAAAGTAGGAAACAATACTATCTTCTATAGCTAATAACAATAGATCCAGCTGTGAACGACGATGGTCAACATGCATGGTTGAATGCAAAAAAAGGACAGATGTAAGTAGGAATATGAAATAAGTTCACACTCCAAGAATTGTGATATTAACAACTAGTCTTAGCAAACCAAAGCTAAAAGCCTTTGTTTTTTTCCAACAGATAGAGAGAAAAGTATTCAATCAAGGTACAGAATAAAAAACCATGTTTAATTCTTATCCATCTATTCTTTCTCAAAAAGTAACTATTTCTAATTCATTCACCATGAGATCTTGAACTGTAAGCTATATTCATGCATGCAGAGACGGACCTACGTTTGGGACATAGGGGTTATTGGCACCCGTAAACTTCAGTAAGAATCTGATCATTGAAATGACTCATTTCAATGTTCAGGAAAGAATCTATATTTCCATGTTTGACTTCATTTTCCATTAATATATGAAACTTTTTGACCTGTAGAATGTTGGTGTTGTCTGTTCTATTTCGACAACAAGAACAAAATTATGGCAATACAGATTCTTGCAATGTAGCTTCATAGCCAATAGCAAGAACATAAGAATCACATTCAATAGGAAATTTAACTATGTCTTGTCTTGTAGAATGAAGGAAGGGGCGGGCGGATTATAAAATATTTTTAAAATTTTTATGTATATATGTAGATGTTGAACCTCCTTGACATAAGATTAGAGGTTGGCTTAGTGGTTGAGGGGGTTCAAAAATCACCTTGAGGTTCCAAATTCAAATCCCAAACACTACATTTTTATTTTTCGAACCCCTTAATGAAAATTCTGGATCCGCCACTGAATGAAGGTTTTAGGTTTAACATGAATATTTGCTTTAGCATTGCTTACACTACATACTGAAGTAATGTATACGCAACCAATTACTAACAATTCCTTTTTCATTTACTTCCCCATCCATGCCACCTTCATGAGAGCTTACTGCATTTGATAAGTTAATTATCTTTAGGAATCAAGGAACTTGACAACCCAGAGAGGAAATCATAATCTAAAGATGATGGAATTGTTTCCAGTAAAACCTGAGATCTTTGACACTAATATAAAACTGAGTTATCCTTATGTCTATGTAACTAAAATAATATAGTCTCTCACTGGAATTTTTTCCTATCCATTAAAAGTAAAAAGGTTTAGGCATATAATTATATACCTTGTTCCACTCCCCCAGTTTAATTAGGTACTCACAAAAAAAGGAGCTCAACTGCTAAAAAGTATAGTGAGTAAATAAATATAAAAGGCTAGAATCTGAACATTGAAATGAACACTTAAATATGAGATTAACTAATTTAGAACAAGCATCAAGAGAAGGAAGGTTCTAGTGCTTTCCTCTTCCATCGAAGGTGACTTATAATATGGTTGACTCCAGTCAATTTTCAAGTTACACATAATACAAGTTAATTTTTCAGATGACACAATGTTTTACGACTGTAGAAGGGAAGTCTCAGGGTTCTTACTTCATCATACTTCATTTGAATGTCAGGACAGTAATGCCGGAAACTTTGGGGTAAGCTAAGAAATATATAACTTGTACTACTTGAGTAGTTGATGAATTGAACAAAGGGAATGTAGAATCAGATGAAAGGCACCACTAACATAAGCGTCAGCAAGGTAATATACGAAAATACTTCCCCCATATAAAATGAATGGCTTGCTAAGGTATCAAATAATAGCATTAAAAAATTAGAATTCAGCTCAAAGAAAAAATTGTTGCCTGAAAATTGTCTCAACCCCAGTGACTGAAATCTCTAGCATCATTTTCCATAGCCTCTGTTTGTCCTTGTTATATGAGACACATTCTAGTTGTAACAGATTTACACTACCTTTTTCTTTTACTCCTGCCAAGTTATCATTTCTTTCCTTTTTCACCCCAAGGTCTTTAAATATACGAGTTCAAAATTCTCATCATATATTGAATGTCTGAGACGTTATTGCAATGATAAGATTCGATAATAGCTATTGATCATTTTCAAATGGGGTGTATATTTGCAGCTCGTAAACAGTTTTATAAACTTTTATAACAAAATACAACTCTGATTACACTTCAACAATTAGTCAAATCAATCCTCAACGAACAAAGTAGGACCTCCATTTGAAATGAAGTAAAAGAATTAAAAACTCAAGTTCTTGCTACGTTAGCCGCAAATTTACATGTTTCAAGGATGCTGATTATTGAATTGTATGACCATCTCATTTAAACGCTTAATTGGTCTAGTGAATATATCTTCTATTTACTTAAGTATGTTTCAACAAACCCCGTCAGGTGTGAGCATGATTATTTTTCATAAGCAAGACGTGGAAGTCCCTTTCGTAATCGGTGAAGGTGAGACTTGAGCCTAGGATCTCTAAGGACCATATTTTAAGACCATATTTAATTTTGTGACCATTCGATCTAACAGCCTTATATTGGTAGGGAGGATACACTTTTATTTACTTAATTATATTTTCAATATTGATAAATGTGAGAAATATAGGAGGATAAAAATATTATTGAATTGTTTATCCAAATTATTACATATAGACACTATATTAGACTCTTTTTCCAACTAGCATACTGACATTACAATCCTTTTCCAAGTAGGATTCTATAAACTATTCCTATTTCTACTCATATTCTAACACTCCCCCTCAAGCTGGTGCATACAAGTCATATGTACCGAGCTTGTTACAAATGTAATTAATACGAGGACCAGTGAGGGACTTGGTGAAAATATCTGCAAGCTGATCACTCGATTTCACAAATTTTGTAACAATATCTCTGGAAAGTATCTTCTCTCTCACAAAGTGATAATCAATCTCAATGTGCTTAGTCCTCTAATGAAATACAGAATTTGATCCGCTATGAATAGCTCTTTGATTATCACACACAAGTTTCATTTAACTGATTTCTCCAAATTTTAACTCTCTCAACAACTGTTTGATCCAAACTAGCTCACAAGTGGCTACCGCCATTGCTCGATATTCTACTTCTGCACTAGATCGAGCAACCACACTCTCTTTCTTACTTTTCCAGGACACCAAATGACCTACTACTAAAACACAATATCCGAATGTAGAACGTCTATCACAAGGTGATCCTACCCAATCAGCGTCTGTATACCCAACAATCTGCTCATGACCTCGATCCTCAAAGAGTAGTCCTTTACCTAGAGTTGAGTTAATATATCGCACAATACAAACAACTTCATCCCAATGACTATCACAGGGAGAATCCGTAAATTGACTTATAACACTCACAGGATAGGAAATGTCAGGTCTGATAACTGTGAGATAATTCAACTTACCAACTAGACGCCTATATCTTCCAGGATCATTGAGTGACTCCCCCTGTCCTGGTAGGAGTTTAGTATTCCGATCCATAGAAGTGTTAATAGGTTTACATCCCATCATTCCTGTCTTCTCGAGAATGTCTACGACATACTTGCGTTGCGAAATAACAATACCTGATCTGGATTGAGCAACTTCAATACCTAAAAGATACTTCAGTCTGCCGAGGTTTTTAGTCTGAAAATGCTAAAAGAGGTGTTGCTTCAAACTAATGATACCATCTTGATCATTGTCGGTAATAACGATCAGTGGCGGAGCCAGGCCAGGATTTTAACAAAGGGTGTTCAAACTTTGAGGAGGTAAATACCAAAAAAATGCTATGAATGGGTGCGAAAATTCTAAGTCAAGCTATGTAAAATTTAGCTAAGTCATTAAAACACTTGTTATAGAACTAACAATTGTATAAATTAAAACTAACGTATAAAATAAAATAAAAAATTCTTCTTGTAAAAGTATAATCCATATATAGTCAATCCTACACGAGGAGATTTCATATATATCTTGAAATATTCTTACAATAAATTTATTAGAAAAAATACTAAATATATTTTTTAACATCTAGCACTACAATTTCGCCTAAAATTCATCATTTATTGTAGAACATTTTGATTGTAAGACTAAATTTTGTTGATCTCTAAGAAAAAAAAATTCTCCGTTGAAACTCTAAATTGCGTTATAAGTTATTCCAATTATAAAAATAATTACAAGACGCAATATAATAACTCAAACAAAAAATGCAAAACTATGTAATTGTCACTAACATATTTAAGAATAATGAAAAAAGATTCTATGCTTTGCACTTAGTTTTATGATGCCTATAAATCGATATCTCTCCATTTCAAATTATAATGACACTTTTTTCTTTTTGAGAGTTAAGTTGGCTAATTTTTGAAATTGAATTGGATTAGATCAACTCAATATCTTAAAACTAAAATTTAGATATTTAAAAACTATATAAAGACTATAAGTTGCAATTCTTCCCATGTCAATATGATAAAAATTACTTATACATTTTAAAATCCAGGTGAAAATTTACAAAGATTGAATTTTGAATAACGAAAAATATTAGTACATAAATTGAAAGGAGGTAGCTTTTAATGAAAAAGATTTTTTCCCTTTTTTAAATGGGTATTTTAATTCTCGTAATAATAAAAGAAGAAGTCATAGCATGAATATGTATACTAACAGATATGCGCTACTATTATTTTCAGAATATTATTCCCTCGCCACAAGCACAGCAAGAGTGAAACTACTTTAGCTATATTTGGCTTTAGAAAAAGAAAAAAAGAAAAGCCAAGTAATAGATTAAGGATTTGAACCCGCGATACTTTAGTTATTTGAACAACTTTTGGCCGGTGAGCTATCTACACAACTGTGTCAAGGTTGTTCAGGAACAGGTAATTATCCGTTACAAACGATATTTAACCTCTATATACGGTATAGTTTTCCGACGAAGGGTGTTCGGCTGACCACCCTTCCAAGGCTGTAGCTCCACCCCTGATAACGATATCATCAACGTAAACCACCAAATAAATACATAAGTTTGGAGCAGAATGTCAATAAAACACAGAGTGATCTGCTTCACTATGAATCATGCCAAACTTCTGAATTACTATGCTGAACTTTCAAACCAGACTCGAGGATATTGTTTTAGACCATAAAGTGACCGACGCAATCGACACACCAGACCAGACTCCCCCTGAGCAACAAAACCAGGTGGTTGCTCCATATAAACTTCCTCCTCAAGGTCACCATAGAGAAAAGCATTCTTAATATCCAACTGAAAAAGAGGCCAGTGTCGAATAGCAGCCATGGATAGAAAAAGACGAATAGATGCTATTTTAGCCACAGGAGAGAAAGTATCACTATAATCAAGCCCAAATATTTGAGTGTACCCATTGGCAACAAGGCAAGCCTTAAGTCGATCAATTTGACCGTTCGGACCAGCTTTCACTGCATAAACCCAACGACAACCAACGGTTAATTTACCAGAAGGGAGAGGAACAAGCTCCCAAGTACCACTCGTATATAAAGCAGACATCTCGTCAATCAGACCATGTCGCCATCCTGGATGAGAAAGTGCTTCTTTTGTGGACTGAGGGGTGGAGACAGAGGACAAAGATAATATAAAGGCATAACGGGTGATGATAGGCAATGATAACTTAAAAAGCTATAATGAGGGTTAGTATTACGAGTGGACCGTCTACCTTTTTGATGTGCAATTGGAGGAGACAAGTCTGTAGTAGGTATAGGGTCAGGTGCAGGAAGGGAATCATCTGAGCCTGATGCTGTATGTGGACGACGATGATAAGTCAAGAGTGGTGGCACTGTAGATGGAGTTGTAGAAGGTATTGTAGATTTCTCAAAAGTCGAAGTTAGTAAGACTGGTGGCACTATGGATGGAGATGTAGAAGTAACGGTAGGATCCTCAAAAGTCGATATAGATAAGACCTCAGACATGTTAGGATGATTAGGATCAGAAGAAGATGTAAAGTAAGGTTGAGACTCAAAGAATGTGACAATCAGCTGACATAAGGTACCAACGAAGATCAAGTGAGTAGCAACGATATCCCTTTTGCACTGGAGAATAACCAAGAAAAACACATTTGATAGCACGAGGGGTTAATTTATCTTTCCCTGGGTGAAGTTATGAACAAAACATGTACTCCTAAAGAAAAGAGGGGGAAGAAAGTACAAAGGTGACTGAGGAAACAATACTGAATAAGGAATTTGATTTTGAATGGAAGATGAAGACATACGATTAATTAAATAGCAAGATGCAATAACTACATCGCCCCAAAAATGCAGCGAAACATGGGATTGAATGAGAAGAGTGCGAGCAGTCTCGATAAGGTGCCTATTCTTCCTCTCTGCTACTCCATTTTGTTGAGGGGTATACAGACAAGAAGTCTGATGAATAATTCATTGATGAGTCATAAATTGTTGAAATTGGGAGGATATATATTCTAAGGCGTTATCACTACGAAAGGTACGAATAGAGACACCAATTGATTTTGTATTTCAGCACAATAACCCCTGAATATAGGAAACAATTCAGAGCAATTTTTCATTAAGAAAATCCAAGTACATCTTGAATAATCATCAATGAAGCTAACAAAATAACGAAACCCTGAGGTTGAAGTGATTCTACTAGGACCCCAAATATCAGAGTGAACTAAGGAAAAGATAGACTCTACGATTCTCAGTACTACGTTGAAAGGTAGTTCGAGTGTGTTTTCCAAGTTGGCACGACTCGCAATCTAATGGGGATAAACTAGAAAAACTAGGCACCATCTTTTGTAGATTGAACAAACTAGGATGTCCTAAACATTTGTGAATTATGTCCGGAAAATTTGTAATTGGACATGCTATGGAGGAGTTAGGAGAGGTAAGGTAGTAAAGGCCTTGTGATTCCTACTCATATTCTAACAATAAATAAACAAAATTCTTTCGCAAAAAACAAAGTCTCCGGCTCAAAAATGAGTAAAATTACCGAGGAAATCTGAGTAGCTCAAATGTTCACTTTGTCAGTGAGGTTCCCTACCTACTTTATAATTCCCTCCCCTTTTCTCCTTTAACAAAAAATGAGTGAAATTTACCTTGAATTGTTGATCCTTGGTGAGGAAGGGCGAGGAGCTGATGATCGAAAAGCCTGACCACCAATTCGCCCACCAGTTTTAGCAGCTGATGCTGGATCCACTGAGCCTAGTGTCAAAACTCCAGCTGCCACTGCAACTAATGCCAACTCGGCAAATTTATTTTCACATTTCCTGCAAAGAGTCAATAACTCCATCAAGAACCCATAAAATGAAAGACAAAAAATGAAACTTTTTCCCCATTATCTTTGAATTTTACCTCAAAGAGTCTTGTGGGTCATCTGGTCTGT
This sequence comes from Capsicum rhomboideum, assembly GCA_031232105.1. Taxonomy (NCBI): domain Eukaryota; kingdom Viridiplantae; phylum Streptophyta; class Magnoliopsida; order Solanales; family Solanaceae; genus Capsicum; species Capsicum rhomboideum. The sequence continues at coordinate 47,875,968 of CP124712.1, read as the reverse complement.
GTTTGCACAAGATTTTAGTTCTATGTACAGGAAACAAAGTGCTATTTTTTCTGGGTTTGTATGTTGAAGAAAGAGGAGCAATTAGGAAACCCTGATGTAGAAAAGCTACAGACATCTTTTTTGCACTTTGAGTTCGTTGAAAGTGGTAGCTCAAGAGTTCAGAAATAAAGTGTTCTGCGCGTTGGTAGTGAGTCAATGCTCTATATTTACCAAAGGATCATCCAGTTGATGACTGTGAAGTGTCTACGTGGGGATACAGTAGTGGTGCATGTTAGAACATTCAAGAATATCAACAGATAATCTTTTCCATATGATGGGAATTTGGGAACAAACATTAACATAATGAAACGTCTCCTCAAGTTGCAACCATTGATCTCAAGGTATGCAATAATAGATGCATTATCGGAGCGAGTTGAACTGAATTTAGGCTGGTCAAAATAAGTTGTGTTAATAAGCAGGTGGGTTATTGATTATTCAAAAGTCACTTGAATTGAAATGTTTTAATTTTCTTATTTGTTTTTATAGTATTTTTGTACCTAATAAAATTACTTTTTTAATTATGGTTATATTATTTTGAAAATATTATGTTGGGATCTCTCATAGGTCAATTTGGACTATATATCAAATGGGTGGGTTAGGTGGATTATGTTTTTATGGCTAATTTTGGCACCTCCGTGCAATATCAAGATGATTGGGGTGTGTGGACTTTGATTGACCTAGGTTATACACGCCGACGATTCAAAAGATGACATGGGATGACACGAGTCTAGTTAGCTTCAGGTCAGCAAGGATGGTTCTAGGCAAGGATCGAGAGTACGCCCAGGGAGCTCACTCGAGGCCCACTTCTAGGTTGACCTGAGCCAATTGCATTGGTTTAAGACAACCTCATTTTTGGAGCCTCGCATCTGGTGGGTAATTAGTAACCGGATATGATAAGCTTTACAAATCAACTGATTTGAGAAATTTGAGATAAGTTTCAGTGGTTAAGTACAACTCCAGGCTGGACATAGAGCTGAGTCCGCTCAAGGCTCGGCTAGGCTCGCATATATTTAGTTCGGCTCAACTCGGTTTGGTTTAAGTTTGGTCAAAGCTCGACCCGATTGGCTCACTTTAGTCATGTAATGATTACTTTAAAACTGAAATTCAATCATCTATCTTAATAACGTTAGAAAAATGTTAATTTAATAAAATTCTTTATTATAATTAGTTATAGTTTTGTACTTTTTAAATTAATATGATGCAATTAATTATTTTAATATACATTGTTAGTTAAGATACTCAATGGGTTTACATTCAAAAATTCAAATCAAAGAAATGTAACAGTGACATTTTTTAAAACTTATTATTGCTTTATTTTTGTTTTGAATTAATCATTAATTTTTAATGACATAACACTGCACAAAACTAAATATTAAAGAGCCGACTCGGCTCGGCTTAGCTTGGTACTGTAAAAAACTCAGTTGAGCTTGACTTGGTAGAGCTGGACTCGGGCTCGGCTCACACCTAGGCCTACTGTACAAGTATCCATAACTTGTGCGCATGTGTATAATGATCATTTTATGTCACTCCCTGAGCCTGTACCTTGGGCGTGGCCAGCACCCGATGCCATTGCTGGCCCGAGCGTACCCGTATTTGACATGTGACATGAGCATTCATCTAACATATACAGCAGACATACAAAAAACATGAAGGATATTTTTAAAAGTGAACTTCATTCATTAATAAGAAAACATAAAGTTTCATAACCGAAGTGATCGACACGAAGGTCAAAATCTTAAAATAACATAAGTCTGACAGCTAAACTGTATTTGAACCCTCTAAATAGGAGATAATGATGTCTACCGGGACAAGGCCCCGACATACCTTACATAAACTAAAATCATACTAATCAAATCTAGACTAAGCCCCTAGAAAGTAGGGAGGACTCACTAATAACTGAAAGCGATGAACTTAGCGATGTGCCTGATCATAGACCTATGTACCTGAATCTTCATGAAATGATGCAGTACCGAGTGAAGTCAGTACATTAAATGTACGGTATGTAAAATGACAGGAAAGAATGTGACATAACATATATGGAGCAGGTACAACCAATAGAGATAAGAAGGACATGATGAAAATATGAGCTCGAAATTTGATTGTTGAAATTTAGTATAGTGGTCCACTTTTAGTTCTTATGGGAGTAATTGGTGAATCGATATAAACCACCATATAAGCAAATAGATTCTGATCTCGGCCCTATTAATTAACTCATCCCATACCTTGTCGGGCATGGTACATATCTTTATAAAAGTTTTCTACCAAAGATCCATAATAAGCCAATTTCGTCACATAAGGGGGGTCATTTGAATTCATGGAATGATCCATAACCTACGTTGATAAACATAGTTTCATGCATTTTTAATCCAAACTTATGTCTTCTCGATCAGTCATTAACTCCTTTAAGATCATAAAATTACTAAGTTTTTCTTGACTCATATTTATAAGTTAGCCACTTTAGGCTCATATTTAGGGATTAGCCACTTTAGGCTCATATTTAGGGATTAGCCACTTTAGGCTCATAATAATAAGTTGACCATGTTGGGTTCATGTTCATACATTTCAACCATCCATTAGCTTGGTTTGAGATTCATAAAAGATAGTACTTTTATGTCATAGTTCATAAGATTCAGTTTTTGTAACATGTTGGGAAATATGGAAGTTATGAAAATTTTGGAAGTTTTAGGTCATGTAAACATAGTTTATGATTAAGGAGATCACATGTGTTAGTGTTTGTATGTTTTAATGATTGACAACTATCTTGCAAGAAAATATGGAAAGCAATCAAATCTAGATCACAAGACAAGTCGGTTGTATGGAAGGAAACAATTCAATAAGGAAGAAGATAAACAAGGCAGTCCTTCATCAACGACACACTAAGATGAGAATTGAATTTCCATCATTATGCAAGTTACCTGCAAGGAAAGAAGTAAAATAAAAAAGAAATCTTACAAAGGAAAGGCAGTTATCTAAGGAAGATAAATATTTTCCGATGGGAAGAAAGATGTTTTCAAGGCACCAGAGATCCATCTCATTTATGACTCATCCTTATTCTTGAAAAGGTTATTCCATTTCCTTTTTCCAAAGATCAAATCTCTTGGGTTGCATCTTCAGACGGTCACTACCATCTGTTCTTTTCTTTACTTTTGAACAAGCATTGTATTTCTTCTAGATTTGTTGTGTAACATAAAAGAGGGGAGAGAAAAAAGGACATTTGGTGAGGCTATTGTATCAAAACAATTGAGATAAAGAAAAAGAGAGTTAGAAAAAAAAGAAAGAGTAGACATAAGTGTTGCTCTCAAGAGCAACTTTTGTACCAATCCAAACTTTGAAAAAGACTAGTAGAATGATATGTCGTGAACTTACGGCAGTTTCAACGCTTAAAACTATGAATATTTACAAGTATGAGGGTATTTCTATGTGGATATAATGTATTTTTGGGCATTTGCAGGTCAAACAGGTCCAAAGAAGGAAAGTGCTGAATTTTAGACAAAAACGTGCATCAGACAAACCAATTCCACGACCATGGGATATGACCACGATCGTACCAAGTGATCGTAGCATGAACCAGAGAAAGAAATCCTAGGTGGTAAACAGACGAAAGTTCTCATAATCATATATTGATCTTACGTTCGTACAACCTGATTGTGGGAAGAGGGCCTGGAAACAAGGTTGCAGATGTTAGGTGAAGGAGATCAGACGAGTGCCTTCCACGACCATACCTCAAAGTCACGATCTTACCAAGGTGTCATGGGAGGAAGGTTCAGATTTGAAGTTTGCAGAAGTTGAAGTGCAAGATGATCATAAGATTATATTGTACGGTCATACCTAAAAGCCACGAGCTCGTACTGAGCATCGTACCAGCCATCATCTACAAGATGACAAAGTCCATATCGAACCTATGAACACGAAGGACGATCATGAAATTAAACCATGATTGTACCTTTACTCGTTCGAAGTGACCAACTTATCAAATCATGTTATGTATATAATAGGTTTTATTTTATCTATAAATACTTGTGTTTGGTATTTTGTATTAGACATTTACGTTCTATTACATTATTGTAAGGTTCTAAGGCATATTCTTGGTCTTGGAATTACATACATTGATTTTTAGGATTTTAATTCAAAGTGAGATTTTGGAGTTTTTCACCTTGTTATTGTAAGTTCGTGATTATGCTTTCTTATCAGAATTCTTCTTGTGTTCTTATAATAATGAGCAACTAAACACCACAACTAGGGTTGTAGAAACCATCATGAATTAACAAAGCAGGCTAAGTACGTGGTAATTCTAGACCGTGTGCATACATGTATTGGTATTTTCTTTGTTATGATTGCCTTCTAATGAGTGGACAACGCTAGAACTTGCCTGAATTCTAGACTTGCTCGAGAGAGAAGTAGAGATTAGGAAAAGAAAATAACAATAAAGATTTGGAGCTATCAACCTTCATCTAATAACTTGAGACTTAGTAGGGAGAGTTAATCTGAAATCAAGTACAAAGGTTAGAAGTGGAACACTCGAAGACCGAGAGGAGAAGTGTGATATTCATCTAATCAAGGTTGAGAGACGTTTAGATGAATCTATCTTATTAGATTTTGCATACAACACATAGGAAACCTTGATTGATATTTCAACCTACATCTTTTGGGATCGACCCCAACCTTGTTGGGTTTTATATTTGATAAACAACCACTTTATGCTTTGTTTAGAGGTGTAATTTTGGTGACACCAAATTTTGGCGCCGTTGCCGAGGAATACGGTTACAGAATTGATTGGTTGAGTTTGTCGGGCTGTTAGTTTCTATTTCCTGATTTACTTTTCTATTATTTCTAGGGAGCACACCGGTGTATGCCTAATATGTGGAGTCAAGGCAATCCCCTGATTTCAATTGATACGAAACTTGAGAGAACTTTGAGAGCAAATTGAAGAATGGTGAACAAAGAAGTTCATAATCAAGAAGCCCTTCTTGAGGGCATTCATGACGATGCGACAATCTTGAATCAGCCAACACATCAGTATGATAGTCAGGGGACAACAGAATAGATCATTGCTCGATTGATAGTTGAGGAGAATGCTAGACAAGAAGCTTTCAGACAAGCAACTAGGGAAGAAAAGGCTAGACAAGATTAAGTAAACCATCTAGCTATACTTGATGAGCGGGAGAGGCAGAGAAAGCATAGGTGGCAACAACCTTTACAATAGTATCTCCCCACTATGAGGATCCAGAAAAAAAATTAGTTTATTTGGAGCCGGTTGAAATAGATGATATTATTCCACCGAAATTGCCTCCAAAAACTATGTTTGACATCATTAGTGCCATGATCCACTTGCTGAACTTGAAGGGGGTGTTCTCATTCCTTCCTGCTGATGATGCGAATATGCATGTGATGAACTTTGTGAGAATTTCTACTTATTATAATCTACCTAGAGTGACACAAGTGATTAGACTGTGGCTCTTTCCCTTCTCTCTAACTGGAGAAGCCATATTATGGTTGGCAGAGTTACCACATGGATCAATCACTACAGGGAATGAGTTGAGAACTCAGTTATTGGATAGATTTTTTCCACCTTCGAATGTTACAGTTGAAAGATGAGATTCATAACTTCAGGTAGTTACATTCAGAGGAATTATATGATATTTGGTTAAGGTTCAAGAAGAAGATGCAGAATATTCCAAATCACATAATGATTGGTAGAAACTTGCTTGAGATCTTCTACAGAGCTTTGAATTCTAACACCAAGGTTATAGAAGACACTATCACTGGTGGGGCATTCATGAGTCTATATTGGGATCACGCTTCTAAGATCCTAGATTGGATCACGAAAACCAATCGAGCCGGAATACTTGAGATGTGAACAGACCCACAGGCACTTATTCAATTAGAGCATTCGCAGAGCAGAGAACATTAGATGAGTCAGTAGCTCAAGAGGTAGTGTAACTGAGGATTGAGATTGGGCTGCTTACAAAGCAATTTGCAGCACCAGGAGAAGAAAAGGTGAATGTGGTTGGTTCTTAAGGTAAGGCACCTAGGTATGAAGATTTAAATTTTGAGGAAGAGGCAAAATATCTAGACAGAGAGGTGGAGGGTTTCCGAGCCAAGGGCCAAGGATCTAACCAAGACACTTGGAAATCTACGCAAAGGAATCAAGGTTGGAACTACTATAGAGATAACAATTACAACAGATCTGGGTATAGAGATAGGAGTAGGGAGATGGTGATTGGATGAGAAAAGATAACTACAATGAAAAGAGTGGCCTTTATGTTCCACCTGGGAATCGTGATGCTGGTTCAAGTAATTCGAGAATGGAAGACATGCTTGTAAAAGTTGCGAAAGGGGTAGAGAAAATGAAAAACTTCCTTAAAGAGATTAGGGCGGATATTTTGAGAATGAATCAGAAGGTTGAATCACATGCTACCGCCATAAAATAGCTTGAGCAACAATTTGGTCAGATGTCTGCTGTATTGAATCAACATCAACAGGCTACACTTTCGAGCAGCACCATCCAAAATTCGAAGAATGATGGTCCCAAAAGTATTAACTTCCATTCCATGAACTCCTCCTACTTTTTCGTAAAGACTGAAGAAGAAAGCTAAAGAGGGAAAGTACCAAAAATTTATTTCTATACTGAAGGAGTTGTTAGTGAATATCCCTCTTGTTGAAGCTCTTGAACAAATCCTAGGTTACACAAAGTTTATGAAAGATTTGGTTACTAAAAAGAGGACTGTAAGCTTTGAGTTGGTTGACAATGTGCACCATTATAGTGTAATCTCCTCTCGATCATTGATTGAGAAGAAAGAAGATCCTAGAGATTTCACGATCCCATGCACTATTGGGTCTTTTAACTTCACAAAATCTTTGTGTGATTTGGGTGCTAGCATTAATCTGATGCCGCTAGCAGTTTATATACAGTTCAGATTAGGGTCACCAAAATTGACTTTGATGAGACTTCTCATGGTGGATCGCACTATGAAGAAGCCTGTAGAAATCTTGTGTGATGTTTTGGTGAGGGTTTCATCCTTTATATTTCCATTTGACTTCGTCATTCTTGACTATGAGGTTGATTTTGAGGTTCCCATTATTTTGGGGAGATCATTCCTAGCGACTGGACATGCATTGGTTTATATGGAGTCTGGGTAGATGAAGTTTTGATTGAATAATGAACAGGTCTCTTTCAATTTATTCTAATACATAAAGCATCCAAAGGATATGTGTGTGATTTTGGTGATTGATACAGTCGACGAGGATGCATTATTAGCTCCTATTAAGGAGAGGCTTGGAGTTAAGGCACTTGCAGTGGCAATTATGAATTTTAAGGGTGATGATATTGAGAATTATGATTAAATGGTGAGTGCACTCCACGGTAGGGGTTCATATAGATATGCACCAAAGAAGTTAGATCTTGATTTGAAGAACAGAGTAACCCCGCCAGCTAAGCCTTCTATTGAGGAGCCTCCAGTCTTTGAGCTCAAAGCTCTTCCATCTCATCTTCATTATACATTTCTGGGAGCCAACAATACCTTGACGGTTATTATTGCAGTTGATTTAGTGGATTGGCAAGTTGAGGCTTTGGTGTGTATTTTGAAGCGGTTTAAGAGGTCCATTGGATGGTCCATTGCTGACATTATTGGGATTTCACCTAGAATTTGCACACACAGTATCCAACTTGAGCCTGATTGTGTATCGAGTATTAAGCATCAACGGAGATTGAATCCACCTATGAAAGAGGTGGTGAAGAAGGAAATTATCAAGTAGTTAGACACAGGGGTGGTTTATCCTATTGCAGATAGTAAGTGGGTGAGTCCGATCCAATGTGTACCAAAATAGGCTGGAATCACTGTGGTTCCAAATGAGAAGAATGAGCTTATTCCTATGAGGTCAGTAACTGGTTGGGATGTTTGCATGGATTGTAGGAAGCTGAACGCGTGGACTAAAAAAGATCACTTTTCGATGCCTTTCATGGATCAGATATTAGATCGTCTTACTGGTAGAAGATGGTATTGTTTTCTTAATAATTATTCAGATTACAATGAGATTTCTATTGCTCCTAAGGACCAAGAGAATACCACTTTCATTTGCCCATATGGGACTTTCGCATTCAAGATAATACCTTTTGGTCTATGTAATGCACCAACAACCTTTCAGAGTTGCATGATGTCCATCTTTTCTACAATGGTTGAGGACACCATTAAGGTGTTTATGGATGACTTCACAATTGTTGGTGATTTATTTGAAGATTGTTTGGCACATCTTGCTAATGTTTTGAGGAGATGCAAGGATTGTAACTTAATGCTAAACTGGGAAAAGTGCCATTTCATGGTCAAGGAAGGAATAGTTCTTAGTCATAAGATTTCAAAGAAGGGTATTAAAGTTGACAAGCCAACGATTGAGGTAATTAAGAAATTGTCTCCACCAATTTTTGTGAAGGGGATTTGTAACTTTTTGGGGCATGCGGGATTTATCGAAGATTCATCAAGGACTTTCTAAAATTTCTAATCCTTTGTGCAAATTATTGAAGAAGAAAGTGAAGTTTGTGTTTGATGATGCATGTCTGAAGGCGTTTGAGTGCCTGAAAGAAAAGTTGATTTCACCCCTATTATTGTGTCTCCCGATTGGTCCATGTCGTTCGAGGTTATGTGTGATGATAGCGGCATGGCGCTAGGTTCAGTCCTAGGCTAAAGGCGAGATAAGATGTTACATCCCATATATTATGCTAGCAAAGCACTTAACCCTGCTCAAAAATTTTATATTGTAACCAAACAAGAGTTGTTTGCTATGGTGTTTGCATTTGAGAAATTTTGATCTTATCTACTTGGAACAAAAGTGATTGTGCATACTGACCATGCAGCTCTTAGGTACCTTATGGCGAAGAAGGATGCGAAGCTAAGGCTGGGTTTTTGGGTACTTTTGTTGTAGAAATTTGACTTTGAGGTTAAGAATCTAAAGGGGACTGAGAATCAAGTGGCTAATCACTTGTCACGCCTTGAGGAAGAGGCCATGTTGAAACTAAAAGATGAGCTAGAGATTGATGATACTTTTTTGGACGAGAAGGTATTAGCCTCATCACAAGATCTGATTCCGTGGTTTGTAGACTTCGAAAATTATTTAGTGAGTGATCTGGTTCCTGAAGACCTATCGTTTTAGAAACATAAGAAGTTCATGCATGATGTGAGGAAGTTCTTTTGGGTTGAGCCATACTTGTTCCAAATTTATGTAGATAGAGTGATTCAGAGACGTGTTCCTGAGGTTGAGATAATGAGTATTTTAAAGGCATGTCACTCGTCACTAGTTGGGGGTCATCATAGTGGTGCTCGGACTGCGTACAAGATCTTGGAATGTGGATACTATTAGCCCACCATTTTCAAAGATGCATATGACTACGTTAAATTAAGCGTTGCTTGGAGGCAACCCAAGGATTTTGTACTTTTTGTTTTATATGGTAATGTGTGTTACTTGTGCAGGGACTATGCAGAAAATAAATCAAGGAACTGGATCAAGTACTGAGCCCATGAAAGGGTTGCACGATCTTGGAAAGGTGCCACGATCATGGGTTTAGTCATCTATATGAAGTCCAGAGGGATATGTTTCAGGAGTAATCCTACGATTGGTCACCACGATCGTACCTAGATGTCACGATCGTGGTACCAATCATCTGATCAAACTCCTGAAAACCAATATGCAGGTAATCGAACCTACGATTTTAAGGAACGATCATGGCTACATACCACGATCATCCTTAAGACTCGTAGGTTCCCATGTAAATTTTCTAATACCTCCTAGAAAGAGCACATACCATGATCGTGGTTGGATTACATGATCGTGGGTACGAGTCATCTTTTAGGTCTAACTATTTAAATATAACCTGATCTGACCCGACCCAACTCAATTTTTAATTTGTTAAACCCTATACCCTTGACCCGATACTTCTTTTTCTTCATTCAAACAAAAATTCACCCTCTAGTGCTCGAGTAAAAGGAAAAAATCTGCAAATTTATCCTAAGTTTGGTGTGATTACACCTGCTCCCTCACGAGTTTGAACACGTCTTCAACTCAAGTTCATTGCAGAGTAAGTACTATCCACACTTATGGTCAATTTACGATATAATAGTGGAAAATGGGAGAAGGATAACAGGGTACATTACCTTTTACATGCTCCTAGTAATAATAATTTGACTTAAGAGGGAGTTAGGGCACCATTAAAATGGATTACTGCATTATAAGGGGCGTGTATACGAATGAGTGCAGAACAGGGGAAGTCTGAGTACCTGTTAGTTCAAATAGGGACAAATTAGGGTCAAAGAATTGAAGTTTCAATTAATAAGTTTCAGTGACACTCCACGACACAACCCACGATCATGGTATCAACGTACGATCGTGAGTTGGATCGTTATAGGTTTCAAGTTGTTAAGTTGCGAGAGTTTATCAAATAAGCACATCCCACAATCGTCCTATATTAGTACGATCATGGTATGTGATGGTCTGATGTGACAAACCCCCAATACTTTTGGGGGACACTTCGTACGATTGAAGGTATGATCGTACCTTCACATCACTATTATAGGAAGGCTCGTCTGTTTAAATAACTCCACCCAGTTTTGATGTTTTTTTAGGTCTAACTCTTATCCGAACAGGTACTATGGCTCCAAAATCACACAAGCAGATGCAAGAAGAGGCTCTCCGCAATAAGATTGCTAAGGAACAGACACCAAAAGATGTGCCTTCAGCCTCGTCTAGTGAATCTAGGGAGTCCAGTGGGTTCGAGGTTGAGTGTTCAACTCAAACCCAGATAGGGGTGAGCATGGAGATGATGCTGAGGAGATAAGTTCCTCAGAGGAGGAGGAACAATCCAACCCTAAATCCTTTGAGAGGCCTACTATAGATGTGCCTCAAAGGGGTGTAGACCCAAGGCGGTGGAGTTTGCTAAACTCTCAGGACTACTATATAGACGGGGTTTCCTTGAACAACAGAGTAAAAAAGAAGTGGAGCACTCAGCAGGAGCCCCAAATTTTGCCAGAATCACTACAGAAAGTCCTAGAGCTGAGCAGGGTATTTGACAAGTATGAGTTCGGGTGGATGATGAGATCACTATGAAACTACAACCCAGAGATGGTGAGGAAGTTCTATGCTAACTATGCAGTGATGATCAAGAACATAACTCTCTCCGACAAAGATAAAGACATGAGGAAGTAGCCCCATTTGAATATGGTACTAGTGCGGGGTAAGAAGATCTACATTTCCATCAAGGCTATCTCTAAATACTTATTTGAGAACATTTTTGAGCCGGTTGAAGAGACTCCGGAGTATGATTTTCGGATGATAGATTTGAGAAGGGTGAAGAAATTGACCACCGATGATAAATTTATGCACTGCAAGTGGTTGGCAAACCACATTGCAGAAGCTAGGGATTGAGCATTTTGGGTCAATGGGTCGGCCATTTACAAGCACACTCTGAAGTTCATTACCAAGGCCTGGTGGTTTATTATGAGACATCGCATCGCGCCGATAGCTAATGATAATTTTCTTGGTGTAGCCAATATAGGCCTAGTAGCAACATTCATGTCTGAGTTGGAGCTGAACATTTCGTGAATCATTGCGGAATAGATTCAAGACAGAGTATTATAGTTTAGCACCATATTGCCATTCCATGTCTGATTACTTAGTTGATGCAAGATTCATAGGTGCCAGTTATCCCAGTAGTTGACAAATTTATCTGCCTGATGAAAAGTGCGGATATTACTTTGATCAAGGACTTGAGGAACCCGGTGGCTCCAGCCCGGAGTCCATTGCCAGATATGCCTATACAGGATGTGAAGAGAGGTGATTCGGCTAGTGAGATACTGACTTCTGAGGCCGGTTCTACTTCTTTCTTTACTTTATAGCCCAGATCAGCCTCGTGGGACATTTAGTCAGTGCCCGTAGGCTACACATTGATCTGGACTACTCTCCTAGAGTATCTCATGAGAAATTAGGCAATGCATGACACCCGAATTAAAAAGTTGGAGGTAGGGGTGAAACCCTACGTGACTAATGAAATTAAGGCAGCTATACTAGGTGTTCAGACTTGTTTGGACAAATTAGAGAGGTGGATAATGGCCAGAATAGCAGAGGTTCAGGCTCCTAACTTGACCACGATCATAAAAGATTTGGCCGACTTGCAGAAAGCAGTAAAAGAGCTGATCGAGAGGACTGTAGAGGTTGCGCCACCTCTCCTTCCTTCGATCCAGCTACCACTGAATGCCAAATTTCTACACACAGGCCCTAGTAGTTGGGGGTATGACACGAATATGGAGAAACGAGCAATGACTTGCAGCCCCATAAAAAGAGAAAGAGAAAAGACAAGGAAGGAATAAAGAAAAGGAATGGAGAAAAAAGAAGGTAATAGTGAGTGAGCAAACCTCCAAGGCATGTATTCCGAAGGGTGTTGAGATCCCACCTACTACTGAGGTGGTTTTTCAGACTAGAGGGGTGTAGATGTTGCCCCCGTGACATTATTGAGTGCACTAACTGCCACCGATGCCTACTTATTTGAGAGTGCCTCGGCCACACTTGGTTAAAAAAGAATTTTGAAGAAATTCAACCTCACCAAGTGCGTGTGATAGCTAGAAATTCACAATTCTAAAGAGTCTCGAGTTTACCTTTCTGGTAGTTCCGTCTATCGCTTTATTGTGAAAGACCAGATTGGTCCGTTCTACCATAAGTACCTCCATATTCCGCTGAGTAGGATTCGACAATGTGTTTGAGTCAGAGCCTCGTTTGCTAAGCGGGCTCATAGTCCAAGCCTCTTGGTCCGAGGAAGGGGAACCCCATTGTGCTGGCTTGGCATGGAAGGACGGCTACCTAAAAAGTATTTTTTGCAGCTTGGTCCTTTCACTCTGCTCTGTCAACACTTTATTGCAATGCCGAAAGGTAGGATTTCAGGTCTTTTGGCAATAGAAGGTATATTACTAATTGATTCTTTGGCCATTTTGTGTTTGAATTCTAAACCGGTGAGGCACTGCTGGATGCTTCATTTCCATTTTCTTTTTATTTTTAAGCCTATTGGCCGACATTGGCATTAAGACTTAATGAATTTATTCACATATACCTACTTTCTTTATTCATTCACTAATACCTACAGTTGAAACAGAACCGGACTTTTAAGGTTCTGTGCCGTCGTGACCGCTTAGGCTTGGTTTATTTTGTCATAAAAGAAAGTTAGTTTCGTGGGTTCATTGATTAGTACACCTCCGATGCTGGTAAGGCCGGGACCGTGGTCGTCCGTCACTAGTCTAACTAAATAATAGTTCTATATAACTATTTCCTCTCTTTATCTTATCCTTACCTTAATAAAGGAACTTAATACCTAAACTTCCCCCTTGTCTTTATCCTGTTGTTCTGAGCCTGCCACTTATCGAGCTGAACATCCCGATTTTTGCAATAGTTGCGTTCTTCTATGCAAGAAGAAGACTTTGAAATAACAAAGAAGTTTGGATCCGAAAAAGTATGCTTAGGTAGTTATTTTGCTCTTTCTTAGCGCTCCGCCCCCCTTGTATAGTAAGGGCTACTTTGGTTGCGCGGCTTACTCTTATAGGGTGACTTGACTCAGCTTGACCTACTTGACTCAGCGGTTATAGTATCGTTTTCATACGGCGAGAGTCATTGCTTCAAATGCAATAGTAGGTAAAACCGATCGAAACCCCTGCTTTTTCCAGCATGACAGCAAGCAGAAGCAGCGGGTACGTCTGTTTGGGTTCATTCTTGTCCAATAAACTTCAAACAAAAGGAGATTTGGGTATCAGAGTTGAGCGAACAGGCGATGGGAGGATGGTTACTTTTCGGCGCCCGCCCTTTATTTATTTAGATGTTGAGGTAAGGCAAGCCCCAGGGCAAGCCGTTGGATGATCATGACACAGTTGCGGCTGAGGAAGAGTGTTGGTGGCACTTTCTCCTGATAGGGATGCCTTTGTTCCAAGAAGGATGAAGAAGGGGACTAGGAATTTCATTGGAGGATTTGGTAGGTCCCGGGGACTTAGGAAGTGAAGAGGCTCTAAGATAGTTTTCTTGTACTAGCTCCCCTCTAAACTTAATAACCCTAGTCTTCTGACTTCCTCCTCTATTCTCCCTTGTGCTTCACATACCTTTCTTTCGGTGTAAGGAGAGAGAATTCCATTTATCGAAGACATTCCCGATGAAGAATTTCATTTAGAGGGTATCCCCTTCCTGTATTTCAACGAAATGCTCTGGATTCTAGGAGGACTATAATGAGGAGGACGACAGACCCACTCACGACAATAAGGAGAAGCAGTGGTTCGAATCCACATCGTGAGCTTAAGTAAGCCTTTTTGACTTGGGAATCAAAAAATTGAAAGGATAGGGGAGTCACAGCCCCCAACCAAGGGAGTGGGTACGTTCACTATGTCCCCCTTATTCCCGACATGATATGGTGCCCCCCTTTTCTTTTGAACGCCAGGAATGGAAAAGCAAAGATCATATCTTGATGCGTGTATCGTACTGCTATCCAAACGAAGATTTACACCGCTTAGTGATGAAAGAGCAGCTAGTCTTGCTAACTAACTCTATTTCAGCTCACGCATACAAAAAATCATTCTCACCTTTCGTCTCCTCCCGATCGTATCTCTCTCGAGATGAAAGAAAAGATTGGCAATTTGTCTTTTCAGAGCTATCGCCCCAATAAAAAAAAGATTCTTGTGTTAACCCCGTAAATCGATAACTAGATAATCAAATCAGTTGATGAAATTGGTATTAAGCATGATTGTTAGCGAAACCATAATCCTAGATCGATTCATCCATTGATTGTGTATGTCACGACCCGAATTCCATTCGGGCCGAACTGGCACCCGAAGCCGATAAGGCCCGAGAGAACCAATCTTCGCTCATGTACACTTATATGCATTTTCGCGTATGAATATCATTTTATCCCATGTAATTAAATATCAATGGCGGAAGTCATGGCAATATATATGAAACTTGGCCGTTAGGGCCATCACGTCAAAATGAATGTACATATCTTACATTAAGCTTCCCACATAAGTCTACAAAGCCTCAACAGATCCATAACTATGACAAACCTAGAGTCGGGACAACACCCCGCTCTATACTCATATACAATATCAAACCAATATGCATAATGACTCGGAAAACCCCCGAACCAACTGGAGCTCACCAACAATCTATGAATATCTCGTAGCCTACTGAGGAGGGCTACTAGCACCTGTGCCTGTAGCAAGTAAGGTAAGTCCCCTAAGAGGGGTCAGTACGAAGAGAGTACTGAGTATGTAAGGCCATATGAAATTTCATCACGCATAAATACTTCCAAGAAAGTAAGTGTAAAAGAATAATCGATATGGATAGATCTCCATTTGGGGCGGACTGGCACCCGAAGCCGATAAGGCCCGAGAGAACTAATCTTCGCTCATGTACTCTTATATGCATGTTCGCGTATGAATATCATTTTATCCCATGTAATTAAATATCAATGGCGGAAGTCATGGCAATATATATGAAACTTGGCCGTTAGGGCCATCACGTCAAAATGAACGTACATATCTTACATTAAGCTTCCCACATAAGTCTACAAAGCCTCTACAGATACATAACTATGACAAACCTAGAGTCGGGACAACACCCCGCTCTATACTCATATACAATATCAAACCAATATGTATAATGACTCGAAAAAGCCCCGAACCAACTGGAGCGCACCAACAATCTGCGGATATCTCGTAGCCTACTGAGGAGGTCTACTAGCACCTGTGCCTGCAGCAAGTAAGGTAAGTCCCCCAAGAGGGGTCAGTACAAAGAAAGTACTGAGTATGTAAGACCATATGAAATTTCATAATGCATAAATACTTCCAAGAAAGTAAGTATAAAAGAATAATCGATATGGATAGATCTTCGTTCTGAATATGTGGAACCCTGTTTATTACTTCTATTATTTTCATTACTTGATTATTCATTCTTATCATCATCAGTCTTATACTAACCTTTAGTTCTAAATTCATGCAAGGGATATACTCTAATTTCTTTTACAACTATCTTCATTATGTGGATCTTCATATAATACCGATCATCACCTTCTAGGCGGGTTATAATATAATATCGATCATCACCTTATAGGTGGATAATAATATAATACCGCTCATCACCTTATAAGTGGATAATAATATAATACCGCTCATCACCTTATAGGTGGATAATAATATCATACCGCTCATCACCTTATAGGTGGCTAATAATATAATACCATAATAATACCATAGCATAATATTGGGATTATACCATCTCGAACTTATACCCTTTAGATTGTGACCCATACTCAATGAAACATAAAGTAACCATATGTGCATTACTTCTTTACAATCTTATTTCCTTTACATAGTTATGAGAGTGATACATTAATGATCATGACATTAATTGAAGCACACACTTATATATATATATATATATTACTTCACTCCTTTACCTCATAAGATTGATACTCTTACTCATAAGAGATTAATACATTCACACTTATGAGAGATTGATACTTTAGCTTGTGTGAGATTGATACATTGAGGATCATGATAATATTGGAAACACACATCTATGCCTTACTTCACTTCCTTACTTTCAAGAGAGTGATACGCTCACTTGTGTGGAATAGATATATTAGCTTGCACTTTACCCCCTTCACTACTCTTATGAGACTGGTACAAAGATATTCATAATAATATTGGACTTTGGAACATGACATGATTGGAGAATGCTTTTTAAGAATAAATAGATTCTCTTTACATCTTACCCTCTGTGAGATAATTCTTTTAGAATTACAACATTTTAACAGTCTTTGGAACTTCAGTCAATGAATAAGAGATAAAGGAATCATAATTCATCTAAGAGTAGGACACATATGAATAACAATATATGTCAACCTGAATTGATATACGTCAAAACGTCTCGGAATCGAACAAGCCCAATGTCAATGTGAACAACATGTTGTAGAAGAATACGGAAAGAGTAACCTTACATACCTTATCTTCCCAATGTAAATACACAATCCAATATGTGAGCACAACAATTCCGCTCCTTCCTTACGTTTCACTCTACATCACAAGTACATAACAGAACCAACATTAACCACCAACTACCTTACAAATGCATGTGACAACAATGAGTTACATGTTTATCTTTAAAATGTCATTTCCTTCTCTACAATACCATTTACGGCATTGTCATACCAACAATACCCCATTCATGCCCTACATTGACCACAAGCTACATTCCAAGTGTATAAGACGACCATGAGTTACATGAGTCCCCTATAACATTAGTTCACCCTTTAAAATACCATTCATGGCCTTTTCATGCCAACAATACCATAACATTCTATACATTGACCACAACATCACATACCAATAGCGTTTCACCACAAAGTTTCTCCTTTACACTTTCTCATGAACACCATATCACAATTAATCCATCAAGTCACCTTAATACACCTTATATCACATATCGGCCAAAATCCCATAATTTACACTTATAGAAAATAACAAGTTTAATAACATAATCACACCATACATGTTGATATTTCATCCATACCATGTTCTTTCATCAAAACCACAAGTCATATTTCAAGTTACAATCTCATGGATAACACATCTTTTTAACAAAAACCAAAAGTGCCATGTCCAACACCTCCAAGCATAACCAACATGATCTACATAATATCTCATGCTCATAATATGTTAAAGTATAAGAATAATCTAATGAAATAAAAATCTGATTTTTTGCCACCTTTTATAACCTCTTAAAGTCATCCTTAGCCATTTAGTTCAACCATTGACAAGTCAAGGCAGGAATGGGTCATTTGACCCGTTGGGCCTTTCATGTTTTGCTCATTTTGGGTCTCAAATTAGGCCCAATACCCATATCATCTTAACCCACTAACATCAATGTGTGATCCATCATATATCTCATGTTTAATTATTTCCCTAATCGTCACGACAATATTCACTTACGAGATTCCCGCTCGTAGCCTCAATCGCAAAAATAGAACTTCTAGTCGCTTATGGCTTCTTTGAACATAATTTGTCAAAATATTTATGACGCAACATTAGCCATAATTCGGATGCTAAACGCGCTTAAGAATAGTCATACTATGATGGGGTAATGATACCATGACTTATAGGTCTTATACGCATCATAATAGTCGAAGAAAAATTTTGGCGAAAACCACCCCAGTACGCCGCTTGGCGAGCCCCAGTGCCGCCTATGGGCTGAAAATTTCAGCCCAGAGCGGCTTGGCACGCCCTTGGGCGCACCCCACTGCTATTTTTTTATTTTTTTCATTTTTTCGACTTTTCTTTGCGGATTCGGATAGATACTTCAAGTTCTAATCTTTAGCTTGCCTCTTGTCTTTAAGAACCTTTATTTAGGAGTCATTCAAGCGTCATTTATCGCTCCTAAAATGTTCCAAAAAGTTTCCAATTCCTCATACAAAAGTCTAGTCACATTGACTAGTACGATATCAAATGTGCTATCCAAAACCAATGTTACACACGTACTTAGTGTAAGCGTAGCTAAGGTTTATAATTATATCCTAGGTCACCAATCAACCAAATTAGGGTCAGGAATGTACGGGGTGTTACAGTGTAAGAATCCGCTCTTTTCTTGGTTAATTGTTCATTAGTTATTTTATATTTATTTTATTTTTAATTTAGTTTACTTATAAATATATATTGAAATCCACCGCTTGAATAAATAATTAGCTTTAGTCTTATTTAGTAAAATAGCTAATCGACAAGTCCCTGTGGATATGATATTCAGACTTAAAAATCCTATATTACTTGTACGACCGCATATACTTGCATGTGTGTTTGGACGCAACAAGTTTTTAGCGCCTTTGTTGGGGACTTAGAAATTAATTGTTTATCTAGATTAGACTTTTTCTTTTTATTTATCTAAGTTTTTTCGTATATATTTTAAAGTTTTTGCATAAATATTTATCTTTTTTTTTTTAGTATTTTACTACTTTTCTTGAGATGACATATAAAAAAAATGTGGAGTGATAGTTACTCATCTTTTATTGATCCTTGTCTTATTTGTGGAGGACCCCACCTATGGGAACATTGTTCAAATCTTTCAATCTTACGGAATGGGTTGTCTGACCATTCTAAATCCTATGATTGGGACTTTTGTAAATGGTGTGGTGGTCAATGGAAACATTGTTCTAAGCATTCTAACCCTTCCTCGAGCCCTAATTATGATGATTCTAATAATACTTGTGCTTTTAATAGTATGGATTCTTGCAGGAAATTATTAGAGAAGTATGAGGGTTGACTTAAGATAATTGTAAAGGGGTGGACACACTTCATGAAACAAAGAGTTGAGCTTATACAAGAGGTTGACATGTTTGACTTAGATATTCACAACTTAAAACGTGAGTTGAGTGCAAAGGTTGTTGTGTTTAACGCACAACAAATTTGTGATGAGTTATGTGAGGGTGAAAAGATACTTGACCATATTTATATTGATGTTGTCACTGTTGAGAAGAGTACATATGAGGATGTAAATAGTAATACAATTCATGAGTTAGGGCGTATTGGACCTCATTCCTATCATTTTTCCACATTGTGTTTAGATAATAAGATATTATTCGAGCCATCTGAGCCTATGGAAGAGTGTAATAAGTAGGAATAATGTGTATATATTCTTAAAATTTTTGTGCCAAACCCAGAGAATTACATTCCTCAATTAAGGGTCAAGAAGTGTAAGATGCGACACCCTTTTCTTGGTTCCTTCATCTTTATACCACCTCCCTTGAGCGTAATAGAAAATTGGAAAAGAAGTTAAGGGTGAGATTCATAAGTTCAAAGTGGAAAGAAAGTGGTGAACTTAATGGTGTCGTGCCGCAACGTTAAAATCAGGTGCTTGTTGGGAGGCAACCCAATGTGTAGTAGTTAGCTTCTCATTTTAGTTTATTTTATTTTATTAGTGTCCCTTTTTTGTGTTGTGTTTGCTTTTTGCAGATTTAGGAGAAGTCTGAGTACTCAAATTTGAAGTTAAGGAGCACGCTTGAGTTTAAGTGAGGGGTGCGTATGACCCGTCATGCAAAGTGAGGAAACATGCTTCTAGCTAGGCCCTAGAGGATCTTTAACCCTTGTTTTACTTTATTTATTGCTTTGGAGATAAAGCATGATTTTAAGTATGGGGTGAGATGCCTTCCAATATTTATTTAGGTTGAAGTATGCTATACGATTTTTTTTTCTTTTTTGGGTTTCTCGCTTAAAATGAAAAAAAAGTTTAAAACCACAAAAAGATTTTTATTGTATTCTTTAGATTAAATTAGTTTTTGTTCGTTTTTAGCTTTTTAGTCTTTATTAGAACATACTTCACCCACCCCTTGGTTTTTCTTTACTGTTCTTTTCTGTCACGACCCGATTTTCCAGTCATAATAGCGCCTACTATAACCTACCAATAGGCAAGCCAACCCATAGCCCGAAGTGGAAAGCAACGGGCTAAGAGGCAGAAACCAGAAGAAAGTGAGATGAAGAAGGAATAACAACAATAATAGATGAAAATAGAAAGCACAAGAATCAACTACAATATATACATGCTGAGACAGAAGAGGAAGAGGACAATGTATATAGATAAACCCCTCCCAAGACCAGGTAAGGTCGGTACTAGAGCCACTCCTATCACGGCCAGAGTACTAGACAGAAACCAAATAAGCACAATATATACAACAGTCCCGAGTACAAAAGACTATACAGGAGTAGACAAAGTAGGATCAGCCTCGGACAACAACAAGTTCACCCTGCTCCGGATCAGTGCTGAGGAAAGAGGATCACATCACTGTCGTCAACTGGTGCCTCGATCTGCATCGGGGAAAAAGATGCAGAATTGCAGCATAAGTACCAGACAATGGTCAGTAGGCATCATCGACCGACTGAGCTCAATATAGCATAAACATAACTAAAATGTGAGGGTGCATGCTGAGTTCGGGGTAAGAATGACAGAAGATAAATAGCTACCGAGCTGTACAAATGCAATAAGGAAATAAGTAGAGGCGATATGGAACAAAAAGTAAATGCAGAAATAAACAGACAAGTCAAACACAACCTAACTGGGCCCCCATAAGCCCAGAAGGCACAATGAAGAAAACAATAACCCAATTGTGCCCCCATAAGTCGGTGAGACACACAAGAAAAGTAAATGCAGAATCGTCAGTAACTTGTGGATGAACCAGTATCTAGGAACCATAGTAACTATTCGGGGGTGTACCGGGCTTGAATCGACTCCAATGGTAATAACAAGAGGACAGACGTCGGGGTCGAACCGGTCACAGTGGGTAGTAAAAAGAGGCTATATATATAATATATCTCAAAACTCATAGCTAAATGCCGGACTCGAATTGGAAATCAATGAATCACAATATCAGAACTACGGTACCCAGTACCAGAATCAGTGGCTGGACTCGAACCGAAACTCATAATAGTCAGTCTCTCATAGTCATCATAACCAAGTGCCAGAATAGTACCAGTATCCATACAAATACAAGTTAACGGGGACATACCGGCCCCAGGCCGACCCCAAAATATAAGTAAAAGGGCTAAACCATAGGGCATTACCAGGCCAATCCCTGGGTCCTCCAAGGTCAACAACTACTACTAGGCGATATACATGCCAAATCGGATATCTCAAGTGTACCATAGCAAGGCGAGTCCCAATACTAGGTCAAGGCTAACAATCTCGGTCAAGTGTTATGCTATCTGGGGTCGCTAGGGACAAACAAGTTAAAGGATCATAACCAGGGTAAGCCAACCCAAAGGTTATCCTAAAAAAGTATCTCAAGGCTTAACTAAGCTCAATAATGTCAAAGGTTAACAATGCTGACTGTGGAGAGTAATGAAACTCACTACGGGGTCCTGGAACCAAGTCTGGGCTAAACCTATCCAAGTCTAGACTAAGGTTCCCCAACCCCTTACTAATAGTAGTACAACATTAACCAACCCTATAAAGGTCATCTTTGGCACACCACAAGGATAACGGGCCCTAACCGGCCCAAAAGGCCTAATCATAGCAAGTCAATGCCAATCTACAATTACCAGTCCAAACACTAGCACAATAGCATGCAAATACTATAAATAAACTCAGTCTAGGTATGAGGTAAGCCTCACCTACCTAGACGCCGCCGAACACCTACCAAAGCCTGCTAAATAGGAGTCTTCCCATTCCAAAAGGCCTGAGACTGTTGCCACACTATCAAAACAATAAACTACACATCAGAACAAGACTATTGATATCCATATTGCTCAGGTTGGAAAACGACCAAAAATATCGTGAGCGGCCTGTTTGCGGAATCGTGAAATCAAAATTTTCACAGCGTCCCAAATAGCTCAGTGATCGATAATCACAAGAGATACACCTAAATTCAAGCTCAAAATAGCCCTAAACTAGCACCAACATCAACTCCGCCAAATAACAATTCAAATACGCGACTTTAAGCTAAAATTGATCGAAAAACTTACGATACAAAGACGCTATACCATCAACCATATGATCCTCGAGCTTGAATTTGATAACTGAATGAATTGCTACAATAATTTCCCACTAGTTTCTTATTACAACGTGACTACATAAGTGTGTATTCAGCAATTTTAGCTATATATCTAGTTAACCAAGGATTTGAAATTTCTAAAATCTACACTTAAAGAAGTAAGTTTGCAGTACCTAACACTTCAATTTTATCAAGAGTAGGTGGATGAGAAAGGGATTAATATAAACAATACCTATATACATACATGTGCGTACAGTGAAAGATATGGGTGGCTACACCCCTATAATGGATTTAATTACTATGTTCCACTATCGAATTTTCTACATGCATGGCAATTAGTCACCTTGTACTTACTTATCAATGTGCCACGTATATATGTGGTGTCCCTAAAATGTTAATTTATTTTATCCTATTATATACTTGCTGGGGTATTGCCTAGGTTTGTGGTAAAATAAAAACAATATTTTGCATATATCATAATTAATAAAAATTATTTCCAATAAAACCTCTATTAAATAATAACATTATTTTAACATATATAGATTTACTATATTAAAATATTAATAAATCATAAAAATATTATAAAGTAGTGTAGATATATCATAACTAAAGAATTTTATAAATATCAAAAATATTTTAGAAAGGTAATTAACTATATCTTTTTACCAAATTCTAATTTAATTTAAATGTTTCACAACTCATTCGGTGTTAGTAAAATTCTCAAATGAACTGCCCGAAAATTGAAATGTCAGTCCCAGCAAGTCATAAATAACTTGGGGCGATTATAGGAAAGCTCTAAACGCCGAGAACGCATGAAAATGAGGAAAATGACTGGGAGGCTCATTACATCATCCACTACTAAATGGACTTTCATCTGCAAAAGTAGAGGATAATGAAATACCTGAAGGCTCAAATAGGTAAGGATACTAGGCCCGCATAACACTCTCGATTTGATAGAACTTTTACCCAGAAGATTCTGAAGCTAACTATTTTGCTCCTTTAGCTTGGCAGTAGCCATATGATAAGGAGCCATAGAAATAGGTCAGGTGTCCGGCTCGAGGTCAATAACAAACTCTATATCACGCTTAGGAGAAAGGTCAGGTAGGTCGGTAGGAAAAACATCAGGAAAATCATGAGCGACAGAAGCAGAGTCAAATGAAGCACTCTCAGCCCTAACATCTCGAACATAAGAAATAATCCCTGTTGGTGCCCGGCTAGTAGAACCCTCCCACATAACTGGGGGTATGCCAGGCATGGCTAAGGTAACTGTCATGGCAAAGCAATCCAAGACCGCATGAAAGGAAGACAACCAGTCCATGCCTAGAGTCAAATCAAAATCTACCATGTCTAACACAATCAAATCAACCTGAGTATCAAACCCCTGAACAGTCACCAAACAGATCTATATACCTGATCAACTACTAAATATTAACCCACAGGGGTAGCTATACATAATGGCATAGATAAGGACTCCGAACACAAACCCAACTGTAGTGTATAATAGGCAGAAACATATGAAAATGTGGAACCAGGTTCAAATAAAGCAAAAGCTGGCTGATGGCATATAAAAATCGTACCTGTGATCACAACATCTGAAGCCTCAGCCCCTGGCCTACCTGATATCGTATACAAATGGCTATGTCCACTACCGGACTAGGTACCTACTTGACCACCTATCCTGCCTCCCTGAAGACCACCTCTCAAACCCTGGGGACCACCCCTACAACTCTGAGCACCACCCCCAACTGGCGGCGACACTGATCTAATCGATTGTACGTCTGAACTGAAGGCTCAATCATCCCACGTTGGGGAAACTAATGGGTGAAGTGACCAACAACACAATCATAACATGCCTCTAACTGGAGCTCTAACAACAAGCTCAAAGCCCTGATCCTCGACTGTCGCTCCTCGCGTCCTAGCCATCTACGAAAGAGTGACCCAAATAAAATTTAGAGACCAACTCAAACTCAACACATGAAAATGAATAAAAAAGATGATATTTTTCCTAAAAAAATATTCTGTAGCTTCTCGAAGATAGGATAATTATGTCTCCATACCGATCCGCGGGACTCTACTAAACATTGGCTCTTGTACCAAGCTGTCACGACCCAATTGTTTGAGTCATAATAGCCATCTACCATAACCCACCAATAGGCAAGCCGAGCCATAGCTTGGAGCGGCAAGCAACGAGCTAAGAGGCAGAAACCAGAAGAAAGTGAGATGAAGAAGGCATAACAACAATAATAGATGAAAATAGAAAGCACAAGAATCAACTACAATATATACATGCTGAGACAGAAGAGGAAGAGGACAATGTATATAGATAAACCCCTCCCAAGACCAGGTAAGGTTGGTACTAGAGCCACTCCTATCACAGCCAGAGTACTAGACAGAAACCAAATAAGCACAACATATACAACAGTCCCAAGTACAAAAGACTATACAGGAGTAGATAAAGTAGGATCAGCCTCGGATGGCAACAAGCTTAACCTAAATGCGATTGAGCTCAATATAGCATAAACATAACTAAAATGCTAGGGTACATGCTAAGTCCGGGGTAAGAATGATAGAATATTAATAGCTACCGAGCTGTGTAAATGCGATAAAGAAATAAGTAGAGGCGATACAGAATAATAAGTAAATGCAAAAATAAACAGACAAGTCAAACATAACCTAACTGGGGCCCCATAAGCCCAGAAGGCACACTGAAGGAAACTATAACCCAACCATGCCCCATAAGTAGGTGGGACATACAAGAAAAGTAAATACAAAACCGTCAGTAGCATATGGCTGAACCAATATCCAGGAACCATAGTAACCATCCGAGGGTGTACCAGGCTTGAACCAGCACCAATGGGTAATAATAAAAGGTCAGACGCTGGGTTCGAACCAGTCAAAGTGGGTAATAACGAGAGGCTATATGTATAGTATATCTCAGAACTCATAGCCAGATGTCAAACTAGAACCGAAACTCATCGAATCACAATCTCAGAACCATGGTACCCAGTACTAGAACTCTCAAATAGTATCACAATCAGTAGCCAGACTTAAATCAAAACTCATAATAATCAGTAACATCATATCTGAATCAGTGGCCGGACTCCATTGAAACTCATAATAATTAGTAAAAATCATATTTGAATCATTGGCCGGACTCAAACCAAAACTCATAATAATTAGTAATCATCATATCTGAATCAGTGGCTGGAATCAAATCGAAAATCATAATAGTCAGTCTCCCAGAGTCATCATAACCAAGTGCCATAATAGTGCAAGTATCCATACAAATAAAAGTAAATGGGGACATACCGGCCCCAGGCCGAACCCAAAATATAAGTAAAAAAGCTAACCCATAAGGCATTACCAGGTCAATCCCTGGGTCCTTCGAGGTCAACAACTACTACTAGGCGATATACATGCCAAATCGGGTATCTCAAGTGTACCATAGCAAGGTGGGTCTTAATACAAGGTTAAGGCTAACAATCTCGGTCAAGTGTTATGCTATTTGGGGTCGCTAGGGCCAAACGGGTTGAAGGATCATAACCAAGATAAACCAATCCAAAGGTTATCTTAAAAGAGTATCTCAAGGATTAAATAAGCCCAATAATGTCTAAGGTTAACTATGCCAACTGTGGAGAGTAGTGGGGCCCACTACGAGGTCCCGAAACTAAGTATGGGCTAAACCTATCCAAGTCTGGACTAAGGTTCCCCAATCCCCAACTAATAGTAGTACAATATTAACCAACCCTATAAAGGTCATCTTTGGCACACCACAAGGATAACGAGCCCGTAACATACCCGTACAGGGCCCTAACCAGCCCAAAAGGCCTAATCATAGCAACCCAATGTCAATCTACAACTACCAGCCCAAACACTAGCATAATAGCATGCAAATACTATAAATAAACTCAGTCTAGGTATAAGGTAAGCCTAGCCTACCAGGACGCTGCCGAACGTCTGCCAAAGTCTGCTAAATAGGAGTATTCCCCTTCTGAGAGGCCTCAGACTGTTGCCACACTATCAAAACAATAAACTACACATCAAAACAAGACAATTGATACCCATATTGCTCAGGTCTAAAAATTATCATAAATTCCACGTGGGGCTCACTTGCGGAATCGCGAAACTGAAACCGTCACAACATTTCAAATAGCTCAATTACCAATAGTCACAAGAGATACACCTAAATCCGAGCTCAAAATAGCCCTAAACCAGCACCAACATCAACTCTACCAAATAACAATTCAAATACGCGACTTTAAGCTAAAATTGACCAAAAAACTTACAATACAAAGATGTTATACTATCAATCACACGATCCCCGAGCATGAATAACTTGATAATTGAATGAATTGCCAAAATAATTACCTACTAGTTTCTTGTTGCAACGTGACTACGTAAGTGTGTATTCAGCTATTGTAGCTATATATCTAGTTAACCAAGGATTTAAAATTTTTAAAGTCTACACTTAAAAAGTAAGTTTGCAGTACCTAACACTTCAATTTTATCAAGATTAAGTGGATGAGAAAGGGATTAATATAGACAATACCTGTATACATACATGTGCGTACAGTGAAAGATATGGGTGGCTACACCCCTATAATGGATTTAATTACTATGTTCCACTATATAATGTTCTACATACATAGCAATTAGTCACCTTGTACTTACTTGTCAATGTACCACGTAATCATGTGGTGTCCCCATAATGTTAATTCATTTTATCCTATTATATACTTGCTCGGGTATTGCATAGGTTCATCGTAAAATAAATACAATATTTTTTATATATCATAATTAATAAAAAATTATTTTGAATAAAATCTATATAAAATAATAACATTATTTTAACATATCTGGATTTACTATCTCTGCTTAAAATATTAATAAATCATAAAACTATTATAAAGTAGTATAGATATATCATAACTAAAGAATTTTATAAATATTAAAAATATTTTAGAAAGGTAATTAAATATATCTTTTTACCAAATTCTAATATAATTTAAATATTTCACAACACGTTCAGTGTAAATAAAATTCTCAAACCAACTGTCCGAAAATCTAAATGTCAGTCCCAACAAGTCACAAATAACTTGGGGCGGTTATAGAAAAGCTCTAACGTCGAGAACACATGAAAATGAGGGAAATAACCGGGAGGGTCATTACATTTTCCGAGGGGGAGCCCTTTGAACCGAGAATTTTTTATTTTTTAGAGTACTTTTTTTAGAAGTACTTTTTTTTAGGAGAGAAAAGAAAAGACCTTTTTGATTTGTTTGATACTAGCAATTTAGGCCTGATCTTGAGTAGTACTTTTCTGTGAGTGCTTGAGTATTGATAAAATTACAAAAATTTTGACACCTAGGCTCATGGTTGGACTCTGTATATAGCTTACTCTTATTTTGTAGTTTGCTATGACATCTTGATTGATACTTGTGCCATGTGTGGTGAGAATTTGCATATTTCATGTTTTGCATCTTAATCTAGAACTTGAGATGCATGTTATTGAAGCGAAATAAAAAGGGTTGCTCTGTATAGAAAATTATTATAGGCTTTCTTTGATATGTCTTATAAATTTTAGCCTTTTCAGATATTATATCCCTAGTTAGCCCCTTTGAGCTTGTAACCTTTTATTGGAAGCCATATATTTACCTTGACTCTTTTGTTAAATACCTAGTTTTTGCACTCTACTTCCTTGAGCACTGTAGCATAGATTGATTATAATTGTTATATCTAAAAAAGAAGGGATGGTTGAGTGAAAAGGTGACTAATAAGAGTTACATGTGATGAAAAAGCCCTTTTTGAAAGAATGTAACATGAAAAAAAAATGAAAAAAATATTTGAAGCATTCTTGATATGATGAGATTACTAGTGAAAATAATTGAAGAGAGGGTTAAAAATAAAAAAGAGAAAATATTGGGTGATGAAGTTTAAAAGTACAAAGTGCTTAGGGAAGTGTAAGTCACTATTATATAGTTTTCCTATCCGTCCCCTAGCCAACATCACAACCCATTAAAGTCCTATTTGATTCTATTGGAGCATGCTTAATTAGTGAAGATTTACATAATGGGCAAACCTATGGTTCTTTGTGCATACATGTAAATTCTTTTTAAGTGTGAGAGTTGTGATTTGATGCTAATTCCTTAAATTATATTCGATCTTTAGAATTGAGTGTGTGGACTATTTCTTATTGTGAGGGCACTTGTTTCATGATAGATAGGTGATGCTATTAGCTTTTTTTGACAAGAATAGGCGAGCGAGCTTAAATTTGATGAGTTAGAGTCTGTCTCTGAGGTTAGGAGGTTAGAGGTCTGTTGTGTGTTTGTATTTCTTACTTAATGATCGGGAAGTGTACTTGATGTTGTGAATTTCTATATGGTTTAATTGTTTGAATCAATCAAAGTGGTAGTGGTCCTAGACTTGATTTATTGAGATAAACTTTAGTGCTTGCTCGAGGACGACCAAGAGTCTAAGTGTGGGGTGGTGATGTGAGGCCAAAAATATACATTTTTAGTCATTATTTACCTCACATTAAGTATTTTTATTTGTTCTTTTTGAGCATTGATTTTATGGATTGTGCTTAATATTACATTTTCATGTGTAGGATTAAAATGGTGTGAAGATGAAGAGATTTGAAGCTAAAAAGAATTAAAGATGAAAGATTATAGAAGGAAATCAAGCAGGCAGTTTAATGGATTAAATTTATTAAAATACTAACTATGACCCTTTTAAGTTGAATTTGCAAGCAAATTGGCGTGACAACAAAAAGTTTTGTCGCCGAACCCCTTGAAACAGTGGGCCCTCATTAAAGCTGTGGCACAGAAGGATTGTTTCGTATTTAATTTTTTCCATTTTATTTTGGACTCAGTTATTTTATTTGGGGCTTTTTCCTACATCTATAAATATTCCAAAAAGTCAGTGTTTATAAAACTTTTGACCTAGAGAGAGCAAGAAGCCACCCTGGAGGCCGGAGAAAAATTGGTTTCATTTTTTCTTCTCCATATTTATTTATTTTAACGTTAATTCTTTGGATGATTTGTTGTAATTGCTCCATGTCTATGTGGAGTTAAACTTCTCGTTCTAGGATTATGGTAGCTGATAAAATGATTGTTTAGTAAATCTTGATTTGATTTATTTGATTATCATAATGTTGTTCTTATATTCTTACTTTTACTATTTTAAAGATTCCCGACCCTTAAAATAAATCTTTGAACCGGAAGTGAACTGACCAAGGGAACGGAGGGTTAGAACAAAGAATATTGGGAGTAAGATCTCTTCTTTAGTAAAGTAAGGAATTGATTTGTGGCTAGGATAAGAATATACCTAGATTGCCTTATTTGGTTATAAAACGGGAAGATAAATAAATGTGTTTGAATTAACTTCTCACATCCCTACTCAACGATGTCGTTGTGAGACTAGTTTGAATAGACAATTAGAGGATGACCATTCCCGAATCATAAAATCAACCCCGTAAATCAATAACTAGATAATCAAATATGTTGATGAAATTGATATTAGACATGATTGTTAGCGAAATCATAATCCTAGATCGATTAATCCATTGATTGTGTAAGAATCCGCTCTTTTCTTGGTTAATTATTCATTAGTTATTTTATATTTATTTTATTTTTAGTTTAGTTAATTTATAAATATATATTAAAGTCCACTGCTTGAATAAATAATTAGCATTAGTCTAATTTAGTAAAATAGTTAATCAGCAAGTCTTTGTGGATACGATATTCGGACCTAAGAATCCTATATTACTTGTACGATCGCATACACTTGCGTGTGCGTTTTGACGCAGCAACAATGCATCGGAATAGATTACTAGCACGAACAGCCTATGTAGTTATGAAGACATGGGGAATACAATCCTAGTGCCTCTCATACTTTGATTACAAATCCAAAGGAATCACCAACTGTTATTACTACTTTACTAAAAAAAAAACCTCTTTTACTGGAAATTGTTATTGATTGCCTAGACATACACCTTGATTGATATTTTGACCTATTCCTTGTGGGATCGATCCCAACCTAATTGGGTTCTATATTTGATAAATGGTCGTTTTATACTTTGTTTAGAGGTGTAATTTGGGCGACACCATAGAACACCCTTGCAATCCAAGAGGACTGGAGTAAGATCCATTAGGGATCCTAACCAATATAAAAGTCTCTTGTGTTATTTTTACTTTGTTTCATTTTCAATTCAGCAAATTACTTGTTATTTTATTGCTATAAGTCAACTATTGAAATGAACAGTCGACTAGGAAATTAAAAAGGAGCAATTCACCCTCCCCCCTCTTACAGTGTTAATTGATACTAGAGCAAGGTCTTACAAATCATTGCCTAACAGCAAGTGAGAAAAAGAGCATGGCTCAACAATCAATTATTGGCGCTCTATATCAAGAGGGTACTTCTCAAATCAGACCTGACTACTTCAATGGTAAGCATATTTCTCATTGGAAGATTAGAATGGAAACATTCATCAAATCCTACGACGTAAAGGTTTGGAGAGTAATCAAGTTAGGTGACATTCTAATTCCCCTAAGCAAAAAAAATTGTGGTGGTGAAACCTCTACTAAAGATATCCCAATTTTCGAGAACTACAATGACGAATAGATGGAGATAATCCAAATCCACACAAAATCCAAAAATGTCTTGTACAATGCAATCAACGGTGAAAAATATGAGAAAATATCAAGCTGTGAAACTGCCAGAGAAATATGGGACAAACTAGAAATCACTTATGAAGGAACTGACAAAGAGATGATCATGAGTCTTCTTGTTTTTAAGTATGAGTTATCTCATATGAAGGAAGGAAAATCCATTGAAAACATGTTTTCTCGCTTCAGAAAATTCTTGGTGAACTCAAGTCCGCAGGAAAAATTCTATCATGTATCTTATCAAATCACTAGTATTTTTAGAAGTCTTCCTCAGCAATGGCATGCAAAGATTGTCGCAATTGAAAGTATGAATATTAACAAGTTCACCTATAATGAACTAAGAGGTGATCTAATTGCCTTTGAACAAGCTCATCTCAACAAACGTGGTCAAGAGGATAGTAAAAATAAAGCAGTTGCATTCAAGGCCACTGAAGAGATTCAGGAAGAGGAAAATGATTTTAGAGAAAAAGAAGTAGCTCTAATTACCAAATCAGTCATGGATACACTCGGGAGAACAAGGTTCAACAGAAAAGGTAAGCAAATTATTCCAAAGAAAAATATATTATTGATCAACGCAGAAATAAGGGTAAATGCTATAGATGTAGAAAGTATGGACACATTGCAAATGACTATCGTGAAACAAGAAGGAAGTAGTCCAAAGAACACCCATAAAATAGAGCATTCAGCAATTAGAGTGATGAGGATAACTCTGACAATGAGCAGAATAACTCTTCAAATATCTGTTTCATGGCTATTGAAGATTCCAGTGAGGCAACTACTGAAACTTGTGATAGTTATGATCACTTGAAAAATCTTTTGGATCATTCTATAAATGATTTAAATCAAATTTGTGATTATTTAAAAAATTCTCGAAAAGGACTTAAAAATTAAGCTAGAAGTGGCAGAAGTTGAAAGAGATCTTCTTCAAGAAGAAATCTTTGAACTCAAGGGTCATATAAATGCCTCTAAGAAAACTTCGAGTCAAAAATCTGTAAGATCTAACCAGTCAACTTGCTCTAACCAGTCAATTGGTAAGAAACCCATAAATGTCCATCCTTAATGTAGCAGAATTTATTATGCCACTGACAGTTCAAGTTAGATGACATCCTCCTGAAAGTCAGTTGAAATGTAGTAGTAAATCCTCTGCCAAAAGCACTCGAGAAGTCATTGATCAAAAATCTTCTTTTCATTCTTGTTATTACTGTGGCAAAAATGGCCATAAGTTTTTTAAATGTAATTGTTTTTCAAATCCTCATAACTGGGTATGGATGCTTAAAGAAAAAACAAGTGATTCTAACAAGGAAGGACCCAAGAATTCTTGGGTACCTAAAAGAAATTAATTACCTTGTTTTGCAGGAACACCATAAGAAATGGTCTAAAGGAAAATAGCATCTCAACAGTGTGTGTTTTAATCATATCACAGAAAATAAGTACATGTTTAAATCTGTTGCAGACTATGATGGCGGCACTATTCATTTTTGGGATAACTCAAAAGAAATAGTCATTGGTATAGGAACAATTACTTCTAGTGAATCTTATGATATTACTAATTTTTATCTTGTGAAGGGACTAAAGTTTAACATATTAAGCATTAGCCAACTCTGTGATGCAAATCTAGAAGTTTGTTTCAAGAAGATTGGATGTACGATAGAAGATGCCTCTGGGAAGGTTCTATTACCTGGAAGTAGAGACAAAAATGTGTATATTCTAGATTTTGTAAGGAATTCCGAGAGCACATATGTTTGGCATCTATTTCTGAAGATTCTTAAGAAAATTCTTTACGAACTTTGGAATAGCAAGAAACCAAATATCAAATGCTTTTATGCTTTTGGGTGCAAGTGTTTTGTTCACAATAATGGTAAGGACAACCTTGGTAAGTTCTATCCAAGGAGTGATGAAGGTATATTTCTTGGTTATTCAAATTATAGTAAATCATATAGAATTTTTAATTGAAGAACTCTATGTATTAAAGAATTCATTCATGTTGTTTGTGATGATACTAATCACTTGGTCAAGAATAGTACAGGTTCAGATGATGATGAATACTAGAACTGTCGATCAATTACAACTACTTCAAGTGAACAAACTCCATCCAACAAGTCAACTAAAAAGTCCAATGAGTCAATTATTCAGGAGGAACTATACCAAATTAATGGAAAAGTGAACCTGACTGTCTGAAAAAATGCACCATTGGAGGCCCAAAAGATGGAATGAGAGCCAGAGCATCAAGAAAAAATAAAGGAAATATAGCTCTCATATCTCAACATGAACCAAAGAAAGTAGACGAAGTTCTCAAGGATTAAAGTTGGATCAAAGCAATATAGGAAGAGTTGGACTAATTTGAGAAAAATCAAGTTTGGAAGCCTGACAAAGTATCTGTTATAGGCACAAAATGGGTATTTATAAACAAGATGAATGAAGCCATAGAAGTAGTAAGAAACAAAGCCCGTCCAGTCGCGCAAGGATATTTACAACAAGAGGGAGTCGACTACGATGAAACCTTTGTACCTATGACCCAATTAGAATCTATATACCTATTACTTACATATGCAGCTTTTAAAAGATTCAAAATTTTTCAAATGGATGCTAAAAGCGCTTTCGTAAATGGGTACATAAAAGAAGAAGTTTTTGTCAAATAACCCCCTGGCTTTGAACATTCAAAATTTCCATATCATGTTTTCAAACTGTCAAAAGCACTTTATGGACTCAAACAAGCTCCAAGAGCATGATATGACCGGCTAAGTACTTTTCAAATCAATCGTGGTTTTACTAGTAGAAAAATTGATAATACTTTTTTCATTAAAAGAACTGACTCTAAAAAATGAACTATTCAAATATACATGGATGATATTGTTTTTGATAGTACTAATCCTCTTTTGTACAAGATATTCTCTAATCTTATGCAAGGGTAATTTGAAATAAGTATGATCGGGGAGTTAACTTTCTTTTCAGGATTGGAAATTATGCTTTCAAATGAAGGGACATTTATATGTCAAATTAAGTATACTAAAGAACTTATCCATAAATATGGATTGCCTGAAGTCAAAACTCTGGGAACATCAATGAGTTCCACATGTTCACTTGATGCAGATGCAGAAGATAAATCGGTTGATGAAACTAAATATCGTGGAATGATTTGTTCTCCTTTATTTAATTGCTAGTTGATGGATATTATTTTTAGTGTTTGTAAATGTGCCTTATTTCAATCTTCTCCCAAAGAGTCTTACTTTATAGCTGTGAAAAGAATCATTAGATAATCTTGTGAGAACCATTCACTATGGTCTATGGTACAAAAAAAGGAAGAATTTTACACTTGAAGGTTTTTATGATGCAGATTATACAGGAAATAAGTGTGATAGAAAAAGCATTAGTGGCACCTGTCGACTCTTTGGGAAATCATTATCTCATGGAACAACAAAAAGCAAGGATATATAGCTCTTTCAACTACAAAAGTAGGATACATTATAATTGGGAAATGTCGTTCTCAAATTTTATGGATGATACATCAATTAAATGATTACGATTTCTTTTTTAGAACTGTAAAAATTTATTGTGATAACTCTAGTGTTATTTGTCTCACCAAAAATTCTGTGCATCATTCTAGAGCTAAACATATAGACATTAAGCATAATTTTATTCATGATCATGTTCAAAATGGAGATATTGAATTAGCTTTTGTAGGCACTGATTTTTAATTAGCAAATCTTTTTATAAAACCCTTGCTTGAGGAAAGATTTTGTTTCCTTCAAAAAACACTTGGAATTATTTAAAATCCTTTTTTTAAAATCTATTTGATCTTTTATTGGGTTTATTTATAGTCAAAATATTTTGGGTACAATAGTGCTATATATACTATGAGCATTAAATGCATTCACTATTTCTTGTCATTATTTCTGCCACCTCTTTCATTTTTTTTAAGATTTCATCACTGCAACTCTTCATCTTCTCTCTTATCCATCACATCAGTCTCTTCATTTTTATATATTTTCTTTTTATACACTCTTTTCTCTTCTCTTCCTTTCACACATTCTCTTCAACTTCTATTCAAAATGGCTAAAATCCTGAATAACTCTCACAACAAAGGCAAAGGGAAAGCCTCTTCCCCTATTTGTGTTGACTCTGATGTCTCATATCACTCTATGGCTTCTCATTATTCATCCTCTAAATTTTCTTTTAAGCGCCCTCTTGATGAAGATGATCTAGTTGAGTCCAAGAAAAAATACAGGTATGACTTTTAAAGTTCTTTGTACAGTAAAGTCAATATTTGGAACTCTTCCATGAATCTCTTTTTCACTCCTTGAAGAACAAAACCATCATCCATGGTAGGGTTGTTGATCTAGATTTGCTCGCTTCCATTCACTGTGATATTAAAGATATCTTTGGATCTCCAGGTTAGGCAAACTTCTTCTATACATCCGTTCATATGGGTTATGAACCCCTTATTTATCTATTTTATTCCAATCTTCGCTCACTAAGGAAAATAAATTTGAAACCTTTGTTCTTGGAAAATGGATTTTTCTTGACTATGCTATCTTTGGTGATATCTTCTGTATTCAATCATCTAGTATTTCTATTCCATCCAAAATTATTTGGCCATCTAATTATGATGTTTCACTTGAGCAAGTTATGCATGTCATTGCTCTTGAAAATTCTTACCTTCATTCTTAATTGGGCCCCAAAGATCTATCTTTTGAGACAAGGATTATTGCTCATATTATAGCCACTACTCTGCTTCCTCATGCTAATTCTCTGTCCATTTTTACTCGGTGAGACACCTTGCTTACCTTCTGTCTTGTGTCTAGAAATTCATTTTATTTCTCTTCCCTCATCATAAATAAGATGATTGTTGTTGCTTTGGATCCTCTCAGTGTTCCTTATGGAATGACAATTACCCGTATCTTAGAGGCTCACAATCTCAACCTACTTGATATTCCTTCCCTCACTATCAATCAAAGCTACAATCCTAGGGCTTTTGGCAGCATGTCTTAGAGGCTCACAATCTCAACCTACTTGTTGATGATTCATGGGTTCTCAAACCCAACTATGATATTCCTGTCTCTGTTATCCCTCCTTGTGTATCTTCATCCTAATTCCCTACTCCTAGCATCTATCTCTCTGAACTTCTTGACAAGTTGGCTGCTATGAATGACAAGCTTGACTCCTTCAAAGATATCCTACTCTCTACTCAATTTTTGATGGAGTGTGTTCGAGTGGTTATAAGGATATTGGAAGTAATGTTTGTAAGGATTCGTCTTAATCTTGACAAAGTCATCCAGAAAGCTGTCAAAGTGGCTAACAAGATTCAAACAAATAGTGACAGTGTGCTCGATATACTGAATACAAGGTTTGACAACCTAAAGGAGGCTACTGTCAACACCATTTGTTACATGTTTCGCATCCCTAAGCCCCCTTACTAATTCCCTGTTATGCTTATGTTTTTTCACAACACTATGTTTTGGTCTGTATTTTTGCTAAACACTATTTTCTAGACTAGTGTCCAAGTGACTTTTTTTCTCTTATCTATGTGAAGGCATGTTATCTGTTATTCTTAGTGTTATTATTACCATTATTTTCCTTTTTGATTGATGCCAAAGGGGGAGAAAAGTTATGTAATAAGATCGGTGCATGGGTCAACTAGACAGGGGGGAGTTAACTTGACAGCGGAAGAATCAACAGTCAACTAGACAAAGGGAACTACTACAAACCATCATAGATACACCACAAGTTAACTATACATCAAAGCGAAGTTGACTACATTCACATCTTTAGTTGTCATCGTCAAAAAAGGGGAGATTAATAGTGTTTGTATGTTATAATGATTGACAACTATCTTGCAGAAAAATATGGAAAATAATTAAATCAAGATATCAAGATAATTGAATTGAATTTCCATCATTATGCAAGTTACCTACAAGGAAAGAAGTAAAAGCAAAAGAAATCTTGCAAAGAAAAGGCGGCTATCTAAGGAAGATAAATATTCTCCAACGGGAAGAAAGATGTTTTCAAGGTGCCAGAGTTCTATCTCATTAATGAGTTATTTAAGACTCATCCATATTCTTGAAAAAAAGTTATTTTATTTCCTTTTTCCAAGGTTCAAAACTCTTGGTTTGCACCTTCAAATAATCACTACTATCTCTATATAAAGGACTGTGGAGGAAGAAAGAAAAACATACTTTTAGTCTTTAGCATCCGTTATTCTTTTCTCTACTTTTGAACAAGCTTTGTATTTTTTCTAGATTTGTTGTGTAACAAAAAAGAGAGAAGAGAAAAAAAGTTAGTTGGTGAGGCTATTGTACCAAAACTGAGAGAAAAAGAAAAAGATAGTTAGAAAAAAAAAAAGAGTAGACATAAGTGTTTCTCTCAAAAGCCAACCCAAACTTTAAAAAAGCCTAGTACAACACCCTTGCAACCTAAGGGAATTGAAGTAAGATCCATTGGGAATTCCAACCAGTATAAAAATCTCATGTCATTTTTACTTTCCCGTACTTTCAATTCTGCAAATTACTTACTGTTTTATTACTATAAGTCAACTATCAAAATGAGCAGTCGACTAAGAAATCCAAAAAGGAGCAATTCACCCCCCCTCGTGTACTTTCAATATGATCATACCAAAATCATAGTCAAGAAAGTTCATATCATAAGATCATAAATTAGGAAAATTACATCATAAGTCATGGAGTATGTATTTTGAAAAGAGTTCACCATTTGGGGTACATAAGAGATCACTGGATTTCAAGGGGATCATAAGATTTCATATTAATAATAAATTTCATGAGATTCATGGTTTTATTAGATTTAAAGACTTTATATATTCATAAGGATCATAAGATTCTTAAGGATCCTAAGATTCTTAAGTTCATGTAGAATAATCCATGGAAAATCACATAGAATAGAATTATCATGATATACCAGACATGAGTAGAGATTTCATGAGGTTTTCTTGAAGAATTGTATGTATATCATAATCTTTAGAGCTTTACTCGAGTTGTGACACATAGTATGAGGGTTTAGTAACATTTATCAATATTCCTCTAGATTTCTCCATTAGTTTCATAACAACTCACTACCAAGGGTTTCATTAGAATCTTGTTAGGAATTCATCATTATGATTAGAAATAATTAGGAAAACTTTAAAATATATGAGAGGAATATACCTTGGTGTTAGAGGGCGAGGAGAGGAGAGTAAAGGAGAGAAAACCAACTTATGGATTGAAATAAAAAGAGAAGAATGAGAAGTTTCGAAGAAAACAACCTTTTAAATAATTTCTGCTAGGCCCATAATCATTTGGGATATTGGAGAAATTTAATAAAATATTGTAGCATTTCCAATGCATTCCAAGGTAGAAAGCCTAGCAATTTTGGGAAAATGCGCTAAAATGTGGCCAGCATTTTGCAAAATATAGACGCAAATTGCTACAGTCTACTACACTGTGTCCTTTTAGTAAAATAATCATAACTTTTTACTTAGAAGAAGAATATAATTGGTCAGTGGCATTGAAAACTAGCCTCAAAGACCTTTAATTTGGTATGTATTGGCCCATGTAACTCTTCACATTCTAGGAGGAATGCTTATTTAGAGTTGATCCTAGTAAAAGCTTGTGTGGAAACTTAATTGGTAGAGAAGCTTTCAACTTAAATTTGTGCTAGAGGTTTCCTAATGCTGCAAATTATACAGGTTCCTTTGATGGTGTATGTCACTATTGGTGGTAGCTACTCAGGAGAAGGCCAAAAGCAGGCCTACATGCTCATACTAGGAATGATCATGTCTTCCAAATCTCAAGGGATTCCTCACTTCACTCAAAGGAAATATTTACAGATTCTTCAACTACATGACAAGCAACACACATCTAACATTGCAATGGCAACAACATGTATAATGCATAGCTCTACCTTATTCACTGATAATGATAAGTAGATAGTTGTCTTTGGTACATTTAAACATATGGTACATAATCTAAAACTATTAAGAAGAGTCAAAACTTTTGACAAGTTTAATGATGGTAAGGTACATCTCCCAACTAGAAGCTTAGCTAAAGTAAGCCACATAGGATACTCTCAGGTGTTACAGGGATCTGAAATTAGCAATGTTTTGTATCTTCTTGAGTTTGAGTATAACTTACTCTCTGTATCAAAGCTAACAAGAGAGTTAAAGTGTTGTTCAATGTTTTACCCAGATTTGCCTTTTCTAGGATCTATTCAATGGGAAAGTGAGGGGGTTAGAAGGTTAGAGAATGATCTATATGTGATAAATGCAGACTGTCAGTTAACATCACAAGGTCCTCAGATTGGTGGTGAAGCTCTTATTCCTGTTGCAGCTACTGTAATGTAATCTAGAATAAACTTATCTCTGTGGCATAGAAGACTAGGATATATTCCTTTTACTACATTGAAAAAGTTGAACTATTTCAAGAATGTATTTGATGACATTATTGCTGAGCATTGTACTATATGACCATTGGCTAAACAATATAGACTACCTTTTATTTCAAGCACTACTAGACCTTCTATGTGTT
Organism: Capsicum rhomboideum; assembly: GCA_031232105.1. NCBI lineage: Eukaryota > Viridiplantae > Streptophyta > Magnoliopsida > Solanales > Solanaceae > Capsicum > Capsicum rhomboideum. The sequence goes on along the minus strand of CP124712.1, from coordinate 47,836,216 downwards.
TTGAGTTACTACATGGTGATGTTTGGTGGCCTTACAGAGTTCCTACATTTTATGGCAAAAGGTATTTTTTAACCTTGGTGGATGACTTTTCAAGGTATACATGATAGTTTTGCTGAATTCTAAGTTTGAGGCGGTAGTAGCATTCAAACACTTTCTTACTATGGTAAAAATATGTTCAATACGTTTGTTAAGGTATTAGAACTAACAATTGGTGCGAGTTTTTTAATTCGCAGGTGTCATCTCTTGTGCAAAGTCTAGGTATTATTCATCAAAGTTCTTATGTGTATACTACTTAATAGAATGGTGTTGTTGAAAGAAAAAATAGGGACATTCTAGACATTTCCAGGTCTCTGTGGTTTTAATTATGTACTCCATTGAGGTTTTGGGGTGATTATGTTTTAACAATTGTATACCTAATCAATAGAACTCCATATTCTGTTCTTCAAGGTAAGACTCCATATGAGCTCTTATATAAATCTTCTCTTTCCTCGGGGGATCTCAGAGTATTTGTAAGCTTAGCTTATTCTACTCAAATTAAGAAAGTGGATAAATTCTCACTCAAAGTTATCCCCTCAGTATTTCTAGGCTACTCTTCACTTTAAAAGGGTTATAATCTCGATGATCTGCATACCAGGTAATTCTTTATTAGTAGGGATGTGTCATTTCAGGAAAATATTTTTCCCTTCTCTCAGGTTTCTACCTCTGTGTTCCAAATCTTGTAGTTCACTGGATTTCCCGGTGAGTCCACTCCTATTAGTGTTATTGCTCTTAGACCTTCTGTATTACCTGCTCCTACTCTACTACTAGATGCTCCCTCCTCTAATCTTTTTATATTAGATATTGCTACTGTACCACCTGATGGCTCTATTATTGCAGCTGAGATTGCAGCTCTGGATGGCAACTGCAGTTGGAGTATTATTGACTTACCACCTGGTAAGCACCCTATTGGTTGCAAGTGGGTATTTAAGGTGAAGTACCTAGCCTATAGTGTTGTTGAGAGGTATAAGGCTAGACTAGTAGCCAAGGAGTTTTCTCAACAAGAGGGGCTTGATTATTCAGAGACTTTCTCACTTATTGCTAAAATGGTTGTAGTGAGGTTAGTGTTGGCTATTGCTGCTACTAAACATTGGCCTATTATCCAAATGGATGTCGACAATGCTTTTTTTCATGGTCATCTTTTAGAAGATGTGTATATGATTATTCCTCAGGGGTTTTATAGATAGAGGGAGTCTGGCAAAGTTTACAAATTTCACAAGTCCCTCTGTGGTCTCAAACAGGCCCCAATACAATGGAATCTATAACCTACTGAAGCATTGGTACAACTTGGCTTTGTTCAAATCCACTGTATGTATTCTTTATTCACAAGAAAGAATGAGCATGATATTGTAGTAGTTCTAGTCTATGTTAATGATCTACTGATTACTGAGAGTCATATGGAGCTGACAACCATAATAAAGAATGATCTGAAGCTGAAATTTAATATGAAGGATCTAGGTGAACTAAAATTCTTTCTTGGATTGAGTGTTGTCTTGTGTTAATGTTGAAGGTTGTTTCAAGGTGGGAATAGATAAAATGTAATCTGGTAAATGTTTGGGTATTTTATTCTCCCTATGAGATCTTCTATATGTAGTTTCAAGTGGTACAGGTAGTACAAGTGGTACAATGATGGGCTAAATAGTTGTGGTGGAGGGAGAAGTTGAATGAGAGGTTGTGGGAGTAGTGTGTGTGGTGTCAGTTTTTGTAGTAGATGCACTTCTAAAATCATTCACCAAGTTATTAGTAGTGTTCAAATCAGTATAATCATTAAAAGATCAACATGGACAGACTTAAGAGTAGAAGGAAATGAACTTTTATTAAAGGAAAGAGTGAAAGGAAAGCATCCTCATGAAATATTACATCTCTAGATACATGTATCCTTCTTGTAGCAAAACTCATCACCTTGTAGCCCTTTGTTCCAAAGGGATATCCTACAAAAACATGGGATGTGATTATAAGTTCAAACTTGTCCAAATGAACTTTAGGGACTGTGGGGTAGCATAGACATCCAAAAAATTGAGTTGATCATAGTTCGGTTTTCTTTTATAAAGAATTTCATATGGATATATGGATATTATGGATATTTTGCTTTAAGGTAACTTGAAGGGAGTCTGTTTATGAGTTGAGTAGCTGTGAGAATGCACTCTCCGCAATAGCTTTTGAATAATTTTGATTGGAATACTAGTGCTCTTGTTGTTTCTAGAAAGTACTTATGTTTTCTTTCCACCACACTATTTTGTTGTGGTGTATATGGGCAACTCTTTTGATGGAGGATCCATTTTGTTAGAAAGAATTGGTTTGCTTCATTACTGGTGAACTTTAGGCCATTGTCTGACCTGATTTGTTTGAAAGTGGTTTGGAATTGATTTTCCACCATGGTTGTGAAGGCATTAAGCATATGCAAAACATTACTTTTGGTACTTAGGAGATGTGTACAAGAGGACCTAGTATAATCATCCACTATAGTGAGAAAATACTTATAGTTGTCATGGGTGGCAACATGATATGGTCTCCATAAATCTACATAGATCAGTTCAAAAGTTCTACTTGTGTTATGGTTAAATAGTAGTCTGGCTTGGCTTGCTATAGGACATATAATGCATGAGAAAGGTTGTCTTGAAGAGAAGGTTACATGAACTGTGGTAATACCTCTCATTTTCACAAAAGGCACATGGCCAAGTCTATTATGCCCCAAAAGATCCACACTGTCACTAGAACTAACAGAAGAGACTTTGATAAACAACGGAGTTTTATTTCAAGAAATTGTATCACATACAGAGGGAAATGACACACTTTTATCACTAGTGGACAGACTACACTTATTTACACATGCAGAAGGAAATGAGACACTTGCATTACTATTGGACAGATTACACTTATTTACAATATAAGGATCAACTCTAGTAAAAACACACTTGTTATTCACAAACTTATTTTTAATAGAAAGAAAACTATTATCAGCAACACATAGAGGCTATAGTGGCAGTATCACCAACAATGTTGTTCTTTAGAAATCTTACACATAGAAAGTATAGTCCATCCTCAGTATTACCAATCACCTGAGGCCTCTATAGTGAAGGGCCCTATAACAAACACAGTGCATCAGTGAACAAGGCTATGCACTTCATTGAAAGAGTCAAAAAATGGACTAAAATGAGATCATACTTAAAAGAAGGAACATATAGAACTTGGTGTAAAATAACTTCAGGAGTCACCACTACATCACCAAACTCTACTACCTTAAGGTAAAGAGACTAGTATAGGGTATGGTAAGGTTTGTAGGTTAGTCAAAGAGGTTCTATTAAATGTCATATGATTGGATGCCCCTGAATCTATGATCCATAGGTTTGTACGAAGGATTTTAAAAATCAATATAGGCTGTACAGACTACTATGCCTGCAAAGCTTACAGAACCATCACTAATATTTGAAGTCCCCACATCCTCCATTGTGTTGTCAATCTGGAACTGGTGTAGCATAATCATGAGTCGTCCATATTTTTCCTTTTGTGATATTTATGTTTTGATGACCATTGATCTGTAAGTGTTCCTCTTCACTTGCAATTATCATGTCCCCATGCACACCATGTACATTAGCTCTAGCTTTTTTTAAAAAAAAAAGTTTTGAAGATTCATATTATTGTCTTGTCTATAGTTCTGACTGTTTCTATGAGGATTTGGCTTAGAATTAACATTGTTGTGACTCTGTGGGTAACCATGCAGCTTATAACACCTGTCTTTGGTATGCCCTAGCCTTTTACAAAAGTCACAAACTACTTCATTTCTGTTGTTGCTGCTTCCTACATAGATTTAGCTTCCAGCATAGCTACCACCACCAGTTGAGTAGTTGCTACCACCTGCTGAGAAATTATTGTTGCTTGCATAGTTATTAGAGTAATTTGTTCTAAAAGGTTTACCTATTGCACCCCTTCCATTGTTATAAGCATTCAGAGATATTTAACTATTCCTACAACTTCTTAATTCTAGTGTAATAGAAAGTAATATCTAAGACTCCCTAAGTTAAATCATTAATTTTCTTTTGTATTTGATACAATTTTGCGCCATTAGTTTGGTCATACCTATCCTCTAATTCCTTCCACAACTCAACAAAATTATTCACATACCCTACACTATCTAATATTGCCTTAGTCAAAGAGTCTAAAATCTATGATGTTACTATATCATCACACCTCTGCCATTAACGGACCTGGTGAGTTCGCATCTGGATTCCTACTACTTCCATCGATGAATCCTAATGTATCCTTTACTAATAAGGCTCGTGAACTCCTCTCCTCTAGGATGAATATCCCACGAACTAGCATCATTCCAGTACTGTCTGAAGGATGTACATACAAAGTATTGTTCGCATCATTGATACCATTAGTGCTTTCAGTACTGGGTTCTCCTTGTGCTATCTCCATAGATACAATTACAAGCTATTATCAAAAGCTAAAATTTGTAGATTTCTCAGCAATTGAAGCAATTTGAAAGAAAAAAAAAAAAACATAAAGTCCAAATCTGGAGCAAAAAAATGACAAATTGTGAAAGGAAAATAGCCTATATCATAGATGAGGGGAGAATTGTGAAGATAAAAAGAATAAATTTGAGCAACGAAATGGCTCTGATACCATATTAAGAATATGATATCATGATGAAAATATTGATAAAACTTAAGAGTAAAACTACATCTGTAGCAGTGAGCTAGAGAGAAAAATGTAAAGTAGATAATTGAGAAAATTGAGAAAATAAAAACAGTATTTGATTTCTTCCACTGATGAGAGTATATATACAAGTACTATGCTATCATGACAGCTCGATCCATCTCATTATCATCCAAAAATATCTAAAGAAGAATCTAGAAGGAATCTAACTATCTAATTACCCTAACTAATTGTACTACAGCAAAAACTTCTTTCCTAACAGTAAATCAACTACTAACTATAATACAGAATAATTAATGATATGAACTAGTGTTTGATCTTCAATATAGTGAAGTGTTGTCTTGCTTTTTGATGGATGTTAGCCTCGGTGGTGTGTGTCATATTATAGTGTCATTCTTTTGATTTATACCATCATTTGTTGTTTATGGTATTTAAGTTATCATACTATTTTGTTTTTATTACTGTTTCTCAATTAGTTACTATATTTTCTTCACAATAATTTTTCTTTTTCATACCTATTTTGATTTGTTTTACTTAAGTCCAAGGTCCTCCAGAAGCAGCTTTTCTACCTCCATGGGTAAAGGTAAGATCTGCATACACTCTACCTTCCTCAAACCCACTTTGTGGGATTTTAATGAGCATGTTATTATTGTTGTTGTTGTCGTTGTTGATTTAGAGTATTAGAATGTCACAATCCAATTCTCAAGTCATGATGACACCTACTCTATTCCACCAGTAGACAAGCCAATACATAGCTTAAAACAACGAGGACAAAATATACTAGATAACCCCTCAATAAAGACATAAGTGGAGACGAAGAAACATACATATATAATATACCATACCGGGGGAAGGAAGAGGATAAAATATACAAGATAATCCCTACCAAGACCTGGTAAGGCCTGTACTAGGGCCACTACTAACAAAATAAGAGTACTAGACTGTATCCAAAATATACATAACATATACACAGTAGTCTCGAAGGCAAACAACTATACTGGAACAAATGGAGGCTGATCAGCGTCAGACTATAGAAAGCTCACCCTACTTCGGATCAGTACTGGGTCAGAGAATCATGTCAACACCGATGGCACGTACTCAAATCTGTATAAGGAAAAAAATGCAAAAGTGCAATATGAGTACCAAAGCAACTGGTACTCAGTAGGCATCATCGGTCGACTGAGCTCAAATATAGAAAAAGTATAACAAAAATGCTAGGGTGCAATCTATGTCAGCGGTAAATAGGGACAGAAAAGTAACTAGTTACTGAGCTATGCAAATGCGTTAAAGGAATAATTAAAAGCAATACGGGAAAGTAAATAACGCAATAATCATAAGGCAAACCAAACATAACCTAATCGGGCCCCCATAAGCTCAGAAGGCACATTGAAGAAGACAATTAACCCGACTTTGCCCCCATAAGATGGTGGGACACACAATAAATAAGTAAAAGAAAAGCCTAGATAATCGGTAGTGGAACCAGTCCCAAGTAAGCATAGAAACCATCCATGTGTGCAATGGGCTTTAACCGGCACCAATGGGTAATAACAAGAGGCCAGAAGCAGGGCTCGAATCGGTAGTAGTGGATAATAACTACAGGCCATACGTTGAATTCGAATTGGAAATAGTGGGTAATAACGAGAGGCCACATATATAATATACAACAGAACTCATAATCAGATGCCGAACTTGAACAGGAACTCAGAGGGACCACAACTCCCAGAACAACAGTACCTAGTGCCAGAACTCCCAGATCATGTCACATCTAGATGCCGGACTCGATTCGAAACTCATAGTAACCATAACATAACCAGAATTCAGTGAACCCATAAGTAATCAAATTCAACTGTAGAACTGAAACCCAAACCATACCGTAATCGATGCCAAAGTTGTGCCAGAACTCATAATAAATAACAAAAATAAAGTCTACATAAGCCCTGAATCGAAACTGAAATGCATTTATATAAACATACCCATAACTAGCTAGAAGGGAGGAATCCAAGGTTTCCCGTCTTAATACCACGTCCTAAGTTCATAAATACTGCACCATACTAAGGGATAACGGGTCCAAAATCTATCAGAACAGGGCCCTAACCAGATAAATAAGGCATGAAATATTTCAAACAATACCAGGCTACAACTACCTGCCCCACAACTAGCATAATACCACACAGTAACCATTAATAAACTCAATCTAGGGATAGGGTAAACCTAGCCTACCTGCACTCCAAAGCTAAAAATCTCTCTGAGAAGCCTCCGAATAGTGTCCCACTAGAACCCGAGCTTGAATAACTTGATGTAGATAATTAATTTTCCTTTTTGTAATCAAATTATAACGTCAAATATTTTTCTCCGCAAAACTTTCTTTCGACGTGAATTTGGAAATGTGTATGACATATTTAGGAAAGAAAATATTCAACTTTTAATATTCATGAATGAAAATAAGAGAAGGGTATTAGGCAGAATTAAATTAGCCTACTACATAAATCGATTAAGTGTCATGTTAATGGCCAAGTGGAAGCCTCCCCATTGTTTAAGCAAAGTGTTGTCCACCTTCTTAACTGTGGCAACACTAAAAAGTATTTTTATCCCGTTATGTAAATATTTGAGTATTACATAGGTCAGTGGTAAAATAAATATAATATTTTGAATATACCATAGTTAATAGAAAATTATTTCGTATAAAGCCTCTATCATATAATAATAATAATTTAACATATTTAGATTCACTATCTCCGCTTAAAATATTAATAAGTTATAAAATAATATAAATATACCATAACTAAAAGTTTTTCATAAACATCTAAAATATTTTAGAAAGGTAATAAAATAAATCTCCACCAAATTCTAATTCAAATCGCTCACAGCAAACACCATATAGATAATGCCTCCAAATCCTATGTGGAATTACTATCGCTGCCAACTCCAAATCATGAGTGGGGTAGTTACGCTCGTGCACCTTCAACTGACTCAACGCATATGCAATAACACGGCCCCGCTGTATTAGAACATACCTCAAACCAATACTAGAAGTATCACAATAGACGGTAAAACCCTCGCCCTCAGCTGGAAGAGTCAGAACAGGGGCTGAAGTAAGCAAATCCTTGAGCTTCAGAAAGTTCGCTTCACAACCCGCAGACCACTGAAACAGAACCTCTTTCCTGGTCAATCTAGTCATAGGGGCTGCAATAGAAGAAAAATTTTCAATGAACCGCCTATAGTAGCCTGCCAACCCAATGAAACTGCAAACTTCGGTAGGCGATGTAGGCCTAGCCCAACCACTAATAGCCTCAATCTTTGTTGGGTCCACCATAATACAATCCTTGGACACCACGTGCCCCAAGAAAGCTACAGACTCAAGCCAGAACTCACACTTTGAGAATTTGGCATAAAGCCTATGATCTCTCAAAGTGTGGAGCACAGTCCTTAAATACTGCTTATTCTCCTCCCAACTCCTCGAATACACCATAATGTCATCAATAAACACAATCATGATAGAGTCCAAATAAGGCCTGGACACACGGTTCATCAAGTGCATAAATGTTGCTGGGATGTTATTCAGTCCAAATGACATCACCAAGAATACATAATGACGGTAACGAGTCTTTAAGGCTGTCTTAGGGATGTCCTCAGCCCTAATCCTCAACTGATGGTAACCAGACCTCAAATCAATCTTAGAAAACACTATTGCACCCTGAAGATGGTCAAACAAATCGTCGATACGAGGCATAGGATACATATTCTTCACTGTCACCTTATTCAGCTACCTGTAATTGATACACATACATATAGAACCATCTTTCTTCTTCACAAATAGAACTAAAGCACCCCACGATGACACACTTGGTCTGATGAAACCCTTACCCAAAAGATCTTGAAGATGACTGCTTAGCTCCTTTGGCTCGGCAAGAGCTATACAATAAGGAGCCATAGTAATAGGTCGAGTGCTGGACTCGAGGTTAATAACAAACTCTATATCATGCTCAGGAGGAAGGCCAGGTAGGTCAGTCAAAAATACATCAGGAAACTCGCAATCAACAGGAACAGAGTCAAGCGACGGACTCTCAGCTTTAACATCCCAAACATAAGCAAGGAATGACTCACAACCCCTCGATATTAGTCTACGAGCACGAATGTAAGAAATAATCCCCATCAGCGCGTGGCTAACAGAACCATGCCACACAATTAGAGGTACGCCAGGCATGGCTAAGGTAACGATCTTGGCAAAGTAATCCAAGACAACATGATAGTAAGACAACCAGTCCATGCCCAGAATCAAATCAAAATCTACCATTCCAACATAATTAGATCAACCTGAGTATCAAAATCTCAAACAATCATCAGACATGATCTATATATCAGATCCACTACTAAAGAATCACCCACGGGGGTTGCTACACACAAAGGCACAGATAAAGACTCCGAACACAAACCCAACAGGGTGCATAATAAGTAGAAACATAAGAAAATATAGAACCGGGATCAAACAAAGCAAGGTTTATGGAAATCGTACCTGTAATCACAGCATCCAAAGCCTCAGTCTCCAGCCTACCAGGTGCAGCATATAATTGACCCTGTCCACTACTAGACTGGTGTCTGCCCAACCACCTGTCCTACCTCCCTGTTGATCACCTCTGGAACACTGGGGACCACCCCTACGGACCTATCCACCACTCCTAGCTGGAGGCGGTACTACTCAGATCGGTTGTGTAGTCTGAATTAAAGGCTCAATCATCCCATACTAGGGATACTCACAGGCAAAATAACTAACAAACCCACACTTAAAATATTTCCCCTAGAACCCTATTTTATCTGGAAGGTCTGCTGATCTGGTATGACCATCTCTACTCTATGATCCTGACTGAACACCCTTTTGAGGCTGGCTAATACTCTGACCACCAGAACTAATATAATTAGGCTGACCCCCATCTAATATCTGAAGTATATAATTAGGTACTCAGTAGGCATCATCAGCCGACCGAGCTCAAGTATAGGAAAAGTATTACAATCTAAGTTAGTGGTAAATAGGGACAGAAAAGTAACTAGCTACTGAATTATGCAAATGCATTAAAGGAATAAGTAAAAGCAATACGGGAAAGTAAATAATGTAATAATCATAAGGCAAACCAAACATAACCTAATTTGGCCCCCATAAGCCCAGAAGGCACACTGAATAAGACAATTAACCCAACTATGCCGCCATAAGTCGGTGGGACACACAAGAAATAAGTAAAAGAAATGTGCAGATAATCCATAATGGAACGAGTCCTAAGTAACCATAGTAACCATCTAGGTGTGCATCGGGCTTGAACCGACAATAAAGGGTAATAACAAGAGGCCAGACGCTAGGCTCAAATTGATAGTAATGGATAATAACAAGGGGCCATACACCGGATTAGAACTGGAAACAGTAAGTAATAATGAGAGGCAACATATATGATATAGAACAAAACTCATAATCAGATGTTGGACTCGAACCAGAACTAGAGGGACCACAACTCCCATAACAACAATAATCAGTACCAGAACTCCCAGAGAATGTCATATCCAGATACCAGACTCAAACTAAAACTCATAGTAACCGTAACATAACCAGAATTCAGTGAACCCATAAGTAATCAAACTGAACCGTAAAACTGAAATCCAAACCATATCATAACCGATGCCAAAGTTGTGCCAGAACTCATAATAAATAACAAAAATAAAGTATACGCATGCCCTGAACCGAAACCAAAACGCATTTACATAACCATACACATAACTAGATTAAAGGGAGGAATCCAAGGTTTCCCAGCTTAATAACACATCCTAAGCTAGAAAATATTAAACCATACTAAGGGATAACGGGTCCAAAATTTATCAGAATAGGGCCCTAACTGCTAAATAAGACATGAAATATTTCAAACGATACCAAGGCTACAACTACCTGCCCCACAACTAGCATAATAGCACACAATAACCATAAATAAACTCAGTCTAGGGATAGGGTAAGCCTAGCCTACCTGCATGCCAAAGCTAAAAATCTCTCTGAGAAGCCTCCGAGTAGTGTCCCACTAGAACCCGAGCTTGAATAACTTGATGTAGATAATTAATTTTTCTTTTTGTAATCAAATTATAACGTCAAATATTTTTCTCCGCAAAACTTTCTTTCGACGTGAATTTGGAAGTGTGTATGACATATTTGGGAAAGAAAACATTCAACTTTTAATATTCAGGAATGAAAATAAGAGAAAGGTATTAGGCAGAATTAAATTAGCCTACTACATAAATTGATTAAGTATCATGTTAATGGCTAAGTGGCAGCCTCCCTATTGTTTAAGCAAAATGTTGTCCACCTTCTTAACCTCCACCTGGAGTGGAAGTGGCAACACTGAAAAGTATTTGTATCCCTTTATGTAAATATTTGGGTATTGCATAGGTCCATGGTAAAATAAATATAATATTTTGAATATACTATAATTAATAGAAAATTATTTCGAATAAAGCTTCTATCAAATAATAATAATATTTTAACATATCTAGATTCATTCTCTCCGCTTAAACTATTAATAAGTTATAATATAATATAAATGTACCGTAACTAAAAGTTTTTCATAAATATCTAAAATATTTTAGAAAGGTAATAAAATATATCTCTACCAAATTCTAATTTAATTAAAATATTCCACAATATGTTCGGTATTATAAAATTCTCAAACAAACTACCAGAAAATCAAACTGTCAGTCCCAGCAAGTCATAAATAACTTGGGGCAGTTATAGAAAAGCTCTAAATGCCAAAAATTCACGAAAATAAGGAAAATGACCGGGAGGATCATTTCATAGAAGAAGATGAGTTGTCGGACAAGGAGCAGAAAAAAAGGAAACACAACATGTTGATGATTATAACTATTGAGGGTATTTCCAAAGGATATAAACCGGAGATAAATCTACTAGCAGCTTTGATTTAGAGTACTAGGAGAGTATTAAGAGGAAGAGAGAGAAGACAATGAGTTCTTGGACATGGAGGAGGAAGAACAAGAGTAATAGTTTATATATTAGGATCGTTATGCACTAGATTTAATGTTGTTCTATCCTTAAATTACTGATGGGATATAAGTTCTACCTTCTCTTGCCTAAATTCCTTCAGATTTCTATTTCATCAAAGTTGATGCAGGAAGAGCAGTTGGTATATTTTCAGTGCTATACAAAAAAAAAACAGACTTTCTTTTTTGTTTCATTCTTCAAGTAGTCATGGAGGCACACAATTAAACTATCACCTAAATTTACAAAATTATATTTGTTGAATATGCTATTAATTTTATTGTGCTTATTGTGTAAAAGAGAAAAGGAACATACTAGCAGAAGAAGCATTGAGGAAGGAGGTTCAACTGTCCTAGATGCTCGCCATATCTTTGCCAAGTAGTTAGGAATAGATTTTATTATTTTCTTATCAAGATCAATGAAGAAACAAAGATATGACAATTCAATATTGTCACGCAAGAGCAAAAGAGTACCAAATTTAGTGTATGGAATCATAGCCAAATAATATATATTTTTAATGGGTCTAGCTTCCTTTAACTTTTGTTTGAACTGGCTCGCCAGATACTGATAAAATATAAAATCTGTGACTTGTGTTGGTGTCTAATTTTAATGTCTGACAACTTGCAGGTAAAATAAGTAGCAGACGAAAAGGAAGAAGAAATCACAAGTACAACAGTAGTAAATGAAAAAGGGAAGAAGAATCAATCACAAGTAAAAGGTATTCACCAAGGCTGTCAAGAAAAAAAGAATCAATTGTGAAGGCTCCAATATCAAATCAGTATCTCTTGCATAAGGAAGGAATACCATTTTAGATCTCAAGAATCCCTATTTAAGGGATTAAGTATTGCGGGTTTAGAGATCATTAAAGAGACTATTTATAGTCCAACCTTATTCTTGGAAAGAGGATATTTCACATTCAATTTCCAAGGATCAAATCTCTTGGGTTTCCTTTTTATTTAAATCTTCCAAATGCCTGGCAGCCCAACCTCTACTATTTAAAGGATGGAAGATTAAGTAAGAGACATACAATCACTCAATCTTCTCTAGCTCTTTTCTCTACTTTTATTAAACATTGTACTCTTCTAAGTTTGTTGCGTATCAAAAAAGATAGGAGAGAAAAATATAGTTGGTGAGGCACTGTATTAAATGAAAAAAATGAACAGAGAGTGAGAGTATTAGCCAAAAAGCTATACTCAATCTTGTATTCCTTTTATCCACCAAAGAGAGCTAGTAGAATCCTTTGCAATCCAAGAGGACTGGAGTAAAACCTATTCTGGGTCCCAACCAGTATAAAATATTTGTGTCAAGTTTACTATTCAACATTTTCATTACAGTACTTGCTTTATTTCTCAATATTGTTTTGTTAGTTGACTTACTGCCATAGTAAGTCGACTGAGAAATTGAAAAAGAGTAATTTAACCCCCCCCCCTTACTATTTTCAATTGGTATTAGAGTCTGAACTCACATATATTTTCCTAATAACAAGTGAGAAAAGATCATGACCCAGACTTTTGCTAGAGCACTATTCTTAGAAGGTACATCTCAAATCAGACCTCCCTACTTCAATAGAAAATATTTCACCCGTTGGAAGATACGGATGGAAACCTTCATAAAATCTTATGATGTGAGGGTTTGAAGAGTTTTCAAGCTTGGTGATTTTCCACTTGTTCCTACCAACAAAGATAGAAAAAAATCAGATGATAATCAAGTATCAACTGAAAAAATTCCAACTTTGAAGGATTAACTGATGAACAAATGTAGATCATTCAAGTCAATTCAAAGGCAAAAAATATATTATACAATGCTATCAGTGGTGAAGAATATGAGAAGATCTCTTGTTGTAAAACTACCAAGAAAATATGGGACAAATTGGAAGTTACATATGAAGGAACTGAGAAGGTCAAACAAACTATTGTAAGTCTATTGGTCTATGAATATGAACTCTTCCATATGAAGGATAAAGAATCCATTGAAGAAATATTTTCCAGATTTGGAAAAATCATTGATGAACTTAAAGCATCAAAAAAAACCTATCATGTGACAGATCAGATCACCAGGATTCTCAGAAGTCTGCCCCCTTAATGGATTTCCAAAGTGGCAGCACTTGAAAGAATAAATTTGAACAAAATGACCTATGATGAAGTTAGAGGAGATCTTATTACCTTTGAAAGAGCTCATCTAAACAAGAAGGATCAACTGCAAGATGAGAGGAGAAAATTGAGTCCTTCAAAGCAACAAATGATGAAGAAGAAGATGTCTCCTTAGATAAAGATGAACTTGCTCTTATTACTAGAACAGTTGTTGATAACTATAGAAAATCCAGAAATCAAAGAAGATGGAAACCAAATTACTCAAAAGGAAAGCAAATCACCGAGTACAACAAAAATAAAGGAAAATGCTAAAATTTTGGAAGATATAGCCATATTGCTTATGATTATCCAGAAGCTAAAAGAGGACCTTCCAAAGGAAGTCAAAAAGCTTTCAGCAGTTAGGGTGATGAAGATCACTCTGAAAATGAAAATGATAACATTAGAGATGTCTGCTTTATGGATATTAGAGAATCCAGTCAGGTAAGAACTGAATATTGTAATGAATGCTTTAATATGCAAGTATTGTTAGACTGTGTCATAGATGATTTAAATAAACTTCGTGATGAAATAGAGCTTTATTAATGGAAAAAAGAAACTGGGAAATTAAACTCGAAGTTTGTGAAATTGAAAAAGATTTTTTTCAAGAAGAAATAGATGAATTGAAAATTAAAATCAACAACTTTTTAAAATATCCCAGTCATAGTATTGTCAGATCAAATCAGCCGAATGACTCTTCCAAGTCAACTGACAAAAAATCTGACAGTGGTAGATACACCTATGATAATAAATATTATAGTTATGAAGGGTCTCAATGGTCAACTAAATCTAACAAGTCGACCAGAACAACCAGTAACAGTCATAATACTTATCATAACAACTCAAACACTGAAAAATACTCTCAATTTTCATGTTATCACTGTGGCAAATTTGGTCATAAATATTATAATTGCAGATTTCATTCAAGAAATTCTGGCAAATGGATTTGGAGACCTAAAACTGAGTCTACCAATCCAAGAACTAACTCCAAGGGACCCAAGAATGCTTGGGTACCAAAAAATAAGTTATATAATTATCTTATAGGAACACCACTCAAAACCTAAAGGAAAATGGTAACTTGATAGTGTGTGTTCAAATCACATGACAAGGAATAAAAGTTTATTTAAATCTGTTGCTGACTATGATGAAGGATATATTAGCTTTGAAGATAATTCCAAAGGCAGAGTAAACGGTATTTGTACCATTTCTTTTAATGAATCATGTGATATCACTAATGTTTACCTTGTTAAAAGCTTGAAGTACAATTTGTTGAGTATAAGTCAGCTATGTGATGCTGGTTTGGAGGTAAGATTCAAAAAGAATGGATGTATAATTGAAAAGCTTGGAAAACCTATTCTCCCTGGAAATAGACACATGAATGTATATGTTATGGACTCTATCAAAATGATAGAAGATCACATCTATCTAGCCTCCATATCAGAAGATCCATGGGTTTGGTATAAGAAGCTTGGTCATGCATGCATGAGATTGATTGAAAAATTAGCCAAACATGAGCTTGTCACTGGACTTCCTAAATTAGATTACAAGAAGACTCACATATATGATGCATGTCAACTTGGTAAGCAAACTATAAACCTTTTTCCTGTCTAAGATATAGTCTCTACTACTAAATCATTACAGCTACTTCACATGGACCTTTTTGGACCCACTAAATGTCATGACCCAAACCCGTTGTGAGTGGCACCCAAACTACTCACTCGACGGGAGAACCAATAACCCTAGAAGCTTTGATCAACACTCAAGTAAAAGTACAATAACTATCCCATAAATAGCGTAATAACCATTCAATCTAACAACTTAAGAATGTGCAAAAATAAAATACCAAATGGAAATCCCTAGAACTCAAAAGTCGGTGTACCAAAACATACTAAGAATATCAAGTGGGGATACAACCCCAAAATTATAAAAAGTAACAAGTCCAAACAAAGGACAATGTCTAAATAAGAGAAGGATCTCATAGTAGCCCGAATGTGTTGCTCACCCTGAAATTCGAAATCGACTGCTGAAATCACAAGTAAGGTCTTGATGAATCCACTGGAATATATGTTGTACTCATAGAAGTAAATGCAGATGTAGTATCAGTACACAAATAAACCAAAGTATACTGGAAGGATCATTTGGATAACCCAAGATGGAAATATGGACACTTAACCAAAATATAGTACAATTAGCTAACACATGCTTACACATCAAACATTCAACATATATGTACAAGTAGCATTCAAGAGAAAGCCAAAAAGTCAACAAGTTTCATTAAGGCAATGATATGCAACTCAATTCAAGACAACCAATAAGGACAAGCACAACAATACAAATTTCCCGGTTCACTCAAGGAACTGTCAAACTAATATATACCTTGAAACCCATACACACATGCTAAGCATTATATACCCACCCTCTAGCTATGACCTGTAGGGAAAAATTATCGTCCATGTACTAAAACCCCCAGACATGAATGTATGTAATCTTTAATCCAACAACCTGTGAGAACGTCTCAAATGCTGAAACATTCCATAATTTACAACATAAAGAGGCCAAGTCATAAAACAAGTAGACATTGCAATGACCAAGCACACCACATGGATTAACCAATCATACTACAAAGTAGTTAATATGAACATATAACACAAGTTAGATTAAATACACCTCATCACCTACCTCAAACCAAGCTTGCACAACTCTAAGCCAAAGCTTTGCCGTTCTGTACCCTTTCCGCTGGCTCGTGGTCTAAAATATACATATAAACATTGCATTAATGAAATTTCCTAACATGGTGGGAGTTATAAGCCACCCCAACCCCTTAAGGTCAGTTCATAATCACTTCTTAACCTTCTAAGGCTATTTCTCCCGTAATTCACCTAAAACTATCAATTTCATAGAATGATTAGTTAATTAAAGGAATGCAAGGACAATTTCATGGTTAATAAACAAAACCCATTAACCTAACGTTGAATTTCACCCTTGCACCACCAAACATACCAATATCAACCCTAAAATCCTCCTCGAACACCATAATTTACGCTTTCTAAGGATTAAAAAATAATTACAAGTTAAAGGAAGTGAATTCATTACCTTAACGAAGTTAAATGGAGGTAAACCAGTGATTTTTGCCCTAAATCTCCTTCCTCTTGCCCCAAAATAAATTTATAAAATAATAAACTATTTTAGGGTTTAATCCCTTTAATCTGCGGTTTCTTCCGCTATACCGGTACCTGACCGCTATAGCAGTATCACTATAGCGATACAGATATAACGGTACTGCTATAGCGGTATGCCACCACTATAGTGGCCTTGACCGCTTTTAACCACCGCTATAGCGGTAATTATTCCGCTATAGAGGTCACCGCTATAGTGGTGTGTCAACTGCTATAGTGGTGTCGACGGGACAGAATGTCTGTCTTCACCAAAAAATCCCCCTTTCTACAATACACCTTGATCCTAGGGCATTCCAAATAATTCCCTTTATGCTAAGGTCAATTTCAGGAGTTCTACTAAACCAAATTCAGTTTCGTAAAATCCTACGGATTCCTTATCACCTTAGAAAACTAAGAATCAACACCATTTCCTCCAAATCGGTCTAAATTATTCCCAAATTTTACAAGAATATCCCTAACTCTGAAACAAAGCAAAACTATCCTAGCCTGAAATTTGTAACTTCCAAATCGGAAGAAATTTAGACAGGAAATTTGAAACGTAAGACTTTTACATAACAACCAAGAGGGTCGTTACACTAAAATTACTAGCATTGGAGGTAAATGGTATTCTTTGGTTATTATTAATGATTATTCTTGTTTTACTTGGGTTATGTTTCTATCTAACAAAGATGACACTTTAAAGAGTTTTAAAGTTTTTTGTGAAAAGATCCAAAGGGTACACTCGTAATTTCTCTGCTCCAAGGTTCCTTCAGCAAAATGGAGTTGTGGAATGTAAAAATAGAACTCTTCAAGACATTGCACGAACCATGATATGTGAACAATCCCTAAATCACAAATTTTGGGCAGAAGTTGTAAGCACTGCTTGTCATATTTTAAATAGGTGTCTCATTAGACCAATTCTTAAAAAAACTCATTAAGAATTGTGGAACAATAAGAAACACAACATTGGGTACTTTCATCCCTTTGGATACAAGCTCTTTGTTCACAACAATGGTAAGGAAAACATCGGTAAGTTTGATCCTCGGAGTGATGAATATACTTTTATGGGTTACTCTAACTCTAGCAGATCTTATCGAATTTTCAATAAACGTACTCTTTGCATTGAAGAATCTATTTATATTATTTTTGATGACTCTAATCATATTGTTGAGAACACTAGTAGCAGATGATGAGGATAAACAGGTTAAACCACAATATTACTCCTATCGTAGTCGACTCTACAACAAAATCAACTACTATTACTGATGATCAATTTGCAATAGATTTATTGCCTGAATATCCAAAGAAGTTTATCATTGGAGATATCAACGAATGAATGAAGACAAGAGCTCAAGTTAAAAAAGTGCAAATATTACACTTATATCTCAACTTGAACCAAAAAGAGGTGAATAAGGCCTTAGATGATAAAAGCTGGGTCAAAACAATGAAAGCGTAACTTGAGTAGTTTGATAAAAAATAATGTATTTACATTGATCCCAAAGCATGAGAACATTTCAATCATTCGAAAAAATGGGTCTTCAGGAATAAAATGAACGAATCAGGTTCAAAATAAAGCTCTTCTAGTATCTCAAGGCTACTCATAACAAGAAGGAGTCAACTATGATGAAAATTTGCACCTGTGGCAAGGTTAGAATTTATTCAAATCCTATATGCTTCTCATAAAGATTTTAAATTATTTCAAATGAATGTTAAAAGTGCTTTATTAAATGGTTTTATTGAGGAACAAGTTTTTGTAAAGCAACCTCCAGGCTTTGAAAATTCCAAATTTCCTTATCATGTCTTTAAGCTTTAAAAAGCTCTTTATGGTTTAAAATAAGGTCCTCGAGCTTGGTACGATAGATTGAGTAATTTCTTAACTGATCATGATTTTACATGAGGAAAAATTGACACTACTCTTTTGATTAAAAGAACTTCTTCTAGAAATTCATTATTCAAATATATGTTGATGACATTACATTTGAAAGTACTAATGCTGAATTATGCAAGGAATTCTCGAGTTAATGCAAAGTGAATTTGAAATAAGCATGATGGGTGAGTTAACATTCTTTTTGGGACTACAACCTCATCATTAACTAAAGGAACCTTTATTTTTCAAAGTAAGTATACTAAAGAACTCATTGAAAGGTTTGGTATAAAGGATGCTAAATCCACTAGAATTCCTATGAGCTCTACATGTGTTCTTGTAACCAATGATGAAGGTAAATTTATTGATGAGACTAGATATTGTGGTATGATTGGTTCACTTCTATATCTTACTTTCAGTCGACCAGCATCTTGTTTAGTGTATGCAAATGTGTACGATTTCAGTCAGCTCCCAAAGAGTCTCATCTGACTGCAGTCAAGCACATCATTATATACCTCATTGAAACTGTGTCTTATGGCTTATGGTATCCTAAATATAATGACTTTGAGATAAAAGTTTTTTCAGATGCAGATTATGTTGGTGACAGAAATGATAGAAAAAGCATAAGTGGCACTTGTCAGCTCGGGAGATTCTCTCATCTCTTGGAATAGCAAGAAGCAAAAATGTAATTTTTTTTCTACTACTGAGTCTGAATATATATCCATTGGGTTATACTGTGCACAAATTATTTGGATGACTCATCAACTCAGTGATTATGATATTTCTTTTAAACCTGTGAAAATTTTCTATGATAATTCCAGTGTTAGATATTTATCTAAAAATCCTGTGCATCACTCTAGAGCTAATCATATTGATATTAACTAACATTTTATTAGAGATAATATTTTAAAAGGTGATATTAAATTATCCTACGTTAGCACTAATTTTCAATTAGCAGACATTTTTACTAAACCCTTGTTGGAAGAAAGTTTTTGTTTTCTTCGAAAATCTCTTGGAATTATTCCAAAATCTTTTTGAAATCATTCTTTCCATATCTAATGTCTAGATTTATGTGTAAAAGTGGTGATAATTAATACTTGATATTGATTGATGTACTTGCAATTATTACTTGTTCTTTCCCACCTGACATAAGGTACTGTGTATGGAAATTATGACATCTCTTCCTATTCTCTAAGCGTCTTTTCCATTCCTTCTTTCACTTCTCTTTTCTTATATATCTTTTTGTTCTCTCCGTCTCTCTCTCTCATTCTCTCACTCTCATTGATTCTTTTTATTTTTTTTCTGTCCATGGCTAAAACCCCTAAAAATTCCTCCATGGGCAACCGTAAAAGCTCTAGATTCAAAGGAAAAGGGAAAAATTCTTTCCATGTTCCACTTGATTCTGAATTTTCAGACCAAAATCTTCCTCAATTCTGATTCTTCCCTTTCTCTTCTGGGAAAAGTCCCTTTTTAACCTGATGAGTCTGAATGCTCAAAAAAGAAGGTAAAGTTTGATTTTGACAGTTCTTTAAATATTAAGACTGATTTCTAGAGGCCCTCCAATGAAACCCTTTTTTACTCTCTCAAAGAATTGTCTATGGTTCATGGTTGAATTGTAGATCTAGATCTTTTGGAATCTCTGAACTGCCCTATTAAATCCTTGTTTGAAGTTCAGGGTTGGGCTATGCTATTCCCAAAATCGCTTATGAATCCCTCATTTGTCTCTTCTATGCTAACTTAATCTCTTTTCGTTCTGATGAGTTGGAAACTCTGGTGATGGATAAGTGTATTTTTCTTGATTATGGTATGTTTGACTCTATCTTTGGTATTCATTGCACTGGTTTTTCAACTTAAGATCCCCTGGCCTTCTGATTTTGAAATCCCTTTTGAGCAAGCCAAATAGTCTATTGCTCTGGAACCCTCTGATTTTCTCCCCTCTGCATTTGGTCCAAATAATCTTTCTTTCAAAGCTCGTGTCATTGCTTATATTATAGAAACTACTTTTCTCCCTCATGCATGATCTCTCTTCACTCTGTCTTAGCATGATACTTTGTTAACTTACTGTCTTATTTCTCAGCATAAGATTAAGCTTTCTTCATTCATTATTAATTTTATGATTGAATCCTCTCTTGATCCCTCCAATCTTCCCTACAACTTGATGATCACTTGTATCCTTAAAGCATGCAACATCTCTCTTGATGACATTTCCTCCATCACTATGAAACAATGTTATAACTCCAAACCCTTCATCATCATGGTTTATGTCCTCAGTGATGCTTACGTACCAAAATCTGAGAATTGTCCTATTAATGCTCCATTCTCTCCAAAGATTGGTCCCTCTTCTGCTACTTATCATGGTTCCTCATCTATGTCTATGGATGTGCTCACTTGCTTCAACGATATGGATTCTAAGTTGGATGCTCTCAAGGACCTTCTCCTTGTATCTCACTTTAAGATGGACAAGATTTAGGCTACCTGTAAGGAGACTAGTGATGATGTTGCTTGCATTTGCCTGAAGTTAGATCAAGTGATCAAGGAAGCCATTAAAATTGTTGTACAAATTCAGACTATTATAAGTGTTCTCTCCACCACCATTGTTGACCAATTTATTGATTTGAAGGATGCCGCTACTCAAACATTGGAATACTTTCTTGGTCGGTTTGTTCCCCCTCTTGCTCCTTAAGACTATGTTTTTATTTGCTCTTTAAGATAATTTGTTTGTTTTTTTCTAACCCCTAGACTATATCTGATCATAAGCCCATGAATGCTTTTTTTTTGTTGGTTGTGCATATCTAATTTAGCTGTCTTTTCTTGTGTATTGCCTCTTCATTTTTGACTGATGTCAAAGGGGGAGAAAGATTATCTACACGGGTGTAAGTCGACTATATTGAGGATGCAACAACTCAAGGGGAGCCCATCTCAATCAGCCAACTGCTCAAGAGATACTAAACAGGAAAGTCAACTAAATTAAATTTTTAGTTGTCATCTATCAAAAAAGGAGAGATTGTTGGTTTCTAATTTTAATGTTTGACAACTTATAGGTAAAATAAGTAGCAGATGAAAAAGGAAGAAGGAATCACAAGTACAATAGTAGAAATGAAAAAGGAAAGAAGAATCAATCATAAGTAAAAGATATTCACCAAGGCTGTCAAGAAGGAAAGAATCAATTGTGAAAGCTCCAATGTCAAATCAGTATCTCTTGCATAAGGAAGGAATACCATTTCAGATCTCAAGAATCTCTATTTAAGGGATTAGGTATCACGGGTTTAGAGATCATTAAAAAGATCATTTATGGTCCAACCTTATTCTTGGAAAGAGGATATTTCACATCGAATTTGCAAGGATCAAATCTCTTGAGTTGCCTTTTTATTTAAATCTTTCAAATGGCTAGTAGCCCAACCTCTACTATTTAAAGGATGGAATATTAAGGAAGAGACATGCAATCGTCTCAA
This sequence comes from Capsicum rhomboideum, assembly GCA_031232105.1. Classification (NCBI taxonomy): domain Eukaryota; kingdom Viridiplantae; phylum Streptophyta; class Magnoliopsida; order Solanales; family Solanaceae; genus Capsicum; species Capsicum rhomboideum. Next base: position 47,813,903 of record CP124712.1, on the reverse strand, counting down.
CCTTCTCTAGCTCTTTGCTCTACTTTTATTAAACATTGTACTGTTTTAAGTTTGATGTGTATCAAAAAAAGAGAGGATAGAAAAATATAATTGGTGAGGCACTGCATCAAAAGAAAGAAACGAATAAACAGTGTGTGTATTAGCCAAAAAGATATACTCAATCTTGTATTCCTTTTATCCACCAAAGAGAGCTAGTACAATCCCCTGCAACCCAAGAGGACTGGAGTAAGACCTATTCTGGGTCCCAACCAGTATAACATATTTGTGGCAAGTTTACTATTCAACATTTTCATTACAGTACTCGGTTTACTTTTTCAATATTGTTTGGTCAGTTGATTGACTGTCATAGTAAAGTCGACTGAGAAATCAAAAAAAAAAATAATTCACCCCCCTCTTACTACTTTCAACTTGTTCATATGGTTAAATGATTGTTATAATGCACTAAAAATGAGCTTCAAGAGTTTAATATGTTGGGCTAAGTACGGAAATGAATTATCTAGCTTATCTCATAAGAATCAGTTGATGGGGAAAAGACATAAATAACCAGTCTCCCGAAAGAAATGACAAAGAATGGACATAGTATTTTAAATCCCGAATTTAGCCATTTGATGACTGAGTCCTTTTCTTTCTTTTTTTGGGGGGGGTTGGCAGCTACTGCCTTTTAAAAAAAATCGTTATAATTTTTTTTTTTTGGGTGGAGGATGTTGCTTCTTTTGTTTTTACTTGTTGATTATAAAATTTGCAGTTTTAAATCTTGTAGTTTTTTTTAACAATTAAATATAAATTTATAATATTGTAATTGCTACTTTTTTTTATTAATCAAGTACAAATTAATGTATTTCTACTTGTTATATAAAAATAACATATTTTATACAACAACTATACATATATATATTTCATACAACAATGATATAATTTTTTATGCACATTCTATACATACATACATACATACATATATATATATATATATATATATATATATATAGATTGATGTAGTCTTTATACCATATTGATACAGTCCATATACCACATTCATTATTTTATACATATATTTTATACACATACATATTTTATACAAAAATGATACAGTTCTTATACACATCTTATATTCAATTTTTATACAATAACTATACAATTTATATATATACATATTCTATACAATAACTATACAATTTCTATATAATTATTTTTTTGACTAAAAAAACATATTTTTTAATTAGCCAAAAAAAATTCTAACAAAAAAAAAAGCTAAACATTTTTTTATACAAACGAGAAACAAAAACACTCTCTACCAATAACCCTACAGTCGCCGAAACCCTAAATTTGCCTACTCATCTCTGGTGGCTATGGAGGCCTCGGCCATCGGCCAACCTCCTACAGGGGTAGGTCAACCAGTACCCAACCCACCAAACATCACTTATGCCACACCATTCTTTTCTGCTCAGGAGATAGGGTGTCAGTTATTAAAATAATAAACGTGTTGAGAGATTATGAGAATATCTCAGGACAATTGATCAACAAAACAAAGAGTTTTTTTCTACCTACATGACAAGACACCTCTAATTATGGCAATTAGACTCAGAAGGCTGGCAGGAATAAAACAAGATAAGTTTTCTTTCATATATCTAGGATGCCCTGTTTTTTATGTTAGGAAAAACAAGACTCATTTTGAAGAACTGCTAAGGAAGGTGGCAAGAAGACTGCTAACATGGCAAAACAGATTCTTATCCTTTGGTGGCAAGTACATACTTATCAGTTATGTACTACAGTCTATGCCTATTTATCTCTTATCAGCTATAAACCCTCCCAAAGAAGGTAATTGATCAGTTGCATCAAATTTTTACAAAATTCTTTTGGGTACTGGCAGCGTGAAAGGTAAGCATTGGGTATCCTTAGATGAGATGTGATATCCCAAAGAGGAAAGAGGCTTAGGTTTTAGATCTCTTCATGATATTTCTAAGGCCCTATTTGCTAAGTTATGGTGGAACTTCAGAGTTACAACTTCTTCACTCAAGAGTACATACATAGGGAAAAAAACTGTAAGAAACTACATCCTATCATCATAAGGAGTACAGGTGTATCTTATGCTTGGAGGAAGATGATAGAAGTGAGAGAAAAAGTGGAACATGACATATGGTGGAAACTAAAAGCTGGAAACTCAAGTTTTTGGTTTGACAATTGGACAAAACAAGGTGCACAATACTTCACTGAAGGAGAATGGGTTGGAGATGAGAAAATAGAGGTAAAGGAATTTATCTCAAATGGGGAGTGGAATGTGATCAAACTCAAAGAATACATATCTGATGACATGGTCACTCATGTAGTAGAGAACATCAAGCCTTTGGTGGGGATTGAAAATAATGATAAGGCTTGGTGGATGGGTAATACCAAAGGTTCATTCACTGTGAAATCATCCTATCAGATTTTGAGGCACTAGAAGGAAGAGATTGAATGGATGGGGAATATTTGGATCAAAGGTCTTCCTTTTAAGATTGCCTTTTTTCTTTGGAGAGTTTAGAGGAAAAGAATTGCCACAGATGATAATCTAAAGAGGATAAGGATGAACATAGTGCATAAATGCTACTGCTGTAAGGACGGGGAAATGGAGACCATAAACATTTATTTCTAACAGCCCTCATAGCCCAAAAGTTATGGAGGCAGTTTGTTTCTTGTACAAGTATCAATATAAATGGGTTGAATCTGCAACAACTCATATTCAAATGGTGGGATTACCAAGGTAATCCAAAGGTGAAGTAGATCACAAGGGCAATTCCAGTAATCACCATGTGGGAACTGTAAGCATCAAAGTTTCTTTCCTGAAAAATAGCAATCAAGAAAAGGAAAATAGCGACAAACAATAGTATTTTATTTCAAAATAATACACTGGGTTACAATCTTTATAAAATTTTAAGTAAAAAGATGTAATCCTCTGATTCTTCTCCTTGCGTCCTTTGATTTGTTCTTGATTGATGGAATATTTATTGAAATTTCACTACAAATATGGAGCCAAGCTTTGTTCACAATCATAGAGGTATGGAGGTTTGCGGCTCACCACTTGGAGACGAAGACTTCTTGATATTTTTTCTCTTTTTTCTTTAGTCAAGACCCTTTTATATAGGTGTAAGCTAGGGCTTGGGGGTATTTTGGCCTCCAAGCAATTCTAGTATACCTTAGGCCCAAAGAGCATGAGTTGGGCTTGTCTTGGCAACTTAACAGACTGGACCACATATAAGTTATATAATTTTAACTTAAAACTCAATCCAACTTTATTAACTAATAATTTGACATGGTCAACATATCATGAATATAAGATTTAATCCAAATTTAATATAGATTTGTCCATAAAATTTCACTGTCTACAAATGTCCCATGCTTCAAAGCTTGTTGAGGTGCATGACTTTTCGAACCTTTAAAGATAAGACTTGAAGTATTCATGAAATAATTTTTTTCACGTGGTTGACTTCTTGAGAAATATTTGAAACATCACAAGAAATGTCACGCCCCGAATCCCATCGAGACATGATTGGCACCCGTAGCCGATAAGGCCCGAGAGAACCAACCTTTGCCTATGTTAAAGCATATGCATATCATAATCATAACCACCATACGTAAGAACATGAAAGACGAATAACGGAAAACATGGGACATATATATATACATATGGAACTTGGACGTTGAAGCCATCCAGTCAACACAACATATGCCTGTTACACTGATACACCCACATTCGTCTACAAAAGCCTCTAACATGAGCATTGACCAAAATAAACCATAAGTCGGGACAAGTCCCCGCTTTACACAACATGTACATCACCAAAATAGATATACACTCTGACTCGGAGAAGCCCCGAATTAACTGGAGCTCACCAATGATCTGCAACGACTAGCAACCTACTGTGGAGGACTACTAGTGCTTGCGCCTGCAGCAAGTAAGGTAAATTCCCCCAAAAGGGTCAGTACGGAATAAGTACTGAGTATGTAAGGCTCAAATGAAACTATGTAACACATGAACATACCAATGAACTCAATACAAATGACTAGTCAATGTGAGTAAGTCACCATTATGCATTTTGGAAACCATATGAATTGCTTTCATTACTTCCATTACTTTCTTTTCATTCAATGCTTGCTTGTCAATACATGTGTAATAATGTACCCGGGCCCCTACTGATCAGTGGGTCTTAACATAACATATCGTCATGTTGGGATCGGGTCGAGCAAGGCTTATGCCCCTAGACCTGCTACCCATAAATCAATGCATCGGGATCGAGTCGAGCTAGGGTTGTGCCCCTAGACTTGCCACCCATAAATCAATACATCGGAATCGAGTCGAGCTAGGCTTATGCCCCTAGACTTGCCACCCATACTTGATCATTGACCACATTTTTTTTACTTTATTCATTACTTTGAGATTGATACTAGGATAGCCATAACATCACTTTGAACTTTGGAACATAACATTGTTGGAAACTTTGAATCATTAACCAATGAGTGAGAGATATGTGAATAACTTGGCAACATAACATTATTAGAATCATAACACCATGGGAACTGTTGGACAATAATCTATGAACAAGAGACATAAGACATGAGATTCGCTATTGATCAATAAGTAGGAAACATGTGATAATAATCTTTGGTAGCCGAAAATAGGATGCCATAGCACATTTCGGAATAGGACAAGTGTAACATAAATATGAGTACTATGGGACAAGGTAACCTTACATACCTGCACTTCCAAGTATGAATAGACAAGCCTATGTATGAACACAATAGTCCAGCTTCTTCCTTACGTCTCACTCTACAATACAAGTCCATACCGGAACTTACATTAGCAACTAGTTACTATAAAGGCGTACAAGACGACAATGAACCATGAAACTACCATATAATGTCATGTAACCCCTTTACAATACAATCCACTGCATTCCCATATCAACCACACCATAACATTACCCTCATTGATCAAAAGATCATACATCGATAGCATTTCACCTATACTTACCCTTTACGCTTTTCTCTTTATCACTTCGTCGTAATTATTCCTTTATAACCACATATGAAAAACCATCCATACTTAACATAGTCCAAAACACCTCCATACTACACTTTAAAGTCATTAAAACGACATCACAAGTTGATAATTACATCCCAAAAGGGTATCAGGGCTTTCGGTGATCAACTAGAGACGAAAACATACAAAACCATTTTTGGAGGTGACCTGTGCTGACAACTGAGCACGCAGGTGGCTGAAATGTGCATTCATATGTCTCCTAGAAAATTCCAGGGCCTTCTGCGTTGGCATCTGCGCCCGCAGATGCCCTCGTCTGCGGGGGCGGATGCCCGTTTTGGTCCGAAATGACTTTTTTTGGGTCTTTTAATGCCATGAATGGTCCATAATCACAATTCAGCATATTTGAACTTATTTTTGATCATATTAAACACCAACATGCATCCATGGTCTCACAACACACATAGCAACACTCAAAACCACATTTCACAGCCCGTACGGCACCGAAACCATAACCAAAATCACAATAACAATTCCAAACGTTATACACAAGGTTTTAACCAAGTAAGACTATAATCACATCTCACATGTCCATATTTACTCCACCAAATTCATTCCCTTCAAAACCACAAGTCCATAGTCAAGTTTACAAGACAAAACACCATTCGATTTGGCAAACATGTACACTTTACTTATTGTGAACTTCTCAATATTCCACCAACATAACCAACATAATATACACCATATATTATGCATAAAATATATTAATCCATCATAATAAACACTTACCACTTGATGATCTTGGCCAAAGGAGTGATTAGGGTTCTTAAGAGCAAAGGAGATATTGTTGGAAAATTCTAGAAATGAGATGAGAGTTCAAGTGAATAAAATCTGATTTTTTTTCTCTTTATATAGTCCCTCATTTCTATCTTATCCTTTCCTGAGCATTTAATGCTATGTTGATTGGTCAAATGGACCACATTTGGAAGAATGGATCAAAAATACCCCTTTTGGGCCATGTCTTTCTCATATATTTGGGCCATATTTAGGGCCCAATTGTACAACCCTTTAAATGCCCACAATTAAATACAAAATTCATCAATTCTCCCATGTTCTTATATTTCCATAAGTGTTACGGTTGTTAGCTAGACTTAGAAACGTATGGGGTGTTACATTCTTCCCCCCTTAGAAACATTCGTCCTCGAATGTTAGTGTGAGTAGTCAAAGTATAGGAGCATTTTTTTTTCCATGTCATCATAAGAGATGCACTCAAAGTTTATAAATACTTACTTGTTATTCTATCCTTTGGAACACATGAGGGTACTTGGATTTCATCATCTCTTCAGCTTCCCATGTAACCTCTTCTCTTTGCTGATTCCTCCAAAGTACCTTAACAGAAGCAATGTCTTTATTCCTCAATCTCTTCACTTGTCTATCCAGAATAGCTATAGGTGTCTCCTCATAGGTAAGATCCTTTGTGACCTGTATATCGTCAGTAGGAGTAAAACGAGATGGATCCCCTACGCACTTTCGAAGCATTGACACATGAAATACCGGATGGACTGTGGAGAGTTCTTGGGGTAGTGCCAACTCATAAGCAACTTGCCCGAATCTTCTAATAATTTCTTATGGGCCTATGTAACGTGGACTCAACTTTTCTTTCTTGTCGAACCGCATTACTCCTTTCATAGGTGACACCTTCAGGAATACCCAATCACCTATGGCAAATTCAAGTCCTCTCCTCCTAATATCGGCATAGGACTTGTGTCGACTCTGGGCCATTTACAATCGCTGTTGGATCACTTTAACTTTCTCCATGGCCTAATGAACAAGATCCAACCCAAGTAAAGCAGTTTCACCTGCTTCAAACCACCCAATTGGTGATCTACATTTCCGCCGTACAAAGCTTCATAAGGTGCCATTTGAATACTTGAATGATAGCTATTGTTATAAGCAAATTCAATAAGAGGCAAATGGTCCTCCCAACTGCCTTGAAAATCTAATGCACAAGCTCGTAACATATCTTCAAGTGTCTGAATAGTACGTTCTGCTTGTCCATCAATCTGAGGATGGAAAGTCGTACTCAAATTCACCTGTGTACCCAAACTCTGTTGAAAGGATCTCCAAAAGTGTGCTGTGAACTGTGCTCCTCTGTCTGATATAATAGAAAGTGGAATACCATGCAACCGTACTATCTCTTTCACATACAATTTGGCATAATCCTCTGCTGTATAAGTGGTCTTAACTGGTAGGAAATGTGCAGACTTGGTAAGCCTATCCACTATGACCCATATAGAATCAAATTTCCATAATGTACGAGGTAACCCAGTAATAAAGTCCATATTAATCATATCCCATTTCCAGACTGGAAGGTTAATACATTGCATGTAACCTCCTGGTTTCTGGTGCTCTACTTTCACTTGTTGACAATTCGGCCATTGAACGACGAATTCTGCAATGTTCTTCTTCATATTTCCCCACCAATACACTTCCTTTAAATCATGATACATTTTGGTGGCACCCGGATGAATAGAATAGCGCGAGTGATGCGCCTCTGTCATAATTTGTTTCCTCAGCTCATCCACATCTGGTACACACAATCTATCATGGCATTGAAGTACCCCTTCCTGTGTAAGATCAAATGCCTTTGTCAAATTCTGTTGTACACTTTCCTTCAGATGCAACAACATATGATCTGCAAACTGTTTTTCTTTCACTTCAGCTAGCAATAAAGATTCAGCCGCATTCTGCACAATAACCCCTTCATCTGAGGATTCAAGTAGACGAACTCCCAAGCTGGCTAGTTGATATAAGTCTTTGATTATCTCTTTCTTTCCCGTCAAGTGGCCATTAATAATTCCCGTTGCCTTGCGGCTCAATGCATCTGCTACCACATTTTCCTTCCCTGGATGGTATAGAATATCAACATCATAGTCTTTCAAAAGCTCTAACCATCTTCGTTGCCTCAAATTGAGTTCCTTCTGTTCAAAGATATATTGTAAACTCTTATGATCCGTGTAAATATCAACATGAACTCCATACAAATAATGACGTCATATCTTTAAAGCAAAGACCACCGCTGCCAATTCAAGGTCATGAGTGGGATAATTTTTCTCATGTGGCCGTAACTGTCGTGAGGCATATGCTATCACCTTACCATGCTGCATCAACACACATCCGAGACCAATCCCGGAAGCATCACAATACACTGCATAGCCCTCTGGGCCTTCAGGAAGTACTAACACTGGTGTGGAAGTCAACTTATCTTTCAGTTTTTGGAACCCTTTTTCACATGCATCATTCCATTGAAACTTAATGGCCTTGTGAGTTAATTTCGTTAATGGTGCAGCAATAGAAGAAAAACCTTCCATAAATCGCCTATAATAACCTGCTAATCCAAGAAAACTACGAATCTCTGTGGGTGTCGTAGGTCTTGGCCAATTTTTCACTGCTTCTATTTTCTGTGTATCGACCTGTATCCCTTCAGCTGACACAATGTGACCCAAGAATGCAACTGATTTTAACCAAAACTCACATTTGGATAACTTTGCATATAGCTTACGCTCACGGAGGATTTGCAACACTTGCCGTAAATGATTAGCATGGTCTTCTGGTGATCTTGAATAAACCAGGATATCATCTATAAATACAGTCACGAACACGTCTAGGAATGACTTAAACACCCAATTCATCAAATCCATAAACACAGCTGGTGCATTCTTTAGTCCGAATGACATAACTAGAAATTCATAGTGGTCATACCGTGTTCGGAAAGCGGTCTTGGGTACATATTCTTCTCTAACTCTGACTTGATGGTAACCCTACCTCAAGTCAATCTTTGAAAAACACTTAGCACCCTGTAACTGATCAAACAAATCATCAATGCGAGGGAGGGGATATTTTTTCTTGATCGTTACCATATTCAACTGTCGGTAGTCAATGCACATTCTCAATATGCCATCTTTCTTGCGTACAAATAATACCGGTGTACCCCACGGGGACATACTAGGCCTGATGAAGCCCTTGTCTAGCAAATCTTTCAACTGCTCCTTCAATTCACGCAGTTCCTCTGGAGCCATTCTATATGGAGGAATAGAAATAGGTTGAGTGCCTGGAATCACATCAATGCCAAATTCTACTTCCCGTTCTGGGGGCAAATCAGGAAGTTCCTCTGGAAATACATCAAGAAATTCATTGACTACTGGAATCGACTGTGGAGTTGGTGGTTCCACATCATTATCTTTCACTCGTACCAAGTGACATATGTACCCTTTGGCAATCATCTTTCTTGCTTTCAAATAGGAAATAAATCTTCCTCATGGTGCCCCTACATTACCCTGCCATTCAAGAACACTCTCTTGCGGAAAACAAAACTGCACCTTCTTGGCCCGGCAATTTACCGTAGCATAACATGAAGCTAACCAATCCATTCCCATTATCACATCAAAATCTACCATATCTAGTTCAATGAGGTCGGCCAATGTATCATGACCACACACCGTTACCACACAATTGCGATAAACTCTTTTTGCAACTATATATTCACCCACCGGCGTAGACACTTCAATTGACTTAATTAATAATTCTGGTGCCTTTGTAAATTTTGCAGCAATCAATGGAGTAACATAGGATAATTTAGAACCTGGGTCAATCAATGCATAGACATTATGTGAGAATATAGATAATGTACCTGTGACAACATCAGGGGAAGCCTCTGAATTCTGGCGGTCCACCAAAGCATAAGTACGATTTTGGGCCCCACTAGTACTGGCTGCTCCTCTGGCACCCCTACCACAACCAACCGGCTGCACACCTCGGCCCAGTGAAGGAACCGATGTTGATGACGCAACGGTCGATCCTGCCGGTCGTGCTATACCACCCATGCTCCTCTGTGGACAATCTCTCGCTATATGCCCTGGCATACCACACCAAAAGCAGACATTCGTCCCTGACTGACATGTGCCTGAGTGAATACACCCGCAGTGCTGACACCGCTGACGAAAAAAACCTGCTGCCTGTGATCCATGAACCCCACTACTCTGACCAGCTGAACCACCTCTAAACCCTCGAGACTGAGAATAAGCACCTGTCATGGAATGAGAAAACGACGGTCTAGGTGGTCGAGGGAACATACGAGGTCTAGATCCTCCTTGGGACATCATAGGTGGTCCCATAGGTCTAGCCCTTTTAGACTGTCCCCTGTCAAATTCATGCACTCTTCTCCTCTGTCGTTGGTCTTTCATTTTCTGAGCGAAGGCCTGGATTATCGCTATGTCCATGTCTTTATTCAAGGCAGCAATAGTGCAATCCAGTACCAAATATGGCTCTAGTCTGTCCACATATCTATGGACCCTGTCTGTCATCGTAGCCACCACATTTGGCGCATATCTAGCCAAGGAATTAAATTGCAAACTGTATTCCCTGTCGTAGATTTAGGAACTGATCCGCACGTACCTCTCGGATCTCATAAGGAAGATAATGATCGAGGAAAACCACTTTAAACTCTTCCCATGTAGGTGGATTTGCACCAATATCATGGGATTTCTTACAATCCTCGTACCATAATATCGCCTCTTCTTTCAGCCTATACGCAGCAAGTTCAACTGTTTCGACCCCTGTCACATGCATAACTTCCAAGGCCCTCTGAATTTGATCCACGAATTCCTGTGGATCTGCTTTTGGATCTGACCCTGTGAAAATAGGAGGGTCCAGTTTCAAGAAATCCTGTGTTCTGCGACTCGCTACTCTAGCTGCATCATCATCATGTGTCATTGGACCAGCTCGTCCTTGACTCTGGGCTGCCACTAACTGTGTCAACATATGAACTGTATTTCTAAGATCCTGGTCTATACTATTGACTGGTGGTTCTACAGGTACGCTTCTCCTACTCGACTCTTCTGGTACAGAGGGAGTGGAGGAAGCTCGTTAAACAAATTCATGCTCAGTATCGCCTTGATTAACTTGATCAAGTGGTGGTATACTTGTTCCTTCACCAGCAATTCTATCTATTCTCTTACTTTTTCCACTACCTCTTCTTGTCATCGGCATTTTCTATATCAAAGAAAAACCAATCACCATGGTCAGATATGAATTAACTTACAGCATTGGCTCTATTGCACGATCTAGAATGAAGAAAAGAAACAACATCCTAAATGTCCCGTAGCCTCCTACTTATAAATGTGGTGCACAACACATCGATAAGTAAGACTCTACTCAGACACGTCTTTGTAGACACCCTTAGAACGACCTGCTCTGATACCACTTTTGTCACGCCCCGAATCCCATCGAGACATGATTGGCACCCGTAGCCGATAAGGCCCGAGAGAACCAACCTTTGCCTATGTTCAAGCATATACATATCATAATCATAACCACCATTACGTAAGAACATGAAAGACGAATAACGGAAAACATGGGACATATATATATACATATGGAACTTGGACGTTGAAGTCATCCAGTCAACACAACATATGCCTGTTACACTGATACACCCACATTCGTCTACAAAAGCCTCTAACATGAGCATTGACCAAAATGAACCATAAGTCGAGACAAGTCCCCGCTTTACACAACATGTACATCACCAAAACAGATATACACTCTGACTCGGAGAAGCCTCGAATTAGCTGGAGCTCACCAATGATCTGCAACGACTAGCAACCTACTGTGGAGGTCTACTAGTGCCTGCGCCTGCAGCAAGTAAGGTAAATTCCCCAAAAAGGGTCAGTACGGAATAAGTACTGAGTATGTAAGGCTCAAATGAAACTATGTAACACATGAACATACCAATGAACTCAATACAAATGACTAGTCAATGTGAGTAAGTCACCATTATGCATTTTGGAAACCATGTGAATTGCTTTCATTTCTTCCATTACTTTCTTTTCATTCAATGCTTGCTTGTCAATACATGTGTCACAATGTACCCGGGCCCCTACTGATCAGTGGGTCTTTGCATAACATATCGTCATGTTGTGATCGGTTCGAGCTAGGCTTATGCCCCTAGACCTGCTACCCATAAATCAATGCATCGGGATCGAGTCGAGCTAGGCTTGTGCCCCTAGACTTGCCACCCATAAATCAATACATCGGGATCGAGTCGAGCTAGGCTTATGCCCCTAGACTTGCCACCCATACTTGATCATTGAGCACATTTGTTTTACTTTATTCATTACTTTGAGATTGATACTAGGATAGTCATAACATCACTTTGAACTTTGGAACATAACATTGTTGGAAACTTTGAATCATTAACCAATGAGTGAGAGATACGTGAATAACTTGCAACATAACATTATTAGAATCATAACACCATGGGAACTATTGGACAATAATCTATGAACAAGAGACATAAGACATGAGATTCGCAATTGATCAATAAGTAGGAAACATGTGATAATAATCTTTGGTAGCCGGAAATAGGATGCCATAGCACATTTCGGAATAGGACAAGTGTAACATAAATATGAGTACTATGGGACAAGGTAACCTTACATACCTGCACTTCCAAGTATGAATAGACAAGCCTATGTATGAACACAATAGTCCAGCTTCTTCCTTACGTCTCACTCTACAATACAAGTCCATACCGGAACTTACATTAGCAACTAGTTACTATAAAGGCATAAAAGATGACAATGAACCATGCAACTACCATATAACGTCACGTCACCCCTTTAAAATACAATCCACTGCATTCCCAAATCAACCACACCATAACATTACCCTCATTGATCAAAAGATCATACATCGATAGCATTTCACCCATACTTACCCTTTACGCTTTTCTCTTTATCATTCCGTCGTAATTATTCCTTTTGTCACGCCCCAAATTCCAACGAGACGGACATGGCACCCAAAGCTGACAAGGCCCGGGAGAACCAATCTTCGTCCATAACAACCCATACGCACCACTCAAAAGTCATCACCACCACAATTAAATATAAGAAGCCAAAAGCGGAATTTATGACAAATATAAGAGAAATATGAGACTTGGCCTTTAGGGCCATCAAGACAAAACATACGTTCATTACATACCCTTCGTCTGACCCACAACATCTACAAAGCCTCTACAGATGCACAACCAAAACCAACCTAGAGTCGGGACACACCCCGCTCTATATATATATATACACAAGACCAAAACAAATATACATAGGAAACTCGGAAAGCCCCAAACCAACTGGAGCTCACCAAATGTCCGCAAAAGATCCGCAACCTACAACGGAGGTCTACTAGTGCCTGTGCCTGCAACAAGTAAGGTAAGTTCCCCCGAGGGGGTCAGCACGAAAAATGTACTGCGTATGTAAGGCCACAATAAAACTGTAGCAATAAGTGAGAACACCAATGTATATCAAGGATAAGAGAATAGGCAATATCGATAAACCAACATTTCCATATGTGTGGAACCATGTACGTTACATTCTTTATTTCTTTTATCAATTATCTCAATATCAACAATAATCACATCATGCCCGGGACCAACTGATCAGTGGTAAATAACAATACTGGGATCGTCTCTAGCTAGGCTTATGCCCCTTTGAGCTACCACCCATAAATCAATAAAGCAGGTTCGGCCCTAGCTAGGTTTTCACCCCTTTGGGCTACCCCCTGTGTCCAATAATCAATCGGGATCGTCTCTAGCTAGGCTTTCGCCCCTTTGAGCTACCACCCGTGATACATCGGGATCGTCTCTAGCTAGGCTTTCGCCCCTTTGAGCTACCACCCATACTCAACCATATACGCATTACTTTCATTCTTTAATTATGAAATTGAAACATTGTTGGTTATCGCATTATTGGAACTTTGGGACAATGTTCAATGTTCAAGAGACACATGAATAAATATATGTAGGCAACCAACTTTACATGAGACACTTTGGAACATTTCGGCATAGGTACAAGTACAATGGCAAAGGAAGCAATAGATGTTGCAGAAAGATACGGACAAGAATAACCTTACATACCTTAGCCTCTCAATAAGAATCCACAATCCTAAGGAATATAATGATTCAGCCCCTTACTCTACAACACAAGCACATAACGGAGTTTACGTCAACATCTAACACCTTTCAAGTGTAAAAGACGACAAAAGGTACCTAATTGCCTATTACGTCATTTCCCCCTTTACAATAAAATTTTGGCATGACCATTCCAAAAATACTACAACATGCCATACATTGACCAATATCATAACCAATAGCATTTCGCAACAAAGCTTCTTCTTTACACTTTCTCATTCACACCATATCACAAAGAATCCATTAAATCACCTTAATACACCCCATAGCACATATCGGCCAAAATCTCATAATTTCCATAATTTTCATTTATAGACAAGAACAAATTTAATGCCAAAAATAACACCATACATGTTCATATTTTGTTCATGCCATACTTTTTCATCAAAGGCACAAGGCCTAATTCAAGTTCAAATCACCAAGACAACACATCTCTTACCAAAGGCAAAAAGACACTATTCACCATCTTGCCAACACAACTATCATAATATACATAATCCCCCATGCATATAATATGTTAATCCATGAGGATAAATACTTACCAAGGCTTGGAATATGTTGATCTTGTCCAAAGAGTCCCAAGGAATATTTTGCTTTAGGGTTTGAAAATGAAAAAATGTTGAGAGAAATATCTTAAAGGCATGGAAGTCTTGAATGATTTAAAAATCTGATTTTTGGGTGTTTTTTTATGGACCTCAAGTCATCCTTAGCCACACTTGGCACTAAATGATATGTCCACTTAGCCAATTCTTGCAAGAATGGATCATTTGTCTTTGGGCCAAGTCTTTTAATCCCATTTTGGGCCTAATTTTTGGGCCCAATTACGCATATCCATGTACCCATCAAATATCATGTATTATTCACCATATATCTCGTGTTTACATAATTCCATAATGTCACGATAATATTTTCTTACGAGATTCTCATTCGTCGCCTTGATCGCAAAAATTGGAATTCTAGCCGTCCATGGCTTACTTGAACATTTTTGGTAACTTCGTGTGTTTCATGGTTTGATCATGTGGAAGTGTATCGAGGTATTTGAAACCTTAACAACGCTAAAATATCTCCAAGGAACCAAAAGAAAACATCCAAGAATCGTCGTAGAATTACGTCGCAAAACGGGTCCGGAAAGGCCTACTCCTTGTTCCTTGCGCCACACCCCTGAAACAGGGGTAGTGGCGCAGAAATGGCAGCCTCTCTGAAGTTTGTGCTGAGATTTCAGCACTTTGCTGAAATTTCCGGCCACTTATCCAATGTTTACGTATCGTCCAATCCCTTATTAAACACTACAAAATACTTTTAGTGATCTTAACCATCAAGTAAACATGACTTAAAGTCACCAAATGAGGTTAGAATATGTACGAGTCCTCACTCAAATGCTTCTACGAAATCAAAACACACCTCCTACGACGATCGAATCGCACATGTTAAGTCCGATATCAAATGTTTCACCAATGACACTATAAAACACATATACATGGCATCTCAACACCTATGTAGATATGATCCAAAGTATCAAGTGAGGTTATAAAAGTACGGGGTGTTACATTCTTCCCCCCTTAGGAACATTCGTCCTCGAATGTTAGGAATATTATCTTATATACCACAAATGCATCTTTACTTTAACAGACCTATACACATTCACATAATGCTTTTAAATACTTACTTGTTATTGTTCCACCTCCGCATTGTGAACTCCTTGGTCCATTTGAAATAGATGGGGATACTTGGCTTTCATCATTTCTTCCGCTTCCCATGTAATCTCTTCTACTTGTTGATTTCTCCAAAGGACTTTCACGGAAGCTATGTCTTTATTTCTCAATCTCTTCACTTGTCGATCTAGGATCACAATGGGTACCTCTTCATAAGTAAGATCCTCTGTAACTTGAACATCCTCTACGGGAACAATACGAGAAGGATCTCCTATGCATTTTCGAAGCATCGAAACATGAAATACCGGATGGACTGAGGAAAGTTCTTGAGGTAGTGCCAACTCATACGCAACTTGTCCAAATTTTCGAATGATCTCATATGGGCCTATGTAACGTGGACTCAATTTTCCTTTCTTTCCGAACCGCATTACCCCTTTCATTGGTGACACCTTTAAAAAGACCCAATCACCTATGGCGAATTCAAGCCCTCTTCTTCTCACATCGACATATGACTTGTGACGACTTTGAGCCGTTTGTAATCGCTCTTGGATCACCTTAACTTTTTCCATAGCCTGATGAACAATATCTGGGCCCAATAAGGCAGTTTCACCCACTTCAAACCATCCAATTGGTGATCTACATTTCCTTTCATACAAAGCTTCATAAGGTGCCATTTTTATACTTGAATGATAGCTATTGTTATAAGCAAATTCGATAAGAGACAAATGGGCATCCCAACTGCCCTGAAAATCTAACGTACAAGCTCGTAGCATATCTTCAAGCGTCTGAATAGTACGTTCTGCTTGTCCATCAGTCTGCGGATGGAAAGCCGTACTCAAATCCACCCTTGTACCCAAACTCCGCTGAAAAGATTTCCAAAAGTGTGCTGTGAACTGTGCTCCTCTGTCTGATATAATAGAAAGTGGAATACCATGCAATCGTACTATCTCTTTCACATACAACTTCGCATAGTCCTCAGCTGTATAGGTCGTCTTGACCGGTAGGAAATGCGCTGATTTGGTAAGCCTGTCCACTATAACCCATATAGAATCAAACTTCCGCAATGTACGAGGCAATCCTGTAATGAAATCCATATTGATCATATCCCATTTCCAGACTGGAAGAGTGATACATTGCATGTAACCTCCCGGTTTCTGATGCTCCACTTTCACTTGTTGACAATTTGGGCACTGCGCGACAAATTTTGCAATGTTCTTTTTCATGTTGCCCCACCAATACACTTCCTTCAATTCATGGTACATTTTAGTAGCACCCGGATGAATGGAATAGCGCGAATGATGCGCCTCTGTCATAATTCGTGTCCTCAACTCATCTACGTCCGGTACACATAATCTCCCCTGACATTGAAGCACCCCTTCCGGTGTAATATCAAATGCCGTGGTCAATTTCTGCTGCACATTTTCCTTTAGCTGCAATAAAATAGAATCCGCAAATTGCTTCTCTTTCACTTCAGCTATCACGGAGGATTCCGCTGCATTCTGCACAATAACTCCATCTTCTGAGGATTCAATAAGGCGAACTCCCAAGCTGGCTAATTGATTCAAATCTTTGATTATGTCCTTCTTTTCTGTCAGCTGATCACTAGTGCCTCCCGTTGCCTTACGGCTCAATGCATCTGCTACTACATTTGCCTTCCCTGGATGGTATAGAATATCAACATCATAGTCTTTCAAGAGCTCTAACCATCTTCGTTGCCTCAAATTGAGTTCCTTCTGCTTGAACAGATATTGCAAGCTTTTGTGATCCGTATAAATATCAACATGAACCCCATATAAATAATGACGCCATATTTTTAAAGCAAACACTACTGCTGCCAATTCAAGATCATGAGTGGGATAATTTTTCTCATGGGGCCGCAACTGTCGTGAGGCATATGCTATCACCTTACCATGCTGCATCAATACACATCCGAGGCCAACCCCGAAAGCATCACAATACACTGCATAACCTTCTATGCCTTCGGGAAGTACTAAAACTGGGGTGGAAGTTAATTTCTCTTTCAGCTCTTGGAAACTTTTCTCACATGCGTCGTTCCACTGAAACTTGATTGCCTTGTGTGTTAGCTTCGTCAATGGTGCGGCAATAGAAGAAAACCCTTCCACAAATCTCCTGTAATAACCTGCCAAACCAAGAAAACTACGAATCTCTGTAGGCGTCGTAGGTCTTGGCCAATTCTTCACCGCTTCCATCTTTTGAGTATCGACCCGTATCCCTTCATCCGACACAATGTGACCCAAGAATGCTACGGATTTTAACCAAAATTCACACTTAGAAAACTTTGCATATAACTTACGATCCCGGAGAATTTGTAACACCTGTCGTAAGTGATTAGCATGGTCTTCTTGTGATCTCGAATAGACCAAGATATCATCTATAAATACCGTCACGAACACGTCTAGAAATGGCTTAAACACCCTATTTATCAAATCCATGAAAACAGCTGGTGCATTTGTTAGTCCAAATGACATAACTAAAAATTCATAGTGGCCATACCGTGTTCGGAAAGCTGTCTTGGGTACATCATTTTCTCTAACCCTGACTTGATGGTAACCCGACCTCAAGTCAATCTTTGAAAACCATTTGGCACCCTGTAACTGATCAAACAAATCATCAATGCGAGGAAGAGGATATTTATTTTTGATCGTTACCTTATTCAATTGTCGATAATCGATACACATCCTCAAGGTGCCATCTTTCTTCCGGACAAACAATACTGGTGCACCCCACGGGGACATACTAGGTCTAATGAAGCCCTTGTCCAGCAAATCTTTTAATTGCTCCTTCAATTCACGCAATTCTGCTGGAGCCATTCTATACGGAGGAATAGAGATCGGCTGAGTGCCTGGAATCACATCAATGCCAAACTCCACTTCCCGTTCTGGAGGTAAACCTGGAAGATCGTCAGGAAATACGTCGAGAAATTCATTAACCACCGGTACCGACTGAGGAGTTAGTGGTTCCATATTGATATCTTGCACTCTCACCAAATGGCATATATACCCCTTAGCTATCATTTTCCTAGCTTTAAGATAGGAAATAAATTTGCCTTTCGGTGCCCCCACATTACCCTTCCACTCAAGAATATTCTTTTGTGGAAAATGAAAATGTACCTCCTTGGCTCGGCAATCCACCGTAGCATAACAAGAAGCCAACCAATCCATCCCCATTATGACATCAAAATCCACCATGTCAAGTTCAATAAGATCCGCTAGTGTATCATGACCACACACAGTTACCACACAATTGCGATATACTCTTTTTGCAACAATAGATTCACCAACCGGCGTAGACATTTCAATAGACTTATCTAAGAATTCCGGTGTTCTTTCAAATTTTGCAGCAATCAACGGGGTAACATATGATAAAGTAGAGCCCAGATCTATCAATGCATATACACCATGTGAAAATATAGACAATATACCTGTGACTACATTAGGAGATGCCTCCGAATTTTGTCGGTCCACTAGAGCATAAGTGCGATTCTGTGCTCCACTGGAACTAGCTGCTCCTGCAGCACCTCTACCACAACCGGCAGGCTGCACACTTCGGCCTACGGAAGGAACCGATGATGAAGATGCAACGGTTGACCCCATAGGTCGTGCCACACCACTCAAGCCTCTTCGTGGACAGTCCCTCATCATGTGCCCTGGCATACCACACCAGAAACAAGTATTCATCCCACGTCGGCATTCCCCTGGGTGAAACTTTCCACAGTGCTGACATGGCTGACGGAAAAACCCCGTGGTCTGCGAGCCTCGAGCCCCACTGCTTTGCCCAACATAACCACCTCTAGACCCCCGAAACTGAGAGGAAGCACCTGCTATGGAATGAGAAAATAATGGTCTCTGCGGTCTAGGAAACATTCGGGGCCTAAACTCCCCTTGGGACACCATAGACTGCCCCATAGGTCTAGCCCGCTTTGACGGCCCTCGTTCAGATTCCTGTGTTCTCCTTCGTTGCCTCTGATCCTCCATCTTTTGTGCAAAGGCCTGGATCCTTGCAATATCCATGTCCCTGTTTAAAGCAGCAATGGTACAGTCCCTTACCAAATACGGCTCCAATCTGTCCACATATCGATGGATTCTGTCGGTCATTGTAGCCACTACGTTCGGAGCATATCGAGCCAAAGAATTAAACTGCAGACTATATTCTCGAACACTCATATTCCCTTGTCGAAGGTTTAGAAATTGATCTGCACGTGCTTCCCTGAGCTCATAAGGAAGATAGTGATCAAGAAAGGCCATTTTAAAGTCTTCCCAACCAGCTGGAAGTGCATCAATGCCCCTCGACCGTTTCCAGTCCTCATACCACAATATCGCTTCGCCCTTCAACCTATAGGCCGCCAGTTCAACCGTTTCTGCACCAGTCACATGCATAACATCTAGGGCCCTTTGAACTTGGTCCACGAAGTCCTGTGGATCTGCCTGTGGGTCTGACCCAGTGAATATTGGAGGATCTAGTTTCAGGAAATCCTGCGTTCTGCGGCTCGCTATTCTAGTCACATCATCCTCATTTGTCGTTGGGCCAGCGCGTCCTTGTGTTTGTGCAGCAACTATCTGCGTCAACATATGCACTGCATTTCTCAAGTCCTGGTCAGTAGCATTCATAGGCGGGTCTGCGGGTAAAGTAGGAGAAGCCCGCGATGCAAACTCTTGTTCAACACCACCTTGATTCACCTGTTCCAGTGGTGGTCTACTAGTTCCCTCTCCAGCCAGTCTGTCTATTCTTTTGCTTTTACCTTTTCCTTTTCGTGAAATCGGCATTTTCTATCACATAAGAAAACCAATTCCAATGGTTAGATACAATTCCACTTACAACATAAGCTCTATCGCACGATCTAGAAAATGAAGAAAAGAAACAACTCCTAGATGTCCCGTAGCCTCCTACTTATAAATGTGGTGCACAACACATTGATAAGTAAGACTCTACTTAGACACGGCTTTGTAGACACCCTTAGGACGACCCGCTCTGATACCACTTTTGTCACGCCCCAAATTCCAACGAGACGGACATGGCACCCAAAGCCGACAAGGCCCGGGAGAACCAATCTTCGTCCATAACAACCCATACGCACCACTCAAAAGTCATCACCACCACAATTAAATATAAGAAGCCAAAAGCGGAATTTATGACAAATATAAGAGAAATATGAGACTTGGCCTTTAGGGCCATCAAGACAAAACATACGTTCATTACATACCCTTCGTCTGACCCACAACATCTACAAAGCCTCTACAGATGCACAACCAAAACCAACCTAGAGTCGGGACACACCCCGCTCTATATATATATATACACAAGACCAAAACAAATATACATAGGAAACTCGGAAAGCCCCGAACCAACTGGAGCTCACCAAATGTCCGCAAAAGATCCGCAACCTACAACGGAGGTCTACTAGTGCCTGTGCCTGCAACAAGTAAGGTAAGTTCCCCCGAGGGGGTCAGCACGAAAAATGTACTGCGTATGTAAGGCCACAATAAAACTGTAGCAATAAGTGAGAACACCAATGTATATCAAGGATAAGAGAATAGGCAATATCGATAAACCAACATTTCCATATGTGTGGAACCATGTACGTTACATTCTTTATTTCTTTTATCAATTATCTCAATATCAACAATAATCACATCATGCCCAGGACCAACTGATCAGTGGTAAATAACAATACTGGGATCGTCTCTAGCTAGGCTTATGCCCCTTTGAGCTACCACCCATAAATCAATAAAGCAGGTTCGGCCCTAGCTAGGTTTTCACCCCTTTGGGCTACCCCCTGTGTCCAATAATCAATCGGGATCGTCTCTAGCTAGGCTTTCGCCCCTTTGAGCTACCACCCGTGATACATCGGGATCGTCTCTAGCTAGGCTTTCGCCCCTTTGAGCTACCACCCATACTCAACCATATACGCATTACTTTCATTCTTTAATTATGAAATTGAAACATTGTTGGTTATCGCATTATTGGAACTTTGGGACAATGTTCAATGTTCAAGAGACACATGAATAAATATATGTAGGCAACCAACTTTACATGAGACACTTTGGAACATTTCGGCATAGGTACAAGTACAATGGCAAAGGAAGCAATAGATGTTGCAGAAAGATACGGACAAGAATAACCTTACATACCTTAGCCTCTCAATAAGAATCCGCAATCCTAAGGAATATAATGATTCAGCCCCTTACTCTACAACACAAGCACATAACGGAGTTTACGTCAACATCTAACACCTTTCAAGTGTAAAAGACGACAAAAGGTACCTAATTGCCTATTACGTCATTTCCCCCTTTACAATAAAATTTCGGCATGACCATTCCAAAAATACTACAACATGCCATACATTGACCAATATCATAACCAATAGCATTTCGCAACAAAGCTTCTTCTTTACACTTTCTCATTCACACCATATCACAAAGAATCCATTAAATCACCTTAATACACCCCATAGCACATATCGGCCAAAATCTCATAATTTCCATAATTTTCATTTATAGACAAGAACAAATTTAATGCCAAAAATAACACCATACATGTTCATATTTTGTTCATGCCATACTTTTTCATCAAAGGCACAAGGCCTAATTCAAGTTCAAATCACCAAGACAACACATCTCTTACCAAAGGCAAAAAGACACTATTCACCATCTTGCCAACACAACTATCATAATATACATAATCCCCCATGCATATAATATGTTAATCCATGAGGATAAATACTTACCAAGGCTTGGAATATGTTGATCTTGTCCAAAGAGTCCCAAGGAATATTTTGCTTTAGGGTTTGAAAATGAAAAAATGTTGAGAGAAATATCTTAAAGGCATGGAAGTCTTGAATGATTTAAAAATCTGATTTTTGGGTGTTTTTTTATGGACCTCAAGTCATCCTTAGCCACACTTGGCACTAAATGATATGTCCACTTAGCCAATTCTTGCAAGAATGGATCATTTGTCTTTGGGCCAAGTCTTTTAATCCCATTTTGGGCCTAATTTTTGGGCCCAATTACGCATATCCATGTACCCATCAAATATCATGTATTATTCACCATATATCTCGTGTTTACATAATTCCATAATGTCACGATAATATTTTCTTACGAGATTCTCATTCGTCGCCTTGATCGCAAAAATTGGAATTCTAGCCGTCCATGGCTTACTTGAACATTTTTGGTAACTTCGTGTGTTTCATGGTTTGATCATGTGGAAGTGTATCGAGGTATTTGAAACCTTAACAACGCTAAAATATCTCCAAGGAACCAAAAGAAAACATCCAAGAATCGTCGTAGAATTACGTCGCAAAACGGGTCCGGAAAGGCCTACTCCTTGTTCCTTGCGCCACACCCCTGAAACAGGGGTAGTGGCGCAGAAATGGCAGCCTCTCTGAAGTTTGTGCTGAGATTTCAGCACTTTGCTGAAATTTCCGGCCACTTATCCAATGTTTACGTATCGTCCAATCCCTTATTAAACACTACAAAATACTTTTAGTGATCTTAACCATCAAGTAAACATGACTTAAAGTCACCAAATGAGGTTAGAATATGTACGAGTCCTCACTCAAATGCTTCTACGAAATCACAACACACCTCATACGACGATCGAATCGCACATGTTAAGTCCGATATCAAATGTTTCACCAATGACACTATAAAACACATATGCATGGCATCTCAACACCTATGTAGATATGATCCAAAGTATCAAGTGAGGTTATAAAAGTATGGGGTGTTACACCTTTATAACCACATATGAAAAACCATCCATACTTAACATAGTCCAAAACACCTCCATACGACTTTAAAGTCATTAAAACGACATCACAAGTTGATAATTACATCCCAAAAGGGTATCGGGGCCTTCGGGGATCAACTAGAGACGAAAACATACAAAACCATTTCTGGAGGTGACCTGTGCTGACAACTGAGCACGCAGGTGGCTGAAATGTGCATTCATATGTCTCCTAGAAAATTCCAGGGCCTTCTGCGTTGGCATCTGCGCCCGCAGATGCCCTCGTCTGCGGGGGCGGATGCCCGTTTTGGTTCGAAATGACTTTTTTGGGGTCTTTTAATGCCATGAATGGTACATGATCACAATTCAGAATATTTGAACTTATTTTTGATCATATTAAACACCAACATGCATCCATGGTCTCACAACACACATAGCAACACTCAAAACCACATTTCACGGCCCGTACGGCACCGAAACCATAACCAAAATCACAATAACAATTCCAAATGTTATACACAACGTTTAAACCAAGTAAGACTATAATCACATCTCACATGTCCATATTTACTCCACCAAATTCATTCCCTTCAAAACCACAAGTCCATAGTCAAGTTTACAAGACAAAACACTCTTCGATTTGGCAAACATGTACACTTTACTTATTGTGAACTTTTCAATATTCCACCAACATAACCAACATAATATACACCATATATTATGCATAAAATATATTAATCCATCATAATAAACACTTACCACTAGATGATCTTGGCCAAAGGAGTGATTAGGGTTCTTGAGAGCAAAGGAGATATTGTTGGAAAATTCTAGAAATGAGATGAGAGTTCAAGTGAATAAAATCTGATTTTTTTTCTCTTTATATAGTCCCTCATTTCTATCTTATCCTTTCCTTAGCATTTAATGCTATGTTGATTGGTCAAATGGACCACATTTGGAAGAATGGATCAAAAATACCCCTTTTGGGCCATGTCTTTCTCATATATTTGGGCCATATTTAGGGCCCAATTGTACAACCCTTTAAATGCCCACAATTAAATACAAAATTCATCAATTCTCCCATGTTCTTATATTTCCATAAGTGTTACGGTTGTTAGGTAGACTTAGAAACGTACGGGGTGTTACAAGAAATAACTATGCTGACATGTTGAAGCTATCCAAGTTCATACATACCAGAGTCTTTTTGGTAGCATTCTCTAATTTGCAAGAGATCTTCTTGATTTTCGATCATTTGTCGGTTCATTTTTGTTTGAAGTGTTCCCATCTTGTGGAGGATTATTTCATAATATTCTTTTGTCATTTGACGGTTGAAAATACCAAGTTTTGTACCTAAATCTGTCATCAAGACCCTAGAAGTATCAATCTTTTTTGTTACCAACTATACGGACATGGCATCTTGAGAGCAAGAATTGCATCCACGACCTTGTCCTGATGATACGGGTAGCTAATAATCGACCACAATGACGATAGGCACTTTAATTTCCTTGAGTCACAATAATTTGTAGCAACATGTAAGGAATGATGCTTGCATTCATGCTAACAGTGACTTGGATGAAGTGGAATTTAAACAAATACTAATGGAAATTTTTCATAATTTGATTCCAATGGAAATTTTTCATAGTTTGATTCCATGAAATTTTCCATAATTTTATGGAAACTTTCCATAATTAGATTCTAACGGAAAATTTCCATAATTTGGTTTCAATGGAAATTTTCCATAATTTGATTTCAAGAGAACTTTTCCATAATTTGGTTCCAATGAAAACTTTCCATAACTATTATTTTCCATAATTTGTAGGAACCAAACTTATGTCAATGTATTTTGACATCTATTAATTCTCATATTTTTATGGTGGTTGATTGTCAATTTGCGGCATCTCCAAGATCGTTCTCCATCTCTATCCGGTAATTTTTTAAACTTTATTTTTGTCACATTCGCCTCGGCTCAGCACTCTCCTCAGCTCAGCACACCTGTGGTAGAAAATTCATATCTTACCGTAGAAAAGGAAAAATTAAGATCCGTTTGATGTTCCAAAAAGTATCTTGTAGATCTATAATATGTACAAAAATAAAATCCAAACTCCCTCTTAATTAATGGCAATTAATTTTTGAAGTTGGTGATGAATCTGGCTTTTTTTTTTTTTTTTTTACAGATTTGTACCGTCTCACCCAAACATTCCCGTCTTCGTAGAAGTTTCCAAATGATGAGCGACTTAATTCTGTAGAAACTAGACTTGGAAAGCTACAACATATCCAAAAATCAAGGCAAAACTCCTTTCGAACGAGCCGCAATCAATTTTTGAAGTTGTCTATAAATCTGACCGACTTATTTGACATAGATTTATGTAGTTTCTGTAACACCCCGTACCTTACCAACCTTACTTGACGACATTGAACAATGTTTACTTAGGTATCGACAGCCACAAGTATGTATTTGGTAATGTGATTGATGAGATAATGGAATTTGGCCCTCGTACATGTGATTAAACCTTCGTAGGAGGTGTTTTGTGATTTCGTGGAGCATTTGGGTAATACCCCGTACACATTCTAACCTCATTTGGTGACTTGGAGTCATGTTTACTTGATGATTAAGATCACTAAGTAAGTATTTTGTAGTGTTTTGATAAGGTATTGGACGATATGCAAGTATTGAAGAAGTGGCCGAAAAATTCAGGAAGGTGCTGAAACTTGCGCCACTACCCTGTTTCAAGGGGTGTGGCGCAAGACCTAGATTCAGAGGACAAGGATTTCTTGCGCCACTGCCTTGCTTTGCAGCAGTGGCGCAAGGCACAAAAATTGTGTCCTTCCGCACTCGTTTTGTAACGCAATTCTACGATGATTCTTGGATGGTTTCTTTTGGTTCTTTGGAGTTCTTTGAGCATTGTTAAAGCTTCAAACACTTCAATACACTCCTACATACTCCTACATGATTAAATCATGAAACATAAATAGTTATCCAAAATGTCTAATGAAGCCATGGGCGACTAGAATTCCTATTTTTGCGATCGAGACGACGAATGAGAATTTTGTAAGAGAATATTGTCGTGACATTATGGAATTATTTAAACATAATATATATGGTGAATTATACATTGATGTTAGTAGGTTAAGATGATATAGGTTGTTGGGCCTAATTTGAGACCAAAAATGAACAAAACATGAAAGGCCCAATGGGTCAAAATGACCCATTCTTGCCTTGACTTGTCAATGATAGAATTAAAGGCTAAGGATGACTTTAAGAGGTTATAAAAGGTGGCCAAAAAAAATCAGATTTTAATTCATTAGCCACACACATCACTTTCTCTCATTTTCTAGAATTTTCAAGAGAGCTCTTTGTGGCTCTTCAAACCCTAAGGCATTTTTGGACAACATCATCATCTTCCAAGCTTGGGTAAGTGATTATTCTTGTACTTTAACATCTTATAAGCATGAGAGATTATGTATATCATGTTGGTTATGGTTGAAAGTGTTGGACATGACACTTTTGGTTTTTTTTGTGAAAAAGATATGTTATCCATGGGATTGTAACTTGAATTATGACTTGTGGTTTTGATGAAAAAGCATGGTATGGATAAAATATTAACATGTATGGTGTTATTATGTCCCTAAACTTGTTATTTTTCTATAAGTGTAACTTATGGGATTTTGGCCGATTTGTTGTTGTGAGGTGTATTGAAGTAATTTAATGGGATAATTGTGATATGGTGTTTGTGAGAAAGTGTAAAGGAGAAACTTTGTGGTGAATTGCTATTGGTATGTGATGGGGTGGTCAATGTATAAAATGTTATGGTATTGTTGGCATGAAAAGGGCCATGAATGGTATTGTAAAGGGTGAATAAGGAATTCATGTAACTTATGGTTGTCTTAGACACTTAAAATGTAGCTTGTGGTCAATGTATGGCATGAATGGGACATTGTTGGTATGTTAATGCCGTAAATGGTATTGTAGAGAAAGAAATGCCATTTTAAAGATAAACATGTAACTCATTGTTGTCATATGCATTTGTAAGGTAGTTGGTGGTTAATGTTGGTTTCGTTATGAACTTGTGATGTAGAGTGAAACGTAAGGAAGGAGCGTAATTATTGTGCTCACATACTGGATTGTGTACTTATATTGGGAAGATAAGGTATGTAAGGTTACTCTGTCCGTATCTTTCTGCGGCAAATAGTATTCACTTTGACATTACGCTTGTTCATCCGGAAATATGCTAAGGTATCCCATATCCGGTTATCCATGGTCATTGTCATATATTTCCTACTCATTGATCATTGGTGAATCTCATGTCTCATATTCATGGTTAATGTTCCAAAAGCTCAAATAAGGTTATGTTCCACGGTTCCCATGGTGGTTATACTCATGTCCCTTGTTCATGGATTATGGTCCAATGGTTTTAATAGTGTTATGTTTCTAATAATGTTATGTTTCTCACAATGTTTATTCACATATTTCTCACCCATTGGTTTATGATCCAAAACTTCAAGGAAAGTTGCCATAACGTTGAAATTTCTAAAAGAACTACCTCAAAGAAAGTTAAATGTAGGAGAATCTATTTAATCTTGGATGGCATTTTCCAATCATGTCATGCTCCAAAGTCTAATAATATTATGAGTATGTTGGTACCAATCCCTCCCAAGTGTGAAGGTACTAATCTCATAAGATCTCATGCGAATAACGAAGAGGTAATGTGCGAGTTAATATATCTACCTCTCACAATTAAAGGTGTCACTCTCTTGAAGGTAATGAGTGAAATAAGGCATATATGTGTGTTCTAATATTGTTATAATCCTCAATGTATCATCCTCACACAAGTAAAAGTATCAATCTCTTATAAGTGAAGGTATTAATCTCTCACAAGTAAAGGTTCCAATCTCATAAGAGTAATAAGAGAGGTGAGGTGCAAGTTAATATAATTATTCCTTATAAGTGAAGATGTCAATCTCATAAATTAAAGGAAGTAAGACGGTAAATAAGTAATGCTTACATGGTTACGTTATGTTTCATTGAGTATGGCTCACAATCAAAAGGATATAAGGTCAAGATGGAAGAATCCCAATACCATGCTATATATTTATATATGATAGCCCACCAAAGGTGGATGCCCGGAATATATCTATATATGATAGCCCACCAAAGGTGGATGTCTGGTATATTATTATATATTATAGCCCACCAAAGGTGGATGCCCGGTATATATTTATATATTATAGCCCATCAAAGGTGGAGGCCCGGTACTATATATATCCCACCAAGATGGAGGCCCGGTACTATATACATATACATTATATCCCACCAAAGGTGGAGGCCCAGTATTATATACGTACTTATAAGGTGATGATCCGCAAGATATTGTGAATCACTAACTAGTTGAGTGAATAATAATAAAGATAGTTGTAAAAGAGATGAGATTATATCCCTTGCATGAGTATATAACTATGGAGGTTATGATAAGAATGATGATGATGCGACTGAATTGATGTGAATGAGTGACCAAGTAATGAGATAATAGACGTAATGAACATGGTTCCACACATTCAGGTTGAAGGTTTATTCACATTGATTATTTCTCGTACGTTTAATTTCTTGGAAGTACTTATGTATTATTATAGTTTCATATGGCCTTACATACTCAGTACTTTCTTCGTACTGACCCCTCTTGGGGGACTTACCTTACATGCTGCAGGCCCAGGTGTTAGTAGATCTCCGCAGATTGTTGGTGAGCTCCAATTGCTTTGGGGCCTCCCATGTCACATGTGTACATTAGGTTTTGGCATTTTGTAAATATTGTATAGACATGGTCATGTATCTATTAGAGGCTTTGTAGACATATGTGGGGAGATAGAAGTTGAATGTAAGATGTGTACGTTCATTTTGACGAAATGACCCTAACGGCCAAGTTTCATATATTGCACATGTTGCCATGCCTTTCGCTATTGATATTTAATTACATGAGATAAGATGATAGTCATACGCGAACATACATATGAGAGTACATGAGCAAAGATTGGTTCTCTCGCGCATTATCGGCTCTGGGTGCCAGTCTGGCCCGAATGGGATTTGGGTCGTGACAGTTTCATGAAAATGTCCGTATCTTGGCATAGGAGTGTCCAAATAATGAGAGACTTTATTGTATAGAAATTAGACTTGGAAGGCTACAACATAAACAAAAGTAAAGATAAAAATCTTTCTGGAAGGGCCGCGAATAATTTTTGAAGTTGGCTATAAATCTGACTTGCTTGTTTGACAGATTTGTGCAGTCTCATCAAAACGTGCGTAATGAAGATCCCATATCATGAGTACAAGTTTCTAGTTCTTCAAATGTTTTAGGTTTTATGCCTTTCTATATGTAATGAAGATCCCAATGCATACCTTGAATGCATATTTCAATCCCAGAAGTTTCACTAAGGCGGTCTTTGCAGTTAAGGCTCAAGCTCCTCCAGTGATCGATGAAGTCAATAGCTTGTTCAACATTTCTTTGACGGGCATTAGTAAGCTTTATCATGCTCACAATACGCCTCATGCTATAAAAATGATTAAGAAATTCTTGCCCTAACTGCTCCCAACTATCGATGGAATTAGGTTCGAGATCTGTGTACCAATCGAAAGCATTTCCTTTGAGGGATCGAACAAATTGTTTAACAAGATGATCATTGTATGTTCCAGCATTATTGCAAGTTTAAACAAAATGTGCTACATGCTGTTTTGGATTTCCCTTACCGTCGAACTGCTGCAACTTAGGAGGTTGATAACCAACATGCATCTTTAAGTTATCAATCCTTTGCATATACGGCTTTACATATGTAAGAAAAGATTTGGATGTGGACTCAAATTTATCTTTGATCGCCTCCATGATGAAGTCCTTCAACTGATCAACGGGAACCATACATTCTGCGGATACTTGAAACTCTTTGATCGTTGTTTATTGTTTTGTTAAGGACTCTCCTTTGTCTTGTGTCCCATGAAGCTTCATATGTGGTTGAGTGGATTCTTCTTTCTCCATGCTCTTCATTATATTCATCAACTTGGTAATTTGGGCATCTTGAAGTTTGGCGCATATCTATAGACCTTCAAGTGCTTTTATCAAATTTTCAAGTTGTTCTTCTACAGTGGAAACTTCAGTCACCATCGCTTTCACTACCACAACAGAGAATGAAGAATAGTATGGATCATCAGTTGGATAGAGCTTGGATTGAGAAGTGACATAAGATAAGATTGGAGCAGATCTAGTGCTCAAGATATCATCACCTTTCTACATTAAGGGATCGTCGGATTGGAGATGACATTCTTGTGACAGCCTTAGTCGAGCCAAAGTTCTTTCCACAACTTCAACAATATTGTTCCCTTGTTCTAGCATATATGGAGAGGATCCTTCTTTCGGAGAAGATGAACCAAAAACATGAGATGAATGGGATGGTACTTGAAGTACCTTTTGTCCCAGTATTTTGGTTTTACTCCTAATTTGGCTAACAATCTCCATGACAATTTTCAAGCCATTTGTGGAGTCAACATACTCAATAGCATCAAATTTAGGGTTGATATTCATTGCGGTCATATTGATAGTATGAACTTTGAAGAGAAGAGATGAGAGGTAATTGTCCCACTAGGCGTGCTAATTTATAAGCGTCTAAGTTTCTTTCTTGAAAAATAGCAATCAAGAAAAGAAAAATAGTGACAAACAATAATATTTTATTTCAAAATAATGCGCGGGGTTACAATCTTTATAAAATCTTAAATAAAATATGTAATCCTCTGATGCTTCTTTTGTCCTTTGATTCGTTCTTAATTGACGGAATATTTGTCGGAATTTCACTACGAATATGGAGCCAAGCTTTGTTCACAATCGTAGAGGTATGGAGGTTTGCGGCTCACCACTTGGAGACAAAGACTTTTTGATATGCGAAAGACTTACGGATCACCAATAAAGAGGAGAACTTTTCTCTATGTGTATATGTATTTTTTTTCTCTTTTTTCTTTGGTCAAGACCCATTTATATAGGTGTGAGCTAGGGTTTGGGGGTATTTTAGTCTCCAAGCAATTCTAACAGACCTTGGGCCCAAAGTGCATGAGTTGGGCTCGTCTTGGAAACATAACAGACTGGCTCAAATGTAATTAGACTTCATTTAAGTTATATAATTTTAACTTAAAACTCAATCCAACTTTATTAATCAATAATTTGGCATGGTCAACATATCATGAATATAAGATTTAATCCAAATTTAATATGGATTTATCCATAAAATTTCACTGTCTACAGGAATTATGGAAGAAAAGAAATGCTAGAAGGCATGAGAAGGAGGTCACTTTCAATAAGATGAAACACCAATGCCAGATGACAGTGTTTCAGCTTATTACAATAAAATTCCCATGGATTAAGGATATACCATTCCATTGGGATGGCATGATGGACAAGCTGCACAGTTATAGACCTATATTTCACTACCTTGTAGTGAAATGGAGACTACTGGAGATGGGATGGGATACTTGCAACATGGATGGAGCTAGCAAAGGTAACCCAGGACTAAGTTCCTATGGTTTTGTATCAGAAATAGTAGAGGTGATCTTATTTATGCTGAAGGACAAAATCTAGGAATTTCTACTAACATGGAAGCAGAATCACTAGCAATTTGGAAAGCTCTGAAATATTGTCAAACACAAGGTTTTCAACAGATTTAGCTTGAGATAGACTCACTCAGTCTCAAAAAGATGATTATAGGAGAATGGAAAATCTCTTGGTTATTAATTGAGAGAATTGAGGAGATTAAGGACATGATGCAGCAAATGAACATTCACATAAAGCATATTTATAGAGAGGCAAATCAGCTAGCAGATTACATCACAAACACAACAATAGAGCAAGAAGACATGCTTCAATTCCATAATTTTAGTCAATTAACAAGCATGGGAAGGAATATATTAAATATAGACAAGATGCAACTACCAACACTTAGACTCAGAACAAGGAAGATAATAAACATAACTAGCCAAGCATGAAGGGAAAGCAAAGAGATGCCACAGTGTCTCACAGTTATTATATTTACATCAATGTTTGTGGCCACCACAAGGGCAAAATAACTGTGAGAATGCTACCTAGCCTAAGCTGCGTCAGCCAACAAAAAGGATCACCAGTAAAAAGTAAAGGTTCTGGAACCAGATCTGCGAATTTTAACTTGCATCCAACTAAGAGCTCAAAAAGAAGGAGGTTGGGAGAGACACGATTTTCTCCACCTCTGCTTCAGCTACACAAAAGTCATCAGTCAATACGGAGATGAAGAGGAAATAAACAAAAAGAAGGTAAAGGGGACTTACAAAGAACTACGAAGCTGGAATACAGGGTTCTAATCCTCTGTCGAGTTTCACTTAAACTCTTGGACCTCCACCGGATTACATACCTGCAGAAGAGAAGGAAATAGAGATTTCAGAAGTCAGCTAATTAGAGGAAAGGAATGAAAGTGGAGCGCTTACTTCTATAAGCTGAGCAAGAAGCATCCGCCTTCATAGCGATGAAGATAATTCACAATCCACAGCAAAAGGAGGTGGAGACCAACATTTGGAAGGGACAATGGAGACATTCTCAGTGGCGGAAAAAAATAAGAGAAGAGGAAGAGGCTGATTATCAATTTAGGAAACCCTACATTTTAGGGTATTGTTTTATACGCCTGAATCGGGTCACTTTTGGGCCAGATTGGGTTGTAAATATTTCTTGTTTTTTTGCTTTCTTTTTGAGCCTCTTTGGGCCAAACTTATCTGATTATTAATAAAAAGGACCACGGATCCATAATTAATTTTAAAAAAATTGAACATTTTAATAAAAAAGTGTTGAATGGCTCAAATATGTCAAAAAGGGCCAAATGGTCATTGGGTGGAAAATATTTGGAGCGAGTGGCCATTTCACGACATTACTTTAAAATAGCCACTTTTAATAGAAATAATTTTCCAAAGTGACCATGTAGTATCCTTTTCCCTTAATTGACAACCTGGGAAAAATGGTAACTTGGCTGCTTGCTATCACATGATCAAGAAAAATATTACAATAAGATATAACTTAAATCTTTTTTTTTAAGTAATAATTTTTCCTTTCTACCTCAGCTTGACCATCCATATTCATGAAGGGGCATATTAGTAACTACAATTAGCTCCATATACTGATGAAACTCGTCTTTAGAGTGACATTCTACGGTAACTATACTTCTTTGTTATTGATGATGATAAATTAAATAAATAGATAAACACTACGTATGGGCATCGTCAGTTGCTTGTCGATAGGGGTGTTTAAAAATCGAACCAATAAATAAATTGAATCGATTAAAATACTATTGGTTTATTGTTATTGGGTTATTGAGTTAAATATCTTTAAATGATTTTATAAAAAAAATCATTTGGTTAATGGTTCCGTTTTGATTTTTTCATATTGGGTTATTGGGTAAACCGATGACCCAATAAGAATATAATAAATTACTACTCCCTCCGTCCCATTTTAGTTGGGCACATTCCATTTTACACGGTGATTAGGAAATCATAAATGAAATGATAAATTTTACTATTTTACCCTTTACCCATATTAATGATACTCATTGGGCATATTAATGGACATTGGAATTGTAATTGTAACACCCCGTACCTTCCCAACCCTATGCGACGACGTTGAACAATGGTTACTTAGGTTTCGAGATGCCATGATTATGTATTTTGTAATGTTAGTGATAAGAAAATTGATATTGGGCTTCGTACATGTGATTAGACTTACGTAGGAGGTGTTTTGTGACTTCGTGGAGCATTTGTGGGGTTAAAAACGAGGCTTGGAGGACCTCTAAACAAAGGATATTAAAGGTAAGAAGTAAGCTAAAGAATAGAACTTGAAGTATCTAACCAAACCCGCAAAGAAAAGTCGAAAACGAAATTTTTTTTAAAAAAAAGGGTGGGGCACGCCCAGGGGCGTACCAGACCGCTCTGGGATAAAATTTTTAGCCCACAGGCAGAAAGGTGGCGCGCCCAAGGGCGTGCCAGGCTGGTTTTGTCCACCTTTCAATGTTGGAAATTTTTCTTAAGTCCCAAGGGTGCCCGGGGACGTATCGGGCCAATTTTTGCCACGTTTCTTCTACAACCACGAGAATATACATGAAATGATTGAAGTATTATATTGGTATGGTAAAATTACTCGTGAACGAATTTGGTATCAAAATGACAGTTTTACCCTTGTGGTCAAAATAAGTCATACGTGGCTAGAATCACTTGTTTTTGGAATTGAGGCTACGAATATGAATCGCGTGAGTGTAAATATTATCGTGACACGTATGAAATGATTTAAACATGAGAAATTATTGATTTTATGGGTTTAAGTGAGTTGGGCTCAATAAAAGGCTCAAAATGAGAAGAAGACATGGGCCAAAAATGGGTCAAATGACCCATTCTTCCCTTGACCTTCTAGATATAGCATTGAATGCTATAAGAGTGGATAAGGATGGAATTTAGGGCTTATATAAAGGGCTAAAAAATTGATTTTTTATTCATTACAAATACACATGCTTTTCTATCTTTTTCTAGACAATTCCAAGAAAACCTCTTTTGCTCTCAAAACCCTAAGGCACTTCTTGGGGCAAGATCATCATTTTTCAAGCTTGGGTAAGTGATTATTCTTATGGTTTAACATATTATATGTATGAGAGATTATGTAAATCATGTTGGTTATGCTTGGAAGTGTTGAACATTGCACTTTGTGTTTTTGTAAAAGATGTGTCATCTATGGAATTTAAACTTGAAAGATGACTTGTTGTCTTGATGAAAGTGCATGGTATGGATGAAATATCAACATTTATGGTGTGATTATGGTCCTAAACTTGTTATTTTTCTATAAGTGTAAAGTATGGGATTTTGGCCGATTTGTTGTTGTGAGGTGTATTGAAGTGATTTGATGGAATAATTGTGATGTTATGATGATGGAGAGTGGAAAGTATGAACTTGGTGTGACATGCTATTGGTTATCATGTATTGGTCAATGTATGGAATATTGTGGGATTATTGGTATAATAATTTCATAAATGGTATTGTCAAGGGGGAAATGACATGTTAAAGCCAAACATGTAACTCATTGTCGTTATATGCCATTGTAAGGTAGTTGGTGGTTAATGTAAATTTTGTTATGTACTTGTGTTGTAGAGTGAAACATAAGGAAGGAGATGGACTATTGTGTTCATATATAGGCTTGTGTATTCATACTTGGAAGTGAAGGTATGTAAGGTTACCCTTTTCGTATCCTTCTGCAGCATATTGTTTATATTGACATTGGGCTTATTTCAATTCCGAGGGGCTTTGAGTATAGTAATTCCAGGTTGACATATATTTTTATTCACAAGTGTACTATTCTTAGATGAATTATGATTCACTTATCTCTTATTCATTGGCTGAAGTTCCAAAGATGTCATAACGTTGTAATTTCTAAAAGAACTATCTCAAAGAGAGTAAGATGTAAAGAGAATCTATTTATTCTTGAATAGCATTTTTCCAATCATGTCATGTTCCAAAGTCCAATAATATGATGATTAGTTTTGTACCAATCTCTCCTAAGTAAAATTACCAATCTCACAAAAGTAATGAAGGAAGTAATGTGTAAGCTAATGTATCTATTCCTCACAAGTGAAGATGTCAATCTCATGAAGTTAAGGAGTGAAGTGAAATGTGTATATGAGTGTGCCTCAAATAAGGTTATGATCCTCAATGTCTCAATCACTCTTAAGAATGGAAGTAAGAATAACAAGAGAAAGAAGTAATGTATAATTAATGAGTATTCATGGGTGGTATCCCAGGGGTTAAAATACCTAGCATGGGTCGATCCCAATAACATGGGTGGTATCCCAGGGGCGACATAAAAGCCTAGCATGGGTCGATCCCGATACATCCCAGGGGCAATATAAAAGCCTAGCATGGGTTATCACGGTACATCCCAGGGGCGACACAAAAGCCTAGCATGGGTTACGATAACATCCCAGGGTCACAGTACCTAGCATAGGTTAATGACATCCCAGGGGCGACACGAAAGCCTAGCATGGGTTCACATAACATCCCAGGGGTCAAAGTACCTAGCATGGGTTAATCTCATCCCAGGGGCAACAGAACAACCTAGCATGGGTAGAACAATAAAGATGAACGTATGTAAAGACAAGAGAAGTAAAGAACGTAATATACATGGTTCATCACATGTAGAAAGAGAGTTTATTCACATTCACTATTTCTCTTATATTGACTCCATTGTTGTTGTTATTATGTATGATGATTTTCTTATGAGCCTTGCATACTCAGTACATTCTTTGTACTGACCCCCTCGGGGGACTTACCTTAAATATTGCAGGTGTAGGCATTAGTAGACCTCCTCAGTAGGCTGTGGACCATTTGCAGATCTTTGGTGAGCTCCAGTTGCTTCGGGGCTTTCCAAGTCACAGTTGTATATTTATTTTGATGTTGTAAATGTAGTATAAAGCGGGGACTTGTCCCGACTTTAAGTTGGTCTTGTAGATGCATCTATTAGAGGCTTTTGTAGACATATGTGGGTATGTGAATGTAAGATGTACGTTCATTTCGACGTGATGGCCCCAACGGCCAAGTTATATATATATATATATATATATATATATATATGGCATATGTTTCCATATCCATGACTTCCGCATAGCTGCATGAGGTATAATAAGGTTCATACGAGGATATGCATACGAATGTTCATGAGCAAAGATTGGTTCTCTCGGGCCATATCGGCTTCGGGTGCCAGTCCGACCTGAATGGGATTTAGGGTCGTGACAGTAATTTATTGTAGGGGTAAAATGAAAAAAACTAATTAATTCTATCTTGATTTAGTAAGTGATCAACTAATATGAGACATTTATTTTTAGTAAGATGAACAACTAAAATGGGACGGAGGGAGTACTTTTGTTTATTAGTTATTAGTATCTTCACTTAATTTCTCTTTAATTTTTACAAACATATTCAATTTTCTGAAAACATATAACCCGATAAAGTTAAACCTATTCATTATTCAATACCCTCTAAAGTCTAATTGCTGCATAGTTAGTGGAAAGGATAGTGGATTTCTTATTTTGTGGAATTTGGCAGTGCAATGCGTATGTCAAGTTAGTTGTTAATGTTTTTATTTTGTGAGCATTCTTATTGATGTCATGTTAACATTGAAATCATTGCGCCAAATTGATATTTATTTTATGAGAATTTTCTTATCGATTAAATTGAAAATCAAACCGTTAAAGACCAAAAATCGATAAACCGAAAATCGATAAAAAATATCTTATTAGTTTGGTTATTGGTTTAGCATATTCAAAATCCTAAAACCAATAAATTGAACCGATAATATATAAAATCGAACTGAACCGATCGATGCACACCCCTATTTGTTGAGCCGTTTATAGAAATATGACATTACGAATTACTCCCTCAGTCCATCGTTACTTGTCCAATATATTAAAAATAGATGTCTAATAATATTTGTCCAGTTTAGAAATTTAATATATAATTTATTATTTTGTGTCCATTTTACCCTTGATATTAAATACTATTCATTACTCAAAATATAAATTTATTAAATTGGAAAGATAATATAATAAAATTATTCATATTATTTATTATTTTTTAACCTGTATTTCAAATTAATAGTGAATAAGTATTGTTGAATAGAGAGAGTAATAATGTAAATTAACCCATAATTAAATATTCGTAGAAGAGTTTGCACGTCTTGTTCATCCAATCAAAACGCCACACTAACCTAGAAATCAACAGGATAACTCAAGCACTCTTGGCAGCTTCTTTATTTTCTATTTAGTACAGCACTATGCACACACACACATATATATATATATATATATTAGATACAACAGCCCGTGCTAGCGTACGGGCGTAATTTATATTACTTTTTGTATTTTAATTTTTATAATAGATAAAATTTAAAGAATATTATAATTTATAGTATTTTTTATATTATTTTTAAATAATTATCCCAATTTATGCGGTATCGTTAGAATTTTGAGAATCAATTATTTTTTTTATTATGCCCTTTATATATATTTTTAAATTAATTATTATAATTTATAATATTTTTTAACGTAAATTTTAAATAAATGTAAGTAATTCTGGAGAATTTCTCAAGAAGTAATAAGTGGGACTTTGAGGAGCTTCGTTGTTAGTTTTGAAACTCCTTAAATAATAATAAGTGAGACTTTGAGGAGCTTAGTTATCATTTTCGAAACTCCTCAAATAGTAATAAATGGGACTTTAAAGAACTTAGTTGTCACTTTGAAACTTGATCCTAAGCTCATCTATTCGTGCTTATATTATAGAGTAAAAAACAATAACCTAAGGCTAGAAAGCAAACGTTACAGTACCATGCTGAGTACTCCCTCCATTCCATTTTAGTTGGTCATCTTACTAAAAATAAATGTCTCATATTAGTTGATCACTTACTAAATCAAGATAGAACTAATTAATTTTTTTCCATTTTATACCCCTATAATTAATTACAATTTCAATTTCCAATTCTTATGCCCAATGAATATCATTAATATAGGTAAAGGGTAAAATAGTAAAATCATCACTTCATTTATGAATTTTTTAATCACCGTGTAAAATAGAATGTGCTCAACTAAAATAGGATGGAGGGAGTAGTTTTCTTTGTGCAGGAATATGATTGGTTGGGGGTTCGTCCCCCTACCGCACTTATAAATAAGTCGTACCATTTTACTAAAAATAAATACTCCATATTAGTTGATTACTTACTAAATCAAGATAGAATTAATTAATTTTTTTCCATTGTATACCCCTACAATTAATACAATTTCAATGTCCATTCCTATACTCAATGAATATCATTAAAATAGGTAAATGGTAAAATAGTAAAATCATCAATTCTTTTATGATTTTTTTTAATCATCGTGTAAAATGAAATGTGTTCAACTAAAAAAAGCCGGAGGAAATAGTTTTCTTTGTGCAGGAATATGATTGGTTTGGGGTTCGTCCCCCTACCGCACTTATAATTAAGTAGAATATGTAACTTATATTTCAAAATATAAGTTAAAAATATTTTTCAAAATATACTCTCTATGTTTCAAAATATTTATTAACAGTAACTTATATACTCTCTATATTTCGAAATATTTTTCACGTTTTGATTCTCGAGAGTCTATTTGACTAATTTTTAAAGTTAAATTAGGTTAAATTAATTTAATATTTTAAAATTAAATTTTAGATATTTTAAAACTATATATACAGAGAGTACAATAAATTGTAATTTTCTCATATTAATATGATGAAAAATACATCTTAAATATATTGATCAAAGTTCATATATTTAATTCTCGATAAGGAACTTGTGACAAACTTTACTCCATTACAACCTTATCGTTGGCAAATAAACTCCGGGATATGTTCTTAGATTTGTGCAGGGGATAGAGAGATCCACGACACAGACAATGGAGGTTAGTTAAAATATACGTTATTATTACATTTTAAAAAAGAAAAAATGCAAGGTACCAGTTGTACCAATGAGCTGTTCTTCGATTCAGCTGTTTCCACTTTAACCAAAGAGTAGTTTTTGCACAGTAACATATCTATGATATTCATGAACGTACAAAACCATATCATCATAATTCATATGACGTTTCGTCCTTTAGCTTTTTTCTTTTTAGTTTCTACAATGGGCATATATAAACAGATAAAGAGAATTTTTTTTTTCTATATCTGTTCTTCTAAATTTTGCTTGTTATGAAAATAATACTATGCCAAAAATCGAGCAAATACTATTAACTTGAGGAACATGAAGGGACTGATCATGAATGAATCAAATAAAGAAAAAAGAAGAGGCGTTTTAATTATACTATTTTATTAAGGAGCAAATAATATTGTGTGGAGATTTTCAAAGATTTTGCTTCCATATTGTGCAAAAGCCAGCGTTTTAGTTACAATATGTACATGTCTCCAGAGATCTAGTCCAAATCGTGCCTTGCGCACTACGGTGTGGTCATGATACGGTATTGTATATGATGTTTTGGATTGAGTAACTTCAGTTTTTAGTTTTTAAAAATATAATATCATTATTATATCAAATTAATTTGGCATGATTTAATATTTTAAAGTTTAATTTTGATATTTTGTGACACAGTAAATCGGTAACTATATTTTGTTCGACTTCGATTTATATATACTTATATAATAGAGATAGAGAATTATGACTTTGGTTTTTCAAGAAACATCTCAATGTATCGTACTAACACTTAAAATATGTTGTACTATTCAAAAGAAAGTACAAGCATAAGATTTCCTTCATTAATCCATTAAACAAAATGACATTTCAATTAAGATAGAGTGATCGAAGTTCCAACATCTAAATAATTAATTTAGTACTAGTATTATTTTATATATTTGTTAGTATTATAATAATGTATATCTAATTATATACTTCGATATGATATTTGGTACTTTAAATATTATATCAAGTATGAATTTTTTTTAAAAAAATATATCAAAATTACTATATTAGAAACATCAATTTCGATATAATAGTCGATGTCCTATAACATGCCAACCCTATAATGCTCACCGATGGTGATACTAGTCTAGCTGAGATTAGTAGACATATGTAATTACAAAATTGCCACGGATCGGAACGAAGAGTAGTTCATATATTGAATCTTTTTGGTCATTCTCTTATGTGTTTGACTTACTCAAAATTAATATCCATTCCCATCATAAAATTAATGTATATATTTTGAGCTGCCAGATTTGACTGCTATCTCTTTTAATTTACACTAGTATCAACTCCGGTACATGTATTCAATTGAATAGGATAGTGAATAGCAGGCAATTAATTAAGGATCGGAGAAGCTGAATTATAATCGGCCAGTGGTGAAGATGAAATTAATTCCTTTTGAAGGATTCAATTCTTCAACCAACAACAACAGTGTTGTCCTTGGGGAGGCACTTGCATCTGAGGAAGTTAATGTTGTCTTCCCCAGTCAAGAATTCTCCCAACAGGCTCATGTTTCTTCCATACACAAGGTAATTAGCAAGGTTCCCTTTCTCCATCATATATTCAATATGTATCCATGTGACAGATTTAATTTGTGAGTTCTGAAACACTGATGATTCTGTAGAGTTGGCAAACCCATAAATTATATTGTTGAATCTGCCTACATTTCCAGAAATTAATTAATTTCTGATGTAACTATTAATTGGTATTGACATGGTGTTTCCAGTATGTGGAGATGCATGGTAGGTCAGTGGAGGATCCAGCCGGCTTCTGGTCTGACATTGCATCCGACTTCTATTGGAAAGAGAAATGGGGTCAACCTGTTTACACCGACAATCTTGACATTCGTAAGGGCAAAGTAAATATTGAGGTTTGTCACTACATCTCACATTTCTCCAATTACATCTAAAATTAACTATATTCATAGTATGTCAGAGACAGTACACACAAGTTTATTACTCCCTTCATTTTATTTTAGTTGATCCAAGTTGACTTGATACTTTTCTTTAAAAAATATTTATTAAAATTTATTTTACTAAATTATATAACCCTATTAATTATTTTTTAAAAATCTAAATTTGATTACTAATATTTTATATAGTCATTTATAAATAGGATAATACTAAAAGAAAATGATAAACTTTTCTCAATTTCATAAATTGATTAAGTAAATTAAAACCACTATTTTTAGCAAGAGGCCAAGTAAAATGAAATAAAAGGAGTACTTCCTTAGTCTCAAATTATCTGTAGTAATTTTTAAAAATTATATTATTGTCTCAAATTATTTGTCATTTCAAAAATTTAAAATATATGGAATAACTTTTTTTTAACACCTCAATATAGTAAATTTTTAATTTTAATAAAGAGAGATTATATCTTAAAAGTTAAGTGAGAGTAAAATAATTAAAAGCTTCTCCAAATTTATATTTTCTTAAGAGATATGTAAAAGAATAACACAAAAAATAAATTGAGATAGAGGGAGTGGTATTAGAACCTCATATTAACTGAGGCAAAATAGTGACAGGAATAAATTGGTCTTTTTATTATGGTCAATCTTCACATCTTTTAACCATCTTCTCTTATTTTCTCATTATTTTTTCACTGTAGAAATTGTTTCTATTAAACTTAATTTGGGCAACGCTTATGTACAATTAAAAAGTGTCTCATGTCTTTCGTGGTTCTCAACAGTGGTTCAAAGGTGGTAAAACAAACATATGTTATAACTGCTTGGATAGAAACGTTGATGCTGGAAATGGTGACAAAATTGCAATTTTCTGGGAAGGAAATGACCCTGGTCGTGATGCCACTTTAACATACACTCAACTCTTGGCCAAAATTTGTCAGGTTAATTTCTTTTGAATTTATCGTCACTCTTATTTCATTAACTTCTCTTTACTTATTCTACGAAATAGGAACAAATTCAACAAAAAAAAATCTTACGCTTCCGTTTGGCCATAAATTTTAAAAGTAAATTTTCAAAACAAACTTTAAAATATTATTTCTTTATGAAATTTGATCAACAACAGCAGTAACATACCCAGTGTATTCCCACCAAGTGGAATTTGGGGAGGGTAAAATGTACGCAGTCCGTACCGTTACCTAAGATGAAGCAGAGATGTTGTTTCAAATTTGATCAATTTTTGAAAATCTATCTTTAAAAATTTTCAAATTTCAATTATAACTTGTAATGCATGTAAAATTACAATTTCAAAAATTGTTTTCCAGCAAACTTGAGAATTCATTTTTCAAGTTTCGGTTTGTCCATATGCTACCTACTTTTATTACTCAACTTTCCTCCCTACTGCTCTAAATTTAGTAAGGAGCACATTGGAAGTCTTTTTCGTTTTTTTAAAATGAATTATTGAGGATATTTGGATTGACTTATTTATTGGCTGTTGGGCCATTTTATAAATTAAATGCAAGCAAATAAACAAATAAAAGGATAAATTAAATGCAGGCCATTTTTTTTAATGAATTATTGGCAAGCTCCGTTTAGATGAGAATGCTAAACCACCTACAAAATGTAAGCGGTACGGTTGAAATTTGCTCAACGTCAGCATTGACAACTTATTTTAAACAAAATCATGAAATATCAATGAAAATAAAATAGGATCCGTCATACTATATACAATGATGAATTAAAAAATATTTATATTACTAATATAATTTAATTTATTATATTAAAATCTCCGTTCTATTTGTAATAATAAGGTTACTAATTCCACCTAATTTGGATAAAAACTAAAATTCCTTTTCTCACAAATTAGTTACTTCTCATGACAGCAAAGTTTATTTACTTTTGTGACAGCTGGCAAAATTACTTGAAAAGTATTGGAGTTGGCAAGGGTGATGCAGTTATTATTTACTTGCCCATGCTTATGGAACTTCCAATTGCTATGCTTGCCTGTGCTCGCATTGGTGTCATTCACTCGGTAATGTTTATCCTACTATCAAAATAATAATAATAATTGGGTAAAATGTAGCTATATTTTTTTTCCAACAAATTGTAGCTATATGTTCTTCTAGTTTATCGATACTAAAAAATCTCGTATATAAAAATATCAGTAAAATTGATTCATATTTGACATTTATATCAAATTAAATAATAATTAATTGATAAATTCTGATATATATATATATATATATATATATATATATATATATACTAGTGTATATTGCACGTTTATCTCAAGTTATTTAATACAAAAATTCAATTGCTAATAATACATTTTAAATGGTATATATGTTTTTACAAAATAAAAATCAAAGCAATGCAAAAAAAGTAACAACTCTTAATTCAAAATCAAAATAAAAGAAACTGTACAAGTAGAATAAGCCGATTGTTTATAAAAGAAGAGGAAAGTCCTAAATCTATACAAAGTAATATGTACATAAACATCAACTGAAAAATAAAAGCTATTGAGTACCTGTAAAAGGCTTAATACTTGCGACAACCGAAAAGCAAATCACCATTCCCATAAAAAATAATTGAAAAAGAAAAGAGATTGATAAACCTTTGATTTTTTCCGCTAAATAAAGAATATCTGTCGATGTAAGCTCAACTTTCTTTATAAGACTATCTTTAGTAATTGTTTCTCATAATTAACAGATGTTTCTTTTCCTCCCCTCTTTCACTTGAATTAATTTTGATATGT
Source organism: Capsicum rhomboideum (assembly GCA_031232105.1). Taxonomy (NCBI): domain Eukaryota; kingdom Viridiplantae; phylum Streptophyta; class Magnoliopsida; order Solanales; family Solanaceae; genus Capsicum; species Capsicum rhomboideum. The sequence continues at coordinate 47,769,285 of CP124712.1, read as the reverse complement.
TCAATTTCAATTTGTCTCGGTTGGTTTTTATTAATGGATATGTTGTTGTTGTTGTTGTTGGCTTTTATTAGAAGATATCTAAAACTTTCGCTCTGTCATTAATGGGGGAATGTCTCATACCTCAACTTTGAGATTTCCTACACATAAAAAAGAAAATAAACATGTAAATGTTGTTAGTTGACTTGATTCAACGAACGGCAGAATTTATCTTTATAGAACACCATAATTATTAACAGTTTAACCCCTCCCCCCCCTCCCCTCCCCCGCCCCCTCCCCCCGGTCAACTCTCCCTCAAATCAAAAAGGTTAAAACGTAAAAAATAGAAAGAGCACTATAACCTATTTGAATCAGTATATAAACTCTTCCATCGAGCATGTCCTTGAAACATAGTAGAATGCCTCTAGATTTTTTGTCCGATATATTGAGAGCATGAGTATAAATTTAGTATTTTTTTTTTGTAACTTTTCATGGCTCTTTTATATGATCCATCTCCTTCCACTTCTACTTTTTTTTTTATTTTGGTTTTGATTCAATTGTCTTCTTGCATTCCCGCTCATTATTCCGATTCCGAATCAATCAATATCTTATCGGTTGGCTAGCGGATTAGTAGATTTATAATTCGATAACCTATAAGCCAAACCGTTAAGTGTTTTAGACGGTGTTTGGGTTGACTTATTTTTAAGTGTTTTTGACTTTTAAACACTTTTTCATTTTTGGAGGTGTTTGACAAAGACAAAAAATGTTTAATACTTTAGGCTTTAAAAAAAAAAAAATCAAAAGCCAAAAATAGGTTGCTACCTACTTTTGGCTTTTGGCTTTTAGCTTTAAAGTCACTTAAAAAAAGCCTATCCAAACGCCTCCTTAACCATTCGATCTGTCAGGTAATCCGAACAGAGCATTCAGATTACTCCACTGTCTGTAATGACCTTCCCGGTCATTTACCTCCTTTTCGTGCGTTCTCAGCGTTTAGAGCTTTTCTATAACTGCCCCAAGTTATTTATGACTTGCTGGGACTGACAGTTCGGTTCCCGGGCAGTTCGTTTGAGAATATTATTTAGACCGAGCTCGTTGTAAAAAGAATTTGATAAAATGACATAGTTAAGTACCTTTCAAAAATATTTATGATATTTATAAAATTCTTTAGTGATGATGTATCTATACTACTTTATAAAAGTTCTATAATTTATTAATATTTTTAAACGAAGATAGTAAATCTAATTTTATGTAATAATATTTTTATTTTATAGAGGTTTTGTTCAAAATAATTTTCTATTCATGATGGTATATTTAAAATATTATATTTATTTTATCACGAGCCTATGCAGTATTCAAATATATATATATACGGAGAGCAAAAGAATGGATAAGGCCATGTGCATGCAACACTAATTAGTATTTGACTTCAAGACTTTGTGTCTTTTTTTATTTTTGTACGTGTAGTACATATATATATATATATACTCTAATATTAAGTCCTTTTCTTATTTTGTCTTGTTGAAAGAAAAAAAAAAACTACATATATTCCACCATTTTTTTAGCACTTTAAGCTCAACTTTAAACATTTCTAGAGAGATTCAAGGTTAGGGGTTGGTATATTTGAGTTCGTGGACTCGTTCTCGTCATTTCTACGGTACGTTTTCTTATTTTTACGGTAGTTTTAGTTACGGTGGTTGTTGGAATTGGTGTTGATATTTGAGCTAGATATTGAGCTCAAATTGAGCGGTGTTAGTTGTGACTATTGGTCACGGGGTGATTTGGGACGCTGTGACGGTTTTGGTTTTTCGATTCCGCAAGTGGGCCCCACATGGACCGTTTGGATATTTTTTTGAACTAATGCAATATGGGTATCAAAATTCATGTTTTGACATGTAGTTTATTATTTTGCTAGCGTGGCAGCAATCGGAGGTCTCTCGAAAGGGAAAGACTCCTATTTAGCAAGCTTTGGCAGGCGTTTGGCGGCGTCCAGGTAGGCTAGGCTTACCATATACCTAGACTGAGTTTGTTTATAGTATTTGCATATTATTATGCTAGTGTTTGGGCTGGTAGTTGTAGATTGGCATTGGCTTGCTATGATTAGGCCTTTTGAGCCGGTTAGGGCCTTGTGCGGATGTGTTTCGGGCCTGTTATCCTCGTGGTGTGCCAGATATTACTTTTATAGGGTTGGTTAATGTTGTACCGTTGTTAGTAGGGGTTTGGGGAACCTTAGCCCAGACTTGGTTCCGGGACCCCGTAGTGGGCCCCGCTACTCTTCACAGTCGGTGTAGTTAGCTTTAAACCTTATTAGGCTTAGTTAATCCCCGAGACGATCTTTTAGGATAACATTTGTATTAAATTACCCTATTTATGCCCTTTTGACCTGTTTAGCCTTGTTAGTCTCTAATAGCACCGTATTTGACCGGGGTCGGCTAGTTTGATTTAGAATGCGGACCCGCCTTGCCATGACTTAGAATGTATACCCAGACTTGTGGTACGTGGTGGGTTAGCTCCTTTACTTATGTTTCGAGTTTATTTTGGGGCTGGTATGTCCCCGTTTACTTGTATTTGTGTGGATTCTGGCACTATTATGTCACTTGGTTACTGATTATTATGAGTTCCGGTTCAAGTCCAGCCACTGATTCAGCATGATGGTTACTGATTATTATGAGTTCCGGTTCGAGTCCGGCCACTGATTATTATGAGTTCCGGTTCGAGTCCGGCATCTGGTTATGATATGATTGGAGAGTTTTGGTACTGAGTTCCGGTTCGAGTCCGGCGGTTATGATATATGTGGCCTATTGTTATTATCCACTATGTCCGGTTCGACTCCGGCGTCTGGCCTCTTGTTATTACCCATTGGTGCCGGTTCAAGCCCGGTGCACTCCTGTTGGTTATTGTGGTTACTGGATACTGATACAGCCTCGAGACACTGGTGACTATGCATTTACTTTTCTTGTGTGTCCCGCTGGTTTATGGGGGCCAGACTGGGTTGTTGTTTTCTTCCGTGTGCCTATCGGGCTTATGGGGGCCCAGATAGGTTATGTTTGACTTGTGTGTACGCATTTATTTACTCGTTATTATGTATCGCACTTATATTTTCCTGAGCATATCTATACGCCTCGACAGTTACTTATGTATTTGTTACTTATACCCCGGACTTAGCATGCACCCTCGCATTTTAGCTTGCTTATATTATATTAAGCTCAGTCGGCCGATGATGCCTACTGAGTACCCGTTGCCCTGGTACTCATACTGCACTTCTGCATCTTTTTCCCCGATGCAGATCCAGGCACCAGTCGACGGTTTTGACGTGACTCTTTTCTCAGCACTGATTCCAGAGTAGGGTGAGCTTACTGACGTCCGAGGCAGATCCTACTCCATCCTCTACTGTATAGTCTTTTGCTCTCAAGACTATTGTACTTATTATACATGTTTGGTTTCTGTCTTGTATTTTGGGTATGTTAGTAGTGGCTCATGTACTGACCCCACCAGGTCTTGGGAGGGGTTTTGGACTTTATATACATTGTCCTCTTCCTTCTCAGTCTTAGCATGTTTATAAATATGGTTACTTCCACTTCTTCTCTGTTTTATGAGATTTCGCCCGTTAGCCCGTCGCTTGTTGCACCGAACTAGGGTTTGGCTTGCCTATTGGTGGGTTACGATAGGCGCCATCATGACTCAAATATTGGGTCGTGACAGCTTGGTATCAGAGCCTAGGTTTCACTGGTATTGTTGGTGCATGAGCCGATGTTTGGTAGAGTCTCGCGGATCGGTACGGAGACGTCCGTATCCTATCTCCGGGAGGCTACCGAGCATGTTTAGGGTAAATCTTATTTCTTTGATTCGCCTCAGTGCGTTGGTGTCTATGTTGGTTTCTAATCTCTATTTGGTTCATTCTTTACGCAGATGGTTAGGACGCATAATACGAGAGCCGGGGGTCGGGACCCCGAGCCTGCAGCGAGGGCTCCAGTTAGGGGTCGAGGTCGACCTAGAGGTCGAAGGCAGGGCAGAGTAGCAGCCCCAGGACCAGATCGTGCTAGGGATCCGTCACCCGATCCCGTTATAGTTCCAGATGTTCCGCCGCCACAGCAGCCGGTGGGCCAGGGGGCAGCCCAGGCTCCACCCGGATTTATTGATGCTTCTTTGCTCCGAGGTACATTGCTTCAGTTGTTGGAATTAGTTGGAGGTCCGCCTGCTGCGGGAGTACAGCCAGCCGCACAGGGAGTTGGTGCTGGGGCGCAGCCTGTAGCTGTGGCACCGAGAGTTGAGGTTTTACCTGTACCAGTAGCTCCACAGCCAGTTATAGATCAGCCAGTTATGTCTGCCGAGGAGCAGAAGATGTTGGGTCGCTTCCTGAGATTAGCTCCACCGAGATTTGCTGGTACTCCGGGTGAGGATGCATATGAGTTCTTGTCCAGCTGCGAGGATAGACTTAGGAATTTGGGATTGGTACAGTCTCGTGGTGTTGATTTCGTGGCATATCAGTTCGATACTGCAGCGAGGAGATGGTGGAGGGGATATCTTGATTCCAGGCCAGTGGGATCTCCACCGATTACCTGGACCCAGTTCTCCGAGATTTTCTTGGGAAAGTATATGCCCCGTACTATGCGGGAGCGACTCAGGGATGAGTTCTCCAGGTTGACTCAGGGTTCATTATCTGTCGCCGAGTATGAGGCGAGATTTCATGATCTTGCTAGGCACGCTACTTCTATTTTGCCTGATGAGTACGAGAGAGTTAGATGTTTTGTCAGGGGACTGAGATTGCCACTCCGCAGGGCTACCCAGAGTTTAGTGACTTCAGGGAAGTCATTCGCAGAGATTATTGAGCATGTATACTCTATTGAGGAGATGGATCGCGAGGCCCAAGGGGGCAGCGATAAGAGACCTCGTGTCCAGGGTAGTTTCAGTGGGAGCCATAGTGGTTTGCAGTTCAGAGGTCGTGGTTTCCAGTTTCAGGGTAGGTACCCTCATCAGCAGCAGCAGTCTTTTCAGCGACAGGGTCAGCCTAGTAGGCCCGTACAGTCAGCTTTGCAGATATCTGATAGGGGTCAGCCCACCTATAGTGGTTCTGTTAGCCAGCCTCAGGGGCGTGGTCAACCCAGTTCATCTGCTAGAGGTGGTCATATTGGATCTTCTAGGCCGAGCAGGGAGCCAGGAGCATGTTATACTTGTGGGGTTTTCGGTCATTTCGCGCGTGAGTGTCCTCAGCGCAGGGCTATTGAGCCTTCAGTTCAGACAGCACAGCCCATCAGATCTGTACCACCAGTAGGCAGAGGTGGTGCACAGGGTCGTCGGGGTGGTCCCCAGGGTTCTCGAGGTGGAGCACAGGGAGGTCGGACTGGTAGTCAGGTTGGTACTCAGACTAGTGGTAACCAGCGTCAGTTGTATGCCGTGCCAGCTAGGCCAGAGGCTGAGGCTTCGGATGCGGTGATTACAGGTACGATTTCCGTATGCCGTCAGCCAGCTTCTGCATTATTTGATCCCGGATCCATGTTTTCTTATGTATCTACTTATTATGCACTACGGTTGGGTTTATGTTTTGAGTTATTATCTGTGCCCTTACGTGTATCTACCCCCGTTGGTGATTCTTTAGTAGTGGATCGGGTATATAGATCCTGTCTGGTGACTATTCAGGAGTTTGAGACTCAGGTTGATTTTATTGTATTGGCCATGGTAGATTTTGATGTGATTCTGGGCATGGACTGGTTGTCTTTTCATCATGCAGTCTTGGATTGCTTTGCCAAGACCGTGACCTTAGCCATGCCTGGTGTACCCCCGGTAGTGTGGCAGGGTTCTGTTAGCCGTACACCAACGGGGATTATTTCATATGTTCGGGCTCGTAGATTGATGGTGAGGGGTTGTGATTCATTCCTTTCTTATGTTCGGGATGCTAGCATTGAGAGTCCGTCACTTGACTCTGTCCTTATTGTTCGTGAGTTTCCTGATGTATTCCCGACTGACCTACCTGGCCTTCCTCCTGAGCGTGATATAGAGTTTATTATTGACCTCGAGCCGGGCACCCGACCTATTTCTATGGCTCCGTATCGTATGGCTCCTGCTGAGTTGAGGGAGCTGAGTATTCAGCTTAAGGATCTTTTAGGGAAGGGTTTTATTCGTCCGAGTGTATCGCCGTGGGGTGCTCCAGTTCTTTTTGTAAAGAAGAAGGATGGGTCTATGCGAATGTGTATTGATTACAGGCAGCTAAATAAGGTGACAGTAAAGAATAAGTATCCGATGCCTCGTATTGACGATTTGTTTGATCAGCTTCAGGGTGCCGCGGTGTTCTCAAAGATAGATTTGAGATCTGGATATCATCAGTTGAGAGTTAGGGCTGAGGACATCCCAAAGACAGCCTTCAGGACTCGGTATGGCCATTATGAGTTCCTGGTGATGTCTTTTGGATTGACTAATGCCCCTGCAGCTTTCATGGATTTGATGAATCGGGTATTCAGGCCATACTTGGACTCCTTTGTCATTGTGTTTATTGACGACATCTTGGTTTATTCGAGGAGTAGCGAGGAGCACGAGCAGCATTTGAGGACTGTGCTCCACACTTTGAGAGATCATCGGCTTTATGCCAAATTCTCAAAGTGTGAGTTCTGGCTTGAGTCTGTAGCTTTCTTGGGGCATGTTGTAGCCAGATAGGGTATCATGGTAGACCCAGCGAAGATTGAGGCTATTCGAGGTTGGGCTAGGCCCACGTCGCCTACTGAGGTTCGCAGTTTTGTTGGGTTGGCAGGTTATTACAGACGGTTTGTTGAGGGCTTCTCGTCTATTGCATCTCCTATGACCAGACTGACCAGGAAGGAGGTTCCGTTTCAGTGGTCCGAGGATTGTGAGGCAAGCTTCCTGAAGCTCAAGGATCGACTTACTTCTGCCCCTGTGTTGACTCTTCCAGTTGAGGGCGAGGGTTTCACCGTGTATTGTGATGCGTCTGGTATCGGTTTGGGGTGTGTTCTGATGCAGCGGGGTCGTGTTATTGCTTATGCATCGAGACAACTGAAGGTGCACGAACGTAACTACCCCACTCATGACTTGGAATTAGCAGCGGTAGTATTTGCACTGCAGATTTGGAGGCATTATCTATACGGTGTGCATTGTGAGATCTTTACAGACCACCGCAGTCTTCAGCATATTATGACTCAGAGAGATCTTAATTCGAGGCAGCGCAGGTGGATTGAGTTGCTGAAGGACTATGATATCTCTATTCTCTATCATCCGGGCAAGGCGAATGTGGTAGCGGACGCCTTAAGCCGGAAGACAGTGAGTATGGGTAGCTTAGCCTTCATTCCAGTCTCTCAGCGGCCATTAGCTTTGGACATTCAGTCCTTAGCTAACTCGATGGTTCGATTGGATATTTCTGACCCCAAGAGGATTGTTGCTTGTGTTGAGGCTAGATCTACTTTGCTGGAGCAGATTCAGGGTTGTCAGTTTGAGGATAGCGGTCTCTGTAGCATTCGATCAGGTATTGAGGGGTGAGTCTGAGAGAGCTACCTTGGGTTCTGATGGTGTTCTGAGGTTTGACGGTCGTATTTGTGTCCCGAGGGTTGGAGATTTGATTCAGTTGATTCGGCACGAGGCACACAGTTCCAGATATTCTATTCACCCTGGGACAGCTAAGATGTATCGGGATTTGAGGCAGCACTATTGGTGGAGTGGTATGCGGAGAGACATAGCAGGGTTTGTAGCTCGATGCCTTTGTTGTCAGCAGGTAAAGGCCGAGCACCAGAGACCTGGTGGTCTACTTCATCCGTTACCCATTCCTGAGTGGAAGTGGGAGCGGATCACGATGGATTTCGTTGGTAGGTTACCTCGCACCTCTCGTGGCTTTGATAGTATTTGGGTTGTTGTAGATCGGTTGACTAAGTCCGCGCACTTTATCCCTGTTCGAACTTCCTACAGTGCTGAGAAGTTAGCTCGTGTATATATTCAGGAGGTAGTTCGCCTACACGGAGTGCCGGTGTCTATTATCTCAGACAGAGGGTCTCAGTTTACCTCCAGTTTCTGGCAGGCTTTCCAGGAGGAGTTGGGTACTCAAGTGGACCTCAGTACTGCGTTTCATCCTCAGACCGACGGGCAGTCAGAGCGGACTATTCAGGTGTTAGAGGATATGCTCCGTGCTTGTGTGTTAGACTTTGGGGGTCAGTGGGATCAATTCTTGCCTTTGGCGGAATTCGCGTATAATAATAGCTTCCACTCCAGCATTCAGATGGCTCCGTTCGAGGCTTTATATGGCAGACTATGCCGGTCTCCAGTTGGTTGGTTCGAAACTTCGGAGGTCAGTCCTCGTGGCACAGATTTGCTCCGAGAGTCTTTGGACCGAGTTCGGGTGATTCAAGACAGGCTGCGGACAGCGCAGAGTAGACAGAGGAGTTATGCTGACCGTAGACGTCGTCCGTTGAGATTCAGAGTTGGTGATAGGGTCTTCTTACGAGTATCGCCAATGAAGGGCGTGATGCGATACGGTAGGAGGGGCAAGCTTAGCCCCAGGTATATTGGACCCTTTGAGATTCTTCGGACAATCGGGGAGGTAGCATATGTACTGGCCTTACCTCCGACCTTTTCAGCTATCCACCCAGTATTTCATGTTTCTATGCTGAGACAATATATCCCGGATGAGTCGCATGTGCTTCAGTGGGACTCGGTTCAGTTAGACGAGAAGTTAGCATTTGTTGAGGAGCCTGTGTCCATTTTAGCCAGAGATGTCAGACGGTTACGCTCCCGAGAAATTCCAGTGGTTAAGGTACAATGGCGTCACCGTCCAGTTGAGGAGGCTACTTGGGAGCTTGAACATGACATGCGAGCCCAGTATCCCTACTTGTTTACGTCTTTAGGTATATGCTTATTCTTGACTTTCGCGGACGAAAGTCCTTTTAGTAGTGGATATTGTAATGACCTTCCCGGTCATTTACCTCCTTTTCGTGCGTTCTCAGCGTTCAGAGCTTTTCTATAACTGCCCCAAGTTATTTATGACTTGCTGGGACTGACAGTTCGGTTCCCGGGCAGTTCGTTTGAGAATATTATTTAGACCGAGCTCGTTGTAAAAAGAATTTGATAAAATGACATAGTTAAGTACCTTTCAAAAATATTTATGATATTTATAAAATTCTTTAGTGATGATGTATCTATACTACTTTATAAAAGTTCTATAATTTATTAATATTTTTAAACGAAGATAGTAAATCTAATTTTATGTAATAATATTTTTATTTTATAGAGGTTTTGTTCAAAATAATTTTCTATTCATGATGGTATATTTAAAATATTATATTTATTTTACCACGAGCCTATGCAGTATTCAAATATATATATATACGGAGAGCAAAAGAATGGATAAGGCCATGTGCATGCAACACTAATTAGTATTTGACTTCAAGACTTTGTGTCTTTTTTTATTTTTGTACGTGTAGTACATATATATATATATATACTCTAATATTAAGTCCTTTTCTTATTTTGTCTTGTTGAAAGAAAAAAAAAAAACTACATATATTCCACCATTTTTTTAGCACTTTAAGCTCAACTTTAAACATTTCTAGAGAGATTCAAGGTTAGGGGTTGGTATATTTGAGTTCGTGGACTCGTTCTCGTCATTTCTACGGTACGTTTTCTTATTTTTACGGTAGTTTTAGTTACGGTGGTTGTTGGAATTGGTGTTGATATTTGAGCTAGATATTGAGCTCAAATTGAGCGGTGTTAGTTGTGACTATTGGTCACGGGGTGATTTGGGACGCTGTGACGGTTTTGGTTTTTCGATTCCGCAAGTGGGCCCCACATGGACCGTTTGGATATTTTTTTGAACTAATGCAATATGGGTATCAAAATTCATGTTTTGACATGTAGTTTATTATTTTGCTAGCGTGGCAACAATCGGAGGTCTCTCGAAAGGGAAAGACTCCTATTTAGCAAGCTTTGGCAGGCGTTTGGCGGCGTCCAGGTAGGCTAGGCTTACCATATACCTAGACTGAGTTTGTTTATAGTATTTGCATATTATTATGCTAGTGTTTGGGCTGGTAGTTGTAGATTGGCATTGGCTTGCTATGATTAGGCCTTTTGAGCCGGTTAGGGCCTTGTGCGGATGTGTTTCGGGCCTGTTATCCTCGTGGTGTGCCAGATATTACTTTTATAGGGTTGGTTAATGTTGTACCGTTGTTAGTAGGGGTTTGGGGAACCTTAGCCCAGACTTGGTTCCGGGACCCCGTAGTGGGCCCCGCTACTCTTCACAGTCGGTGTAGTTAGCTTTAAACCTTATTAGGCTTAGTTAATCCCCGAGACGATCTTTTAGGATAACATTTGTATTAAATTACCCTATTTATGCCCTTTTGACCTGTTTAGCCTTGTTAGTCTCTAATAGCACCGTATTTGACCGGGGTCGGCTAGTTTGATTTAGAATGCGGACCCGCCTTGCCATGACTTAGAATGTATACCCAGACTTGTGGTACGTGGTGGGTTAGCTCCTTTACTTATGTTTCGAGTTTATTTTGGGGCTGGTATGTCCCCGTTTACTTGTATTTGTGTGGATTCTGGCACTATTATGTCACTTGGTTACTGATTATTATGAGTTCCGGTTCAAGTCCAGCCACTGATTCAGCATGATGGTTACTGATTATTATGAGTTCCGGTTCGAGTCCGGCCACTGATTATTATGAGTTCCGGTTCGAGTCCGGCATCTGGTTATGATATGATTGGAGAGTTTTGGTACTGAGTTCCGGTTCGAGTCCGGCGGTTATGATATATGTGGCCTATTGTTATTATCCACTATGTCCGGTTCGACTCCGGCGTCTGGCCTCTTGTTATTACCCATTGGTGCCGGTTCAAGCCCGGTGCACTCCTGTTGGTTATTGTGGTTACTGGATACTGATACAGCCTCGAGACACTGGTGACTATGCATTTACTTTTCTTGTGTGTCCCGCTGGTTTATGGGGGCCAGACTGGGTTGTTGTTTTCTTCCGTGTGCCTATCGGGCTTATGGGGGCCCAGATAGGTTATGTTTGACTTGTGTGTACGCATTTATTTACTCGTTATTATGTATCGCACTTATATTTTCCTGAGCATATCTATACGCCTCGACAGTTACTTATGTATTTGTTACTTATACCCCGGACTTAGCATGCACCCTCGCATTTTAGCTTGCTTATATTATATTAAGCTCAGTCGGCCGATGATGCCTACTGAGTACCCGTTGCCCTGGTACTCATACTGCACTTCTGCATCTTTTTCCCCGATGCAGATCCAGGCACCAGTCGACGGTTTTGACGTGACTCTTTTCTCAGCACTGATTCCAGAGCAGGGTGAGCTTACTGACGTCCGAGGCAGATCCTACTCCATCCTCTACTGTATAGTCTTTTGCTCTCAAGACTATTGTACTTATTATACATGTTTGGTTTCTGTCTTGTATTTTGGGTATGTTAGTAGTGGCTCATGTACTGACCCCACCAGGTCTTGGGAGGGGTTTTGGACTTTATATACATTGTCCTCTTTCTTCTCAGTCTTAGCATGTTTATAAATATGGTTACTTCCACTTCTTCTCTGTTTTATGAGATTTCGCCCGTTAGCCCGTCGCTTGTTGCACCGGACTAGGGTTTGGCTTGCCTATTGGTGGGTTACGATAGGCGCCATCATGACTCAAATATTGGGTCGTGACACTGTCCTACACAGCTTTAAAAACCAAAATTGTACTTCATTCCACAGAATACACATAGGAAACGATCCTATATCACTGGGACACTTTGTTAGGGAGCGGTTAATTCCTAACTTGGAACTTTTCAACACGAATTCAAATTTAATTGAGATTCAATACGAATACCGAACACCTATTGGAAAATAAAACAAAAAAAAAATTGCACAATGTATCTCTAATGTGAGAAATTTGAACACATCTTCCTAACATAAATTGCATAATTTTGGTCTCTTGATCCTTAAATGGCTCATCATATACAAATCTTGTAAAAGGTAAATTTCCATTCATTAAACAATAGGATTTAGGATGACAACATTCTAAAAGAAACTAAAGGAAAAACAAAATACACCCACCTTTTGGTTACTCTATGCTACTCCCTCCGTTTAAAAAAAGAATGACCTACTTTCTTTTTTAGTCTGTTTCAAAAAGAATGATCCCTTTCCTTTTTTGACAATACTTTAATTCCAACTTTCCACGTGACATGTTTGAGAGCACAATATTAAAGGACATTTTGGTACATTTGACACAACTTTAATTTAATACCCCAAGATGCAAAAGTCTTCTTTTATTTTCTTAAACTTCGTGTCAAGTCAAAAGAGATCATTCTTTTTTAAACAAAGGGAGTATTAATTTTCCACGTCAAAATAGGTTGTACTTCAAGAATTATTTCATAATGTAATATAAATAGAAAAAAAAAAAAAAAGAGAAGGTATACATTATCAATACGTACAAAAACAGAGAACGATGAAGAATAATAAACATGTTTGGTCTTTTGTTTTTCTTTACTCTATAAAGAAATAAAAGGATTAAAAGAAAACCAACCCACATTATGGCTTACCTTAAGGCGCATAGATATTTTTATATATGTGCTTTTCTATTTTAAATAGAATATTATTTTTCTCATTCATTATAAATAGGAGTGTTTTTCAAACCTATTTTATAGGATTTTTGGGACGTAGGTTTTTTTTTTTTTTTGCCTGTGCGGGTCTTTTTTTGCCTTGTGAGTCTGTGGCATGTTGGTTAATGGCTTATTTATGGAGAAAAATTAGAATCATTACCATCAATTTTGGAATTCTTAATTATTAAATATATACTTTTCTTTTCCTATATATTTTAGAGTTTCTTAATTATTAATTCTCCCAATATATATTACCATATATTTTTTTTATTACCATATATTTTAGGACTCTTTAATTTAAATTTTTTTTTTTTTTTTTGAAAAAGAGTGAAAAGACGATTTTGTCTAGTGCGAAGTCTTTTAATGAAGGACAAAAAGTTCAAACAATATTTCTAAAGCCCTTCTCGCTTTTAATATATTAGAGATTAGAGATTAGAGATAGAGATTAGAGATTATATATATATATATATATATATTTATAATAATTAATAATTATGTGTCAAAGCATATATTTTATATTGTTTGAATTAGTGTAGACATGATAAGTTTTTCCCCAAAACACCAATTGTTCCTGTTTATCATCGATTTGGGACATTTAGATTTGTTGATGGGTGAAGAGCACACGTTATGGTCTTAGCTTCTAGTTAGTGGTGAACGTTTGCAAAAGAGTAAGTAAGGTAACAAATAACACAATATAATAAGCAAAGCAAAGATTAAGAGCAAATTTGTATCTCTAAGGAGACCTCAATTATGTTAGCTAGGCGATGGTAGCAATCGTGAATATAAAGTGAGCGAGTGGGATAACAAGAAAACAGTAAAAAAAGCTAAAGCAGATAGAGAATACTTGAGAAGAAAGCTAAAGATTTTTATTGCTTAAGAATAGAGAGAAGCATAAATTGGATCCTTTATAATAGGGGAGGGGTGACTATTTATAGGGTACAAAAATTGTACATGGCTAATGGGATGGCGTTATTTTAAACCTTTAGTACCATGACCAATGACTGATAACCACTTGCCCTTGAGCCGTTAGAGGTTGCCAGCCCAGTATTGCGTGTCTGACGCGGTTCAGCTGATGGTCTCTTGTGCACCCGAATAATCAGACACATCGTCCTTTTTTGTCCTTTGTACAGAGTCACCATCGTCGATAGTTTTGGGCTATTCTGTTCTTGTCTGAGAGGACGTCTTTTTGTTTCGACATTGTTCTCAAAATGATGCCATCGTGGGCCGGCTCTCGTTATATCTGACCCGAGTTGGCCCAATCATTATCGAAGCTATTTTACCCAATACAGAGAGCCCTACCCCTATCTTTCAGACGCAATATCGTTGAGGACTGGAGACGGGAAAATGGTCCATAAGATATTCCTCTCGACCGATTGAGAACATACTTTTTTAACTAGAGGGGCCCCTTCATTCTGTTGCGATGCTTCTTTGAAGAGATCGGTTATCGCGTCTACCAAGAGATCGTTTCCCCGATTGTCGGTTGGTGGTCCCAAGGCTGGCCTTTGGTTCCATGGCATTGTCCTCATCATGGCAATCGAATAGACGACTTCTTACCCCAATAGTTTTTATTTCCTTCTTTCCTATTTATTAGTTGTAAAATCAGTCAAATAGTTTCCCTCGTTACCTGAAACGTTATCTTTGGAAACAATAGAATGGCTCTTAACGTTTCTGCTACTACATCTTGTCACATATTCCACGGATGGTCGTACACGTGTTCGCCATCTAGGGCCCTTATTCTGGAATTCTTGGCCTATCAATTTCATCCTCTCCCGACTCCTTTTCTTCACACTACTTGCTTTAAACCGCCTTAAATCAAAAAAACTGACAAGTTTTTCTGAGTCCAAACTATTCGCCCTTAGTTTTTCCTATAGTCCTTGCCTTATTCTTGTCTTTGACTGTGGTGATCTATTTGCAGGGCCTCTACTTGGTCTTACGACGAGACTGAGGTAAGGAATATGGGAAAAGCCTAGGGTGAAGGTGGTGGATAATGCTCTGTATAACCACCATTCTCCACAGCAGTCACGACCTCTTCCTTTGATGCTGAGGCTTATGAGTTTCATCAAAGGTTCGTGATCATTGTGGGGAACTCCACGCTCTGAGGGGCTCTCATCGGACTTCAATGAGAGAACATAAGGCAAGGAGAGAAATGTTCACCCCCCATGTTGATGAGGATACATTATTGCTGGGACCTGTCCTGTGTGTCCACTTCTTTCAGCGTCTTTGCCTCCTTTTGAGGGTGCCACGATGTGGTTTTTGCTGTTATAAGAAGGAGTGATGAATCTAGCTCTCGGGGGTTCCTCGACCGGGATGCATACTTTCTTTGGAAGGTACAATAGCTACCCAACACTGTGATCTGAGGCACTTCCATCTGCTTCCAAGGAGGGAAACAAGGTGAATGAAGCTTCTCTAGCCAACAAAATGAAGGAACTTCTCTAGCCAGACGCACGCTTGGTCACTTTTTTCCAGTCTTTGGTATATATTAGATTTCAAAGCCTTGTATTTTGTAATCTCTTCCTCCGTTTTAGGGGTAATAATAATAAAGCTTTTATCTTATTTGTTTTGCAAGGTACTTTTCTGATATTGTTTATTTCCTTTCATGAATAAACCTTTGAATTGATAAAGCCATTTTTGAGGAAATAATTATGCCCGAACCATCGCTTTAGGCCAATACCTCTATTTCTTAACATGCTTGTCGAATTCCTTAACCCTTCCGATACTTCGTTCGAGGCATCCGCCCTTCTTATAATGGAGTGCTAGGGCCATCTCAAAGTCCTTGGTGGAAACATACTTTTACCATGGTCTTATCTTTCCTGAGGACTTCAACTGTGTCATGCGGGCTCAGGCCTTTATGCGCTGGCCGTCTTTCCCAATTGCCTCTATACCATAAAGAAACCTTGTCAGCGTTCCTAACATAGGCTAGTTGGGACTTTGTAAAGTCCCAGCACTAAGTCTGATATAAGATGGAATATGCGGAAGACGAAAGAGAACAAAAAACTAAAGAAATCAAACACGAAATCAAAACCCTAACACTAAGAACAAGAAATTAAGATAAAATATAGAAGCAAGACATAAGTATGAGATCTAATAGGCAACAACGAGTATACGAAAGTCAAAACCTTCTATTAAAAATCCAAACAAGCACCTATACTATCGAGACACCTTCAAGAGTAATAATATCCTCAAGCAAGCAAGCCCATCAACATTTCAAGCAACAAAGGCCTTACCCTACCTCACAAGAATTTCACTCTTTTCAAATGATAATTGTCACAATAGTCTAAGTCTAAAAATGAGCTAATCTTCATTATTTATAGCCTATACTACTAATTACAAAAATATCCTTAATGAAATAAAGGTCTTCTAAGCATGAGGCTTGCATATCAAGAATAGCCACTTTAATGTCCATAGCCTCTTTCTTCCTTTTTCACCTTTCTTCCTTGTAATTCCACTTAATCATATTCTTGACCTTTAATTCTTCATTCCATGATATTGATGAAGCTCGGCTGTCGATCCCGTGGATTTTTCTTCCCTTAAAGGTATGTTGTTTTTTCATCTGCCTTACCTCGAGCCTCTCGAAGATAGGGACGATCAGGGTGAAGAAGTTAATA
This sequence comes from Capsicum rhomboideum, assembly GCA_031232105.1. Lineage (NCBI taxonomy): Eukaryota > Viridiplantae > Streptophyta > Magnoliopsida > Solanales > Solanaceae > Capsicum > Capsicum rhomboideum. The sequence goes on along the minus strand of CP124712.1, from coordinate 47,753,126 downwards.
TTACTAGTCTGACCCATCATGATTCATATACCCTTATCGAGCCTTGTGCCCAATATCTTGAGGGTGAGTCCTCGTGCAGAGTCTTACGTCAGCTACTCAGAATTGCTTGACTTTTCGTTTTTGAATTAAGGTGGGGAGTACAAAGGAATCCTCTTTCCTCGAGATATGAATCATTAAATCTTTCTATGGGATGATTTGGATGCCTTGATTTTCGAGTACTGTCTCTTGGGTTCTGTCATAATCTACGAGTCGAACACATGGTAATAATCCATGACCCTTTGCCTTATGTGCACTTAATAGGGTTTTGGTTATAAATAGTTGTTTTCAGCATCATATTCTTCATAAATTCCATCCCTGGTGTAGAGAGAAGATTTATTGGAAAAGATCTGACCCCTTTTCATGGTGCCATTCTTCGGCTCCCTCGGGTATTTTGATTTCGTTCTAGGGTTCCCTAATAGTTTTTTCCTTAGCCTTATTTTTGATCTCAGAGCTCATCTTCAAATGATTTCTCCTAGGTTATTGACAAGGGTAAGGTAAAAACAGTGGGCGAGGCCTGGGGCGAGAGAGGTCTATAGCTAGTATAATCGTTCTTTTCCTTCTTTACTTCCCTAAGGCAGTGGCCCGACCCCTCAAGGTCCCTGCGCTATTTCTCTGTTTCCATTGGTTTCGGATGCAACAAGCTTGGAGGGTCGTGTGAATTTTCTTTGCAAGTGACTCTCTACGAGTCAAAGTCTGCCTTGGTACTCTCGGGACTTCCTTTGAGGGAGCTTATAGATCGAAATTCCTCAGATCTACTTAGTTTCTGCCCTTTTGGTGTAGAAGAGCCATGCCCCCTATCCTGGCAACGAAAGATAACCATTTGAGGCCAGAGTTACCAGTTCGTCAGCAGGAGAAAAAGTTATTCGTCTTGGGCTTGCTTGCTTCGAGGTGGATCATGGTCTGGATACGGACCTGACTTGAGCTCGTCGATGAGGATCACTCGGGTAGCCTCCACATGTATAATAAGGAAATCATATTATGCCCTTGATGTAGGGTCTTGGCGCGTCTTATGTAATTTCGGGCGCACTTTATCATTTGCTTGTATGAAAGTTTTCTTTGTACTGATTTCCCTTCTATAATAAACTTTGTACTTGTTAACTCTGAAACATGTTTTTCGCACATATTTTTATTTATAATAGTTTTCTGTTAAAGCCATCTCTTATGGACAAGATTTCCCTTATTGTAAGGTGCCTCTCGGGGAGTCGCATCCTCACTACAGCCTGTACGATCAATGCCAAGTTTGTATCAATGATTGAGGTCATTCGCTAACCAATTTCTTATTTTGCATGCCTTTTGCGTTGTTTTAGTCGTTTTATTTTGACCATCGGGCATTTTAGCCTTATATATCTCAATATATTGTGGAGAGAAATATCGGCTGAAGGAAAAAAAAGTGTACCTTGTCCTTTTCGATCTTCTGTTGTCGCCTCCAACTTCTCCCTAAACACACCTGCAAAAGAACTCAAGAAAAGAGTCATTAGATAAACAAAACATAGGAGGATGGTTACCTGTCTCTTCGAGGCTGCAGATCAGCTTATCATCTTGCGAGGTGCTCCCGGTCCTGCAGGCACCTGGTTACTTTCGATGCCTTTCCCATAGTTGCTCTTTGCTTGTTCCCTTATGAACTCCTTGAGATGTCCACCCTTGAGTATTTCGGCCACCGCTTCTCGAAGGTGGCGATAGTCCTAGTGTCATGGCCATGTGCCCTATGGAAATCGCACCAGAAACTCTTGTCCCTAGCGTTCGGGTTTGATCGGAGGGGCTTTGGAAACTAAGTTCCTTTAATGTCCCAGATCTCCGAGACTAGCCGTTCGAGGCTGAAAATCTAACGTGCAAGCTCGTAGCATATCTTCAAGTGTTTGGATAGTACGTTCTGCTTGTCCATCTATTTGAGGATGGAAAGCCGTACTCAAATTCACATGTGTACCCCAAACTCTGCTGAAAAGATCTCCAAAAATGAGCAGTAAACTGAGTTCCCCTTTCTGATATAATGGAGATCGGAATCCCATGTAATCGCACTATTTCTTTAACATACAACCTTGCATAATCTTCAGTTGTATAGGTGGTCTTGACTAGTAAGAAATGCGCTGACTTGGTAAGCCTGTCAACTATGACCCATATGGAATCAAATTTTCGCAGTGTACGAGGCAAACCTGTGATGAAATCCATATTAATCATATCCCATTTCCAGACTGGAAGATTGATACATTGCATGTAACCCCCAGGTTTCTGATGCTCTACTTTCACTTGTTGACAATTTGGGCATTGAGCTACAAATTCTGCAATGTTCTTTTTCATATGTCCCCACCAATACATTTCTTTCAAGTCATGGTACATTTTGGTAGCTCCCGGATGAATGGAATATCGCGAATGATGCGCCTCTGTCATAATTCGTTTCCTCAGCTCGTCTACATCCGGTACACATAATCTACCTTGGCATTGAAGTACCCCTTCTTGTGTAAGATCGAAGGCCTTTGTCAAATTCTGTTGTACATTCTCTTTTAGTTGCACTAACATAGGATCAGCAAACTGCTTCTCTTTCACTTCAGCTAGTAATAAGGATTCTACCATATTTTGTACAATAACCCCTTCATCTGAGGATTCAAGAAGACGAACCCCCAAGCTGGCTAATTGATATTGATCTTTGACCAAAGCTTTCTTCTTCGTCAATTGGCCACTAGTGCCTTCTAGTGCCTTGCGGCTCAATGCATCAGCTACCACATTTGCTTTTCCTGGATGATATAGGATATCAATATCATAATCTTTCAATAGCTCAAGCCACCTTCGTTGCCTCAAATTGAGTTCCTTTTGCTTAAACATATACTGTAAACTTTTGTGATCAGTATAGATGTCAACATGAACTTCATACAAATAATGACGCCATATCTTTAAAGCAAATACCACCGCTGCTAATTCAAGATCATATGGGATAGTTTCTCTCGTGTGACCGCAACTGTCGTGAGCTATATGCTATTACATTATCATGCTGCATCAATACACATCCGAGGCCAACTCCGAAAGCATCACAATATACTGCATAACCTTTAAGGCCTTCCGAAAGTACTAATACAGGTGTGGAAGTCAATTTATCTTTCAGCTCTTGGAAACTTTTCTCACATGCATCATTCCACTGAAATTTGACTGCCTTGTGTGTAAGCTTTGTTAAAGGTGCAACAATGGAAGAAAACCCTTCAACGAATCTTCGATAGTAACATGCTAGCCCAAGGAAGCTACGAATTTTTGTAGGCGTCGTAGGCCTTGGCCAATTTTTCACCGCTTCAATCTTCTGTGTATCAACTCGAATTCCTTCATCTGACACAATGTGACCCAAGAATGCTACGGATTTCAATTAAAATTCACATTTAGAGAACTTTGCATACAACTTACGCTCACGAAGAATCTGTAACACTTATCGTAAGTGCTTAGCATGGTCCTCTTGTGACTTTGAATAAACCAGGATGTCATCTATAAATACCGTCACGAACACGTCTAGAAATGGCTTAAACACCCTATTCATCAAATCCATGAACACAGCTGGTGCATTTGTTAGTCCAAATGACATAACTAAAAATTCATAATGGTCATACCGTGTTCGAAAAGCTGTCTTGGGTACATCTTTTTTTCTAACTCTGACTTGATGGTAACCCGACCTCAAGTCAATCTTTGAAAAACATGTAGCACCATGTAACTGATCAAACAAATCGTCAATTCTGGGGAGGGGATATTTGTTCTTGATCATTACCTTATTCAATTGCCGATAGTCAATGCACATTCGCAATGTGCCATTTTTCTTCCGTACAAATAATATCGGTGCACCCCACGGGGACATACTAGGCCTGATAAAGCCCTTGTCCAGCAAGTCTTTCAATTGCTCCTTCAATTCACGCAATTCTGCTGGAGCCATTCTATACGGGGGAATAGAAATAGGCTGAGTGCCTGGATTGACATCGATGCCAAACTCTAATTCTCGTTCCGGAGGTAAACCGGGAAGATCCGCTGAAAAATCATCAAGAAATTCATTGACCACTGGAACCGACTGAGGAGTTTGTGGTTCCACATCATTATCTTTCACTCGTACTAAGTGACATATGTACCCCTTGGCAATCATTTTCCTTGCTTTCAGATAGGAAATAAATTTTCCTTTTGGTGCCCCCACATTACCCTGCCATTCAAGACTATTTTCTTGCAAAATGGAAATATACCTTCTTGGCCCCGCAATCTACCGTGGAATAACAAGAAGCCAGCCAATCCATTCCCATTATCACATCAAAATCCACCATGTCTAATTCAATGAGATCGGCCAATGTATCATGACTACACACAGTTACCACACAATTTTGATATATTCTTTTTGCAACAATATAGTCACCAACTGGTGTAGATACTTCAATTGACATAGTTAGTAGTTTCGGTGTTCTTTCAAATTTAGCAGCAATCAATGGAGTAACATATGACAATGTAGAACCCGGATCAATCAATGCATATACAGTAAACGAAAATATGGATAATATACCTGTGAGTCAGGAGATGCCTCCGAATTCTGCCGGTCCACTAGAGCATAAGTGCGGTTCTGAACCCCACTAGTACTGGCTGCTCCTCTGGCACCTCTACCCCGACCAACAGACTGCACACCTCGGCCTAAAGAAGGAACCGATAATGATGACGCAACGGCTGACCCCGTCGGTCGTGCTATACCACCTATGCTCCTCTGAGGACACTCTTTCATCAGGTGCCCCGTCATACTGCACCAAAAGCAAGCATTTGTTCCCAATCGGCATTCACCTAAATGATACCTCCCACAACGCTGACACGGAGGGTGAGAAAATCCTGCTGCCTGTGATCCACGAATTCCACTACTCTGCCCAGATTGACTACCTCTAGACCCTCGAAATTGAGCTTGAGGGCTTGCTGTGGAATAAGAGAATAAGGGTCTAGGAAAAATCCGAGGCCTAGATTCTCCTTGGGACACCATAGACTGTCCCATAGGTCTAGCCCTCTTTGACGACCCTCGTTCAAATTCGTGTACCCTTCTTCTTTGCCTCTGGTCCTCCATCTTCTGTGCGAAAGCCTGTATTTTGGCTATATCCATATCTCTGTTCAAAGCAGCAATAGTGCAGTCCCTTACCAAATATGGCTCCAATCTGTCCATATATCGATGGACCCTGTCTGTCATTGTGGCTACTACATTCGGAGCATATCGAGCCAAAGAATTAAACTGCAAACTGTATTCTCTAACACTCAGATTCCCTTGTCGGAGATTTAAGAACTGATCCGCACGAGCCTCTCGGATCTTATAGAGAAGATAGTGATCAAAGAATGCCGCTTTAAATTCTTCTCAATTAGGTGGAATTGCACCATACCACGAGACTTCTTCCAATCTTCATACCATAATATAGCCTCTCCTTTCAATCTATATGTCGCAAGTTCAACTGTTTCAATATCAGTCATGTGCATAACCTCTAAAGCCCTTTGAATTTGGTCCACGAAATCCTGTGGATCTGCTTTCGGATCTGACTCAGTAAATATAGAAGGGTCTAATTTTAAAAAGTCCTGTGTCCTGCGACTCGCCATTCTAGCCGCGTCATCCTCATTTGTCGTTGGACCAGCTCGTCCTTGACTTTGTGCCGCAACTAACTGAGTCAACATATGCACTGCATTTCTCAGATCCTAGTCAGTGGCATTCATTGGCGGTTCTGCCGGTACTTCTCTACCTATTGGCTCTTCCGGAGCTGGAAAAGTAGAAGAATACTGCGATGCAATTTTAGTGTTAGCTCCACCTTGACTAGCTTAGTCAGGTGGTGATTTACTTGTGCCTTCTCCGGCAAGCACATCTACCTGCTTACCTTTGCCTCTACCTCTTCTTGTCATCAGCATTTTACTATAAACAAGAAAACCATGTACAATGGTCAGATATGATTCCACTACAACATTGGCACTATTGCACGATCTAGAAATGAAGAAAAGAAACAACTCCTAAATGTACCGTAGCCTCCTACTTATAAATGTGGTGGACAACACATCCATAAGCAAGACTCTACTCAGACACGGCTTTGTAGACACTCTTAGAACGACCTGCTCTGATACCACTTTTGTCACGCCCCAAATCCTATTGGGGCGGACTGGCACCCAAAGCCGATAAGGCCCGAGAGAACCAATCTTTGCTCATGTCCATTCATATGCATGTCATTCAAGAAACTTCATCATCGCGTATACATACTAGATACTCATAGCGGAAGTTATGGAAACATGTGTTATATACATATATGAAACTTGGCCGTTAGGGCCATCAAGTCAAAATGGACATATATCTCTTACATTCATATACCCACATACGTCTACAAAAGCCTCTAACAGATGCACATACATACCCATCCTAAAGTCGGGACAAGTCCTCGCTTTATACAACATTTACAATACCAAAATCAATGTACAACTGTGACTCGAAAAGCCCCGAACCAACTGGAGCTCACCAAAGATGAGTAGATGACCCGCAGCTTACTGTGGAGGTCTGCTAGCACCTGCAACATGTAAGGTAAGTCCCCCAAGGGACGTCAGTACGACGAATGTACTGAGTATGTAAAGCTCAAATGAAACTGCATGATATGTAGGTGCTTCCATGAAATCAAATATAAGAGAATAGTCAGTACAAATAAAGCACCGGTCTGCATATATGGAACCTTGTACATTATGTCTTTTACTTCTTTTGCTTTTACATTTATTCATCCTTATCGTTCTACCCATGCTAGGCTGTTAAGTCGCCCCTGGGATGAGATTAACCCATGCTAGGTATTTAACCCCTGGGATGTGATTAACCCATACTAGGCTTTTCTATCACCCCTGGGATGTGATTAACCCATGCTAGGTACTTTGAGGTACTTTGACCCCTGGGATGTTATATTAACCCATGCTAGGCTTTTATGTCGCCCCTGGGATGTTATATTAACCCATGCGAGGCTTTTATGCCGCCCCTGAGATGTTATTAAGAATATACAAACAATGATACATTTCTTCATTCTTTCATTAGAAGAGTAGTACATTACTTCATTTCTTTACCTCCATGAGAATGATACATTGTGATTGTCGCGCCCCATTTTTCTCGCGAAAAGCGAAATTCGACGTGACAAACTCTTTTTGGGATTTAAAGAGTGAAGAGTCGCCACCTAACGAATTAAGGTGCGTTAGGGCACCATGCTAGACTAATTACGAATTTATTTTAATTATTAGCCTACGTCAACCAGAAATTCGGGTAAGGGTTCAGGTTACCTCAAAAGGAAGGTGTTAGGCACCTTTCGAGGTCCACAAATGTAGATCCCGACCGAATTCATATATTACGTGGGAATTTCTATGTGATAAGCAAAAAGTCGATTTATTTTTATTAACTTAATAATAACTAAATGTTTAAAAGATATTGAACAAATTACACGTGCAACTTAATTATTATCTAATTAATAATTAACTACGTAATAAGGCAAAATATGTAGATAAATAAAGAAGTAAATTAGATAAGCAAGAAGAGAGAATTGAGATGAAAATGTGAAAAAATCGGTTAATTAATAATTTAAATTAAACTAATCTACCCCAAACCAGTAAAGGAATAAAAATAACAGAGTAAATAACTTAATTTAAAAATTCTTCAAAATTTAAATAAAATCCAGAGTGTTTTATTTTCTTAGAAAAAATAAATATTTGTTGCTTTATAGGAATGATGCCACGATATTAATAATCGCGTTCATTTGACTTTAGCAACATTTTTAATTGGAGGTCAGTCTTAAATTATAAAATAATAATATTAGCATTTTTAAAGAAAATTGAAATTTTTTGAGTTTTGAATATAAGCACATAACATATTTACGTATAAGTACACATATCCTCTTAGTTTAAAAATTTCGGAATTAGACCTCATAATTTCTTTCACTTTCCCGCTAACTATAGGTTAGGAGATAGCATTTATGTAGTTAATGATTTTAAGAGAATCAACACTGTCCAATTCAAGTAGCTAAAAACTAAATAGTGATTTTAGCTTTTGAGAATTGAAAGTTGTAAAAAGGTGAATAACAATATAAGTTTGAAAAAAAACTAAATATAATAGTTAAGAAAAAAAAAGCTTAAACACTTAGCACATAATATTCCAAATATGCCTCTTATTTAAAATTAATTAGGTGACGGCATGCTTGAAAAAAAAAAACTATTCTTTTTACATAATTGAGACTTATAGGCATGATTTATAAGCGAGGGGTCTTAAACAAGGTGTCAGAAATCAAATCTAAGCGCTAGATATTAACTTGAATATGCAGGAAATTGATTTAATATGCAGAAAATTAATGTAATTGCAGAAAATTAATTTAATTGTGCAAAAAATTTAACTTGAATATGCAGGAAATTGATTTAATATGCAGAAAATTAATTTAATTGTACAGGAAATTTAACATGAATATGCAGGAAATTGATTTAATATGCAGAAAATTAACGTAATTGCAGAAAATTAATTTAATAGACAGAAACCAGTTAAAAGTTTTGAAAATTGCTGGAGATTAGTTTAATAAGCTGAAAAATCAATTATACATGGTGGAAAGATGTTTAAACATGATGAAAATTAACTTATTAAAACGCACTTGAAGTTGTTTAAATGATCCTAGAGAATGATTTCTAGGTGGTAAAATAATTTAATTTATAACCCTAGATCGTTTGCCTAAGTGATAAGATAGGTCATGCGAGTCACATAATCCCCCCGACAATAATCCCCGAATTTTATTACATAAGCAGTGTTTGTACAATAAGATTATTACAGACCAAACAAATGAACTAAAGAAACAAAAAGAAAGCCAACTCAAGTGGACTTGTAAGGATGATCCTTAATAACTCCCGAATCCCGGGCAACTCTTCAAAAGTCCCAACCGACTTGCTTAGCAAACTGCCGATAGAAGCATACATACAAATGCATACAAACAGCACACAATAAGCCTATTAACACACACCAACAACTGAGTCTAAATTTTTATGCCTTAAGTCAACGGCCAAACTAAGACTGGAAGTCCACAAACTATCAAATTGAAAGTTTAAGCTACAACTTTATAGACATGCGCTCTAGTAGATTTTGCATAATCGCAAGTTATGTGGAGTAGGAGAGGAGTTGACTCTTAATTATAGGGTCACATAAGCACACGGGACAAATTCATTTATTCCAAATATTCATCCTAATGACATGATATCTAGATGATACAAGATTAAAAAAAATGGTAATCCTATGGTCTCCGCAAAGAGAATTTGATTCTAAGATGACAAGGACGTAGATCTAACACAAGAATGAACATAGTTAGACAGACTTAAACTTATTTATAACGTACATTAAAGGGGCTCAAAACATGTTTCAACCATACCAACTCCCCACACACACATCAAAGGGTTTAGAATTATGAAGATAAAAGAGACAAATCAGAATTGTCAAAAACTAGAACGCAATAGATTATCAGTTAGTCCTAGGAGCGATATTCAATATGTATAAAACACACACAAGTCAAAGAAGACGTACCTGCTTGCTTCCTTAAAAATGCTTAAGGCATTCAACTTTCTGAAGTAAGGCAGAACTGACACATAAAAATGTTAAATGGCATCGATAGGATACTAACCGGTTAACAGCAAGAGAGCAACAACAGATTCCAAAAAACCAGCACTTCTCCGACAAGCAGAATGAGAGCTTGAAGTATTTAAATGTAGAAGAGAGCCATGTCAAAGCGTGAGTAAAAGCGTATGAATTCAAAAGGGTGAGGAACTCCAAGTGTAAGGAACTTCCCGTGTAGTCAGGAACTTCTTTTCCTTTTCCCTCCCCCGTTTTCCTTATGGAAGAGCTACTTATATAGTAGAGAAATATATCAGTTAAGGAGGATGGAGTGCTCAATCACAAGAATCAATTTTTGCCAAATTATCTCAAAGCAACCATAAATAAACCAGTCATGGAGCTGTCACATATATTCAAATATGTAGTAATATTCAACAGTACAATACTCCTTCCTAGAACCAAATGATGCAGCCAATCATTGCCAAAATTTACCATAATTAACTCAGTACTAAAATTGTCACAGTAATTAAAGGAAACCAGTGGATGAGGATATGGGTCATAAAGATTTTTCCTTAACCAAACTAATATAATCAGTCAGATTTTCACCAAAAATAGCAAAGTCTCGAAGCTTTCACAACATTTAAGGCCAATTAGACAAGCAAGTAAATCTCCAGCTGCCATGTTTCAGGGTAAAGGCTGTCACAATTCAAATTCGAGAAGGAAAAGAGGATTGACTGATCGATGTTACTATAAACAACCAAGGAATAGACAAGTACCATAATTTTCACGTAATCTTGAATTGATTCCCATGAGGTAGAATCTTATAGCTACTATAATTATCATGCAAAAGGATAACCAGAATCAATTCAACCGAGGAAGCAGGCAATCATTCAAGGCTATCAAAATATCCAAATTAGACAAATGATAATAGTTATTAACATATCAGATCGCCAAATGACTGTCAGGAACATATACTTTATGAGAAAATGGTTAATCAAAGCTAATTTATAAATCGAGCATCATGACGTTGAGATTTGAACTTACATACGTATTTTTAGATATACACACGAGTCAGGACCAATGAGCCAAATCAAAAATAATAAGAGAAACCGAGCTAAAACATGGCTCGTACAACTTAGCATGTAAGAAAATGAATAAGGATTGAACAATATTATCACCAAGTAGGTACTGATTTCATATCTCACAATCGGCCAAAGCAATAAATCATGGACCTAAATAGTGGGGTAACTAATCAAACACAAATAAAATACCAAACGATCATACCGGAGGCAAATTGATGTTTTACAGGCGTTTCTTGAAACTTGTCGGAATGGAACTGCGATTATGACTTTTGAGATCCAACAGGACCAGCGAAAAAAGAGCATGCAGTGGGTTCGTTAGCGAGATGCTGGTGGCTGGTTCGCCATCCGCCAATGAAGTCACGGTGATGACTGGTGAATCGACGGCGGCCGGGGTTGACTGGTGGATGCCGGTGGAGAGAGAGAGAGAAGGGGAAGCGGGTTTGGGTTTAAAGAGGGAGAGAGGGGCGTCGGCTCAGGTGGTTCTCACCGGTCATAGATGGCCGGCGGTAATAGAGAGGCGGCGGCGTAGGGAGTAGAGGTTTCACCGGCCGGCTGATGGTGGAGCTCCGGTGGTTCGCCTGAGAGACAGAGATGGCTGTGAGATGTTCCGCCGGTGGAGCAGTGGGTGGCGGTGATGGGTTTTTTCGGTGAGAAAGAGGTGGAGAACGAGAGAGTATCGTGGTGGTGCCGTGACGGAAAGGAAAAAGGAGTGGAAGAAAAAGAGTATATGGCGGCGGGTTGGTTCGTGGTGGTCCACCGGCCATAGGTGGACGGCGGTGGTGGCGACCCGTCGGAGTTGATGATGATGGAGGGAGTATTCTGGTCAGGGTGGCGGCTGATATGAAGGGAAATGTTTTAGGGTGTTTGTGATTTGGGGGTTGAAGGATTAAAAAGGAAGGAAGGGGAGAGTTAATCTCAGCCGTTGGATCAATTTTGATCAACGGCTGGGATCTAAAATTGTAAGAATTGGTCAAAATTGGGTTATTTAAATTAGGGTCAATTAGAATTGGATTTTCAATTTTGGTCCTCAAATTAAAATTCATTTAGACTAAAATTGACACAAAATTGAGTAAAACCAGGCTAGGAATTAAATAAATTGGAAGAGCTGAATTGAAATAGGCTGCTATTTTGTAAATATAGTAATAAACCGATAAATATAAAATTACCTAACAAAATTAATCAAATGTCATAAAATAATTATTCTCCGATTAATTATAAATTTTATACTGAAATTAATGACACATAATATATTATTTGAAATCGATGGTAATAATATTTCAAAATAATTTAAGTACCTATAAATTATGAATGTAAATTTTACGAAATTCTATAATAATAATAATAATAATAATAATAATGATAATAGACTGCGAGTTTGTAAATTATGAGTATGCATATTTGCGGAAATAATTTAATAAATATTTACAAAATTATGCAAAATATTATATATAAATTAGTAAATTATATATTATATAAGAATATAAAATTAAATGCTAAAATAAATTGCATACCTTAAAATCATGAATACGAAATGTCAAAAATTTATTCGATATCAAAATAATAATTAAAAGTTCAAAAACTAATATTTTTGGTAAATAGCAGTCTGGAGGGAATATCGGGAGGTCAAAAATTGGGTGTCAACAGTGATTGTACATTATTGAAACTTTTGGAACATTAGTCAAAGAACATGAGACGTGTGAATCACAATTGATCAATGTATAAGGAACATGTGATTAACAATAATTGATAACCGGAAATGGGATACCTTAGAACATTTCGGAATGGAATAAGTACAATGTCAATGTGAATACTATGTGCTGCAGAAGGATACGGAAAGAGTAACCTTACATACCTTCACTTCCAAGTATGAATACACAAGCCTATATATGAACACAATAGTCCAGCTCCTTCCTTACGTTTCACTCTACAATACAAGTACATAACGGAGCTTACGTCAACAACTAGTTACCGTACAAGCGTACAAGACGACAATGAGCTATATGACTGCCATATAACGTCATTTTACCCTTTATAATACAATCCACTGCATTATCATACCAACAACACCATAACATTCCACACATTGACCAAGACATCATAAACCAATAGCATTTCACACCACGTTTACCCTTTTCGCTTCCTCATTATCATTCCGTCACATTTACTCTATCAAATTGCCTCATAACAACATATGAAAAACAATCCATAATTAATATAATCCAACATGCTTCCATACGACCCCTTAAATTCATTGAAAAGGTATCATAAGTTGATAATTACATCCAAAAAGGGTATAGGGGCCTTCATGGATCAAAGAGAGACAAAATCATACAAAATGACTTTCTGGGGTGACCTGCGAAGCCACCTGCGCCCGCAGGTGGCTGACATGCGTCCGCAGGTGACCTTTGGCAGTGTCCAGGGGCACCTGCGTTGGCATCTGCGCCCGCAGGTGCCTTCGTCTGCGGGGGCGGATGCCCAAATCGGCCAAAAAAGGTCCTTTTTGGGTCCTTTTGTTTAATAAATGGTCCAAGGCCATAAGTAAGCTTTTCTTTACATATGTTAGATCATCTTAGATACCAACGAACATTCATGGTTCCACAACGCACATAAACAACACCAAAACTACACTTTCCTTTCAATACGTCACTAAATCCATGACCAATTTCACAATAACAATGCCACGTGTTATACACCAAAAGGAAACAAGTTAAGGAAATAACCACATATACATGTTGATATTAAACACACCAAACTCTCTTCCTTCAAGACCACAAGTCCACTTCACTGTTTAGAAGGCAAAACCCTTCATCGATTAAGCAAAAGTACACTGTTTTACACATAGTGACTGTCCAACACTGTGCCAACATAACCAACATAATTTATACTTCATCTTAAGCGTATCATATAGTAAACCATAAGAATAAACACTTACCAAAACTAACCAAAGAGTGATCTTGTCCAACAAGTAGTTGCCTTAGGGTTTGTGGGAGAAGAGAAATATTTGGAAAAATCTAGAAAATGGCATGTGTGCTTTTATGAATAAAAATCTGATTTTTCTTGACTTATATAGTCCCTTACTAATCATCCTTAGCCACACATTTAATTTGTTCACTTGGTCAATGGAAGAATGGGTCAAATTCCATTTTGGGCCATGTCTTTTTTATGATTTTTGGGCCTCATTTGGGCCCAATGGCACATGATTCACTTAAGCCCAACAAATTAATGCATAAATTCACCAACTCTCTCATGTTTAAATGATTCTATAAATGTTAAGGTAGTCTCATGGGTTCGGGAATGTACGGGGTGTTACACTCTGAGCTGTACCACCGTGCAGTTCGTCCATCCTCTTATCCTGCGCCTCTGTCTGAGCCATCAGCTCTCTATGGGATACAACAAAATGGTTCAAAAGATCCTACAAACCCTGCAAGTTGGGCTCTGCATCCTCGACATCGAGATCGATAGACTACTTCTGCCTTTGTTTCATATTCATGTTCGTCTGCTTCACATTTAGTATCATGACTAGTGACCAATAACCACTTTCTCTTAAGCCGTTGGAGGATGCCAGAACTGTATTGTATGTCTAACGCAGTTTAGCCGAGGGTCTTCTGAACACCTGAATAATTAGACACACCGTCCTTTATTCGTCCTTTGTACGCAGTCACCATCGTCGATGGTCTCGGACTACTCTGTTCTTGCTCGAAAGGATGTTTTTTGTATCAGTATCATTCTCAGGATGATGCCATCATGGGTCGGCTCTCATTATATCCGACCCGAGTTGGCCCAATCCTTACCAAAGCTATTTTACCCATACAATTCTGAAATATGGAAATTGGAAAATTGTTTCGAAAGAGCATCAATTGGAATAGTTACCCGTTAATAATTCTTCAATGAAAAAATTATATTAGAAACTTTAGTTGGCTTCTTTATACATAGTTGGTTTACAAATAGCCAAACGTCTCCGATCCACCAGAGCATACTAAAATTCATATTATAAAATGCACTGATCAAACAGGACAACAAATACAATACAGTAGACAATTGTATACAAAAAATCAGACTTCGTCTTCTTCCACAAATTCAAGCACCAAATTCATCCAAAAACACTTCAAAACTACACCAAATTATCCAAAACTTCAGATTTGGGATCCTCAATACATAACCAATCTTTTGCAATCATACCCACACGAAAAAGAGCTTATTTATGAAGATTTGATTTGTAAATTTTGAAGTTTGAAGCTTTAATAATGGCTGAACATCAAAAAAAAATTCGTGTTACAAGTGTGAAATAATAATATAAATTTGCTATATGCTTGATCTACGAATTTTATAGACCTGTATTTCCTTAGATGTTCATTAGTTGTAGCAATAATGAACAACTATGAAATATTTCACGAATTGTAATGGTGAGAGTGATTAATGGTGTATGAAAAATGTGAGGCAGCAATGGTGTCTTTTGTGAGTATAACTGGTGAGAGCAATTGCTAGTGTGAGGTGGAATGGAGGGTGACGTGTGTGTGTAAATTGTGGAGAAAATTGGGTGGAATGGATAAATTTCAGGTTAAGTTGACTCTGGATGAAAACTAACATTTTACGGCTAATTAATTGGGCTATTTTTTGTAAGAACTTAAAAAGTGAGCTATATTTTAATGTTACATTGTTGGATGCATTTTGTGTAATTTTTTCATAACTTAATAATTAAACCAATCAAGTTTTATAAAAAAGAATCTCAAGTCTTTTTACAATATATGTCTATGTTAGTATGTTAGTAGAAATAATTAGGTGGCAGACCCAAAAGTCTTTTTTTTAAGGGATTGATGTTTATCGAGAAAACGGTATAATTGAATTTATATGAGGTCAAGGACTAGTGATCATCCTTACGATATTTCTACGGTGAAAATATCGTTAGTGGTGCCACCCAATATCCTATACCATCCTTACGATATTTCTACGGTGATATCAGGCGTATCCATCCTTTTGTCCTTTTTGCCAAGTTATCGAGGTACAAGTCCCTCTTTATCTTCGGGTCATGAGATCTAGTCTACTACCTGGTTATAAACCGAGCATATGATTTTGAAGACTTGCCGAGGTTAAGCATCACCAAGCATACCTTCAGTATAGTTTGGTTAAGCATCACCAAGCACACCTTCAGTATAGTTTTCTAACCCGTTTTTTTTTTTTTTTTAATCCTTCTCCAATGGTGCCACGTATTTACCCCTTTATACTGACACGTGCTCAAGCTATTTTTCTATCCAATACAAATAGTCCCTCCACTTTTCAGATATGATGTCCATCATAATCAGGAAGCGAGAAGAAAGAAAATTCTAAACACTTGGCGAGAAAAATAGGCTAAATGTTTAGTACCATGCGAAGAGTCTCACGTCCTTTCACATTTAATCAGTACCCCCTGGCCATGTGTCACCTAGTCATTGGTCCGGTAACATTGCATCGATCGAGGTAATCATAACTTTTCCTTTCAATCATCTATAAATATCACTTCCAGGGGCTTGTCCCGACTTTTATCCTACCATCAAATTTTATCTTTGTAACTCTTGCATTCTTCTCTTTCTTGTCCAATTTTCTTATCCTTCAAATCTTTATATACTCAATTACTCATATCTTCATACATGCATGTATCCATTTCTTCATGATGTCTTTGTCAACCTCTTCCCAAGATCCTCAGGATCCCTCGTCTTCGGTTCCCAGAAAGAAGTCTTATCTTTAATGGGTCACTATAACAATAAAGACTTTTAGTGGCAATAAATATCTACTTTAACAAAGAGTGTTAAAATTTTTACCAGCATTAGTTAATTGTCATTGAATCAAATGTCACTATAGAATTTAGAAGCATTTACAAAAAGAGTGCCAAAATATAAATTGTCACAAATAATTGCCTAAAAACATAATTTAGTGGCAATTAAACTATTGTTGTTAACTATATATATAGTTGTAGTTTAATTTTCTTATACCACCATATTATTATCACCATAAAGGCAATTATTCATTTTTGATGGAATCAGTAATCTAAAAAATATAAGAAATGCAAAGGCATGCATAATGATCTAAGTTATACAGGTAGTGTTTGCGGGGTTCTCAGCAGAATCTCTTGCACAGAGGATCGTGGATTGCAAGCCTAAGGTTGTCATAACATGTAACGCAGTTAGGAGAGGACCCAAGACTATTTTTCTCAAAGATATTGTTGATGCTGCCTTAACACAATCTGCCCAAAATGCCGTCAACATAGGTCACAAAATTTACTAATATCCATAAATATATAATGCACTAGCTATATATTGCTTGCACTAATTTCTTTTCTCTCTCTTATAGATGTGTGTTTGACTTTTGAAAATGAATCAGCATTACGGAAAGAAATGACTAAATGGGTTGAAGGAAGAGATATTTGGTGGCAGGTTAGTTCAAACCAATTTCGACTTCAATTTATATAGGTAATATATAATTGGGTGTGTTGGGGATTTTAAGTAATTCCTACATATTTCTTATATTAATCTTATTAAGTATTTTTCGTTTCGCGTAGTTTAGGTAATATTCCATTTACAAAATGTTAGCGGAAACATGAAATAAAGAATAAGAGAAAGACACGAGATTTAACGTGGTTTGAACCCGAATGATCCTACATCCACCAGAGAACTGCTGCCTTTATATTATTAACAAAGAAAGGGAAGAGATCCCAATTACACTTAAGAATTGCTATCTCAACTCTCTACTCTTACAATGGATTAACTATGATTTTTGGGATGGTTTTACAATGAAGAATGATCATCATCCTCTTATAAATAACAAAACTTGGGCTCCAAGCACAAAATAAGAAAAGAAAAAATAAATACAAAATTTGTCCTCCACAATTTTTTGCTTCCTCTCCAAGTTTACTTCTTAGCCAAGTAAATTGGCACATGAGATTTTATTCCACATGGATTAGACCCCACAAAAATTAAACCAACTCTTTCAATCTCCACCTTGATTTGCATTTCGAGCATGCATATGAACAACTTCGGTCAAAACTTCTAAGCTTACTGGGCAACCACGTTGTAAGAAACAAGAAGAATCAAACCTTTGTTGAACATACTAGCTCCACCAAGCAGTTGTTCTCTCAGAGTTGCATCAGTTGATGCGTACTCCCGCCAAGTCCTTGCAGTGTGCAAACTTGGCTAGCGGGACTATCTTGGTCAACATGTCTGCAGCGTTATCGTCTGTGATAACCTTTACGACCTTGATAGTTCCCTCTTCAAGGACATCTCAAATGAAATGGAATCTGACATCAATGTGTTTTGTCGCTCATGAAATCTTTGATTCTTAATCAAATGAATAGCACTTTAACTAGCACATCTTAGAGTTGATTCCAGCCGAACCAAACTCAATTCTGGCACCAAACCTTTCAACCACATAGCTTCTTTCATTGCCTCTATTGCTGCCATATATTCTGGCTCTGTTGTAGACAAAACGACAATCGACAGTAAAATAGATTTTCAACTAACGACACTGCCAACGAGAGTAAAGATGTATCCAGTTGTGTACCTCTTTCTATCAAGATCCCCTACATAGTCAGAATCTACATAATCAAGCACTAAAATACCTTCATCTTTTTGAAAGGTTAGGCCAACATTAGAAACACCTTTAAGATATCTCAGCTTCCCAATGCCTCTTTTTTAGATTGGCCATGTACCTGCTTACCACACTTACAGATTGAGCAATATCTGGACATGTGCATATCATAGCATACGTAATGCTACCAACTACGCTAGCAGAAGGAATATTTGACATATGCACTACCTCATCCTCAGACTGAGGCATTTGTAACCCTGAAAGTTTAAAATGAAGAGCTAACGGTGTACTTATAGGCTTGCTCATATGCATATTGAATATCTCAAGAATATTTTTGATGTACCTCTTTTGAGAAAGATGTACAACATTGTATCCTCTTGAAATCTCCATACCAAGGATTTGCTTTGTAGCTCCCAAATCTTTCATGTCAGATTCTTTGCTAAAAAATTTCTTCAAACCATTTATCTCTGTGATATTGCTAGCAACAATAAACATATCATCAACATACAATAGTAAATAAATCATTGAGTTACTAGACATCTTCTTGTGATACACATAACTATCGAATACACTCCTTAAGAATTCATGTGTAGTCATGAATGCATCAAACCTCTTGTACCACTGTTTAGGGGATTGCTTCAAACCATACAAAGACTTCTTCAGTTGACATACATGATCTTCTTTTCCCTCATCTAGGAAACCTTTAGGCTGATCGATATAGATTGTCTCTTCTAGATCACCATGTAAGAAAACAGTTTTGACATCAAGCTGTTGAAGCTCTAAGTCAAATTGGGCAACCAATGCTAGTAGTACGCGAATTAAGCTATGTTTCACGACTGGAGAGAAGATCTCACTGTAATCAACTCCCTCCTTTTGAATGAAACCCTTTGCAACCAATCTCACCTCGAACCTAGCATCTTCCACTTTTGGAATTCCCTCTTTCTTTCTATAAACTCATTTGCATCCAACTGTCTTCTTTCCCTTTGGCCTTTCAACTAAGACCCATGTATGAATCTTGTGAAGAGACTTCATCTCTTTCCCTTCGCAATTGTGTATGGTTCATTGACAGTAAGTTCTTCAAGATCTTCTTTGTTTTCGCTCATTAACTTGAGTCTCTTGATCTTTCTCCTTGGTAAGCTCCACCTGCTCGTTCTTGTTTCCCGATAACTCTACAGAAACTTTACGAGGATCAAGTATAGAGGATTCATCAAAGATAACATCTCTACCAACTACAAATTTGAGTAAAGACAAACATCAAAGCTTGTATCCTTTTACTCCATCTACATATCCTACGAATATGGATTTCGTAGCCCTTGGTTTAGGCTTTTCTTCATTAGCATGATAATAAGCTGAATACTCAAATACTCGCAAGTATGAATAGTTAGAGGGTTCACCTAACCATACCTCATTCAGAGTCTTAAAGTCAATCGCTGATGCTGGAGATCGATTGACAATATAAGAAGCAGTGTGAACTGCTTCAGCTCAAAACACTTTGGGCATTTTAGCTTGTAGAAGCATACAACGAGCCTTTTCAAGAAGAGTTCTGTTTATCCTCTTGGCAACTCCATTCTACTGTGCTGTGTCCCTGACCGTCTTATGTCTTGAGATCCCATGAACCTTGCAAAAATCATTAAACTCTTCACTGTAAAACTCTAAGCCATTATTTGTACGAACATACTTGATTTTCCGATCTATTTGATTCTCAACCAATATCTTCCACTCTATAAATGCTTTAAAAACATCAATTTTTTTGCCTTAAAAAAATGTACCCAAATCTTTCGTGAAAAATCATTAATGAATGTGAGAAGATACCTCTTTTCTCCCTTCGATGGAAGCTTAGAGGGACCCCATAAATCTGAATGGATGTAGTCTAGCATCCCTCCCATCTTGTGCTTGCCAGTACTAAAGCTGACCTTCTTCTGCTTCCCTAGGATGCAACGCTCACAAAATTTAAGAGTGTTGATCTTCTCACCACTCAAAAGGTTACGGTTGCTCAGTATCTCCAGTCTTCATGCGCTCATATGACCTAGTCACATGTGCCACAATCTTACGTGATCATCATTAGATAACTGCATAGTAGATGCAGTAACAGAGCCAAAAATGCTGCTTTCTGCCATTGTGTAAAGGCCATCCTCCAGCTTGGCCTCATCATAACTAAAGAACCTTTGGTCACCTTCATAGTTCTCTTCGCTTATGTACTTGTAGCCTTGTTTATCTAGAGTACCCATGGAGATCAAATTCTTCTTTCGATGAGGAACATGATAGACTTCTGTAATAGTCTGCACAATTTCATCATGGCAGTGAACCCGAACTGAACCAATACCAACTATTTTATAAGTTGCATTATGGCCCATTACTACGGTTCCTCCATTTTTCTCATAGTTGTTGAACCACTTTCTTCAGAATGATATATGCAGAGTACAACCAGAATTTAGTATCCATTTGTTGTCCTAGACTCCACTATTGCATGATGTTCTAAGTACATATTCATTATTAGAATTATGCACCTGTTCAATAATGTATGCACTCGTTTTTTATTTGGACTTTGACTTTGGGCAATCTCATTCAAAGTGCCCCTTCTTGTGACAGCCCTAACACTTCACATTCTTCTTGTTCACATGAGACTTCGATCTGTGTTTTGATTTGCTCATTCCCTTTTTACTAGTACAACTTCTCACAAAGAGCCCATTAGCTTCATCATCTTTGTCTCCTTCAAAATGCCTCCACAAATCACAAGAGTTACGAGTGCTCACTGCACTTGATCAAGAGTGATAGACTCCTTGCTATACATCATTGAATTCTCAATATCATGATATTTTAAAGTCAATGAAAATAGCAAAGCACATGCCAGCATCTCCTAATTCTTCTTAATTCCAGCAGTCTGTAGGTCCATGACAAGTTTATTGGACGCATATAGATGGTCTTACAACAAAGTACCTGACTCCATCTTAAATATGTGAAACCGCTGTTTTAAGAATATCCTTATTGTCATCGATCGGTCCTGGTAACGCCTTTGTAGCTTGTCCCATAACTGTTTGGTCGTCTTTTCGGTACCTGTACTCACTTCACAAAGCAAGTTGGGTGTAAGGGATAGTTGGATGACTCTCAATGCATGACCTTCAATCTTCTCCTTGTTGGAATCCGATGTACCATTGGGGTAGTTTCTCTCAATAGCATGGATTGAACCTTCCCTCCGCAGTAATGCCATCATCTGAATTTTTCAGCTATTGACGTTGTTGTGCCCACTAAACTATGAATTTCAAACTTCATGGAACTCATCGTTACTTATTCTTCCTCTTCTAGAACAGATAGTATTTGGAAATACAGAAAATCAAAGTATTTCTTTTCTGATGTGGAAGTTCAGACTGTGCTGCAACCACAGAGCATACTCAGACAGAACCTTGGCTCTGATACCAATTATTACCGGAAACGTGAAACAAAAAATAAGAGAAAGACACAAAATTTAACGTGGTTCGGATCCGAATGATCCTACATTCACCAGAGAACTACTGCCTTTATATTATTAACAAAGAAAGGAGAGAGATCCCAATTGCACCTAAGATAATTGATATCTCAACTCTCTACTCGTACAATGGATTAACTATGATTTTTGGGATGGTTTTACAATGAAGAATGATCATCCTTTTATAGATGACAAAACTTGGGCTCCAAACACAAAATAAGAATAAGAAAAATAAATACAATATTTGTCCTCCACAAATTTTTGCTTCCTCTCCAAGTTTACTTCTTAACCAAGTAAATTGTCACATTAGATTTTCTTCCACATGGATTAGATCCCAAACCAACCAAGTAAATTGTCACATAAGAGTTTCTTCCACATGGATTAGACCCCAAACCAACTCTTTCACAAAATTTTATTAATTCGGGTAACATCAATGAAGAATGTCTCCTAAAGAATTGGGGAAGTAAAAGAAAAACCTGAACCAGAATGCATTTTAGCGGTTTTTTATAAATGTCATTTAATATCAGAGTTATTTTGTATTATACCAAGATGTTGTTCCAAAGTATCTAGTTACATGTGATGTGGAATGGGTTGATGCAGAAGATCCACTTTTCCTGCTTTACACTAGTGGCAGTACTGGAAAACCTAAGGTCAATTTCATGTTTGTATTAATTGTGCTATTATAATTTTCATATCCATCATTATTTTGACGTCATTTAGTTGATGTTAATTAAGGGTGTTCTTCATACAACTGGAGGCTGTATGGTGTACACTGCGACAACATTCAAGTATGCATTTGACTATAAACCAAAAGACATTTATTGGTATGTCGTACGAGACATTTCTTCCTTCAATATCTTTAGCAGATGGATTTCAGTTATATATACGAATGGATAGTGTCAAGATTCTGTTTTACTTTCAATAATATTTCTTTTTTAGTTTCTGAAATTTGATTTACATGACATAAATTGTTGAAATTTTCATGAAGGAAATTATAGTTTAATTTGCACCAAATAGGGAATGAACCCGTGTCATTTTTCGCTATAATTCTCACTTTAGTTTCATGCTTACTAACTGCAATTTCCAAACACTGCACTCACCTCTCGGCCGTTATCATTTTACTAATATATATAATGTGATTAACCCTTAGTTGAAAAAACATCAAAATTTATTAGATATCACTTCTCTAGGAAAAATAATTCATCTCAAACCAAATGAATGTTCATTTCACAATTTACAATTATACTCTTGTCACTTGCAAATGACTCAAAAGTCCTTTGATGATTGAATACATTATTGTCATTCGGTTTGCACAGTTAAAGTCACCAACAAGAAGACGTCATCTTCCACCTAATATGGGCCAAAACCAAATTCGTATTTCCTTCTTTTGGTTATTAGTTTTCCATTGTTCTTCATTGTTCATGTTTAATTTAAATATTTTTTTTTTTTGTGTTTTGTAGGTGTACAGCTGACTGTGGTTGGATTACTGGACATAGCTATGTTACATATGGACCTTTGCTAAACGGAGCAACTAATGTGGTTTTTGAAGGGGTTATTACTAATAAACCAATATTTGTTTGATTCATTTTAACCTTTTCTTTAATATTTTTGAGTTTCACTATATACGGACAATCCAAAAAAATCTGCCTAGTGATTTTCTAAGAACTTAATTTATATTACATATGACTCATATGTTGCAGGCTCCGAACTATCCAGATGTTGGACGTTGTTGGGATATTGTTGATAAGTACAATATTTCAATTTTCTATACCGCTCCCACATAAGTAAGGTCTCTCATGCGCGAGGGAGATGAGGTAGACCTACACCTTACACTAATATTTAATTTTCTTAGTCAATATATTTCGAGTAACTTGTGCTTCACACAAGGTCAACTCGATAAAATTACTGACATGTATAAAATCAGATTTTATTTAGAGAACTTAAGCTTTTAATAAATGTAATTTTATATCATATCTATATATCGATATGTAGTATCAGTTTAGTACTTTTACAAGACAATACACAAAAATATTACTATTTATATTTGGAATATTTATATTTGGAATAGTTAATTCAAGCTAATAAGATGTTGGTCATGTGTTTGCAATATACTTATATTGGATCTTCTCCTAAAACTTTATTTACTAACATGAAGATTTGAGAAATTTAATTCGAAGTTCTAAAATATTTTCCATTACATTTAAAAATAGGCAATCTTTCTTTCATTTGAACCGCGCGTGGCTCCACAAGCTCTTACATCTTTGTTTAAAACATTCTTTACATATGCTTTGAGAGTAATAATTCTTCTGATTTGAAAAGTTTATGTATGGACCTAAGTATACTTGTGTATAAATGACCTTTTTTCTTCTTTTTTGATCATAAATATTTTTTTTATGGTATGTCTCTTGTTATTCATGAAAATATTTTTAATTTATTATAAATATATTTATAGCCTGTCACTCGGTATTCAAGAAAATCTTGGTGCTGGGAAGTGTTGGTGAGCCAATCAATCCGAGTGCATGGAGGTTTCTATCTGTACCATATCGTCTATTTTGTATTTTTTTTTCCTTGAATATGAGAGTTTTCTAAAAAAAATAATACTTTTCTATAACCTCTTTTTTTTTTTTTTTTTTTTTTAATGTTTTGAGGCAGGTGGTTTGTCAATGTTGTAGGAGATGGAAAGTGCCCTATATCTAACACATGGTGGCAAACAGAAACGGGAGGCTTCATGGTATATTTCAATATTTTCTCTTTTATGAAATGAAGCATATCAAACACTTTTTCCTTATAAACCTGTCCAGTTACCCCAATACCAAGAAAAAAGAAAAAAGTATTTAAAAAATTACTTTTTATAACCTAAAATCCAATTACTTTTGAGGTCTCTATTATGCTACTACCTCCGAAGTTTTGACCAAAATAAACCGTAATTTAAATTAATTCACCAAAGTAATATATTTTTTGAAAACTTTACAAAACTAGTATAAACGTTATTGGCAGTAACGTATTAGGTTTTAAAAAAATTAACGGACCAGAAGGAACAGTAGACAGCTTTAAAGTAGGAATCTTTACTGACAGTAACGTTTTTGGCTTAAAACGTTACCAACGGTAACGAGACTCTGCAACTCTGCCACATCAGACTCTGTCAAATCAACTCTGCAGAGGCTAAAGTCATTCGAGTTGCAGAGTCTCGTTACCGATGATAACGTTTTAAGCCAAAAACGTTACTGTCAGTAATGATTCCTACTTTAACGCCGTTTGTTGTTCCTTCTGGTCCGTTAATTTTTTTAAACCCTAATACGTTACTACCAACAACGTTTATACTAGTTTTGTAAAATTTTTAAAAAACATATTACTTTGGTGAATTGAATTAAAAAATGGCTTATTTTGGTCAAAAAATGTCCATATAATTTATCCTTTAATGTTTCTACATGCCTTTAAGAAAGACATTTGATAACCTTAATCATATGATTATTTATGTCCCAAGTCTTTTCCCCGCTTTAAACGTCTCACTTAATTAACACTCCAATAATTGAAATAATAATGGTAGATTTGGAAACAAAATGAATTATTTTCTTGTACATCATGAAATATTTTGATACCGACTCAGCTTGCTAAAACAACTAACATATGGAAGCAGGGGGAGTATAATGTTCTATTTGACTTTAAGTTCTCGAGTAAACACTAGTGTGTACAGTTCATTATTATTAATTGCCATGGAAATACAAATTAATTTTTGGCTTGCAGATTACCCCATTACCAGGAGCTTGGCCACAGAAGCCTGGTTCTGCTACATTACCATTTTTTGGTGTCCAGGTACCTATAACAGGGCACATGCTAATATGTTAGAATCATATTATCCCCAAAATGAGATCACATAATTTTTCGTGATTAGAATACCTCACCTATTTCTAATATTACATATGATGTAATATTATTGCAGCCAGTAATAGTCAACGAGAAGGGTGTGGAGCTAGAAGGTGAGTGCAGTGGATATTTATACGTGAAAAGTTCATGGCCTTCTGCATTCAGAACACTTTATGGGGATCATGAAAGATATCAAACTACATACTTTAGTGCCTTCCCTGGATATTATTTTACTGGTGATGGTTGCAACAGGTACCTAATTAATTTTCTACTTCTGTTAATATATATTTTGGATATTTAGAGTAAATTATTCCTTAATTTCCATGATCATACATTCATACATACGTGTATAAACTCTTAGTTATAGGGACAAGGATGGATACTACTGGCTCACTGGCAGAGTAGATGATGTTATTAATGTCAGGTACTTGTTTTAAAACCTGAGTGACGTAGAAATTTGCAAACTAGCTAGCTTGTGTTAATTGAACTATGTATACATATGCTGCATACAGTGGACACCTCATTGGCACAGCTGAAGTAGAGTCAGCTTTAGTTTCACATCCTCAGTGTGTTGAAGCTGCTGTGGTTGGCGTGGAGGATGATGTTAAAGGACAAGGGATATACACATTTGTTACTTTGGCTGAAGGTGTTCCATTCAGTGAGGAACTCAGAAAAAGTCTTATCAAAGTTGTTAGAGATAAGGTATGATATATTTTTTAATTTGCCTTTGTTAGATACGTTAGAAGGAGATATTCAAAAGTAAGAAATTATTTGACATTGTCAGATTGGAGGTTTTGCTGCACCAGACAAGATCCACTGGGCACCAGGTTTACCAAAGACTAGAAGTGGGAAAATAATGAGGAGAATATTGAGAAAAATTGCTTCCAACAGCTTAGATGAGCTTGAGGACACAAGTACTCTCGCCGATCCTACTGTCATTCATCAGCTTATTGGACTTGCTCATTGTTAATAATGTCACTTTAATTTTACCTTATTCTTGATTGCGGCTGTTTGTTTTTTGACATCAAAATCTATGTATTTTAAATTGACTATCTTTCTAAATCCACGTTACTATACAATTGCGAGGGCTCATCTAGCCTGTCATCTTCTGTAGACATTATAGAAATCAAGACAGAGAATTAATATACAAATCAATATTTCTGCTTGCACAAATCCCTTAATTTTACAATTTCTAAATTAAACGCCCATAGTTGGTCAGAATGTGTGAGGGTACAAAAACTAAGTTGTCCAATATTTGGGGGCTTAAATTCAAAAACTAAGTTGTCCCAGCAAGAGTGTCGTTTGCTGTAATAGGAGTTTACAAAGAAGACCTAGTATGTTTTCGACTTTGGGTTTTGAGTGTTAGTAAGATGAAGAAGAAGGGTCTTTTAGGTTTGGAGGAGAAGCGGTACGTTTGGATGAAGAAGTGATCATGTTTCTAAGGGATAGGTCACAGATATTCGGGTGCTTCTTGAATCAGGTTTTTAATTTTGGGTCTAGGGTTGAGTTTTTTTAATTTTGGGTTTTAATTGGGTTTGGGGAATAGACAAGGATAGAATAAATAAAAATTAGGTAAATACCTAGGATGATGCGACGTGTTCCGCCATTTGGGTAGAGGGTATATACAAACCCAAAAGATTAACGGCAAGAGCATATACGTACCTAAAGTATAACGGAGGGTATATACATACCATTTATGACAGTTCGGGGTATATTTGTCCCTTTTTCGAATTCAAAATCTCTTATTAATAGTAGAGAAATCCTGATCATCTCACCACACCCTTGGCGGTAAGTGGTAACTGCCTTCTTATATGCATACTAGATGGCATATGCCCGTGGTTAGCACGGGCCTCTTTTAAATATTAAAGGAAGCAATACTATCAAGTTAAATTGTAACGTCATGTCATGTTGTGCTTCATATTATGTGGACAAATATTTATACCATTACATTGATAATGTAACAACCCTCATAGTGATTTTCAATTTTGGTGCATTTTGATTACCTTACATCTCCTCGTAGTTGCTTTATAGTATTTGTGGCCTGGGGTAAGGATGACATGGTTCCCCAGGTAGCAGGTTGATTATGTGAATTTTTCATTTCAGAAGGTTTTCGAGTTGGTATGGTTAATTTTGATCAACATTTGGAGATTTTGAGGTGATTTTGGTCAACAATTAGCTTCAAAATGTCAATTTTGGGTTAGTAGGACCTTTGGTTCCTGTCCCGAGGAATTCTGATGGATTTTGAGTAGTTGGTTGAAAATTTGATGTTTAAGGCATGAAGTTGGCTTTGGTCAACATTCATTGATAACGATCTCTGTTCGGTGGTCTGACGATTCCATCGAATCCAGAATATTATTTTTAGTCTAGTAACATAATTGGTTTGTGTTTGTGGGGTTTCAGATTTGTTCTGAGGGTCCATTCAAAGTATTTTTAGGTGTTTGGAACTGCTGTTTTGCGATCGCCAAGGTGGGCTAGCGATTGCAAAGGGAAATTTTGGGTTCGAGTCTAGTTTGGTCTAGGCGACGCGATGGGTCTGGGTCAGGCAGCTCTACACACGCAAAGGGGGTCTCGTGTTCGCGAAAAAGGAATCGTTGGATAGTAGTAAAATTTCATTTTTGATCTAAATCCCATAATTCAATTTTTGAAGGTTCGAAACTCAATTATGAGTGATTCAAAAGGTAATTTTCGAGATATCTTCTTTGGGTATGATTCTTATACTACTTTTACACTTTCTGCAATGATTTATTTGTGATTTCATCTTCAAATCTTGTTTTTTTAATTGGATTTTTTTTTAAAAGTAAGGTTAAGAAATGATATTTTTGAGGTTTTGAAGGTTGATTTTAAGTCCGTTTTCGATGAAATTTCATATTTAAACTCCTTCAGTTATAGGTAACGTGATTGTCAAATAAAATCCCAGGTTTACCCTTACGGGCTAGGGTTGACCTTTTAGGCCCAAAATTTAAGAATAACGATATAAGTGCCTATGAATTTATTTTTCTTATGTAAAAT
This sequence comes from Capsicum rhomboideum, assembly GCA_031232105.1. Lineage (NCBI taxonomy): Eukaryota > Viridiplantae > Streptophyta > Magnoliopsida > Solanales > Solanaceae > Capsicum > Capsicum rhomboideum. The sequence goes on along the minus strand of CP124712.1, from coordinate 47,724,559 downwards.
ACGTATTTGACCAGATTGGGTTTGTTCGGAGACTATTTGTAAGGATAAAACTTTGGTCTAACTATTTCTACTTATTCTAAGGTGAGTTGAGACTTTCTTTAACTCTCTTTCGAAGTATTTTTATGTTAGTCACGTGTATGAGGAGTAATGAGAAGATGGGGGTCTTGTATAAATGAGATGACTAGCATCTATGCTGGTATCAGTGTTTTTCTAAAATGGTTAAAATGAATAATTAACTTGATTGGATTGTTTTCCCCTGTTATTGATACATGGCTTATAGTGTGAAAAGTGGAATAATGATTCTATCCGTCTTGACAACGGTTGATATTGATTGTATCTCCCCTGATGAGCGTGATTTGATTAAATTGGAAGAGATTGATGAAATTTGAGCTTGCAGTCGGTGCTTTTGAGTTGAGTATGACCTCATGTGCCTGGATTTTGATACTTATGTTCCTTTCTTCATTATGAAACATGCATACTCACTCATATTCATATCATGGAATTGTTAAAGAGATACTTTTGAGAAAAGTGATTTGAAAATAATTTGCATGCCCGATGAAAAAGTATTTCGGGTGGATTTTATAATTGGTTTTGATTTGCATGTCCGATTGAAAAGTGTTCCGGGTGACCCGTAGGAATTGGTTCCAGGTGGATTCTAGATTTGTGGGCCTGATGGAAATGGTTCCAGATGGATATATGGACTTCGCGAGTTCCCCATGGGTCCCAAATAGCTATATAGAGCAACGGGTATATACTATAGCATACTTTGCATCATTGCATTCATCTCCTCATTTACATTTGGTTGGTACCTGTATAATTGTATATAGTGATTGAATGGTTTATTACTCTTTTTCTATATTGAGGAGTTTTGGATTTATACAGTGCTGATCCTATATTATTGTTGTATAACTGTTAGAGTAGGTGTGGCCTTCATGTTTGCTGGTTCATGTGAATTGTGTTGGATGGAGGTAAATTAGGTGGTTCTCACCATCATTTTGAATTAGGGTCAGTCAACGATGTTGCTGAGTACACGTGGATTAGTACTCACTCTTGTTTAATTCTACAATCACGTGCAATACTGAGCCAGTTCCTCTAGGTTGCTGATTTTGAGATTTTGACTGGGCTTTTCTGCATCTAGATTTTGAGGTAGCGATTGATTGACCCAATGCCTGCCAGATTTCCTCTATCTTATTACTGTTGTTTTTCTTATTTCAAGATACTCCAGACTCTTGTTATACTAATTTTATCACTAGAGGTTTGTACTTGTAACTACCAGATTTTTGGGGATTATTTTTGTCTTTCATACTTTTTTATCGGGTTATTTATTCGGTTTAATTTGAAACTTCTTAGAATTACATTTCTTTGTCGTATTTGATTGATTAATTTTGTCGTGTGTTAGGTTTGCTTACCTATCTCGAGGATTGAGATAAGTGACATCACAATTTGAGTTTTGGATCATGACAAGTTGGTATCAGAGCATTAGGTTCATTGGTCTTATAAGTATAAACAGAGTCTAGTAGACTCTTGCAGATTGGTGAGACGTCTGTTATATATCTTCGAGAGGGTATATGACTTTAGAAAAATCCCTTTCTTCCTTCTTATCATGCAAAAATTGATTTCATTAGTTACTAAGATTTATCATTTCATTCTCTCACAGATGTGAGGATTCCTGCTACTATGGAGAGAGATCAGGAGCCCATACCAGCTACTGTGCCTGCCACCCTTGCTAGGACACACTGATGTGGTAGGAGACGTGGTAGAGGTCGTGCTAAGGGTAGACCTTAGGCACCTTCTTCGATTCCAATTAGAGTAAAGTCTCTTGAGAGTGAGTATGAGGTTGAGCCTGATCAGTGTACAATCCTTACTTTGATTTTTGTATTTTTGCATGTTTTGACCATTTTATCTCTTCTCATAGCTGTGTTTTGGTGTTTGTGGGATGCGGAAGTGGGTGGTGCGATTTCCAAAGTGATTGGTTGATAATTAAGTGAGTTTTTTTATTTATTTTGGAAGCCTTTAGAGTTGGAATGGTTGACTCTGGTCAATATTCTGATATCCGAGTATTATATAAAAGTTTTGTCAGTTCTATTAGCTTTGGAATGTCGATTTTGGGTTGGTAACATGTTTGGCTTGGGTACCGAGGCTTTCCATGTGATTTTGAGCGTTAAGACAAGATGTTGAAAAGTTTAGCCTATAGTTGACTTCGGTCAACATTCATTGAAAACGAACTCCATTGGTTAATCATATGATTCAATTGAGTCCAAAATGCGTTTTATGATCGATTTGCACTATTGGTTTATGTCTATAGGGTTTTGAATGAGTTTCGGGTGTTAAAAATAAGTTTTAATAATAGTTGCTTTTTTTTGGTGTATGGTGTGTGCGCGATCGCGCACCTCGAGCGCGATAGCACTGAGGGTAAAAATTGGTCAGAGCTATTGGCGCTGGTTCAGTGTGATAGCACTAAAGTGTGCTCGCCTTGAGGGTTATAGCTCTAAGGCTGGGCGATAGCGCTAGGCCGACTACAGCAACTTACAAATCAAATTTCTTCTCGTTTTGGTCATTTTATTTCCTCCATTGTTGGACCTGTAGAACTCTGTTTTAGGTAATTTTTGATGCCTTTTCTTCGTCTTGAAAAGCGATAAGTTCCCAAACCTTAGCTTTGTGTTTATGTCACGCCCCAAATCCCGTCGAGGCATGATTGGCACCCGAAGCCGAGGCATGATTGGCACCCGAAGCCGATAAGGCCCGAGAGAACCAAGTTATGCTTCTATACATTCATATGCATGCCATAGGAAACCCCACTATCACATAAGAACATGAACCATTAGTATTGGAAATCATGGATATTGGAAATCATGGCATATATATAACTTGGCCGTTGAGGCCATCGAAACAAGACTTCACAAGTCACCTTATATACATATACCCATGTACGTCTACAAAAGCCTCTAACAGATGCATTGACCAATACAAACCAAAAGTCGAGACAAGTCCCCGCTTTATACAACATGTACAATACCAAAACATATATACACTCTGACTCAGAGAAGCCCCGAATTAGCTGGAGCTCACCAAAGAACCGCTAACACTGGCAATCTACTGAGGAGGCATACTGGTACCTGCGCCTGCAGCAAGTAAGGTAAATTCCCCAAGAGGGGTCAGTACGAAATAAGTACTGAGTATGCAAGGCTCAGATGAAACTGTACAATACATGAATATTTCAATGAACTCAAATACAAATGACTAATCACTGTGAGTAAGTCACCATGTTGCATTTTGGAAACCATGTGGATTGCTTTCATTACTTTCTTTACATTCAATGCTCACTTGTCAATACATGTGTCACAATGTACCCGGGCCCCTACTGATCAGTGGGTCTTTTCATATCATATCATCATGTTGGGATCGAGTCGAGCTAGGCTTATGCCCCTAGACTTGCCACCCATACATCAATGCATCGGGATCGAGTCGAGCTAGGCTTATGCCCCTAGACTTGCCACCCATAAATCCATACCTCGGGATCGAGTCGAGCTAGGCTTACGCCCCTAGACTTGCCACCCGTACTTGATCATTGACCACACATGCATTAATTTGTTCATTACTTTGAGATTGATACTTTGATAGTCATAAAATCACTTGAACTTTGGAACATAACATTGTTGGAAATGAGTGAGAGACATGTGAATAAACATCATGAGAAATATAACATTACTAGCACCTGGACACCATTGGAACTATTGGACAAGAATCCATGAACAAGGGACATAAGTATAATCACTATTGGAACTTTGGGACATTTACCATGATTATAGGACATGAGACTTACGATTGATCAATGAGTAGGAAATGTATAATAATGTCCATTGCTAACCGGATATGGAATACCTTAGCACATTTTGGGATAGGACTAGTGACATGTCAATGTGAACACTATTTGCCGCAGAAAGATACGGACAAAGTAACCTTACATACCTTTACTTCCAAGTATGAATACGCAAGCCTATGTATGAACACAATAGTCCCGCTTCTTCCTTACGTCTTACTCTACAATACAAGTTCATAACGGAACTTACATTAGCAACTAGCCACTATATAGGCATACAAGATGACAATGAATTTTTGTGGCTACCATATAATGTCATGTCACCCCCTCACCATACAGTCCAATACATTTACATATCAACAACACCATAACATCACCCACATTGACCAAAAGATCATACACCGAAAGCATTTCACACCAAACTTACCCTTTACGTCTTTCCCTTTGTCATTTCGTCATAGTTATTCCTTCATAACAACATCTAAACAACCATACATACTTAACATAGTCCAACGCACCTTCATACGACACTTTAAAGTCATTAAAACGTCATCACAAGTTGATAATTACATCCCAAAAGGGTATCGGGGCTTTCGGGGATCAACTAGTGACGGAAACACACAAAACGAATTCTGGAGGTGACCTGCGTTGCCACCTGCCCACGCAGGTGGCTGACATGCGCGCGCAGATGGCTCCTGGAAAATTCCAGGGCCTTCTGCGGGGGCGGATGCCCGTTTTGGTCCGAAATGATTTTTTTTTTTTGGGTCTTTTAATGCCATGAATGGTACATGATCACAATCAAACATATTTGAACATATTCTTGATCATATTAAACATCAACAATCAGCCATGGCCTCACAACACACATAACGACACCCAAAACCACATTTCACGGCCAATATAACACCAAAACTACAATCGATTTCCCAATAACCATTACAAATGTTATGCACAAGAATAAAACAAGGTAAGATCATAATCACATCTCACATGTCAATATTCACTCCACCAAGTTCACTCTTTTCAACACCACAAGTCCAAAGTCAAGTTTACAAGACAAACCACCCTTCAATTTAGCAAACATGAACACTTCACTTATTGTGACCTTCCCAATATTCCACCAACATAACCAACACAATATACACCATATAAAATGCATAAAATATATTAAACCATCATAATAAACACTTACCAAGACTTACCAATGGATGATTTTGGCCAATAGAAGGACTTGGGGTTCTTGAGAGCAAAGGAATTATTGTTGGAAAAATCTAGAAATGTTATGAGGGTTAAAGTGAATAAAAATATGATTTTTCCCTTATATAGTACTTCATGTCTCCCTTATCCTTTTACTTAGCATTTAATGCTATATTGATTGGTCAAATAGACCACATTTGGAAGAATGGATCAAAAATATCCCTCTTTTGGGCCTTGTCTTCTTATATTATTTGGGCTTCATTTTTGGGCCCAATTATTCAAGACTTAATAATGCCCACAATTCAATACAAAATTCACCAATTCTCTCATGTTTTTATTTTTTCCCCATATGTGACGGTTATCAGCTAAACTTAGAAACATACGGGGTGTTACATTCTTCCCCCCTTAGAAATATTCGTCCTCGAATATTAGTGTGACCATGGACAAGTACAAGTTTAAATGTATTCTCCATGTCATCTTATAAGTATACACTCAAAGCTTATAAATACTTACTTGTCATTCTTCTCTTTGAAATAAGTGAGGGTATGTGGATTTCATCCTTTCCTCAGCTTCCCATGTGACCTCTTCTCTTTGTTGATTTCTCCAAAGTACCTTTACAGAAGCAATGTCTTTGTTCCTTAACCTCTTCACCTGTCTACCCAAAATGGCAATAGGTATTTCCTCGTAGTTAAGATCCTCTGTAACCTGTACATCATCGACAGGAGTAAAGCTAGATGGATTCCCTATGCACTTTCGAAGCATTGACACATGAAATACCGGATGAACTGTGGAGAGTTCCTAGGGTAGTGCCAGCTCATACGCCACTTGCCCAAATCTTCTAATAATTTCATATGGGCCTATGTAACGTGGGCTCAATTTCCCTTTCTTTCCGAACCGCATTACCCCTTTCATCGGTGACACCTTTAGAAATACCCAATCACCTATGGCAAATTCAAGTCCTCTTCTTCTTATATCAGCATAGGACTTGTGTCGACTCTGGGCCGTTTGCAATCACTATTGAATCACTTTGACTTTCTCCATAGCCTGATGCACCATATCCGATCCAAGTAAAGCAGTTTCACCTGCTTCAAACCACCCAATTGGTGATCTACAGTTTCTCCCGTACAAAGCTTCATAAGGTGCCATTTGAATACTTGAATGATAGCTATTGTTATAAGCAAATTCAATAAGAGGCAAATGGTCATCCCAATTGCCCTGAAAATCCAATGCACAATCCCGTAGCATATCTTCAAGTGTCTGAATAGTACGTTCTGCTTGTCCATCAGTCTGTGGATGGAAAGCCGTACTCAAATTCACCTGTGTGCCTAAACTCTGCTGAAAGGATCTCCAAAAGTACGCTGTGAACTGTGCTCCTCTGTCTGATATAATAGAAAGTGGAATACCATGCAATCGTACTATTTCTTTCACATATAATTTTGCATAATCCTCAGCTGTGAAAGTGGTCTTGACTGGTAGAAAATGCTCCGACTTGGTCAGCCTGTCAACTATAACCCATATAGAATCAAATTTCCATAATGTACGAGGCAAACCTATGATGAATTCCATATTAATCATATCCCACTTCCAAACTGGAAGATTGATACACTGCATATAACCTCCCGATTTCTGATGTTCCACTTTCACTTGTTGACAATTTGGGCATTGAGCGACGAATTCCGCAATGTTCTTCTTCATGTTTCCCCACCAATACACTTCCTTTAAATCACGGTACATTTTGGTAGCACCCGGATGAATAGAATAGCGCGAGTGATGCGCCTCTGTCATAATTTGCTTCCTCAATTCATCTATATCCAGTACACATAGCCTACCTTGACACTGAAGTACCCCTTCTGGTGTAATATCAAATGCCTTGGTCAAATTCTGCTGCACGTTGTCCTTTAGCTGCAATAAAATAGAATCCGCAAACTGCTTCTCTTTCACTTCAGTTATTAAGGAGGATTCTGCTGCATTCTGCACAATAACTCTATCATCTGAGGATTCAATAAGGAGAACTCCCAAGCTGGCTAATTTATTCAAATCTTTGATTATCTCACGCTTTTCATTCAACTGACCACTAGTGCTTTCTACTGCCTTATGGCTCAATGCATCAGCTACTACATTTGCTTTGCCTGGGTGATAAAGAATATCAATGTCATAATTTTTTAAAAGCTCCAACCACCTTCGTTGTCTCACATTGAGTTCCTTCTGCTTAAAAAGATATTGCAAGCTTTTGTGATCCGTATAGATGTTAACATGAACCCCATATAAATAATGATGCCATATCTTTAAAGCAAAAACTACCGCTGCCAATTCAAGATCATGTATGGGATAGTTTTTCTCATGTGGTCGGAACTGTCGTGAGGCATATGCTATCACCCTACCATGCTGCATCAACACACATCCGAGACCAATCCCGGAAGCATCACAATACACTGCATAGCCCTCTGTGCCTTCAGGAAGTACTAACAATAGTGTGGAAGTCAATTTATCTTTTAATTTTTGAAACCCTCATTCACAGGCATCGTTCCATTGAAACTTAATTGCCTTGTGAGTTAACTTTGTTAATGGTACTGCAATAGAAGCAAACCCTTCTACAAATCGTCGGTAATAACCTGCCAAACCCAGAAAACTGCGAATCTCTATGGGTGTCGTAGGCCTCGTCTAGTTTTTCACTGCTTCTATCTTCTGTGTATCGTCCTGGATCCATTCATCTGACACAATGTGACCCAAGAATGCAACTGATTTTAACCAAAATTCACATTTGGAGAATTTTGCATACAACTTTCGCTCACGGAGGATTTGCAACACTTGTCGTAAATGATTAGCATGGTCTTCTGGTGATCTTGAATAGACAAGGATGTCATCGATAAACACCATGACGAACACATCCAAAAATGGCCTAAACACCCTATTCATCAAATCCATAAACACAGCTGGTGCATTTGTTAGGCCAAATGACATAACTAAAAATTCCTAATGGCCATACCATGTTCGAAAAGCTGTCTTGGGTACATCTTCTCCTCTAACTCTGACTTGATGGTAACCCCACCTCAAGTCGATATTTGAAAAACACCTGGCACCCTGTAACTGATCAAACAAATCATCAATCCGAGGGAGGAGATATTTGTTCTTGATCGTTACCTTATTTAATTGTCGATAGTCAATGCACATTCTTAAGGTGCCATCTTTCTTTCGCACAAATAACACCGGTGCACCCCACGGGGACATACTTGGCCTAATGAAGCCTTTGTCCAGCAAATCTTTCAATTGTTCCTTCAATTCACGCAATTCTGCTGGAGCCATTCTATATGGAAGAATAGAAATAGGCTGAGTGCCCGGAATCACATCAATGCCAAATTCCACTTCCCGTACTGGGTATAAACCTGGAAGATCCTCTGGGAATACATCTAGAAATTCATTGATCACTGGAATCGACTGCGGAGTTAGTGGTTTCACATCATTATCTTTCACCCATACTAGGTGACATATGTATCCCTTGGCAAGCATTTTTCTGGCTTTCAAATAGGAAATAAATCTTCCTCGTGGTGCCCCTACCTTACCATTCCATTCAAGAACAGTTTCTTGCGGAAAATAAAATTGTACCTTCTTGGCCCGACAATCTACCGTAGCATAACAAGAGGCCAACCAATCCATTCCCATGATCACATCAAAATCCACCATGTCTAGTTTAATGAGATCGGCCAATGTATCATGACCACACACAGTTACCACACAGTTACGATATACTCTCTTTGCAATAATATATTCACCAACCGGTGTAGACACTTCAATTGATTTAATTAATAATTTTGGTGCCTTTGCATATTTCGCAGCAACCATTAGGGTAACATAGGAAAATGTAGAACCTGGGTCAGTTAGTGCATATACATTATGTGAAAATATGGATAATGTACCTGTGACGACATCCGGGGAAGCCTCTGAATTCTGGCGGTCCACCAAAGTATAAGTGCTATTCTGGACCCCGCTAGTGCTGGCTGCTCCTCTGGCACCTCTACCATGGCCAATAGGCTGCACCCCTCGGCCCAGTGAAGGAACCGATGCTAATGACGCAACAGCCGACCTAGCCGGTCGTGCTATACCACCCATGCTCCGCTGTGGATAATCTCTCGCTATATGTCCCGGCATACCACACCAAAAACAGACATTTGTCCCTGACCGACATGTGCCTGAATGAATACACCCATAGTGCTGACACTGATGATGAGGGAAACCTGATGACTGTGATCCCTGAGCCCCACTACTCTGCCCAGCTGAACCACCTCTAAACCCTCGAGACTGAGAATACGCACCCATATGGAATAAGAGAACGACGGTCTAGGTGGTCTAGGAAACATGCGGGGCCTAGATCCTCCTTGGGACATCATAGGTGGTCCCATAGGTCTAGCCTTTTTGGACTGTCCCCTATCAAATTCATATACCCTTCGTCTCTGTCTTTGATTTTCCATTTTCTGGGCAAAGGCTTGTATTCGAGCAATGTCCATGTCCCTATTCAAGGCCGCAATAGTGCAATCTCTTACCAAATATGGCTCTAGTCTGTCCACGTATCTATGGACCCTGTCTGTCATCGTAGCCACAACATTTGGCGCATATCGAGCCAAGGAATTAAATTGCAAGCTATATTTCCTGACGCTTAGATTTCCCTGACGAAGATTTAGGAATTGATCCTCACGTGCCTCGCGGATCTCATAGGGCAAGTAATGATCAAGGAAAGCCACTTTAAACTCTTCCCAAGTAGGTGGGTTTGCACCAATGTCACGGGATTTCTTCCAATCCTCGTACCACAATATTGCCTCTCCTTTCAACCTGTACGCAGCAAGTTCAACTATCTCTACCCCTGTCACATGCATAAGTTCCAAAGCCCTCTGAATTTGATCCACAAAGTCCTGTGGATCTTCTTTTGGATCTGCCCCTGTGAAGATAGGAGGGTCCAATTTGAGGAAATCCTGTGTCCTGCGACTTGCTACTCTAGCCGCATCATCATTATGTGTCATTGGACCAGCTCGTCCTTGACTCTGAGCTGCCACTAACTGTGTTAACATATGAACTGCATTTTTACGATCTTGGTCCGTAGTATTGACTGGTGGTTCTACAGGTTCGCTTCTCCTACTCGACTCTTCTGGTACAGAGGGAGTGGAGGAAGCTCGTGACACAAATTCAGGCTCAGTATCCCCTTGATGAACTTGATCAGGTGGTGGTATACTGGTTCCTTCACCAGCAATTCTATCTATCCGCTTACTTTTACCTTTTCCTTTTCCTCTTCTAGTGTTAGGCATTTTGACTATACCAAAGAAAAACAATTACCAAGATCAGATACAATGCAACTTACAACATTGGCTCTATTGCACGATCTAGAATGAAGAAAAGAAACAACATCCTAAATGTCCCGTAGCCTTCTACTTATAAATGTGGTGCACAACACATCGATAAGTAAGACTCTACTCAGACACGGCTTTGTAGACACCCTTAGAACGACCTGCTCTGATACCACTTTTGTCACGCCCCGAATCCCATCGAGGCATGATTAGCACCCGAAGCAAGTTGAGACTTTTCTTTGACTCTTTTTTGATGTGCTATGTGGTTGTAAGAGGAGTAATGAGGATATAGAGGGTCCCGTATAGATGAGATGGCGAGTATCTATGCGGGTACCAATGTATTTATGAAGGGAATAGAATCAACTAAATTGACTATTTGGATTGGATTTCTGAAATCTATAATTGATATGTTATGTTGCCCAGGGATTGAGTTGTTGGTGCATGTTTCACTTATTTATATGCGGGTAGCATTGATTGTTGATTGTATACTATCGGAGGATATATCTTCATATGAGGAATTGTTATTGATAGTCCTGGTTTGGACCAATACTGCTATTCTATTGTATTCTATAATCCTCCCACCCTTCATATGCATATTATCATGGTTTCACTGGATATTTCTCCTTCTCCTTTGGACAGATCTGGAGGATGAGATTTGTTGAGGCACCAAGACATTTGAAAATTCTTCCATGGCCATATGGGTGGATCTAGATTGAGCTGATATTAATTATTTAATCCACGGCCCTATAGGCAGATCCGGATGGTGTATATAGACTTAGCGAGTCCCCCATGAGTCCCACCCAGCTTTATTGATAAATTAGTTGTACACATGTAGGACTAACATACACCATATACATCATTATTATCATCTCTATTGGTTTGCATGACATGTATCATACTCATCATATCTATTTGGTTGATTAATTTGGTATGGTTAGTGATTATTGGACTCTGGTTCTTATTATTATTCTTTTGTTGTGAATTGTAATACTTGTTGAATTGAATCATTATGCCTGGCTTATTTAGTTGTGATGAACCAGACTCTGGCTATTGTTGGATTTATATACATACATATATTGCTAGACTAAGGTGGATTTCCTCAGTGTAGGTTATTTGGTTGTTTTGAATGATTGAGTTTGTTTATCATCATCCCATTAAATTAGGGTGAGTCGATGATGTTGGTGAGTACATGTTGTTAATATTCACCCTTGCTTTTTTTTTCTGCACCTTACGTGCAGTAACTGAGTTGGTGGTCCTTAGATGTTGATTTGTGATTTCTCGATGCATGCCTTTTGGAGATTCTTGAGGTAGTGACTATTGACTCCAGAGACTACTGGATTTCCTTTACTATTGTCTTATGTTTCCTTCCATATTTTATACATTTCATGGGCAATGTCTGGTTTTTTCATAATCTTAGAGGCTTGTACACGTACTACCAGACCTTGGGTGTTGAGTTTATCGTACTCTTTTATTTGAGTTGGTGTTGAGACTATTTTGGGTTTTATGATTATAATTGTTGTCTTCCACTTCTTATTTTTTTTGGGTTATTATGTTGGGTTGGTTTAGATTTACCTATCACAGAAGGTGTGATAGGTGCAATCACGATCCCAGTTTTGGGTCATGACAAGTTGGTATTAGAGCACCAGATTCATTGGTCTCACAAGTACAAGCGGAGTCTAGTAGAGTCTCGCGTATTGGTGTAGAGATATCTATTATCTATTTTTGAGAGGATATTGGACTTTAGGAAAACTTCCTTTAATTTCTTCTTTCTTATCGTACGAATGTTTCCTTGTTTCATTACTGAGCTTTTTGTCTTTTTCTATCACAGATCATAAGGCCTTGTGCATCTTGGGGTGGAGGTCAGGAACATGTTCCAGCTGCCCATGCTGGGACACGCGGACGGGCTAGGGGACGTGGTAGAGGCCATGGTAGGGGTATAGCTCAGAAGGCCGCTCCAATTCTTAATAGGGTGGATTCCCCTGAGGTAGAGTTTGAGGTTGGGGATGTTCTAATTCTGGTTGATGATGAGGGCCAAGGTTAGGCTCCATTGGGTTTTGTTGCCACACCAATACTTTAGGACACCTTGATTTGGGTTTTGGGAGTTTTGGAGAGTAAAGCTTAGGGTTGTGGATCGATTGTTACTCCTCAGGGCGCACAGACTAAAGTGGGGGCCTAGAACCCAGATTAGTAGCCTATTTCGGTGTTTTCGAGCCCAATAATTCTGCCAGCCCCTAAATATGACGGCACGCCTTTTCCAGGAGTAGGAGCTATAAGTGGCGTTAGGCTTGCTATGTCAGGTAAGGAGAAATAGAGATTTGAGAGGTTCAGGAAGATGGATCCACTCCAGTTTTAGGATGGTTAGAGTGAGAATACATACGAGTTCCTAGTTAGTTTCCATGAGAGGTTCCAAAGTGTAGGGTTAGTGGAGTCCCATAGAGCGAATTACACAGCCTTACAGATGCGTGCCTCATCAAGAAGTGGCGAAACTCTTATACTGACTCCATGCCAGTGGGTTCACCTCTGATGACTTTGACAATGTTTGTATAGGATTTCCTTGACAAATTTATTCCTCGTAGCTTGGGAGAGGAGCGTTGACACTAGTTTTAACACTTACCACAATAGGGTATTTCAGTGACCGAGTGTGACACTCAATTTTATGCGTTATCCCTCATTCCCTGTTAATCTTATAAAATGAGACAGAGAGGATCTAGAGATTTGTGAGAGGTTAGGATCAACAAGTCGGTGTTTTCTACAACCCAGTTTGGAGCTATATTTCAGAAGATAGTTGAAGCAGCAAAGCAATTTAAGCTTATGGATTACGAGAAGTATAGTGATATGAAAGACAATATGTCCTGTACTTTAGGCTGATTTAGTGGTACCTCATCTGGAGGTAAGGGTTCTTTCAGGCGATACTTTTTCCCCTAACATGGTAGGCTAGTTCATACGGTGATGCAGGAATCCAAGGGTGGGTATTTTAAATGAGATTTTTATGGTTCAAGAAGTCTTCTCAGGGTTTGTATCAAAAGTTTTCTGGTCGTGGAGGTTATTTAGATCATTTTGGGTATTCTGGTCATCAGGGTTCATCTCAGTAGGTCCTAATCCTTTTTGATTATTTTATATATGGTGATCTAGGGCATTATAAGAGGAATTTCCCATAGTTCAGTCAGAAAGGTCCATAACAAGGTCATCAAGATCCATCCAAGATTACAACACCACCAACTAGGGGTCAGAGTGGGCCTCAAAGAGGTAGAGGTGGGCCATCAACCGATCGAGGGGTGGTAGAGAGGTAGTTCAGGCAGAAAGTGATAGGGCATAGTGTTATACCTTTCTGAGTAGGCCAGAGATGGAGTCTTCAAATGCATTCATTATAGGTACTATCTCAGTTTGTCATCGATTTGATTTAGTGTTATTTGATCCTGGTTTTACATTCTCCAATGTGTTTTCTTATTTTTCATAGGGTGTTGATATATTTTGTGAGTCTTTATTGTACCTTATTCCTGTTTCTATCCCAGTAGGCAATTCCTTAGTGGTGGATCGGCTGTACCGATCCTGTGTTGTGAGTTTGTTGAGGTGTGATACTTGAGTTGATTTGATTATTCTTGATATAATTATTTGACATGATTCTGGGTGTGCATTGGCTCTCTCCATATTATGTTGTCTTGGATTGACATTCCAAGATAATTACTTTTGTTATGCCGAGTGTCCTGAGGTTTGAGTGGAGGGGTACCCAGGGCTCATATCATAAGAAGGTGATTTCCTTCTTCTAGTCTCAGTGATTGGTCGAAAAAAGGTGTCTATCTTATTTGCCTTATGTTCATGATACTAGTACAAAGACGCTTCTTTTGGAGTCAGTGAGGGTGGTTAGAGAGTTCATGGACATATTTTCTACCAATCTTTTGGGTGTATCTCCTAACAGAGATATTGACTTTGGTACTGACTTAGAGCTGGGCACTACGCCCATTTCCATTCCTCTTTTGAGGATGGCTCCAACAGAGTTGAATGAGATAAATGAACAATTTCAGGACCTGTTAAGTAAGGGGTTCACTAGACCGAATATTTCTCCTGTTGTTTTTTGTGAAGTAGGAGAATGGGTCTATACGGATGTGCATTGATTATCGACAGTTAAACAAAGTAACCATTAAGAATGAGAAGCATCTACTGCATATTGATGACTTATTTGATCAGCTTTAGGGTGCTTTTATGTTCTTAAATATTGACTTGAGGTAGAGGTATCACCAATGATGATTAGGGCCTTGGACATCCGTAAAATGACTTTCACAACTCGTTATAGTCATTATGAGTTCTTGGTCATGTCCTTTGGTTTGACCAATGCCCCAAGGATGTTTATGGAGTTGATAAATAGAGTATTTTGGCCTTACTTGGATTCCTTCATGATTAAGGCCGTGCTTTAGAGATTGAGGGATGAACAACTATATGCGAAGTTCTCTAAGTGTGAGCTTTGGATCAGTTCCATGGCATTTTTGGGACATGTGGTGTCTAAGGATGGTATTATGGTCAATCCAACCAATGTTGAGGCGGTTAGGAATTAGCATAGGCCTACTTCACCCACTGAGATTTATAGATTTATTGGTTTGGCGGGATATTATAGGTAGTTTGTGCAGGGCTTTTCTTCAATTGCAACTCCTTAGACTAGATTGACTCAGAATAATATTTCCTTTTAGTGGTTCGATGAGTGTGAGGAGTTGACTTTGCTGCCTATTCTGACCCTACCAGTAGAGGGTGAGGGATTTACAATTTATAATGATGGTGTTGATGCAGAAAAGAAAGGTGATAGCTTATGGTTTGAGGCAGTTGATGACCCATGAGAAGAAGTATCCTACCCATGATTTAGATCTAGCGGTTGTAGCATTTGTGTTAAATTTATGGTGGCATTATCTGTATGTAGTCCATGTGAGGTGCTTACCAATCATCATCAGAGGCTTCAGTACATCTTCAGTTAGAAGGACTTGAACTTGAGACATCATAGGTAGTTGGAGTTGCTAAACTATTATGATATGACCATTCTCTATCTCATGGGCAAGGCAAACTGGTGGTGGATACCTTGAGTATAAAAGCAATGAGAATAGGTAGTCTTTCTATATTAGTGGATGAGGAGAGGCCTTTGGCTAGAGACGTAGCGGTTAGCCAATAGTTTTAGAAAACTCTACATTTCTGAGCCGAGAAAGGTTCATACATATGTGGAGGCTAGATCATATTAGTGGAGCAAATGAGAGAAAGATAGTTTGAGGATGGGAAGTTGTGTATTATCTAGGGAAAATTGTTGAGGGGTGAGGCCAAGGATGCGGTTTTTGATTTAGAGGGTATTTTACGGATTAAGGGTTGGATTTGTCTAGAGTGGGTGACTTAACAAGGTTGATCATGAATATGGCTCATAGTATGAGGTATTCCATTCATACAGGTGCGACAAAGATGTATCATGACTTGAAGAGGCACTATTGGTAATGTAAAATGAAGAGGGATATTGTAGAGTTTGCGGCCACTTCTTTAAATTGTCAACATGTAAAGTATGAGCACCAGAGATCGGGTGGTTTATTCAGAGGATGCCGATACTAGAGTGAGAGTGAAAGGCATTAATGTGGATTTTATGGTAAGGTTGCCCCAGACTTTGGGGAAGTTTGACTCTGTTTGGGTGATTGTGGACAGATTGACCAAATCAGGCTATTTTGTTCCAGTAAAGGTGAACTACAATGTGAAGAAGTTAGGAAGATCTACATTCGTGAGATAGTTCGACTACATGGCATACCTATTTCCATCATTTCAAACAGAGGTACTTAGATCAGTTTAAACTTTTGGAGTTCCATACAATGCTAGTTGGGTATTTAGTTAGAGATGAGTAAAACTTTTCACTCTCAGACAAATGTTTAGTTAGAGCGCACTTTTCAGGTGTTGAAGGACATGTTCTGAGCTTTTTTTTGGATTTTGGTGATCATTGCGGCCAATTCTTTCCCTTAGCAGAGTTCGCCTACAATAATAGTTATCATTCTAGCATTCAGATGGCACCGTTTAAGGCATTACATTGGACGAGGTGTAGGTGTCTAGTTGGGTGGTTCGATTCTTTTGAGGTTAGACTGTGGGGTATAAATTTGTTAAGGGACTTCATAGAGAGGGTGATATTGATTTATGATCAACTATTGGAGGCTCAGAGTAGGCAAACTAGTTATGTTGATATGAGAGTGTGTGATTAAGAGTTCATAGAGAGTGAGCGGGTTTTGCTTAAGGTGTCACCCATGAAGGGTGTGATGCAATTTGGGAAGAGGGACCAGCCCAGTCTGAGGTTTATTGGCCTTTTTGACATCCTTTGAAGAGTTGGGGAGGTATCTTATGCATTGGATTTACCTCTGAATCATTTAGCTATACATCTCTTGTTTCATGTTTCAATTTTAAATAAATATCTTTCGGATGGTTCACTTGTGATTCGATGGGACTCGGTGAATTTAGATCAGAATTTGACTTTTGAGGAGGAGCTGGTTGCTATTTTGGATGAGGACCAAGAGTATTGATTTAGTGAAGGTTCAGTAAAAGCACCGTCCAATAGAGAAGGCTATATAGGAGATAGAGCCTGACATGCGGAGTAGATATCCCCAACTTTTCGACACTCCAGGTACCTTTCTTATCTCTACATTCGAGGATGAACGTGTGGTTTAATGGTAAATGATGTAACAACTTTTACTTTGTTTTTTGGATTTTTGCATGTTTTGACCATTTTATCCCTCCTCATAGTTTTGGTTTGGTGTTTGCAGGCTGCGGGAGTGGGTGGTGCTGTTCCCAAAGTATTTGGTTGAGAATTAAGTGAGTTTTTTTTTTATTTTGGAAGACTTTAGAGTTGGAATGATTGACTTTAGTCAACATTCCGATATCCATACGTCATATAAGAATTTCATCAGTTCCATCAGCTCCTAAACATCTCTTTTGGGTTAGTAGCATGTTTGGCTTAGGTCTCAGGGCTTTCAGTGTGATTTTAAGCATTTAGATGAGATGTTGGAAAATTTAGCCTATAGTTGACTTCAATCACGAATGACCTCCGTTGGTTAATCCAACGATTCCATTGAGTTCGAAATGTGTTTTATCATCGATTTTCACAATTAGTTTATGTCTATAGGGTTTTAGATAAGTTTCGGATTTTAAAAACAAGTTTGAAAATAGTTGTTTTTTGCTGGTGTCTGGTGTGCATGCGATCGCACACCTTGAGCGCGATAGAGGTGAGGGAAAAAAATGGTCGGAGTTGTTGGCGCTTGTTGCACTGATAGCGCTAAAGTGTGCGTGCCTTGAGCGTTATCACGCCAAGCGGGATAGCGCTAGGCCGGCTACAACAACTTAAAATCAAATTTTCTTCTCATTTTGGTCATTTTCTTTCCTCCATTGTTGGACATTTAGAGCTCCATTTTGAGTGACTTTTAGTGTGTTTTCTTCGTTTTGGAAAGAGGTAAGTTTCCAAATCTTAGATATGTATTTATCTCACTATTTACGTAGATTTTTGAGCTAAATCAAGGTTAAGAGTTTGAAATTAAAGATCAAGACTTACCCAATTTTCAATCAAACCTCATATTCAAGTTTCTTAACCAATGGATAATATTTTTATACTATTTTCAACATTCCCCAATCATTATTTCATGATTTTACCTTCAAATCTTTGGTTTTTCAATTTAAAATTTTTTGGGTTTTTTTCAGTAAAGTTAAAGTTTGATAAATGAGAAAATAGTCAAATGACCCCCCACCCTATTACCCAATTACCAACTACACACCTATACTTCACGGGGTTCTATTACCCCTCCTGAATATTTTAAAATAGAAATTATTATCTCTTGCTTATGTGTCAAAGTGAGTGTATTTCACTCCTTTTGAGAGAGTGAAAACCAAAACCAGATCTTAAAATTTTATTTTTAATATCTTCTCTCTCTCTCTCTCTCTCTCTCTCTCTCTATATATATATATATATATATATATATATTCTTTTCTTTTAATCTCATTTCTAATTTCTTTTCTTCTTCATAACAACTTAGTAGAGCATCTATGACAACCACCAAATTTCACCACCACTCACCATGAAACCACCGCCACAACGACGTCAATCGACACACCACAAACCTTAGATAGCAATTCCCAACATAACCACTGGAGAAAATTTCTGGTCCTAAATACCCAACAGACCCACGATAATTCTTGTAATCACTTTCAAATGTTGTGATCTAATTTTTCTCAGGGTCAAAGCTCAAGCTTCATCAATGGCGTTTTACAGATATTTCTTCATGCTTTAGGCAACCAATTTAGTAGATAAACTTAATTTAAGCTCCAAATAATATTCCTCAACTGATTTTAACAAC
Source organism: Capsicum rhomboideum (assembly GCA_031232105.1). Classification (NCBI taxonomy): domain Eukaryota; kingdom Viridiplantae; phylum Streptophyta; class Magnoliopsida; order Solanales; family Solanaceae; genus Capsicum; species Capsicum rhomboideum. The sequence continues at coordinate 47,705,867 of CP124712.1, read as the reverse complement.
TGGTCATTATATCTCTACAAATATGAAAAATGCAACCCATGTGCTTCATTTCCTTTGCTCTGAAAATTTGATTCAAAATCACCCTAAATGTTCTCCAAATTGCCCTAAATTTTAGATACGAGCTCATCTCAACTTTTTGATTCTTTTGATATATTATACACTTAAATGGAGCTCGTTTGTGGCAAGTAAAAATTTGAATCAAGCTTTTGAACAAGCTTTAATGGTGGTTTTTAGTTGGTGCTTCAGTTTTCATCCTTGAGCTTCAGTTTTAGTCCACAAATAGTATCAAACAATGATACAAAACTCTTCAAACCATCAACCAACTTAGCTGCTTCCAATTCAAGAATATAGATCCAAAACTTTCATATGGTAGCTCGTCGATTTTGAAGAATTTTTGGCGTACTTCAGATCCAAAAGTCACAGCTATAAACTCGGTCAACCCAGTATTTTTAGCTTCAAAAGCAATTAGCAAGCAATAATGTAATCAACAAGTTTCAAATAAGATCCAAGGCACGCATCGACCAATTTAGACGTTTTGGCTTTCAATGGAGTTTTTAAAATAATAAATCAAAAAAGGAAAGAATATATTAAAAAAAGAGCTTTTAATAAGATGTACACGTGTCAAACGAGTGGATTCCACTGATCAACAAAAATGAAGTTAAGAGTTATTAAGGGGGTATATATTCCACTTTTAAAATGTTCAGGTGGGTAATAGAACCCTCGTGAAGTATAGGTGTGTATTTGGTAATTGGGTAATAGGTCGGGGGCAATGTGGCTATTTTCTCTTGATAAATTGATGATTTCAAGGTCAATTTCAACTCTATTTTTGATGAATTTTTAGACTCCTTGAGCTATGGCCAACATGATTTTATTTTTGAAATTTCATATTTTGCTCTTGTGAGTCCGAGGTTGACTTTTAGATTAACTTTTTAAATATGGATTTGAAGTATAACAATGTGGGTGTCCTTAGTTTCGTATTCTTATGTGGAATTCATATTTGAATAGATTGGACTCGTTCGGAGGCGATTCAGAAGGGCAAAGTTTGATTTGATTCTTTAGGCTTCTTTAAGGCAAGTTCAGACTTTTTTTGACTCTTTTGTGATGTGCTAGGTGGTAGTTGTGTGTAAAGAAAGCAATGGGGATATTGGGGGTCCTATATAGATTAGATGATGAGTATCTATGCAGTTACCCGTGTAATTGTGAAGGGAATAAAAATAACTAAATTTACTGTTTGAACTGGATTTCTAAAAGTTGTGATTGATATGCTATGGTGTCCATGGATTGAGTTGTTGGTGCCAGTTTCACTTATTTATATGTGGGTAGCATGGGTTGTTGATTATATACTTTTGGGAGGGGGGAAATATCATGATATAAGTAATGGATACTGATAATCCTGGTTTGACCATACTGCTATTCTATTGTATTCTATCATTCTCCCCCTTCATATGCATAATATCATGGTTCTGCTAGATATTTCTCCTTGAAACTCAGGTGGATTATGAGTTTGATATTTGTAGAGGTACCAAGACATTTGGAAATTCTCATTGTGGCCCTATGGGTGGAACCGATTTGAGTTGATATTAATTATTTACTCCGTGACCCTAGTGGCATATTCAGAGGGTGTATATGGACTTTGTGAGTCTCCCATGAGTACCAGGTGGATTTATTAGTATGGAGGGTGTATAAATATAGGTAGATATACATCATTATCATCTTCCCTATTGGTTTGCATAACATGCTTCTATTGGGTTCCAGCCTTGTTCTTATTATGTCTATTATGTTTATATTTTGATGATTGACAAACCTTAACACTGGAACCTGGTCCATGAATGTTTAATCATCCTTATTGTTCCAATGATTGCCTAACCTAGTGGAAGGACCGGTTATGTGAACTGGTGTCTCAATATGTGGTTTTGCAGCTGCACACATTTTTCTTATGTGCAGTTGTCTAGTACTTTTCTAGACAATGTCAGTACATTAGTGGGATGAATTTTCAGTGGTCCTTATAGCATCCACCAATGAGGAAGATTCTCTCACAATACTCATCATATGTATACAACATCCTTGAGGAGAGAAGCTCAAGCTTTTGCACCAAATCAAAAGGAATTTTCTCAAGCAAAGGCCTTACTCATTATTACAAGACTCAATATTTTAGAAACTTTTTTCCTCATAGTGATATCTATTTTTTTGTTTCTAGAATTGTTTGAGGTTATGTTTTGATCTTATAATTTTAAACTCAAATCTCACTTTAGAGATCTTAGTAAGTAGCTTGTTAAGTTTTTTGAGTTCAGATTTGAAGTGTTTTTGTGGCTAGAGGTAGCTAATGGAGAGCTCACAGTAGATGTATTGTAAAGGTGTGTTGCAATAAGGTTATTTCAATGTTATAGGAGTTAGAAAGTTAATTCCTAGATTGTAATCATCGAAGGTTGCTCAAAGTTTTAGTGGAGGTTGTTGGTGAAATCCTATTGGGGTAGGTCATGTTTTTTCTCCCTTGAGCAAGGAGGTTTCCATGTTAACATTTTGTGTCAATTACTTTCCTGCAGTTTTATTGTGTTCTTGATTGTTCTTCAATATTCTTATAGAGGGACCTAGTACCTAAATAGGTCCTTGTTATAGCGGTGGACTCTTACAAACCATCAATTGGTATCAGAGCAGTTCTTCCCATAAGGTTAACACCTAGGAAGGATCCTGTTACAGATGGAAGCTCCACCCAGTCTTAAGGAAGGATAATCAACTACTCGACCCCCAAGGATCAATGGGCAATTCTGTGGTTGGTGAAAGATTACAATGCATGATTTTATCATGGCGGAGGATAGTGAGTTATGAGATGTTATCTGTGATGGCCCCTTTGTCCCAATAGAAGTAGCTAAAGAAGAAGATACCTCTCAACCTATTCTTAAATGTCTAAATGATTATACAGAAGCTGATCGAAAGAGGATTGAGAAAAATTACAAAGCAAAAAAAATTCTTGTCTATGGGATAGGACCTGATGAGTACAACCAGGTCTCTGCTTGTGAATCTACTAAGAAAATATGGGAAGCATTGCAGAATGCTCATGAGGGAACAAGTCAAGTAACGCAATCAAAGATTGATATGCTTACTACTAAGTATGAGCTGTATAAAATAAGTGAAGGAGAATCTATTCAAGACATGCATACGCGATTCACATCTATTTTGAATGAACTCAAGTGTTTTGGGGAAAACATTAAGATGTACAAATTGGTCAGGAAGGTATTGAGTAAACTTCCTTCTTCGTGGGAAAGCAAAGTAAATGCAATCTCAGAGGCAAAAGATCTTCAAACAATGACGATGGACGAACTCATTGAAAATTTAAAGACGTATGAGCTCAAAAAACATCAAGATTCTGAGAGAAATTAACCAAAAAAGGAAAAGAATTTGGTCTTGAAGGTTGGCAAAAATAACTCAAGTGAGGACGAAAATGATATGGACTGTCACACTCAGAGGTTTCAGAAGATGGTGAGAAGTGGAGCTCTCCAGAACAAAGTAAGCTCAAGCAGGAGATTCAAGGGAAATAACCAATGTTATAAATATGGAGAACTAGGACATCATATTAGAGAGTTTCCACTTCTTAAACGAGACTCCAATGAGTTTACCAAACCTGCTTCAGAAAAGGTCCAGAGAAGGGACCAAGTCTTCAATAGAGTTAGACAAAGAGAGACAGTGGATAAGGTATTCAAGCAAGCTCTAGCATCCTGGGGAGACTCCTCAAGTGAATCTGATGAAAAAGTGGAAGGTAATGACATATCCTTGGTTGCCTTTGAAGATGAGCCAACAAGATCTAATTTTTTCTTGGCTTTCATGGCCAAATTTGATGATGAAGCAGATAATGAGGTAACCTTTTTTGATGTTAAAAAAAAATTAAGGAACTACTCCAAGAAAGAGTTAAGATCTTTAGCTAATGTCTTGATTGATTCTTTTCACAACCATGCTAGTGAAAAGGAGGCTTTAGCCAGTGAACTGAACGATTTTGAAATAGAGAATATTACTTTATCCTTTAGAAACTTTGAGCTTGAAGTAGAAATTGCAAAGATTAAGAATGAAAATAAAATGTTTGAGTGACAAATTCAAGAGGATTTCAGGCAAAGTGGTGACAACTGAGACTTTTACAAGTCTTGAAGAAAAGCTGAAAAAGGTTAGTCTAGACCTTGATACTTTTCTTGAACGAAACAAAGAGCTGGACAAGGACTTGAAGAACACTAAGAATGAGCTGGAAAAATATCTTCACTGGACCTCTTCATTAGAGATTCTTTCTTAGCTGAGCAGCATAAAGTCCAACTTCAGAGAAGGAGTTGGCTTTGAGAAAGAATAATACTTCCTCCAATCCTCAGAATGAGTATGTGTTTGATTCAGATAAAAAGTTATTCACTCATTGTGGAAAGTATGGTCACTACAGGAAAGTTGTCATACTTTTCTCAAAGCACAAAGAGAAAATATAAAGTTTGTTCAAGTAATTAGAGGCTCCAAGGGACCTGGTCTTCAGAAGAAGAAATTAATTTTTCCTGCATGTGAAAGAAGAAATCTTATCCATCCTTTTACTCACTCAAAGGGACCCAAACTCATGTGTGTTCCTAAGCTTTTTAAATGATTATGTAGGTAGGAGTGAGAGAGAGTAGTCAACCAAATCAAAAATTAGCTAATGAACTGTGACTGCTCAAGATACATGAATGGTAGAACTAAGGATCTCCTTTCACCTAGGGATTTGCAAGATGTTAGTAAGTTGTTTGAAGGATTGGATCAAAGGGTAGTGTTGACTGGCAAATGAAAGACCAAGTTGCTGATATCCTGGTGAAGTTCCAGAAGAGAATTTTTTTTAACAAGGATCGTGTGATATAAATTTGCACCAATTTCTCTCCCTTGCAATGGCTATGAAAAAAAGGCAGGTATATAAAGTAAAGTATTTTACAATGCTTAATTCAATTCATGTACCTCTATAGGAAAACATATGTGAGGAACATAGTTTTGATCAAAACAAGGAGAACGCTTTTCAATGATATCATGGACAAGAAAACAATGAGGGACTCGATCTCCCACACAAGTTAGTATTCTTGTTTTATCTTTATAAAATAAGATTGTACACGTGTGCCAGGTCATATTAGTGTTCTTGCCTCTTACCAAAAACTGTTGTCTTTTCTCATTTTTACCGAAATGTCATCATCCAATATTGAAAATACACGTTGCTTACCCTTCTTTAAAACTCATCTTGATTATTTACTCAGATTCCATTCTTTTCTTACTCTCCCAAATCTCCAACAACCTTTTTCTCAATTAAGAAAAGTCCCCTACACAATTCATTCTTAGCTTCAGGTCTCCAAGTTTCTGTCACGACCCGAATCCCATCGGGACGTGATTGGCACCCGAAGCCGATAAGGCCCGAGAGAACCCATCTTTGTTCATGCTCATGTGCTCTCATATGTATGTTCGAGTATGCATATTATCTTATTTTATGTAATTAAATATCAATAGCGGAAGGCAGGACAACATATGCAATATATGCAACTTAGCCGTTAGGGCCATTTCGTCAAAATGAACGTACATCTTTTACCTTCATGACACCCCACATATGTCTACAAAGCCTCTAATAGATACATGACCATGTCTATACAATATTTACAAATGCCAAATCTACTATACACATGTGACTTGGGAAGCCCCGAAGCAACTGGAGCTCACCAACAATCTGCGGATATCTCGCCACTTACTGCGGAGATCTACTAACACCTGTGCCTGCAGCATGTAAGGTAAGTCCCCCAAAAGGGGTCAGTACGAAAAAAGTACTGAGTATGTAAGGTCATATGAAACTAGAATAGCACATAAGTACTGCCAAGAAATAAAACGTAAGAGAATAATAAATATGGATATACCTCAGTCATGAATATGTGGAACCATGTTCATTACGTCTATTATTTCATTACTTGGTCATTCAGTTGCCTCGTCATCATTCTTATTATAACATCCATATTTAGATATACACGCAAGGGATATATTTTCATCTCTTTTACAACTATCTTTATTATTATTCACTCAACTAGTTAGTGATTCATAACACCTTAAAGATCATCATCTTATATTAGTACCGGGCCTCCACTTTTGGTGGGATATGATGTATATATATATTTAGTACCGGGCCTCCATCTTGGTGGGATATATAGTACCGGGCATCCACCTTGATGGGATATGATAAATAAGTATTTAGTACCGGGCCTCCATCTTGGTGGGATATATAGTACCGGGCATCCACCTTTGATGGGATTTAATATATATATATATGTATATAGTACCGGGCATCCATCTTTGTGGGATATATATAGTACCAGGCCTCCACCTTTGATGGGATATCATATATATATATATGTATATGTATAGTATTGAGATTTTTCCATCTTAACTTATACTCTTTCGTTTGTGAACCATACTCAATGAAACATAAAGGAACCCTATGCACATATCCTTACATGAGATTGACATCATCACTTATGATTAATTAACTTGCACCTCACCTTTCTTATTACTCTTGTGAGAGTGATACTTCAACTTATGAGAGATTCACACATCCACTTAGGAGACACACACCTCCCTTATGAGACTTATGAGATTGGTACAAAGCTAGTAATAACATTATTAGAACTTGGAACATACATTATCGGAGTTTGGAGTCATAATATTGTTGGAACTTTGGAATTGTGTCCATCCCCCTATTACCTTTCTTCATTCTTGCAACCAACAAACATACATAACCTAACTTAAGTTATTTCTTTTGAGAGAATGTTACATTGAGGATCGTGATACTCTTGAAAACACAAGCACTTCACCTCACTCTTCACTTGTCATAAGATTGGTACTTCTACTTATGAACGATTCGTACAAGGATAATCGTCATATTAAAGGACTTTGGAACAAGGCATAATTGGAAAATGCCCTCCAAGATTGAATAGATTCTCTTATGTTATTATTCTCTTGAACTAGGTCCTTTAGAGATTTCAAAGTTATGACAACTTTCCTTGAAGCTTCGGATCATTAACCAATGGGTAAGAGATATATGAGTAAACAGTGTGAGAAACATCCCATTATGAGAAACATAACACTATTAAAACCATTGGACCATAATCCATAAACAAGGGACATGAGTATAATCACTATTGGAACATAGGAACATAACCTTATTGTTTTTGGAACATTAACCATGAATATGGGACAAGAGATTCACCAATAATCAATAAATAGGAAATATATGACCATGACCATGGATAACCGAATATGGGATACCTTAGCACATTTCGGGATGGAACATGCGTAATGTCAATGTGAAAACTATTTGCCGCATAAAGAAACGGACAGAGTAACCTTACATACCTTATCTTCCCAAATGTAAATACACAATCCAATATGTGAGCACAACAATCCCGCTCCTTTCTTACTCTACATCACAAGTACACAACGGAACCAACATTAACCACCAACTACCTTACACATGCATACGACAACAATGAGTTACATGTTTATCTTTAAAATGTCATTTCTTTTTTTACAATACCATTTACGGCATCGTATACCAACAATACCCCATTCATTCCATACATTGACCACAAGTTACATTCCAAGTATTTAAGATGACCATGAATTACATGAGTCCCTTATAATAGTATTTCACCCTTTACAATACCATTCGTGGCATTATCATACCAAAAATACCACAATATTTCATACATTGACCAATACATGATAACCCAAAAACATTTCACCACAAAGCTTCTCCTTTACACTTTCTTATTCCCACCATATCACAAATAATCCATCAAGTCACCTTAAGACACTTCATAGCACAAATCGGTCAAAATCCCATAATTTACACTTATATGAAAATAACGAGTTTAGGACAATAATAACACCACACATGTTGTTATTTCATCCATACCATGCTTTTTCATTAAGACCACAAGTCATAATTCAAATTACAATCCCATGGATTTCACATCTTTTTCACAAAACCAAAAAGTCCCATGTCCAACATTTTCAACCATAACCAACATCATATACATATTATATCATGCTTATAATATGTTAAAGTACAATAATAGTCACTTACCCAAGCTTGGAAGATGATGATCTTGCTCCAAGAAGTGCCTTAGGGTTTTAAAAGCCAAAGAGATGTTCTTGGGAAATTTGTAGAAAAAGATAGAAAAGGCATGGGTGTTTCTCATGATAAAATCAGATATTTGGACCCTTTTATATACCTTGAGTCCGTCTTTATTCATTAATGTGGTATTCTAGAAGGTCTTGGCAAGAATGGGTCATTTGACCCATTTTGGGCCGTGCTTTCATTTCATTTTTTTATCATCCCAATATATTATTTCACTCATTTCATGTATATTCTCATGGTTGTAGAAGAATCGTGGCAAAAATCGGCTCAATACGTCCACGGGAACCCTTGGGACTTAAACAAAATTGTCAACTTTTGAAAGGTGCACAGGGGTGGTATGGCACGCTGCCTGGCGCGCCCCTTTGCTGCCTCTGGACTGAAAATTTCAGCCCAGAGCGGCGTGGCACGCCCCTCCTTATTTTTTTCCAAAATTTTTTGTTTTCGACTTTTCTTCGCGGGTTCGGTTAGATACTTCAAGTCCTATTCTTTAACTCACTTCTTAACCTTAACATACTTTGTTTAGAGGTCCTCTTAGCCTCGTTTTGAACCCCACAACTGCTCCATGAAAATCACAAAAAACCTACGACGCAAGGTTAATCACATGTGCAAGGCAAAATTTTAATTTTCTTGTCTATAACATTACAAAATACATTCGTGTGGCTCTCGACACTCAAGTATACATTTTTCAACGTCATCAAGTAGGGTTTGGAAGGTACGGGGTGTTACATTCTTCCCCCCTTATGAACATTCGTCCTCGAATGTTAGTAATACTGTCTCATTGTAACACTTAAGCCGAAATGAATTCTTCAATTACCATATACACATAGCATACTCGTAAAGACTTACTTATTATGATTCCAATTCCATACCCTGAACTTTGCTTTCGTGTCCAAGACTTACGATTACTTTAGATTTTATTATTTCTCTAGTCTCCCTTGTGACTTTTTCCATGTGTTCGTTTCTCCTATTGTGCTTTTACAGAAGCTCCTTCTTTACTTCTTATTACTTTCGCTTGTCAAGCTAGAATAGTAAGTCGTACCTCCTCACATATGAGCTTTTTCCATAACTAGTGGATTTCCACTGGGAGCAACATAGGATAATCTCATACATACTTTTAAAGCATCGCTTATGAGATACTGCATGCACTATAAAGAGTTCTTGGGATACCTCAACGTCATATACAACTTGACCACATCTTTGAGCCATCTTATAAGGTACGTTATATAGAACTAACTTCTCATGCTTAAACAGTACGGTTTGTTTGTTCCTCTGTCAAGACGAAAACCCTGCCTGCATTCACTTGGGTTCCCAAAAACATTTCTACAACTGTGTTAACTTGGTAAGCCCATCAAGTATGACCCATATGGCATCGCATCCATTTTTAACTAAAACGAATCTCTACATGATCTATAACCTTCAGATTCCACACACTTTACCTTTACTTGTTATCACTTCGATTACTGAAGTATAACTTTCGCAATATTCTTTTCATGTAGTGTTATCACTAAGCCGCTTCCTAATCATGATACATATTGATTACTCCCTACTAAATAGCATATCGTGAATGGCGTGCGTTACCCTAATGCATTTTTTTAGCTCACATATATATCCGATACGTGTCATTCCTTGTCGATACAATTTACACTGGGACACCCTACGGGTGTAGACTAGTGTCTTGCACATTAGTAGATTTAACTTTGGTATCCTTCACTCTGACTAACGACATATGTACCCTTCCATTCAGGAAATTTCTTTGTGGAAAGTGAAAAATGTACTCATGGTAACATTAAGATCTATCATATCCATCTCAGTAAACTTAACCACTGTAACGTGATCACAACATTTACTATACACTTGCGACATACTCTTTTAGCTATAATGACTTCACCAAATGGTGTGGACACCCCAATTAACTTGACTATTAACTCTAGTGTTCCTTCAAATTGTCCCACAGTTAATAGTGTAAAATATGATAGTGTAGAACCTAAATCGATTGATGCATATTCATTAGGTAAACATATACATAACATACCTGTCACCATATCAAGGAGAGCCTCTGAATTCTGCTGACCCCGTAGGTCGTGTCATACTACTCGTGGCTCTCTGTGGGTAGTCTCTCTTCACGTGTCCTGGCTGTTTACACCGAAAGCAAACATCCATCTCAAAACAGCATTCACCTGAATGAAACTTCCCGCAGCACTGACACAGTTGACGAACAGAGCCCACTATCTGTGAACCCCATATTCCACTACTCTGCCCAATCTGACTACCTCTAGATCCTCGAACTAGAGGTGGAGTACCTGCTGTAGGGTGAGAAAACGATGGTCTAGGTGGTCTAGGGAACATACGGGGCCTAGATCCTCCTTGGGACATCATAGATGGTCCCATAGGTCTAGCCCTTTTGGACTGTCCCTTGTCAAATTCATGCACCCTTCGTCTCTGCCTTTGATCTTCCATTTTCTGGGCGAAGGCCTGAATTCTCGCTATATCCATGTCTTTGTTTAATGCAGCAATAGTACAGTCCTTTACCAAATATGGCTCCAATCTGTCTACATACCGATGAAATTTATCGGCCATAGTCGCTACCATATTAGGAGCATATCGAGCCAACGAATTAAATCGAAGACTGTACTCCCTGACACTCATATTTCCTTGGCGAAGATTTAAAAACTAATCCGCTCGAGCCTCGCGGACCTCATAGGGGAGATAATGATCAAGGAATGCTGTTATAAATTCCTCCCAACTAGCTGGAAGTGCACCGACACCCCTAGATCGTCTCCAATCCTCGTACCATAGTATAGCCTCTCCTTTCAGTCTATATGCTGCAAGCTCTACTGTTTCTATACCAGTTACATGCATAACATCGAGAGCCCTTTGAATTTGATCTATAAAGTCTTGTGGATCTTCATTAAGATCGGACCCGGTAAATGTGGGAGGATCCAATTTCAAGAAATCTTGTGTTCTCCGACTAGCTATCCTAGCCGCACCATCATCACGTGTCACTGGACCCACTCGTCCTTGACTCTGGGCAACAACTATCTGAGTCAACATTTGCACTGCATTTTTCAAGTCCCGTAACTCCTACCTAGTAACATGAACAGGTGAATCTGGGGATACTTCCCTCCTTTGTGGTCTCCCTGGAGAAATGGGAGGAGAAAGTGCCCGTGCTGTAAACTCCGTTTCAACCCCATACTAACTATCTGGGTTAGGTGGTGATTTACTAGTTCCTTCTCCCGCTTGCATATTTGCCTGCTTATCCTTGCCCATACCTTGTCTTGTATTCGACATTTTACTATATCAAAGAGAACCAATTACAATGGTCAGATATAATCTCACTTATGACAATGGCTCTATTGCACGATCTAGAATGAAGAAATGAAACAACTCCTAAATGTCCCGTAGCCTCCTACTTATAAATGTGGCGCGCAACACATCAATAAGTAAGACTCTACTCAGACACGGCTTTGTATACACCCTGAGAACGAACTGCTCTGATACCACTTTTGTCACGACCCGAATCCCATCGGGACGTGATTGGCACCCGAAGCCGATAAGGCCCGAGAGAACCCATCTTTGCTCATGCTCATGTGCTCTCATATGTATGTTCGCGTATGCATATTATCTTATTTCATGTAATTAAATATCAATAGCGGAAGGCAGGACAACATATGCAATATATGCAACTTAGCCGTTAGGGCCATTTCGTCAAAATGAACGTACATCTTTTACCTTCATGACACCCCACATATGTCTACAAAGCCTCTAATAGATACATGACCATGTCTATACAATATTTACAAATGCCAAATCTACTATACACATGTGACTTGGGAAGCCCCGAAGCAACTGGAGCTCACCAACAATCTGCGGATATCTCGCCACTTACTGCGGAGATCTACTAACACCTGTGCCTGCAGCATGTAAGGTAAGTCCCCCAAAAGGGGTCAGTACGAAAAAAGTACTGAGTATGTAAGGCCATATGAAACTAGAATAACACATAAGTACTGCTAAGAAATAAAGCGTAAGAGAATAATAAATATGGATATACCTCAGTCATGAATATGTGGAACCATGTTCATTACGTCTATTATTTCATTACTTGGTCATTCAGTCGCCTCGTCATCATTCTTATCATAACATCCATATTTAGATATACACGCAAGGGATATATTTTCATCTCTTTTACAACTATCTTTATTATTATTCACTCAACTAGTTAGTGATTCATAACACCTTACGGATCATCATCTTATATTAGTACCGGGCCTCCACTTTTGGTAGGATATGATGTATATATATATTTAGTACCGGGCCTCCATCTTGGTGGGATATATAGTACCGGGCATCCACCTTTGATGGGATTTAATATATATATATATATGTATATAGTACTGGGCATCCATCTTGGTGGGATATATATAGTACCAGGCCTCCACCTTTGATGGGATATCATATATATATATATGTATATGTATAGTATTGAGATTTTTCCATCTTAACTTATACTCTTTCGTTTGTGAACCATACTCAATGAAACATAAAGGAACCCTATGCACATATCCTTACATGAGATTGACATCATCACTTATGATTAATTAACTTGCACCTCACCTTTCTTATTACTCTTGTGAGAGTGATACTTCAACTTATGAGAGATTCACACATCCACTTAGGAGACACACACCTCCCTTATGAGACTTATGAGATTGGTACAAAGCTAGTCATAACATTATTAGAACTTGGAACATACATTATCGGAGTTTGGAGTCATAATATTGTTGGAACTTTGGAATTGTGTCCATCCCCCTATTACCTTTCTTCATTCTTGCAACCAACAAACATACATAACCTAACTTAAGTTATTTCTTTTGAGAGATTGTTACATTGAGGATCGTGATACTCTTGAAAACACAAGCACTTCACCTCACTCTTCACTTGTCATAAGATTGGTACTTCTACTTATGAACGATTCGTACAAGGATAATCGTCATATTAAAGGACTTTGGAACAAGGCATAATTGGAAAATGCCCTCCAAGATTGAATAGATTCTCTTATGTTATTATTCTCTTGAACTAGGTCCTTTAGAGATCTCAACGTTATGACAACTTTCCTTGAAGCTTCGGATCATTAACCAATGGGTAAGAGATATATGAGTAAACAGTGTGAGAAACATCCCATTATGAGAAACATAACACTATTGAAACTATTGGACCATAATCCATAAACAAGGGACATGAGTATAATCACTATTGGAACATGGCAACATAACCTTATTATTTTTGGAACATTAACCATGAATATGGGACAAGAGATTCACCAATAATCAATGAATAGGAAATATATGACCATGACCATGGATAACCGAATATGGGATACCTTAGCACATTTCAGGATGGAACATGCGTAATGTCAATGTGAAAACTATTTGCTGCATAAAGAAACGGACAGACTAACCTTACATACCTTATCTTCCCAAATGTAAATACACAATCCAATATGTGAGCATAACAATCCCGCTCCTTTCTTACTCTACATCACAAGTACACAATGGAACCAACATTAACCACCAACTACCTTACACATGCATACGACAACAATGAGTTACATGTTTATCTTTAAAATGTCATTTCTTTTTTTACAATACCATTTACGGCATCGTATACCAACAATACCCCATTCATTCCATACATTGACCACAAGTTACATTCCAAGTATTTAAGATGACCATGAATTACATGAGTCCCTTATAATAGTATTTCACCCTTTACAATACCATTCGTGGCATTATCATACCAAAAATACCACAATATTTCATACATTGACCAACACATGATAACCCAAAAACATTTCACCACAAAGCTTCTCCTTTACACTTTCTTATTCCCACCATATCACAAATAATCCATCAAGTCACCTTAATACACTTCATAGCACAAATCGGTCAAAATCCCATAATTTACACTTATATGAAAATAACGAGTTTAGGACAATAATAACACCACACATGTTGTTATTTCATCCATACCATGCTTTTTCATTAAGACCACAAGTCATAATTCAAATTACAATCCCATGGATTTCACATCTTTTTCACAAAACCAAAAAGTGCCATGTCCAAAATTTCCAACCATAACCAACATGATATACATATTATATCATGCTTATAATATGTTAAAGTACAATAATAGTCACTTACCCAAGCTTGGAAGATGATGATCTTGCTCCAAGAAGTGCCTTAGGGTTTTAAAAGCCAAAGAGATGTTCTTGGGAAATTTCTAGAAAAAGATAGAAAAGGCATGGGTGTTTCTCATGATAAAATCAGATATTTGGACCCTTTTATATTCCTTGAGTCCATCCTTATTCATTAATGTGGTATTCTATAAGGTCTTGGCAAGAATGGGTCATTTGACCCATTTTGGGCCATGCTTTCATTTCATTTTTTTTTTTGGGTCCTTTTTGGGCCCAATTCACTTAACCCAGTAAAATCAATAATTTCACGTGTTCAAGTCGTCTCATACGTATTACAATAATATTCCCACTCATGCTATTCATATCCGTAGCCTCAATCCAAAAACCAAGTGCTTCTAGCCACGTATGACCCATTTTGACCAAAAAGGTAAAATCATCATTTTGAAGTTAAATTCTTTCACGAGTAATTTTATCATCCCAATATATTATTTCACTCATTTCATGTATATTCTCATGGTTGTAGAAGAATCGTGGCAAAAATCGGCTCAATACGTCCCCTGGAACCCTTGGGACTTAAACAAAATTGTCAACTTTTGAAAGGTGCGCAGGGGCGGCGTGGCACGCTGCCTGGCGCGCCCCTTTGCTGCCTCTGGACTGAAAATTTCAGCCCAGAGCGGCGTGGCACGCCCCTGGGCGCGCCCCTCCTTATTTTTTTCCAAAATTTTTTGTTTTCGACTTTTCTTCGCGGGTTCGGTTAGATACTTCAAGTCCTATTCTTTAACTCACTTCTTAACCTTAACATACCTTGTTTAGAGGTCCTCTTAGCCTCGTTTTGAACCCCACAACTGCTCCATGAAAATCACAAAACACCTACGACGCAAGGTTAATCACATGTGCAAGGCCAAATTTCAATTTTCTTGTCAATAACATTACAAAATACATTCGTGTGGCTCTCGACACTCAAGTATACATTGTTCAACATCGTCAAGTAGGGTTTGGAAGGTACGGGGTGTTACATTCTTCCCCCCTTATGAACATTCGTCCTCGAATGTTAGTAATACTGTCTCATTGTAACACTTAAGCCGAAATGAATTCTTCAATTACCATATACACATAGCATACTCGTAAAGACTTACTTATTATGATTCCAATTCCATACCCTGAACTTTACTTTCGTGTCCAAGACTTACGATTACTTTAGATTTTATTATTTCTCTAGTCTCCCTTGTGACTTCTTCCCTGTGTTCGTTTCTCCTATTGTGCTTTTACAGAAGCTCCTTCTTTACTTCTTATTACTTTCGCTTGTCAAGCTAGAATAGTAAGTCGTACCTCTTCACATATGAGCTTTTTCCATAACTAGTGGATTTCCACTGGGAGCAACATAGGATAATCTCATACATACTTTTAAAGCATCGCTTATGAGATACTGCATGCACTATAAAGAGTTCTTGGGATACCTCAACGTCATATACAACTTGACCACATCTTTGAGCCATCTTATAAGGTACGCTATATAGAACTAACTTCTCATGCTTAAACAGTACGGTTTGTTTGTTCCTCTGTCAAGACGAAAACCCTGCCTACATTCACTTGGGTTCCCAAAAACATTTCTACAACTGTGTTAACTTGGTAAGCCCATCAAGTATGACCCATATGGCATCGCATCCATTTCTAACTAAAAAAAATCTCTACATGATCTATAACCTTCAGATTCCACACACTTTACCTTTACTTGTTATCACTTCGATTACTGAAGTATAACTTTCGCAATATTCTTTTCATGTAGTGTTATCACTAAGCCGCTTCCCAATCATGATTCATATTGATTACTCCCTACTAAATAGCATATCGTGAATGGCGTGCGTTACCCTAATGCATTTCTTTAGCTCACATATATATCCGATACGTGTCATTCCTTGTCGATACAATTTACACTGGGACGCCCTACGGGTGTAGACTAGTGTCTTGCACATTAGTAGATTTAACTTTGGTATCCTTCACTCTGACTAACGACATATGTACCCTTCCATTCAGGAAATTTCTTTGTGGAAAGTGAAAAATGTACTCATGGTAACGACATATGTATCCTTCACTCTGACTAACGACATATGTACCCCTCCTTATTTTTTTCCAAAATTTTTTGTTTTCGACTTTTCTTCGCGGGTTCGGTTAGATACTTCAAGTCCTATTCTTTAACTCACTTCTTAACCTTAACATACCTTGTTTAGAGGTCCTCTTAGCCTCATTTTGAACCCCACAACTGCTCCATGAAAATCACAAAACACCTACGTCGCCAGGTTAATCACATGTGCAAGGCCAAATTTTAATTTTCTTGTCAATAACATTACAAAATACATTCGTGTGGCTCTCGACACTCAAGTATACATTGTTCAACATCGTCAAGTAGGGTTTGGAAGGTACGGGGTGTTACAGTTTCGTCGTCATGTTATTATCCCTCAGAAATGTCCTCTAATCAAGACATTTCTACCATGTCATCTATACCTTCCTCTGTCCCCATATCCTCAACCATCTCTTCATGCAAAACCCTAACTCTGGAAATGTACTTACCTACTGAAAATCCAAATTCATCACTCTTAGAATCTAATTCTACTGAACCCTTCGTGCCTAAAGAAGGAGATGTTCCAATCTCCTCTCATGAAGGTGGAGCAATTACTTCCAATTCGTTAAAAGAAGGGTGTGAAGTAATGTCTAGAAATGAGGTAGAAGTCTCAAATAAGGAACTGGGCAGTGAAGCTTCAAGTCAGAAATTGGACTCCAACTTGCCTACAGTTAAGGATGCTCTTGAAAATGTTGATTCCATTCATGTTACCACTCAAGTATTAAAACTTGGTAAGCCTTCTGGTCCCTCTGATATTTGTACTACTAAAGTTGAAATTGGCCTAGATAAAGGACAATCTGAAGAGGGAATGAAAGTAGGTTCTTGGACTAGTGAGATTCCTTCCCAAGAAACTCAATTACTGGAAGAGTTTGCCAGTGTCATGGTCCTAACTAAAGAAAAAGAGAACCTCTCTAACCCTGAGTTTACTCCATCTTAGCCCAGAGAAAATGAGTCTTTTCCTATTCCTCTTAATGTATTTGATGAAGGAACAAATGTCTCTTACTACTGTGTTCAAAAGAAAAATTGCATTATTCTGTATTCTTGGTGATATAAATCCTATGAAAGGATCTATTCGCACAACTTGGTCTACTGTTAATAAAGTCATGGAGGATGCTTTGAGGGAGAATCTGAAATCTACCTCTAAAAGAAGAAAGTTGAAAAAAGTGTTGTTAAAAAGGAAATATTTACTGCCAAGGTGGTAGAATTGGAAGGAGAAGGTGACTCACAAATTTAAGAAGAGTTAGTAACTTCTGAAAAAGAAGCAAAAGTGTTTAGAAGAAAGTATTCAAGAAAGGAAAATCTTACGAAGGGTCTTTTGGAAAAAATTCCTCTAAGAAAAGTTTGAAAAGTAAAAGGACTGAAATACCTGAGGAAGGCATTGCATATAAATCAAAGAAGAAAAAGGATGTTCAACGCCCTTCAGAGGATCCCAAGTTTTAGGAGAAAAGTGTGAACTTATAAAATCAAAAGGTTCAAAATAGGCGTGTTTTTGATCCTTCAATATTTGATGAATTTTGAATGGAGTCTCTGGTTGCTATGGTTGAGGTATAAGAGTGGAAGCACCTATTTAAGGGACCAGGTGTGCTATATGAGAAAGAAGTTTAATACTTCTACGCTGATCTCTTCATTTCTGAAAAGAAGGATAACCTTTCTGAAACTGTGAATAGGGTGAAGTTTGTTCTCACCGAATCAATTCTTGAAGAAATACTTAAAGTCCCAACAGTTGGGATTGATGCAGTTCAGAAAAAGTCTGCATCGGAGGACTTTCTCAACAAAATTTTTAGATCAAAAGGGATTCTTGGAGGTGCAATGATGCAGAAAAAGGAAATGAAGCTAGAGCACCAACTACTATTTGAGTTGGTAAACAAAGTGCTACTCCCTAGAACTAAAGGAAAATCTGTTGCTTCAATTACTGATTTGTTTCTTATGGAGGCTCTTAACTCGTGTGCCCTAATCAATCTACCAAAGATATTAATTGAGCACATTGTTAAGATATGTGGTATAGAGGAACTAAATCATGGGTTAGGGTATAGGTTTTTTCTCTCAAAGTTGTTTGACTATTTTAAAGTAAAGCCTAACTCAAGGACTTACTCTACCAAGAAACAAACCTTCACTTATACCACTCTAGAGGAATGTGAATGTATTGAAAAGAAAATAGGTATGGGTTCAACCTCTACTGTGTCATAATTGATCACTGCTCAGGAGAAAATCACCTTAGAGTTAGAGAAAATGACTACCTTAGCGGCTGAAAAGGACTTTGAAATTGCAGTTCTTAAGGCTTAGCTTCAGGCTACCAAGGAACCTGGTACTGCTTCAGGTGCTTCAACAACTCTTCAAGCCTAAAATGATCATCTTGTAGCTGAAATTGCTGAACTAAAGAATAAGGTTGCTGAGTTGACTCTTTAAATTATTGATGATAATCATGCTGATATGAGATGTATTGATCAATTTAGGTCCAAATAGTTCTCCTCCTCTTAAGAGTTCCTTATGTCCCTACCTTTTTTCAACCTGTTTTGACTCTACAACTGTGTACTATTTTTAAATTTTCTTTTTGTAAGACTTAGAAATTAAATGTGGTTCTTGTGTGATTTACTCAAATTCTCCTTCTTTACATCTGATTCTGTGCTTTCTCATGTATGTTAGCTTATGCTTGTTGGGATATCACTGTTTAAACCTTACTTTATTTTACTGTTTATCTTTTTTTAGTGATGCCAAAAGAGGGAATGAGAATAGTGAAAGAGGGAAGTGGTGTGAGTGTGACTAGCGACAACTAGTGACCGGGGGAACTAGTGAGAGCGTGATTGTGTGTGTTTAGTGATAGGGGGAACTGGTGCTAGGTGTTGACTTGTATGGTGAAGGGGGAACTTGAAACAATTGTAAGGTGCATGTGTTGTAAAAGGCTCTATGTTTGTCATCATAAAAAATAGGGGAAATGTTATGTTCCAGCCTTGTTCTTATTATGTCTATTATGTTTATGTTTTGATGATTGACAAACCTTAACACTGGAACCTGGTCCATGAATGTATGATCATCCTTATTATTCCAATAATTGCCTAACCTGGTGGAAGGACCAGTTGCATAAACTGGTGTCTCAGTATGTGGTTTTGCAGCTGCACGTATTTGTCTTATATGCCAGCTGTCTAGAACTTTTCTAGACGATGTCAACACATTAGTGGAATGAATTTTCAGTGGTGCTTCTAGCATCCACTAATGAGGAAGCTTCTCTCCCAATACTCATCATATATATACAACATCCTTAAGGAGAGAAGCTCAAGCTTTTGCAAAAAATCAAAAGAAATTTTCTCAAGCAAAGGCCTCACCCGATATTACAAGACTCAATATTTTGGAAACTCTTTTGCTCATAGTGATATATGTTTTCTTGTTTCTAGAATTGTTTGAGGTTTTGTTTTGATCTTATAATTGTAAACTCACATCTCACTTTAGAGATTTTAGTGAGTAGCTTGTTAAGTTTTTTGTGTTCAGATTTGAAGTGTTTTTGTGGCTAGAGGTAGGTAATGGAGAGCTCATAGTAGATGTATTGTAAGGGTGTGTTGCAATAAGTTTATTGCAATATTATAGGAATTAAAAAGCTAATTCCTAGATTGTAATCGTTGAAGGTTGCTCAAAGTTTTAGTGGAGGTTGTTGGTGAAATCCTATTGGGGTAGGTCGTGTTTTTTCTCCCTTGAGCAAGGAGATTTCCATGTTAACATTTTGAGTCAATTACTTTCCTGCAGTTTTATTGTGTTCTTGATTGTTCTTTAATATTCTCATAGAGGGACCTGATACCTAATCAAGTCCTTGTTACAGTGGTAGACTCGTATAAACCATCAGCTTCATACTTATCATATTTATTTGGTCGATTAATTTGGTGTGGTGAGTGGGTATTGTACTTTGGTACTGATTAGGCCTGCAGGCACGGATTTTGGGTGGATAATTGCATGAAAGTTTCTTAAAAAGAGATAATTATTGTTCTAATGTATTTTTATCTTGTTCCTTGATGGATAATTGTAACTGTTTAACATAGTTGATGGATTGCTATATGAATTATGGGAGTTGGGTAACGACAGATGAAAAATGTGAATGTGTATCTGTAAGAATAGCTTAATTACCATAAAAGGGGGTGTAAATTGACGTGCGATGTTTTTGATGTGTGATTTTTACTTCTGTAACATTTATTAAGGTTGGGTCATCATAAGGGAAGGCGGTGTCGTAACTTGAGGAGTCTAGCGGAACATTGGTTAAGTGTTAGAGTGCATTTAAGGTAAAGCGTGTTACTAAGGTTAAACTTGTGACATCGCATAAATATGAATGATTAATAAATTGACTAAGAGGTGACAACTATGAAGCTAGTATGACTAGTAATGTCTGAATGCAAGGGTTATTAGAGAGTAATGGAATCTACCGAAATTAATATAAATAAGGAAGATTGGCTAAATGAATGAGTATATATATGTTTATTTGGAGTTTTAGAATTTATTTCGACTTCATGGTTACTCCTAAATTGAATGTTTATGAACTGGCCTTCGGGCATGCTTATAATTTATGAGTTAGTTGTTATTGCTTGAACACATGAGTTAAATGACAATGAAATTGACTAAGTCTATTATGATGATTGGATACTTGTGATATTGGTGCACTGTGACATATCCTGAGTGATAGTGATTGCATTTAATGACAATATGATTTTCAGAGGGTCGGGTGTCACTGTGTTATGTATACTATATTGAGATATTTTGGATGGTCGGTACTATACCGATATGGTACATGGACGAAGTTGATCTCCTTAAGGTCATGACTGTTGGGGATAAATAATTCCCCTTAGCATGTGTGTACATTTTGAGTCATTACTCTTGATGATGTGATGAATTATGTTCCAATGCAAGATTATTGGTTACATAGATGACATGCATGATATGTTGAGGTGATCGAGGTAGCATTATACTACTCTTGTGAGATTGTTGTTGTATTAGTGATAATATGTTGTGATTACACTTGTGATACTTAGGTGGCTTAGATCCCTTAATTGTGAACATTATACTTGTGTTGTTGTGATATAATTGATAGGGTGGAAGTTGAAATTTAGTTGTGGGAATTGGTTGGCCTTACATGGCCTAATTGTGGATGTTATAGGTCCATTTTGTATTGCTTGCGATATGTTGAATATCAGTTTACTTATATTTGATTTACGTGTGTGTAGATAGAATGATAAACGAAATGGATGGTGAGGTTAGTAGGACTATCAAATGGACTAGAAGGAACGATTGTTTTCACATAGGTATGGTGTTTTGTGGTTAATTTGCTTGTGGGTTATCTATTAAATTGGTCGTCGGGTACACTATGTAATGTAAACGTAGATAGTACATGGTCGAATTGATAGTTGAATGTGCATGAACTTGGTTAGTGTAGGATACTTCTGGTATGATGGATATGAGATACACCTTATCGGTCATAAGGAAGATTAAAGCAACTGATCGGGCTAATTGAGTAATGAGGTTAAGCCGGGAGTTGTCTAAATAAGAAGGGTTGAATGTTGAATATTTGGCTGTTAATTAAGGTGAAAGCTTGTACGTTTTATTCCGTAATTTCTTGTCATGACCCAAAATAGAGTCCGTGATGGCACCTGTCACACCCTCCATTATAAGTAATCCTATCCCAACCCAAACACGATAATCAAAGTGAAATCAAAGAGGAAGACAATAAGAAATGGAAAAAATCTCCAATAATATAGAAAGAAGTACAATCTTAACACAATATCCCAGGTCTAGTTTTCAATAGTACAAGTCTCTAATACCTAATACAATAAATAGTCTGAATATCTGTAATGTGGATAAGCATAAGATAGATGAAAGAGGGATCTGAGTAAGCTCTGCGATCCAACAACCGCTACCTCTATCTTCATAAAACCAACACTAGGAGAAAAAATCAATGCTCCACTACTCGCTCCATACCTGCATGTGGTGCAGAAAAGGGAAAGAAAAAGCAAGGGTGAGTACGAAACATGTGTATTCAACAAGAATCTTTGATAATGTATCCTAATCCAAAGTGATGGCGAGAACCACCACACCAACCATCCATATTACCCCAAATAAACCTGTACCCAGAATGCTCCAGCCAATCCTAGCAAATAGCACCTATCACCAAGGTAATCAAATCAGTTAAGAAAGGCCAACACATTCAGGTTTAGTATCAAGTAGGATAGAATAAGTCATATCAGGGGAGAATTTTTACCAACACAGTAACATACTATAAATTTTAAATGATCAATAGGTCATATAACAACATAATTTACCATAAACATATTAACAAGTAGAGAGAACAATCAAGATATCTGTTTTATTACTTTAACCCATTATTAGACTCCGATACCCGTAGAGATGCTCACCTATCTCTTCTAGGAGGAACCCGCAAACCCTTAGTGATTCACAACACACAAGCAATAAGAATATAACACATAAACACCTCATAAAAGAGTAGATCTCAAATTGCCTTGAAAAATACCCACAAAGCCAAACCACAGTCTGAAGAATCAAACGGAAGATCTGCTCCTTTGAATCACCACCAAACGCCTCCA
Source organism: Capsicum rhomboideum (assembly GCA_031232105.1). Classification (NCBI taxonomy): domain Eukaryota; kingdom Viridiplantae; phylum Streptophyta; class Magnoliopsida; order Solanales; family Solanaceae; genus Capsicum; species Capsicum rhomboideum. The sequence continues at coordinate 47,682,828 of CP124712.1, read as the reverse complement.
ATCTAATCAAATATGACATCTACATGTAAATACAAAACCAACGATATCCGTATTGACATACTTTGGTTTGGGGTCTAAAATCACCTCAAAAATCAACCCCGAAAATAAAAGGATAAAACTAAAATTTTAATAAATAATCAAGTCACCCATAGTTTAAGAGTTCTAAATCTGAAATCTCAAGGAAAATCGAATAGAAATCGGGCTTGAAATCATTGAAAAACTATTTTTTTTACTTTACCGGGTTAAAAAACCCAAAATCTCAAGTTCAAAAACAAAGATTTGAAGATGATTTTGATATATAATCAATGAAAAATGATGAAAACAAGGTGTAGAAACTTACCCATATTTGATATCTCAAAAATCCACTTGAAATCGTCTCAATCTGAGCTCCTAAGCTCCAAAAATGGTTAAAATAAGATTCGGGGCCGATAAGGGAATAAAAAGTTGTCCAGGGGTCATTTTGCCTCCGCGAACGCAACTCCCTTATCACTAACGTAAGGTTGACCCGACCCAACCTTGAAGAACGTGAGCCTCGGGTAGCAAACGCGAAGAAGGAAAATCGACCCGACCCCGACCCATGCTCGTCCTTCATTGTAAATGCACCCTTCCCCTCGTGAATGCGATGCACAAGGAATTCCTTCATTGAGAACGCGAGGCTAGGGTCCAGAATGCGTGAAGAAAAGGGTCTGCACCAGAATCAACAAATGACAACGAGGAAATAGTTTCCAAAACTCTCTAAACAAACCCTCAAAATTCATTTAGGACCCCACAGAAATAAACTAATAATGTTATTAGGCTAATTTTGACGTTCCGAACTCAACGAATCCATTAGATTTACCAAAAGATGTCATTATCAACAAGTTACCCCCAAAATCAACTTTAGACCAATAAAACATGTATTTTGACAAAATGCACAAAAATCACAAAAGGTCTCAGAACCCCAACCAACTATGCTACTAATCCAATTTGGATGTTCTGGATCTAATGGAACTGGCAAAACTCTCATCCAATGCTCGGATCATAGAATATTGACCAAAGTCAACTATATCAGTTTAAAGGCTACTCAAAATCACAAACTCATATAAATCACTCCTAAATGCTTTGGGGTCCGTGCCAATAATCCCCATAATTTCTAAATGATATAAAGCAACATTAGGGAAGGGAAAAATGGTCAAAATAAAGTAAACTCTAAAAATCACAACAAGGGTTATTACATTTTCCACCACTAAGACTCACATTCATCGTCGAACGTAAAGATAAAGAAAGTACCAAAATTGACAAGGTACCTAAATTAACCCCCCCACCCCCCCGCACAGCTCATGCAAGCACTCTCAAATAGAGTCGCATCTATAGTACCACCAATTTCACTATAGAGACCAGAATCCCTTCATATTTAACTCGTAAGGCTAGAACTCTAGGATCTGAAATTAAATTTCTCAATATATACGATTTTTTTAATTTCTGAACTGTCTCTATACTTAATGACTAAGTTGATCGTAATAGAAGTTCTAAACATACCCGATTTACCTGAACCTGTCAATGATATCACAAGTCACTAACTGTACCACAAAACCAATGTAGTCACTGTACCATAAAATATCAAAGAACCCATGGAACCATATCGTCACTCTTTACAGTTCTGAATTATGCCACCCTCTATCTCAAAACAACTTTCTACTACTTTCAAGCCCACTTTACACTTTTTTCGACTGAATCACACTCATCCGAGGCTGACAACATAAATGTCGAATCTGATAGTACTGTCTCCTCAAGCTGAAACAACTAAGTCAGAACTCGATATCAATTTCACACAAATCCTCACAGGTCACACTTATCACACTTCGATCGCCATTGAATTAGTAATATTTACATGCTCAACCCTTGGAGAAAACTATGAACCATCACAAAACTTTTCATACCACGACATGTACTTTTTATACGTTGCTAAATTCTTATGCAACCTATCCATGATAGCCTGCATAGTTTTTCAGCAACAAAACAAACAAAAATCAACCCAAAGTTCACAATAGCTATGCAACTCTAAAGTCCCTTTTTTGGAAACATACTATTAAGACTTCGAATTTCCAACTCGTATCCATAACATAATTCCTAATATTTCAAAATTTCCTATGTACAAGTTCATTATCTTTTCCTTAACTCATTCCCTTATTCTTTAACACAAGTACCATGGAATAATACTGCATAATCTTAATCAAAACTCTTGAGTAGAATACTTCGTTAAGCCTTTTCACTTCCAAGGTAATAATTGCTACAACCCATGTACTCTCCATGCACAATTAATTTCAAGTTCTCTAAACTGGCATGTGTAAACTGTTTTATCATTCACATCTATACTATAACATAATCCACTACCACAATGTATCCTTACAACAAAAACTCAAAATTTCCAACCTCAACCTATGTAGAAAACCTTCTCTACCGACCAATAACAACAAATTCAAAACATGAAGTAGTGCCATCAAAATCTAAACCGAACCCAAGTAACCACAATTCTCTGAATACAAGTACCAATCCCTGAAAATGAATCAATAACCTTCCAAATCAAGGTAGTAACAAATTGCAAGGCCCAAATGCCTAAAAATTATCAAGGTAGTAACAAATCGCAAGGCATAAATGCCTGAAAATATTCCTTGATCTAATCTTTCTGGGTTAGTTGTACCAAAAGTCTAATTTATCACAAGGTCTTCTTTCCCAATCTGATTAATATCCCTAGTCAAACCACATGATCAATCTTGTAGTCAATGCACAAACCCAAACCACGATGAACTGGTGTGACCCTGTAAGATAATAATCTATACATCCACACTTTCGCTAACACTTACAAATAATTCCACACATAAGTATAGAAGTTGCAATGTTTTTCCTATTCATAACTCGTCAACCCAATAATCAAATCACTTCCCTAATCCTACTATCGATCCATCACTTTTCCACAACATAATCATTGAGAAGATCATACCCAAATCATATGAAAAATTCACAATATCTAGAGAAATCAAATCTAACCCCAACAATATACTCTAAATGAGTCACAACACAGGATCGACACAACTGGTCCACTACTAAACAATCACCTACTTGGTAGTAATATGAATAGACATGACAAAAAAACCATTAATCACATTAAGACCCAATGCAAAAGAAGTAAGCACCTAGGAGAATGTAGAACCATAGTCAAACACTATCGAGAAAGATCAAAAGTGTATTGAAACCATACCTGTGACCACTGTACCAGAAGCTCCTGTCTCGAGTCCACCCTAAGGAACATACCACTGAGGCATGTCATCTCCCCTCACCACTGATAATGCATATCTCTGTCTATGTTGTGAGCAATTCCTCAAATAGTGCCTGAGATCCCCACATATGCAGCGATCCCAAAAGAATAGGAGTCTGCTGAACTAGATCTGAAGAACCAAAACAAGAACCACAATCTAACCCCCTCAGAGTATAACCATGAGAAATACGACCTTTACTATACATGTAGCTACTGTTGTCAAGTGTGTGGGGGCCTCTTGCCTGCACGCTCCTTATGTCTCTACACAAACTCCTCTAGAAACTCCTGAATAAATCGATCCCGTAAAAAAAGAGGTGATCCGTCTGGTCTACTCTCAACAACAGTCCTCCATCACTGCTTGGCTGGTCCAAACAAATTAGAAGCTGTAAACTCTACTCCATTGGAGTTCACTAGGCCTAACCTGTGCAACCACTCATGGCAACCAACCAAGAACTCATAAGCATCAACACTGGGATCTCTATTGAACTGAGTGGGATCCACCTTCATGAACTCCATAAATCTACTATGTCCATCCACAAACATAGCAAGAAAAGTTACTGGATATGGAGCAAAACCCGACAATATCATATGAATAATAGGAGAATCTATAATAGTAGCCAACTGTGTATCTGGAGTCTGAAGTCCCAAAGTAGTACGCTGATTGAAAGCCTGAGCCATCTCCTCAAGAAAACCCAATACCCATACCAAGCAATCCTCAAGTATAGATCTAGACATAAAAATAGGTGGTGTCTCTACTAGGCTCAACCCCTCTCTCTTAACCGACCCATCAACACACGCAACTTCTGAACCTGAGGTGGAAACCTCTACCTGACCCCTAACTAGTCTGGGTGATCTAGTTTGACCTCTATCTCGTCCTTTGCCCCTGTCATGTACCTAAAGCATGGGCTCTTAATCTCTATCCAAAGAAGAACAGGTCCTCACCATCTATTAGGAAATGTATAAATGGTCTTTTTAAGTCACATCAAGCTATGAACGCACGACACAAATGAAGAAGCAGATTTCTCTTAAAGTCTTGTAACCTCTTGAAGATAGATAACGGACGTCTCCATACCGATCTGCAAGAATCTACTAGACTCGGCTTATACTAATGAGACCAATGAACCTAGGGCACTAAAAGCAATTTGTCATGACCTAAAACAGAGTCTATGATGGCACCTGACACACCCTCTGATAAAGGTAAGACTATTCCAATCCAAATATAATAATCAAAGTGAAATCAAAGTGGAAGACAGTAAGAAATGGAAATAATCCCCAATAATATAAAAAGTAGTAATATCTCAACATAATATCCCAGGTCTGGCTGTCACTAGTACAAGCCTCTAATACCAAATACAACAAATAATTTGAAATATCTTAAATATGGATAAGCATGAGATAGATGAAAGAGGGATCTGAGTAAGCTCTGCGATCCAATAGTCGTTACCTCGATCTCTATAAAGCCAACACTTAGAGAAAACAATAAATGCTTTGTAACTAGCTCAATACTGCACGTGGTGTAGAAAAAGGAAAGAGAAATCTAGGGTGAGTACAAAACACGTGTACTTAGCAAGCATCATCGATAACCGACCCTAATCTAAAGTACTGGCGAGAACCACCACACCAACCATCCATATTACCCCAAATAAACTTGTACTCAAGATGTTCCAACCTATCCTAGCAGATAACAACTATCACCAAGGTAATCTAATCAGTTAAGTAAGGCCAAAGGCCGACACATTCAAGTAAGATAGAGAAAGTGCATATCTCATAACCAATAGATGTAGCACAATAGTCTAAAAAGATCAAGATGTAATCAATACACAAAATATAATAATATCTTGACCAAAATATCACCCAAGATAAAGTGTAATGTGATGTAATATAGTGATATGATATGAAATGCAATGGCCAAAGTACAACCTTTATACACTTTTCGAGCCTAAGCTCCTGGAGAGGACCCATGGGTGGTTCATAACCCATATACTAATCACACTCTAATCAATCAACCTTGACAACATATCCCTCGACTAACGCATTTTATAAAATGGTTCATTTTCTTTTGCAAAGAACCCAAGTTCCATAGTAATATCAGTTTTATAAAAATAAGGGATCAAGGAGTATGCATGATCATAGCAAAATCAACAACATACAATAATAAGCTCAGCAATGGCATGAGTGAACTCAAATCACCCAAATCTAAATAATTTATGACATAAGCCCTCTCATGGCAACACAATGATAAAAAATAATTAACGCTCAAACAAGACCAACACCAGTCCTTGCACGATCACAACAATAATAAGGAGCTATCAATACTCAAACAAGACCAACACCAGTCTCCGCACGAGCATCACAATAATAATAGTCAATTAAGTCAATAATAAGCTTCACACAAGTCCCTAAGCGGGCATCCCAATAGTGATGATCATACAAGGCAACAAAAAGATTGACACAAGTCCTTATGTGGGCATCCCATTTATGATAATCAATCAAGTAATATAAACATTGAGGATTCACCCAACCCATAACATGCTTTACATGAAAAGTTTCCACCTTTTCAAATTATGACACAAGACTCAAATACTAAAAAGGGAACTATACTTGTTAATAAACATGTTCTAAAGTTCACTTTTATTCATAATATGAATAGCAACTAGGTCAAGGTTCCTCTTTTTAATGCCCTATTTATAACTACAATATCTTTATACCACAAGTAGTTACTAAATTCGAACTATTCCATCAATTCCACTAAGCAAGATTTAAAACATCAAGTAGATACTTACTATCAATTTGTTAATTATCAATAGGTCATATAACAACATAATTTACCATAAATATATTAACAAGTAGAGAGAACAATCAAGATATCCATTTTATTATTTTAACTCATCATTAGACTCTGGTACCCATGAACATGTTCACCATCTTATCTAGGTGGAACCTCTAAAACTTTGGTGATTCAAAAAATACAAGCAATAAGAACATAACATATAAACACCTCAGAAAAGAGTAAAGGTAGATCTCAACTTGCCTTAAAGAAGACTCGCAAAGCCAAACCACAGTCTGAAGAATCAAATGGAAGATCTACTCCCTCGAATCACCAACAAATGTGTCCAATCTAATCAAATAAGATATCTACATGTAAATGCAAGACCAACGATACCTAAATTGACATACTTTGGTTCGGGGTCCAAAATCACCTCAAAATTCAACGCCAAAAATAAAAAGATAAAACTAAATTTTAATAAAGAATTAAGTCACTCATATTTTAAGGATTCTAAATCTAAAATCCCAAGGAAAATCGAGTAGAAATCGGGTTTGAAATTATTGAAAAACTCATTTTACACTTTACCGAGTAAAACCCCAAAATTTCAAGTTTAAAAGCAAAGATTTGAAGATGGATTTATAATATAATCAATGAAAAATGATGAAAACAAGGTTTAGAAACTTAACCAAATTTGAAATCTCAAAAACCCACTTGAAATCATCTCAATCCTAGCTCTCAAGCTCTAAAATGGTGAAAATAAGATTTAAGGCCAAAAAGGGAATCAAAAGTTGTCCAGGGATCATTTGGCCTTTGCAAATGTGACCCCCTTATCGTGAAAGCGAGGCTTTCCTAACCTAAACCTTCACGAACACAAGCCTCTAGCTGCAAATACAAAGAAGGAAATTGGCCCGACCTCGACCCATACTTGTCCTTCATCGCGAATGCACCGTTCCCCCTTATGAATGTGATGTACAAGGAATTCTTCCTTTGAAAATATGAGGCTAGGGTAGTGAACATGATGAAGAAAAGGGTCTGCACCAGAATCAACAAATGACAGCAAGGAAATGATTCCAAAAACTTTCCAAATAAACCCTCGGGATTTATTTGGGACCCTACAGAAATAAACCAATAATTCTACTAGGCTAATTTCAACATTCTAGACTCAATAGAACCATTGGATTTACCAAAGGAGGTTGTTATCAATAAGTTACCTCTAAAACTAACTTTAGGCTAATAAAATAAGTATTTTGAACACACAAAAATCATAAAAGGGTCCCAAAACCTAAATCAACGATGCTACTAACCCAAAATGAATGTTCTGGATCAAAAAAATTTGACAAAACTCTCATCCGGCGCTCGAACCACAGAATATTGCCCAAAGTCAACTATATCACTTTAAAGGCTACTCAAAACCACAAACTCATATAAATCACTTCCAATATTTTGAGGACCGTGCCAACCATCCACAAAACTCATAAAAGATATAAAGAAATAAAGTAGAAGGAAAAAATGGTCAACATAGAAAACTCTAAAAATCACAACGAGGATTATTACATTTCTATATGATATTACATGATCTAAGCCTGGTCGACCGATGATGCCGATTAGTACATGTGGTGTACTGATATTTCTCTTGCTACATCCTTTTTAAGATATAGATGTGTAGCAGGTTGACTAAAAGTCTCTTATGTGGATGGTGAGCACTCATCATCAACTTATGTACCTTTTTTTTTGGTAGAAGTTGTGTCTTTTATTGTCTTGTCTCTTGTAGAAGCTATTGTATATGTCTAGACTAAATCTTGAGTATTGATTTATTGTAAGTGTTATTTTAAAGGATATCAGTTATTTAAATTAACATTGGTATCAAGATTTAATTATTTATTATTTAAAAAGTTTTAAAATTGATTTCCCGCATATAATTGATTGGTGGTAAGAATTTTTTATCTAGTTAAGAGTAGCGTATGTGCCCGCACGATCTCGTAATTTGAATCATGACAGTTAGACCATCTTTTGATGATATTTTATTTTGTGTTAATATACAAATGGATGATGGTCATACACTAGCTGAATATGATTGTGGAGCAAAAATTGTTATTGATTGTGAGCTTAAAAGATTTCAAGCTAGTGTTATGTCAAATGTGGAAAAACATGGTGTTTCTTTGAGCTATTATGATGAAGATGAATATATTTCTTCTTTGGCTACTAAGAACACTAAAAATGTGATTGATAATGAATGTCTCTTTGCAAGTGAGTTTGATTGTAATAATTTTTTGTCTTGAAAGGACATGAATATGCTTTGTGATAGTACTCTTGGGATGGAGCATTGAATGTGTGATGATATCCTTTTTGAGCCTAAGGAATGATAAATATTTAAAATATTTGAAAATACTTTATTTGGTGAAAGTATTCAAGAAAATTTTGAAAGTGATTTTTGTTTTGATAATATGAGTCATTTTTTTGAGTTATCCTAATCTTTGTTGTGTGATTCACAATGATCATAATTTAAAAAATTGAGTTAGAAAGTCTGAACAGTATTGATGAAGTCCAATTGAATGATTCATTTCTTTTTGGCTTGTGTGCACTTGATGAAAGTGATGATTCAAAATTTAAAGAGTGCATGACTTGTGAAAATGATTCTTGGCTTGATTGAGGGTGTTATTATTTCAATTTTAGCAAGCTAAATCCTGAAATATTTGTTGAAAGTACATCTTATGTTGAAAGGTCCCCTAAAGATGAAGAACATTAATTAAAGAATGAGGGAGGCACTAGAGAAAATATTACTAAGTTTATATATGCTAATTTTTGTGTTAATTTATTTACTTACTCTAATCTTGTCTCTGAGGAAAATTTTTAAAAAATTTTTGAATGCTTCTAAAAATAAATGTAATTATGATCCATTTGAAGCATTGTCAAATATCTATGGACGTAAATGTGACAACCCTTGTTTTGATGAGTTTACTAACCTTCTTGATTTATTTGTAAAACACCATTAAGAGAGTATCTACAAATAGGTATCATACTTGGGAGAGTCTTCTTGGGCTACAAAAAGGTTTGAGGCATCTTTGTCTTCTAAGCCAAGAATGATTTATTTGAATGACTAGTGCTTATTTTTGGGCTTTCTAAAGTCATGAAGGTAAATTTCTATACCTTTGACTTTTATAATAGCAACTTTATTATGAATAGTGAGAATCCTTTAATGTTGCTATTTGATTCATGTTGTGAGTTACTAAGTGGGAAATCCAAGAAAGTTTTGGGATTGATATTTGTGTTTGATCCCGGGAATGCATACTTGTGTCTAAGGTTTATAAATGATATTACTAGTTCTGTTTATCTTGAGGTTAAAAGGAGTACAATCAAATTGTAAATTGAGGAACTACTTAGTCCAAGAAGTTGAAGTAACTAGTTTTGATTTGAAAGTTCTAATATTTGGAATAATTGGTTTCTTTGACCTATTTTATGACTGTGATATACTTTTGAGTCAAGTTCTTGATACTATGCTTGAAAAGTTGATTTTTATGGGATTTCATGATTCTTGGCTCTATCACAAAAGTGTGTATTTTTGAAAGTGGTAAGTAACTTATTTGGAAGCTTATTTTTTGTCTTGGGTACTAATTCCTCTTTATGATTTTCAAGGTTCAAATTCAAGGTCGAATTCTTTTCAACAAGGGAAGAATGATACAAGTTAGGTAAGTACTTATTGTATGGAAGGATTTCAACATGACATCAAGAGTTTGGAGTATTTCAAGAGAGTATGGAAACCAAGAATCAATACAACAAAAGATTAACATAATATTTTAGAACCCTTTTGACGATAATATGATATACATGTAACTAAGGACATTTATGTCTTTTTATTTTTAGTTAAACTAGTACTATAAATAGAATAAGATGTAGATTATTTGGAGTAGACAATACTTTTAGGTTGAACACTCTTGTGAGATTTGTGGGTTTTATCTCTTTATCTCTAAATTGTTTCTCTCTTGAATATCTTTTGGTAAGATCATTCATGTATGAGTTTATTTATCTTCTCCCTTGAATTTAATCATGTAATTATTTATTCAAATTATAGAATTATAAATCTACATTTGTTCGTCTCTAATTTATTTCAATTGTGGGATTGTTCTTTCTTTCTTCTTTTTCTCCCTCAATTTCTTTATTATCTCTTAAATTTTCATATCTTGTATCTTGTTTTACATCATTGATTATGTTAGATCCATGATATGAAGCCTCAAGATGATTTTAAAATGCTTACTTTATCAAAAAAGAAAAGAAAAAAAGGAGAAAGAGAAAAGAACTCACCTGAGTTATTGCATAAAGCACTCAAGCAATGGAAAAAACTGTTTGTCCAAATTCAAAAGGATGCCACTTCTCAATTGATGGGAGCATAAGAATATTATGATAGCTAGGCTATAATTATCACCAAATGAATAGGGAACAATAGGCTGTCATAAGCCTAATAATTTTTAGTAGAAAAAAGCCCTATGAAAAAGAACTTGTGATCATTGAAAAGTATGTAGATATGTAAGAGAACACAACCAACGAGGTACGATATTAATTGTACCAATTTAGTCTAGATTAAAGCACTAAGAGCAATCAATATAGCCCAATGATCATGTACTATATATTTCATAAATACTAAAACAATAGGTAGAACTGCAAGGTTAGAATATAAGATTAGATGAAGATGAAAAAATTGAACAAGAGGCGGTAAAGTGTTCAAATTATACGTCTATTCAGTTTCAGCAGAAAAAGTCATGTTGCATTTAGGTATGTCAAAAGTCTAAAATGCCTTCAATTCAAAATTAACCTAACATGTTGATACCAGTTTGATATAGGGTTGGCATCTGGTTCTTCGGTTCGATTCTTGATTTTGTGAAAATGAGTACCAAATATCGAACCAAACTAATTCACTTCTATTCAGTTTTTTAACTTCGATTCGATTTGGTTCAATGTTTATAAATCAATTTTTATGATGAGTGCAAAGCACAGTATAAACTAAGTACTTTGCTAGCCAAAGATAGTATAATTTTTATAGATCGTCTCCACAGAGATTGGTACGAATAGTGAATTAAATAAAATCTTGCAACGTATTATCCAGAAAATCAAAACTTGATTTGTTGTGGTTAGAACCATGATTTATAGATATTAGTATAAATTAAACAGTTGATTAAAATAGTTGCGATTACTACTAATATGAGAAGTAAGGGTAGTAGAAAAGATAGGTGCAAGATAATAATCAGGATATGACTCTGTTATATTGTTCACTTCTTAAGTCCTATCGATTCTCAGAAATTCAATAGCTAATTAGAGTGTTCATAAATTTTAAATTCCTCTTTTGATTAAATCTAAACTGAATTAAATAAATTATTGCCCTGTGAGCGTAAAGATGCAAGAAAAGTTCTTAGGATTTAGTCTTGAGGAAGAACGTCTTTCTAATATTTTTCTGCTTGGTTCAATCAAGAATTCCGACAAGCTCTTTCAATTACTTATAAAGAATCAAGAATTAAACAAATCAAACTAATGGAAATTTACTTGCTAAAATACTTTTTTTTGATTAAATAAAATAGTGAACAAATTCTTAATTTAATTCAAACTCCATAAACGAATTTAAGCATGAAAACAAGAATCAACATCCTTAATAAATTATCAATACATCATCGTGTCATGAATCCACAACAGTGCTACCAACATCATACCACAAAAGCTGGCTAGCGCGTTGGCTTGAACACCATGATTGTCATCCCAAGTGTGGGTTATTTTTCCTCCTTCATTTAATCAATGGTGTTTTGTTATTTTATTATTATTAAAATACATTAGACAATTTTTAAAGTCTCTCAAGTCACGTAATAGTATGTTAATCACCAATCTATTCACATTCCCCCCCTCAAAAACTCTAAGGCAGAGAATTCTTCTCTCAAAGTTTAAGCTAGGATTTTAAGTAAGCTCTTTCAAATTCTCGTTCAAGCTCTTCAAAGTTCATATTCTTCATGTACACAAGAATTCAGTGATAGATTCCTTTCATCTCACCCCCATATATTTTAAAAGTATTATGTTGATATTAAATTTAGGATTTTTATGCCTAATTTTTTAGATTCAATTTCTCAGGTTTTATGTTGATTTTTATAAAGGATTTACTATGAAATTTATGAACTTTTTATGAAGATTATGATCATGATATACTATTATTTTTAAATTCATATTTTAAGATCGTTTTTATGATATTTTGAAGCTTGCTTAAGTATCTACAAGCTATGATATGTTCTTAGCAAGTTTTCATGTGTTTAAGCTATATGCACAGATGAAAGATGTATTTTTTTTAAACAGATTTCATCATATGAGATTTGAGCATAGGATCACAACAAGATAGTTTCAAGAAAAGCTAATTCGAGGAAAGGCTCATGATAAGCTTTCAAACAAGTTTATAAGTTAAGATATAAGCATATATATATATAAAGATAGTTTTGGGAGGATTATTTAGCACCGAATGGGTATGCTTTAGATAAAACATGCCCAATAACTAGGTTACCACCATAGGTTTTATTTTGCTCAAGAGGCTCAGTTCTAAATCCATAAGTTAAGTTTCATTCTATACTCTGGCAAGGTATAGGATGACTCTTCCCCGTGTGGGCAAGATGTTGGTCATCATGAGCTCAAATGATGGTTGTTGGTTATAAAAAATTCCCTCAGTTTTATGACTTTATGAATTCATTATTTAATATATGAAAGATCTTTTTATGCAGATTTAAGCTATTATGGTTCACTTCGAATTTTCAGCTCTTAAAGACATTTTAAATGATTTTCCTTTGACTCATGTTTTAGAATTGACTTTAAAGACATTATACTTTACGTACCAATATATTTCATTGAATTGACTGTGTTTTGCACTATGTCTTTTCATGATGTAGTTTCAGGTACGTGATCATACTCTATAGTAGGATTCGACTCTTCAGCTGTTGACGAGTTGTCCATCTTTCCTAGAATGAACAATTTTGTAACGATCCTTTCCATCATTACAGTTTAGTCTAGCATGCCAAAATTTGGCATAAGATTCTCCCCGAATAAAGAGTTAGAAATTTTACATTAGGCTAGTTTTGGATGAAATCCGAGTATGGTATGGTCTAGAATAATCCAGGTAAGTTTGGGTTGATTTTTGAATGGTTTGAAGACATTTTATGATAGCTAATATGATAAGGAACCCGTAAAAACTTTCAGAAGTAAGTTCGGGTTAGTAGAACTCTGGATATCGCAATTAACGTAAAGGGGTTAGTTTGGAATGTCAATATCGAGAAATGTTTTGTAAAATGGGCAAAATTCTGAGGTAGTCGGACTTTTTACCTCCCCCTAGGCTGCTATAGCAGGAGGCAAGCCGCTAACACTAGCCCACTATGGCAGGAATATTCCCGCTATAGCAGGAGACAGAGTCAGTCAATCCCGCTATAGTTATGCCTCTATAGCACGAACCATCCGGCTATAGCGGGACAGACACTGTTCAATGCAAAAACTAGCCCAAAAATGATTTTTTTCATTCCAAATATGTTCAAGGGTTGGGAGAGATGATTTTGGGTTATTTCAACCTATTTCCCACCATTACCCTTCGTTGAGGTAAGTAATCCTACCCTTTTAACTAGTTTTTCAAAGAATTGTCCTTAGAATCACTAGTTTTTGAGTATAGGGAGGATTTGACTTGAGTTTGGTGGAATTTCTGGTGTAATTTCGTGATTATAGGATGAATCCGTTGAGTTTTGGTTAAATGTAGATGAACTAATGCATGCTTAGAATTCAACTTTGTAAACCCAAAATTTGTAGAATTAGGGTGGATTGAAGGTAGAAAATCCCTAGAAAAAGGAAATGATCATGAATTTTGGCCTTGGGGTTTGGGATTAGGCTATAATCCTTGATATTATTAGGTCATTTGTTGAATGTGTGTTGTATTGTGATTTTAGGCCGCAATCAAGCTGAAATTGCAAGAAAGGGCAAAGCTCAAGTTTGTTAGAGCAAGGGCAAGTTTGGATTTGAGGTAGGTAATGGTTAAATATAATTGAAAACACAATTTAGTTTATGTGTTCATATTAATTGTCTCTTTGTGTGCTTGTTACAATGCATTCTTAAAAGGTTGAATTGTTGAATGATATTCTGGGTGTCTAATCACATCTAATGAGGTCTTATAAAATAGGAAATTTTAGAAATAGCAAACCTTATAAAATAATCAAGTAATTGGTAGCAATATTATTGTAATTGTAACTGGTAGCAATTTTTTAGATGACAAATACAAATCGAGTTGTATTTGTCATGCATTGTTTTGGTTGAAATACATATCCAAATTGTTAAATAAGGAGAGCATCTTTTATTGTTGCTAAAGCTACTCATGAAACTTTAATGGAAGATTATGTTACCAAACATAATGTTGCATTAAATTTTATTCAAATTATAGATAAATATTAATGATTTACTAAATATTGATGATTTTCTCATTTTCTCTCTCCTCAATCTCTCGCCTCTCTCCCCTTCTCTTCTATAATCTTTCTCATTTTTTTTAATTTTGTATTTCTCTCTCTTTCTCATTTTTTCCTTTTTTTTTGAACTTTCATTTGTATTTGTATATAAATAGTTATATGCATTATTTGTATTTGCTTGAGTCTGTCAAATACAAAATATGCAATGTATCCTTTATATTTGTATGTCAAATTTATCATTTATATTTGTATATAAAGATTTGTATTAAATGATATATTGCATATTTTGTATAGTTCAATTTGTATCAACAAAATACAATTGTATCAATGAATACAAATACAAGTATTCATAGAAAGAAAATCAACCATTCTTTTTCAATTATTTTAAAATACAAATGATGGACTCAACTACAAATATAAAAACAAATACAAACAAATGAAACAAATGGAACTACAAAAAACAAAATACAATAGGTAGTCAACTACATATACAAAAACAAATGAAACTACAAATACAAATACAATATATAGTCAACTCCAAATACAAAAACAAATACAGTCTCCTTCTTCCCCTTTTACACCATATACATCAATACAATTTCAAAATTCTCACTGAAAAATACCATTAACACCAATTTGAACAGATTATTAATCGACAATCATTAACACCACCTTCATTATCCTTATCCATCTTCATCACCACCACCCAAATCCACCATTAGCAGATCCATTTTTCCATTAATAGAGAAAGACCTCCCTCAAACATGATTCCCAAACCAAAAATAGAGGCCAAATACACTCCCCGCATTCCAATTTCATCAAAAAAAACACCATCACCACCGCCTCAAACTCCGGTCAGCTGCCCACTTCACCATCAACCACCAAGCTGTCACATCTCTATACACCCATCCACACCATAACCGTCTTCTCCATTTTGTGGAACACTCGAATTTTTGAGAAAAAATTACTTAACAACGTGAAAAAAATTAAAAATTAAAAAATTCGAGGAGAAAAAGATAAAGTAGGAGAAAGATAAATCTATAAAAAAAAGTGATAAAAAGGAGAAGCATGTGGGGAAAGAATAAAGTAAGAGAGAGAGGTAAAAATAAAAAAGGAAGTGATTAAAATGTGGGGAGTGAAAAATGGGGGTGAATATTCTCTTATATGTATTCAAAGGTATAAGATGAGGAATCCACTAAAATATTGTTATTTTTATTATACTTGGTAATATTTTAAAGTGTTGCTATGAATCATAATTAAGGAGTTAGATTTTTTATGATGTGTATTTTCTTCTTTATAAAAGACTTGTTTGTTGTACAAGTGTGGTTGTGTTATCCTTATTTGTGATTGTAATTATTAGAATTGAGCTATTATGGTGAGATGCACATGTAAAGGTCATCGTCACAAAAATTGGTGAAACTTAGGAAGTATAAGGACGAAAACGTTGTAATAAAAGTGGCATAACATTGGTTTGGGATAAGGGTGGCAGGTACTAGATTCTGGAATATTTGGTACCTGGACTGAGCTCGTCCCCCGCTAGTCATGGCTAGTGGGCAACCATAAGACCCTTAGCACGTGTGTACACGATATTGGAGAGTTTGACGGTTCCTTGAGAGGAGCGACTTATATTGTTGTTGATTTATTTGGTTTATTGAGTGGATCGGGTCATATTGTTGTTGATTTATTTAGTTCCTTGAGTGGATCAGATTGTATTATTATTGATATATTTAGTTCCTTGAGTGAACAAGGTTCATTGTTGTTGATATATTTGAGTTCCTTGAGTGAACCGGTTGATATTATTGTTGTTATTTAGATCTCTGAGCGGTCCAAGTTATTGGCATAAATAAATTGTATAATTTCTGCAAAGTCTATTAAAACAGTAATTGTGGTAAGTTGAAACTTAATGTTGTAGGTCATGGTTTTATTGACTTGGTTTATTATTATAGACATGGTCTTGACTTGGTGAATTGTCTATGTTGACTTATACTTGAAAGTACTTATTTGGTATTATTATTAAAGGTTAGTTGGAGGTTTAATTGAGGTAAAGGTAAATTGATAAGTGTTTCATGGTTGTTCTTGTCCACAAAGTATTAGTTATTTATACACATTTATTATTTTGGGTTGGCTGATGACCCTACCAGTACATCATGGCTTTGTACTGATACTACCTGTACTTTCTTTTTATTGAGTGCAGAACAAATTTCAGCAGCTACATCGAGACCTCAGCTTTAGTACGGATTTACTCTGACTCAAGGGTGAGCTACATCTTCTGGGCATCCATGAGTTATCTCACTTTTTGGTTCTTGTCCACTTGATCCGGACATAGACAATTTACTATTTTATTTTCCGAGTTGAACTCGTAGTTGACATTAATAGATGTTTTGGTACAATGACTTTCATTTCTTGGGGGTATTTTAGATATTTCATATATTTTATGTATTTTTTTACTATTATTATTATTAGAACTATTTGAGAGATTGGTTATTTAATGGAATTGCTAGTTCTTTTAAAATCTATTAAGAGGAATGATTGGTTATTTAGGGTAAATGGTTCACCCACTGGAGGAATAGTGTGGGTGCCACTCTCGATGAATTTGGGTCGTGACAAAGGTGGTATCAGATCCCTAGGTTCTATGATCTCATTGCACTAAAACAAGTCTAGTAAAGTCTTCCAGAATAGTACAGAGGAGTCTGTACTTTTCTTCGAGAGGCTATAGGCTTTAGGAAATTATCACTTTTTTTCTTTCTTTCTTTGTGTTATAACTTGATTCTAATTGATATCTGGTGATTCAAATTAGTATCTGACTTCTTCACTCTTTTGTACAAAAATAGTGAATACGATAACAAATAGAGTCAGAGTAGTAGCTCTTACACTAGCAGCTCCAGCTATCGAACTAGCGGCCTGAGGTAGAGGAACGGGTAAAAAAAGAGGGAGAGGTAGAGTGACACCCATCAGGGGTAGAGCTCGGGCTGTAACTAATCCGTCCTGATAGAGATCTGAGACACCTTTCCCGCTCCAGGATCAGCATGAAAAAGTTGTGAATAAGAAAGTTTTGGAGCATGAGAAGGCAGTACCAGTTTCGATAGGTGCAACTCCTCCAACGATGTCATTTGAGGTGATTCAGTAGATTCTTGATTTTCTGAGTGGGTTGGAAGGTACAAGATCCACGCCTACAACACCTGCTTACCAGTTTCTAAGAGTGTAGCCTGCTACTACTTTTTCTCCTAGGATGGATGAGGTCTCAGGGACGAAGATTTTTCCTTGTCCGATGTTAGGTCCTATCATGACTGGGACTGAACATGATATGTTGACTAGGTTTATGAAGATAAAACCTCCTACCTTTGTTGATTTTGAATTAGAAGATGCTTTTTAGTTCATTGTTGATTGTTACAAGAGGCTGTATAAAATGGGTATTGTGGAGCAACATGGTGTTGAGTTTGTAACCTTCCAACTATAGGATGATGAAAAGTAGTGGTGGAGGGCTTATGTGGAATATTGATCTCCAACTTTACCTCCATTGACATGGACTTAGTTCCATACTCTATTTTTGGAGAAGTTTGTAACCCATACCCTTGTGATCCTAAGAAGGATGAGTTTCTAGCCCTTAAGCATGGAAGTATGTCTCTTGCAGCCTACGAAGCTAGGTTTCATGCATTGTCCTGTTATACTACTCAGTTGCTTGGTAGTGAAGAGGAGAGGATTCGACTTTTATGAAAAATTTAAATACTGACTTGCAGGTTTTGGCTGTATAGATGACTTTTACTAGAAAGAGCTTTAATGATATTGCTAATTATGTGAAGAAGATAGAAGAACACAAACAGGTTGGCCTGACCAAGGTATTAGCAAAGAAATTCCCAAATGAGGGTAACTTCAGTGGTTCTTATTCCAGGGGTTAAGGTCATCAGGCTTATCCAGCTTGCCCTATATTGTTAGCTCTTCCATTATCTACAGTGGGTCCATTGAGGACCACTCAGCAATCCTCAGTTGTGAGAAGCCATGGGGCTTAGTATTTTTCTACTAGAAGTCCTTCCTAGACTGAGCTTGCTAGGTTTGTGGTGCTATGGGGCACTTCAAGAGGGACTGTCCTAATGGTAGGCATATTGGTTCCCAGGGTCAACAGCAGAATAGAGCTATGGTTCCAACTGGTAGAGGTGGATGTTGTAATGGTAGAGGTCATCTGCAGGGTAGGCGTGGTAATCATCAGGTGGCCATGGAGGAAACCGAGGTGGTGGTAATACAGGGAGAGGTAGTCCCCATCCTACTAGAGAGGTTGCTCAGATAAATAATAGAGCTCATTGCTATGCTTCCGAGGCAGAGGCTTCTAATGCTGTTATTATAGGTACTATTCTCGTCTTTAATCGGATGGCTACAATCTTATTTGATCTGGGCTCCACTTATTTTTATGTATCTGTTAAATTTGTCTTGGGTTTAGACTTAGTTTGTGATGTGCTTGACTCTCTCGTATATGTATCTACTCTGGTTTGAGACTTTGTGGTAGTGACCCAGGTGTATCGTGCTTGTTCTGTTATGTTTATGGGTTTCCAGACTTAGGTAGATTTGATAATTGTGGATATGCTTGATTTTGATATCATCATGGTCATGACTTGGTTATCTCTGTATCATACTATTCTGAACTGTAATGCAAAAGTTGTGACTTTAGAGATGCCTGGGATGGATAAGTTAGAATGAGAGGGTGTGTATAAGTTCGGACCTGTGAAAAATATTTCTTTTATTCGAGCTAAGAAGTTAGTTGGAAAAGGGTGTTTGGCCTTTCTGGCACATTTGTGAGATGTTAGTACAGAGGTCCCTTCTATTGAGTCAGTTCTCGTAGTGTTACGTTCCAAGAGGTATTTCTCACTGACTTGTATGGTATGCCTCTGGATTGGGACATTGACTTGGAGCCAGGTACTCGCTCGATTTCTATTCATCCCTATTAAATGGCTCTGGCTGAGTTGAGAGAACTCAAGACTCGATTGAAGGAGTTACTTGATAAGGGGTATATATATCCTAACGCTTTGCTTTGGGGTGTTCTGGTGTTGTTCGTTAAGAAGAAAGATGGCAGCATGAGATGTGTATGGACTACAGGCAGTTGAATAAGGTTACCATCAGGAATAAGTACCCTTTGCCCTAAAAAATGATCTTCTTGACTAGTTAGATGGTGCTTCAGTTTTCTCCAAGATAGACTTGAGGTCAGAGTATCATCAGTCAAAGATTGGGCCTGAGGATATACCCAAGAAAACTTTTAGGATTTAGTATGGGCATTAAGTTCTTAGTAATGTCCTTTGGGTTAACCAATACGTCACAACATTTATGAGTTTGATGAAAGGTATTTTCAAGTCTTTCTTGGATTTGTTTGTGATTGTTTTTATTAATGACATTTTGGTTTACTCTAAGAGTAAGGAGAAATATGCAGGTCATCTTCGCATAGTCTTGGGGATTTGAAGGAGAAGCAGTTTTATGCTAAATTCTCTAAATGTGAGTTTTGAATGTCTTATGTGGCCTTTTTGTGGAATGTGGTTTGAAAAAAGGGTGTGATGGTAGATCCCCAGAGTTGGGTTTGGCCTAGCTCTGTGGCTGAGGTTTGAAGTTTTATGGGTCTTTCTAGCTACTACTGCAAGTTTGTTAAGAACTTTGCCTCCATAGCTACTTATTTAATAAGGTTGACATAGAAAGAGGTGCCATTTGTTTGGTCTGACAAGTGTGAAGAGAACTTTCAAAACCTCAAGTCTCTTTTAACCACAACTCTCATCCTTGCTTTGCCAGTTAGAGGTAAGGATTTTATTATGTTTTGTGATGCTTCACACTCTGGTTTGGGTGTTGTATTGATGCAAGATAGGAATGTGATTGCTTATGCTTCGAGGCAATTAAAGCCTCATGAGAAGAATTACCTAAATCATGACTTGGAGTTGGCAGCAGTGGTTTTCGCTCTTAAGATATGGAGACGCGACCTTTATGGTGTCAAGTGTGAAGTGTTTACAAACCATCACAGTTTACAACATATTTTCACCCAAAAGGATTTGAAATTGAGGCAGAGGCGGTGGATGAAAATATTGAAAGACTATGATGTGACCATCCAATACCATCCGGACAAGGCTAATGTGGTGGCAGACACATTGAGCTAGAAGTCTATAAGTTAGGCATTTTGGCTTATTTGAGAGTGTCGAGGCGACCTTTGGCTAGATAGATCCAAACTTTAGCAATGTGGTTCATGCAATTTGGAGTGTTTGAAAGGGTTGGAGTGTAGGCTAGTGTGGAAGTGAGGTCCACCTTTCTTGATCAAATTAAGGCTAAGCAATTTGAGAATGCAAAGTTGAACAAGATTCAGAACAAAGTGATGTGTGGTGAAACTCAAGATGCCACACTAGATATGTGTGGAGTGTTAAGGGTGAGAGGACGCATGTGCATTCCTTGTGTTAGTGATGTGATTCCAAATTTGCTTGTTAAAGCTCATCGTTCCTGATACTCTATTCATCTGGGTGCAACCAAGATGTATTGTGACTTAAGACAACTTTATTGGTGGCCCCGAAGGAATAGAGATATAGTAGTGTATGTATCCAATTGCCATAACTGTCAGCAGGTAAAGTATGAACATCAAAGGCCTACAGGTTTGCTTCTGAGAATACCCATTCCTGAATGAAAGTGGAGAGGATAGCTATGGATTTCGTGGTGGTTATTCCCAAGACCTTGGGGTAGCATGACTCAATTTGGGTCATAGTAGATAGTCTAACCAAGTCCGCACATTTCATTTCGATTAAAGTGAACTACAATTCAGAGCAGTTAGCCAAGATCTATATATAAAAAAAATTTAGATTGCCCGGAGTGCTAATTTCCATCGTATTTGATAAAGGTATGCAGTTCACCTCTAAATTGTGGCACAAGTTACATGAAAATTTGGGCACCAAGTTGATCTTAGTACTACATTCCATCCTCAGGTTGACGGGCATTCTAAGAGGACTATTCAGGTGCTTGAGAACATGTTATGGGCCTGCGTGGCTTATTTTTGGTGGTCAATGGGATAAGTTTATGCCGTTGTGCGAGTTCTCATAGAACAATAACTACCATTCTAGTATTGACATGGCTCCATTCGAGGCACTCTATAGGAAGAGGTATAGATCACCCAAAGTTTGGTTCGAGGCTGGCAATGTGAAACCTTTGGCTACAGACTTAGTGAAGGAAACTCAAAAGAAAGTGAGATTCATTCAAGACAAGTTGTTGGTGGCCCAAAGTAGACAAAAGGAGTACGCGGATCGCAAAGTAAGGGACATGCATTTCAAACCAAGCGAGCATGTGCTACTTAAGGTATCTCCTATGAAGGGAGTTATGCGATTTGGAAAAAAGGGAAAGCTTACCCCTCGGTACATTGTTCATTTAAGATTCTTGATGATATTGGTCCAGTAGCTTACAGGTTGGCATTTCCACCAAGCCTATCCAGAGTTTATCCAGTATTTCATGTTTCCATGCTCAAGAAATACCATGAGGATGGTGACTTTATTTTTAAATGGGACTCTCTGTTGCATGAAAAAAACCTTTCATATGAGGAGGAGCCGATAGTGATTCTCGATCGAGATAATCAGAAGTTGAGAACTAAGGAAAATTGATCAGTGAAAGACCAGTGGAAACATCATCCTATTAAGGATGCCACTTGGAAAATTGAGAATGATATGAGCGACAAGTACCCTCACTTACTATTCGTACTTCCTTCTTACCTTGATTTCTCGATTGATCATTCAGGGACGAATGATGGTAGATTAGTATATGATGTAACGATCCTTTCCATCATTATAGTTTAGTCTAGTGTGCTAAAATTAGACTTAAGATTCTCCTCGAATAAAGAGTTAGAAATTTTAGGCTATGCTAGTCTTGGATGAAATTAAAGTGTGGTATGATCTAGGATAATCTGGATAAGGTTGGGTCAATGTTTGAATAGTTAGAGGTCATTTTGTGATAGTTAAGACATTAAGGAACCTATATAAACTTTTGAGAGTAAATTCGGGTTAGTAGAACTTCGGTTATCGCAATTAACTTAGAGAGGTTAGTTCGGGATGTCAATATCGGGACGTGTGTTGTAAAATGGGCAAAATTCTGAGGTATTTGAACTTTCTGCCTCTGCTTAGGCCACTATAGTGGGAGGCAGGCCACTACCACTGGCCCACTATAGCGGGAGACAAAGTTAGTTAATCCTGCTATAGCAATGCCGCTATAGTGGGAACGACCCCTCTATAGAGGGACAAATGTTGTTTAATGCAGAAAATAGCCCAAAAATGTAGCGGCTGTCCTGCTACAGCGGATGGTTCCCGCTATAGCAGCATAGCTATAGCGGGATTTTCCTTATATGGCAAGATTCACTAACTCTGACTTTGCTATAGTGGTCCAGTGGTAGCGGCTTGTCTCCATATATAGCGACCTAGGCGAAGGAAGAAAGTCGGACTACCTCAGAATATTTCCCATTTTACAACACACTTCCCGATATTGACATCCCAAACTTTAACACCCCAAAAATCCAAGATAAGATCAAATTCAATCTTCAAGTATATATAGAACCATTACATAGGCATTACATGAGTATTAGATGATATTTAAGATCACAAGGGGTCCCTAACCTAAACTTGAGTTGAAAACTCCTTTTCTGTCTAAGTTCTAGTGTAAGATTCTTCTTGGGTCAACTTCAAATGACCATTTCTCATAGTA
The DNA here is from genome assembly GCA_031232105.1 of Capsicum rhomboideum. NCBI lineage: Eukaryota > Viridiplantae > Streptophyta > Magnoliopsida > Solanales > Solanaceae > Capsicum > Capsicum rhomboideum. The sequence continues at coordinate 47,659,625 of CP124712.1, read as the reverse complement.
TATCAAGTTTTAGGTAACCTAATATCAACCAAATTAAAGATATTTGAATTATCTTTCCAACACCACCAACCGTTCGTAAATCCGATATCGGAGTAAAAAGTTATGGCCACTTTACAGAAGCACTGTCAAAGTTGTTAGTGGCAACGACTCATTGCCAGGACCCTACGACTAGTATAAAAACCCTATGAGTCATCCTGAGACTCTTTTCCACTATTCATATAAGTTATATAAAGGGTCTGGGATGATGATTCAATCTACAACTCGTCCCCAGACCCTACGAATCATCACCAGAGCCATTGGGACCGACACTAACAACTTTTCAGACGATTTTAAAAGGGTTCTTTGGTATTTTCCCACTCTTCTAACACCAAATGTTGTTTCACCTATTAAAATATGGATAAGCCTATTTAATCAACCCAAATCCCTCATTATTTTCCCCAAGCTCATTCTAAGTTAGAAAATCAAGTGATTCAACTCTTAAGCAAGCCTAAGCCTAGGGTTTTTCTCAAAGCCAGATTCTCAAGATTTTAGTCCAAGATTTCCTCAGTCCAGGTATGTAGGTATTCAGTAAGGGATTCCTTTCACCTTATGCCTAAAACCTAGTTTTAAAATATGAATTTCAGTTATGATATTTATGAACTCATGATCTAGGGTTCACACCCAACTATTTCAAATTCTTGAAGCTTAGTTCCCTCATGTTGTTTTATCATTATGGTTTCCACTCAAAGTTATTATGCATGATTTCCATAGCTTTAACTCATTTATCTTAATACGTGAAGAATTATGCATGTTTTATAGACTTCAGCCTCTTTCAGAATAAATTATGCATGATTTAACGGATTTCAGTCTATATTAGTTTGACATGACATGTTTTCCCATGAAATTCAGTACTTTAAACTCAATTATTGCATGGCCTTGTATTCAGTTTATTCAGTACGGTATTAATCAGTTACATGTTTATTTACTTCGTCATTGCATCAGTGCACATCGCACGATTTCAGACTCAGTATTTGTACATAACCCTCAGTTCAGTTTTACTTTTTTTAAACTATGAATTTTTATATTATCATTTATATCTCTCTATATATATATATGTGTGTGTGTGTATTTCATGTAGGGTCATTGTTCTCTATCTCAGCTCTTTGCATTCAGTACAGTTTTACAACATGTTCAGCATTAGCTTTAAATCATATGAAACATTTATGCTTCTATGGCTTTCCATTTTTTCAGAAATGTTGTAGCTCATGATTTAAAGATTTAGCTATGCCTAGCATATTTTTACATACATACATGTTTTAAATGCATATTTCAGTAAATGACTTATGTCCTCAGTTTTAAAGCATGATTTAAGTGTTTCATGAGTAGTACATATCTCACATACTCAATACATTCAAAAGTACTGATCACATACCTCTTCTGCCTATATTTTTCATGTAATGTAGATTCAGGTGTTTACTATCATAACCATAGTTAGGCAGATCATAGCTTCCAGCCAGTAGGTGATGAGTTCTGTTTATTCGAGGACTCAAGTTAGTTGCAGTTCCAGTATTTCATTTCTATTCTTATGTATTGATTGGGGATAGCTAGGGTTCATGTCCCGGCTACCTAAAGTCAGTATTAGTAGAGGCTTCATAGATAGTCAGTCGGAGTTATTGTATGTAGTTTTAGTTCCTCTTTCTTTCAGATTTCAGTGTTCTAAACTTTTAAAAGTAATGTATTAAAATGACTTATCCCATGATTATGCTTCCGCTCTGTCAGTTTAGCTCTTGTATATACGTTAATTAGTTGCTCATGCGTTATGCCAATACCATGGGTTAGCTTGGGATCACTTGTGGATCTAAGCACTGTATTACAACTAAGAGGTAGTCTTGGGTCATGAAAAACTTGGTATCAGAGAACAGAGTTCAAGTGTCCTAGGGTGTCTATGAAGTCGTGTCTAGCAGAGTCTTGCAGAATGTTATGGAGGCGTCTGTACTTTTCTTTGAGAGGCTACAGGGAATTTAGGAAATATTTCCCTTCTTTCATATCTTAGACCGTGCAGTAGAGAAGCTCACCAAGTAAGTTATACAGATTCAAGCATTGCTCTATTTTTGCTGACTATGACTAATTTTTGAGCTAATAAAAATAGTCAAGCTTAAATTCCTACTGATAGAGTTTTTTTAGACAATTATGAGATTGCACACGGGTTTGAAAGGATCCTATTAGTGCCTTTATGTTTAGAATTTTTAAAGAGTTCACTGTAGTTCATGAAAATTATGCGGTGAGCCAAATTCAGATGGGTTCTCAAATCTTTTCTCATAATCCTTTGGCAGAATGACCCAGAATTAGAAGTATGAGCCTAGAAGTGTAGTAGCAGTAGAGTGGGGATAGTGTTTATCTGGATTTAGTAGATAGAGTTATGTATCCATTGAGCCATCAAGGTATTGTGTCGACTTTATAATAGCACTTTGAGAGAGATTTACCGGTTAAGAGGACATAGAGTGTGTCCATTGAGAAGCTTATTAAAGTTGAGTATGTTCATAAAAAAAATTTAGTAGACTAAGCATTCCCTAACTTCTCTCTAGTATTAGTAAGTTGGTATAATGTATGAGGAATTGCGTGGCTATCCATGTTAAGTATTAGAATCTATGTTTGGATTGTGGATGATCAAGCTAATAGAAAGAAAAGTTTCAAATTCTAAAAGGAAAAATTGTTTACTTAGGGTACTGTGATACTTCAGAAGATTCTAAGTTAGTAAGTGGTTATAGTATGATGACTATTGAGGCTAGAGAAGGTTAAGAGTTGTATGTCAGAAAGAATGATGGCTTAAATTTAAGGGGGAGATGATAGAACACAGAACTAAGTCAGGTTTTCAAATTCTAGTAGTGAAGCTAGTGAGTTTTAGAACAACACTAGGTGAGGCAGATACCTGACCCATTCTTATCTCAGTATATCTTTTGTACTCCAGTCATTACGTCACGCTACTTATGCATTGCATGTCAGCTCCATGATCATAATGCATATTCATACAGCTCATACAGAATCATATCCATTATCAATTCCTAGTATGAAGAGTAATAGTTCACTTAGTAGACTGAATCATAACTCTATGAATTACAGTCTCATGTCATATAGTTCATGACTCATGCAATCATGTGTTACAGTATGCTCAGTTCCAGGTACTCATGATACATCCTTAAAAACTAGTGAGGTCACATAACGTCATGTATGCTCTCAGATCAGACCTCTTGAACAAGTTCATACATATTATACTTTACCCCTCAGGCTACCCCAGTTGAGTGTCAAAGTTATGAAAATCCTTAAGTCAAGATTTCCCAGAATTCCTCTTATTCTAGATTCTCATGTTCTAGTTCTTTAGTGACACTTTTCATTATGTGATGTTGATGTTGCTGGCAGTTGAGTCATAGGCTTGAATGATTTGTGGATATACATGCGGATCATGACTTATGGTGGTTAGTAACTCTTTGATTAGAACTTAACATTGATTGTTTAAGGCGGTGAGTAGAAGTGTGTCTTTAAGGGCGATAGCTCCAAGTGAATATAGAATATAGATTTCCATAGTTAAGACTAGTGTAGCCTTTTTAGTGATAGAGATTTATATCTTTGGATTAAGACTAAATAGCATGAGATCGTTCAGCTAGACTAGCCTTATCCTTTAGCAGCCATATGTGGTGTACCCCTAAGAGGGTTAGAAGTTTCAGCTAGTTAAGTATTGTATATCCATAAGAAGGAGTATGGTTGAGAAATGTGGCCAAGTTGGAAAGTTATCAGTCCCATTGCTTAAGGAACATTAGTCCTATTCTTATTTTCGACCCAAGATACTCTTATTTCATGATAGGTAGTTTTACACCAAAGGTGTCTCATGTTCAACTCTAAGTCGTTCCTATTCTATGAGCTCAGATCAGTAGACTAGAATGTTCAGACCATGTCATAATCCATATTTAGATTTCTCATTCTTCCCTCCCTAATGTTACTAGGACCTCTGACAAGTAGCGTTGAAGGTAACAGATATTCCTTTCTCAGTGACTCATAGAAATTCCATATCATTATCTATCTCTTTGCAGTTCTACATATGTGTTCGTGCCATGAATGCTTCAACTGAGTTGTAAACTCTCAGTATGAATCAATCCTTATAACCATTAATTTAGTTCAGAGATCAGTCAGACAGTTCCACTAGTTTCCTATCCTTCCTTCCAGTCTTTTCCACTAGTTTCCCACCCCTCCTTCTAGTCTTACTCTCATAAGTTTTATGTATATGCCTATTCCCTAAATTTCTTTAATTTTATTCATGCTACGTGTAAATTCAGTTGAGTCCTTACTCCTATTCTAAATTATTCCCAATCATGACAGATATTCGAATTCAGCAATCAGTATCATGTTAGGTATCTAGCTTCAGAAGTCAGTCAGACAGTACTCGTATGTTCCCTTATTTTCAGACTAGTCTAAGTTTTAGTTAGAGATTTAGTTACCATGTCAGTATTCAGCTCTTAGAATTCAATGTTAGGGATTACATCTCTTTCCCTATCCTTTTAGCCTAGTTAGTCTTCATTCGAAGACGAATTATCCCAAGGGGGAGATATTGTAACACCCCAAAAACCAAGGCTAAGATCAGAACTAATCTTCAAGCATATACAGAACCATTACATAGGCATTAAATGAGTATTAGAAGATATTTAATATCATAAGGTTTCCCTAACCCAAAGTTGAGTTGAAAACTCCTTTTTCGGCTAAGTTCTAGTAGAAAATTCTTCTTGGGTAAACTTCAAACGACCATTGCTCCTAGTAGATGAAGATTTAGGTGGCATAATATCAATCTAATTAAAGGTATTTGAATTTCCAACTCCACTGCCTATTCTTAAATCCAGTATTGGAGAAAAATGTTATAGCCATTTAACTGAAGCACTGTCAAAGCTGTCAGTGGCGACGACTCAAGCAACGACTAGTCGCCAAGACCCTACAACTCGTAGCCAAACCCTACAAGTCATCCTGAGACTCGTTACCAATGTTTAGAGAAGTTTCAAAAAGGGTCTAGGATGAAGATTCAATCCACGACTTATCCCCAGACCATATGAATCTTCACTAAAGCAGTCGGGGAGTGGCACAACAACTTTTCAGACGATTTTAAAAGGGTTGTTTGGTATTTTCCCACTCTTTTAACACCAAAACTACATTTTTTCACCTATTAAAAGATGTATAAGTCTATATAATCACCCTAAATCCCTCATTATTTTCCCCAAGCTCATTCTAAGTCAGAAAAACAAGTGATTCAACTCTCAAGCAAGCCTAAGCCTAGGGTTTTTCTCAAAGCTAGATTCTCAAGCTTTCAGTCCAAGATTTCATCAGTTCAGGTATGTGGGTATTGAATAAGGGATTCCTTTCACCCTTATGTCCAAAACCTAGTTTTAAAATACGAATTTTAGTTATGATATTTATGAACTCTTGATCTAGGGTTCACACCCAATTATTCCAAATTCTTGAAGCTTAGTTCCCTCATATTATTTTATCATTATGGCTCCCACTCAAAGTTATTATGCATGATTTCTATAGATTTAACTCATTTATCTTAATACTTGAAGAATTATACATGTTTTATAGACTTCAGCCTCTTTTAGAATGAATTATGCATGATATAATGGATTTCAATCTATATTAGTTTGAATGACATGTTTTCCCATAAAATTCAGTACTTTTACAGACTTGTCATTTTATGGCTCCTCAGTATACTTATGTTCAGTATTTCGGGACGTATACTTTTACAAATTCATTCATCAAGTTAGGGGTTTCATGAATAAGTCATGAATACATATTTACCCATGAAAGTTAGTTTTACACATGTAAGCCATGAACCCTTAGTATATTGAATAATTCATGATTTTGGACTTGTGTTAAGTAATTTCACATTCTATTCAGATTATAGGATTGTCATGAGTAGTTGCATTCTTTAGTGATGGCAGGTTTTGAACACCTGATGACTTAGCATTTCATGTATTATTTGTTGATCTCTTAGTCCTTCAGTTTTCATGATTTAGAATGCGTTTAGATAGAGCAGTTATCTTTCAGTCTCAGAACATCAATAATATTGAGATATTTAGTATATTATTTTATATTCATTTGGGAGTAGTACTTAGCACCGAGCGGACACAGGAATAAAGTCTCATCTGTCAGTTAGGCTGATACCTTTAGTATAAGTCCCTAAGTCTCAAAACTAAGACACCACCGTAGGTTCTAAAGGGTCACCCGTTACACCAGGCTTGACAACTTAGTCCTTTTGGACTTCAGCTTAGTGGCACTATGTCAGATCAGCCTTTATACCTTGGCAAGGTATATTGGGCCCTTTTTTATGGGGATTATACTTCGAACTCCATGTTTAGCTCACATGGTTATATGTAGGTTAACAGTAGCTCCCACAGTTCAAACCCAATTATTGTATGACCTTGTATTCAGTTTATTCGATACAGTATTAATCAGTTACATGTTTATTTACTTAGTCATTGCATCAGTGTACATCCCATGGTTTCAGACTCAGTGTTTATACCTAACCCTCAGTTCTGTTTAACATACTTTTAAACTATGAATTTTTAGATCATCATTTCATCTCAATATAAATATATATGTATTTCATATAGGGTCATTGTACTCTAGCTCAACTCTTTGCATTCAGTACAATTTTACAGCATGTTCAACATTATCTTTAAATCATATGAACATTTATGCTTCTACATCTTTCCAGTTTTTCAGAAATGTTGTAGCTCATGATTCAGAGATTTCATGATGCCTCCCATCTTTTTATGTACATACATGTTTTAATTGCATATTTTAGTAAATGGCTTATGTCCTCTTTTTTAAAGCATGATTAAAGTGTTTTATGATTAGTGCATATCTCACATACTCAGTACATTCAAAAATACTGATCGCATACCTCTTCTGCCTATATTTTTTATATGATGTAGATTCAGGTGTTTACTATTAGGACCATATTCAGGCAGATCATATCTTCCAGCCAGCAGGTGATGAGTTCTCTTTATTCGAGGACTCAAGTCAGTTGCAGTCCTATATTTCACTTCTATTCTTATGTATTGATTGGGGATAGCTGGGGGTTATGTTCCGACTATCTAAAGTAAGTATTAGTAGAGGCTTCATAGATAGTCAGTCAGAGTAATTGTATGTAGTTTTAGTTCCTCTTTCTTTCAGATTTCAATGCTCTAAACTTTTAACAGTAATGTATTGAAACACCTTAGCCCATAATTATGCTTTCGCTCAGTCAGTTTAGCTTTTATATATGGTTTAATTAGTTGATCATGCATTATGCCAATACCATGGGTTACCTTGAGATCACTTGTGGTTCTAAGCACCGTGTTACGACTATGGGGTAGAATCGGATCATGACACGAATTAACCCTTTTACGTCAATTGCGATATCTGGAGTTCTACTAACCTGAATTTATTTTTGAAAGTTTCTATGAGTTTCTTAATGTCTTAGATATCACAAAATGGCCTCACCCCATTCAAATATCAATCCAATCATATCCGTATTATTCTAGACCATACCACACTTGGATTTCATCCAAGACTAGCCTAGCTTAAAATTTCTAACTCTTTATTTGGGGAGAATCTTAACCCAAATTTTGGCACACTAGACTAAACTGTAACGACGGAAAGGGTCGTTACAAGTGTAGTATTCATGTTGGTAGTTTGTTATCTCAATATGTTATTTGAGGCTTCATAGACAGACTATCAGTTGAGTCATTTGTATTCAATTTTTAAACGGTGTTTTATTTCATTTAATAAAAGTTGATTATGTTATTGTTAAATTTTAGACCATGTCTTAGCTTCCACATTATCTTTCAGTACATATTTTACATTTCATTCCAGGCCGAGTGGTTCTCTCAATCCATTTATGGTTTCATGTACCGATTACATTCAGGGTGTAGAATCGGATCATGACAGGGCACGTGGACTTCTAGTCTTGCTGCTGCTCACTGCCTTGCTGCCCCATTGAAGTTTTCCAGTGTGCTGGAAAGCACAACTCTAAATTCTTGTTGTTGTGTTCACTTCTTAAAACAAGATTTCAAGTAAGTTTTTTTATCTTTTCCTTTTCAATTGTCTCTTACTTTTCTTAAACCAATCATTTGCACTGTAATTATATTCCAATATTTGTCTTCTCCATACCACTTTGTTCAACTTAAATTCTAAACTCAGTCTTGATTAGTTTCTTTGGAATTCTACTCAGACTTCGAAGTCTCAAATCACTTATTTTAGCTCCAAACTCATTTTTTAACTTGGAAACATGTCCTACACAATAAAACCCGCTTATGATTATAAATTTATCACATATTAGCTCAAACTCAATTAAACTTTAGTAAATAGTATATGAAGAATAGCTAAAAACTAGTATTAGTAGCCTACCATCATCAGTGTAAGTGAGAAACAAAATGAGAGCAAAGTATAATTGGAACTTGGAAGTAGCTAGTAGCTACTACCTACTAGGCACTAGCATGGAGCACCTAGAGGCAAACCTATCTATTCAACTAGGCACCGCTTTCCACGATTGAAAAAATATGGTTTTAAATCATGTGATTTGTAGTAAAACAAGTAGTCAATAAGTATTAGCATGGTTGCAACACAATTTCACACTCCATAATAAACAAATTTCAGGCAGTGGTTGCAAATTAATTGAGCTCCTGCTCCACAGTTGTAACGACCCATTCCGTCGTTATTAAAACATTCGTGGTAAAAATGAGAGAATTTAAAATTTTAGTTCGATTAAATTTGAGTCAGGGTTAGCTGTTTATTTCATTTTACGATAGTCAAAAATATAGAATTAATAAAGTAGGCCCGACCTATTTGAGCTTATTGTGGCACTCCTCTTCTCGCTACAGCGAGCCCGCTATAGCGAAGATGAGTCCGCTGTAGCAGAGCTGAGCCAGTAACTTGCGATAAAAAACTACTTTTGGTTCAACATATTCTAGAAAGGAAGTTCTCTCCTAAAAATGCCCCTAGGGCTAACCCCAAGCTAGAATAACTATAACGAAGAGGCAAAACTCTCAAGGAAACGCGATTCCTCCATCCTCCTCATGGATTCTTGATAACCCTCAAAATACAAAAGAGGGAAAAGATACGAAAATGAGATAAACAAGGAATCGAAAAGGGAAAGATAGAAAGATAAAGAAATAGATAAACACAAAGAAGGAAATTGAATACAAACTAAGGGTATATTAAACCCTAAATCCTCAATCAAATTAATCCTACAAAACACCTAAATGTTATGTAAACCACGAGGAAATCAATCTCCCACGTAGCCCACGTTTCTAAATAATTGTTCAACATAAGCTAATCCTAACTCTCACACTTTCAAATGTATTCAGAATATCATCAAAATCTAACCTAAAAATGAAGAAGAAACTACTATTTATATCCATGGGCCATTTCTTACAATTATGGGCCCCAAAGTGACCCATTTCAGCAAATTAGGCACATGCCCATGCATGTTAGGACGCAGGTGGCTCCTGCCCACGCATGTACCAATGCAGATGGCTCTGAAAGTGGCCAAAATGGCCATCTGTGGCCGCACCTCCCCACCTGGCGGTGCAGGCGAATTCACACGTGCCTCCAGAACATCTCCTAGCTCTTCGTCGCTCCCTTTTGACCTCTCCAAGGCTTTCCTGACTCCAAGCTACCCTCCACACATGGTATTGTACTCTAGGGGGCTTGAAAAAGGTCCTCCAAATGTGTCCTTGTGTCCTTGATATGAACGTGTCTTGGTTCCCTTTGTGCCTGCCTTGAATTATAGTTCTTAAAAGGTCAATGCCGATTTGGATTGTATCATCCTCCCATTCTTGAAAAGGATTCGTCCTCGAATCCAAAATCTGAAAACACATGAGGTGGACAAGAAACCAATATATCCTCCAACCATGAGGGTTAGCACAAGTATTAGTAACAATATTTCTATGCCAAGGGGGCACACATTTGATATACAACCAACGATCCTTTGTTATCAACGAAACAAACTCATCATACAATGCACAAAGGTGTTGGCTATTAGATACATCATGAAACAAAGAAACTACTAAGGTCGTAAGACACAAGTGTTTCTTTATCCCATCATAAGACCATAACCAAGGATTTCCACCTCTATCTAGAACAAATCTAATATTTACACGGACATCATCAAATGCAAAGAGGTAGTAAAGAAAGGTATGAAGAAAATGAGTCTCATCCAAGGTATTTCCATACGTAAGAGTATCAAGGTACTCAAGAAAGCTAGCAATCAAGTCACTAGAAGTTGGAACAACCAAGGACGGAGTCAAGTAATTAGGGTGCAAATTACCCTTCCTTTCAAGACATCCCATGCTAACACAAAATGCATTTTCAACACAAGTATGACTATCATCATGGGCAAAGAGATAGAAAATAAAAGAGTTAAGGACACCATTCTCATCTAAATTATTCTCAAACATAAGTACACAAGAAGATGACGCAAGACAAGTTAAGCACATCACGTCTTTTTCCTTCAAGCAACTTCCCAAAATAAGTGCATTCACTAACAGAGTCATGCTATTCGAGAAATTAGAGAATACCCAAGAAGTTGGGTTGCCTCTATTCATGGAATTTAGCATACTCCTAAGAGTCATTCCTATCACTCCAACTTGTCCAACCACATAAGTGTGACAAGGATTAGGAAACAAGAGTTGGGCATCAAGTATGCACCAAGGACTCTTCCCAAAGCAACAAATAGATTGGGCATTTATATTGAAAGGCTCACACAATTTAAGCATAAAAGACATACACCATGAAGAAATCTTAGAGACACTAATACTCTCATAGTATGATATGATATCAATTAATTTCAAGGGTCTACTCAATATGAGAAAAATATCATCATGCTTCCAAGGATCATTATGAATAGGAGGGGGTAAGTACATACCTTGGAAACAAAGCCTTGATCTTGTTTCATGCGCCAACTTGGACCATGGTTAGTCCTCTTGATTCTTTGTAGGAGTTTCCTCGGTAGGAAATTCCTTCTTTTGATCCATGGGGTTAGATATTTCACCCTTGTCATCAAATGCCCATCAACCCTTGGGAGTTATTTTAGAAACCTCCCTTCATCAACTTTGGAGTCCTTATATAAGAACTCATATAGGACTTCAAACCTAGGCTTGTGAGGGATTTTCTTTGGATCCTCCATTGGGAGCATTGGCTCTTGATCCTGCAAAAGAGAAGTATTGGTGCCAGGCAAAATGCTAGTACCATGGTTAGCATGTAGCAAAGGTTTAGGGTTGACAAGTTCCACAACTAGGTGATCCTTGTCCTCCTTCTCTAACTCATTCCCTGGCTCAAAATTAGCACACAACTCTCCTTCTTGAGCTAGGTTCTTCTCCACTTTCTCAATTTCCTCTCTATCTACTCCCTTGACTTGAGAAAGTTGGTTTTTGTTATTTGGACAAGTAGTAGAAAGGGTGGAGTTTGGATGTTCGTTCAGGTTGGACACTCCCCTTTTTATGGACCTCAAATGGTTGCATATTGATCCCATTCGGCTATCTATAGCATTAAACTTCTCATTCATATCTTGCTCCATACCTATGATAGCCGTCATTAAGTTTTCCATGGTAACCTTTCCCATGGTATTTTGGCTTTCACTCCTCTTCGCCATTGTACCTAGAAAGTAGAAACACTAGACAAAAACAAAAAACAAGTTAGTGTTAATAAATCAACCTCACAATCTCTTGGAGTACACATCTTTGTTTGCCTCATAATAGGCGTCGCTAGCGTTGAAAGATCGTTTCTACTCCAAGGGAAGATGTGGTGTCAATTACTACTCGTAGTCAGAATGGATTCTTGTTTAAAGAAGAATAAATGACTCAAGCAAATAAACACGAACTTGAACTAAGAAATAACAACGAAACAAAAAGAGAAGCGCACAAAAGAAATGGACGAAGAAAGAAAACGGACTCAAAGACTAATTATTCAACCAAATAGATCAAATACTAGTTGTTAATTAGTTAGGAATCAAGAAATGAGTTTAAGAATCAAGGAATGGATTTAGGATGTTGGAACCTTAGAAAAATGAGTTTTGGAATGATTGAAATACATTTTCTGAGTTGTGGGCGCAGATGGTTCACATGCCCTCGCAGGTGGCTTCGCATGTCACAAAACAGTGTTGCTAGAAGTCAACTACATTGGTGACCTGCGTGGGCAGGTGGATGACCTGCGTGGGCAGGTGAGGACGCAGGTGGTCTGGGGAGATAACCTGGAAACCTCCGATTTTCAGCTTTTTGTGGGCCCTTTTTGCACTCTCTCTCTTATAATATTCCCTTTTCTTTTGGATATTCTCTCGTACTAACACCCAAACACCTTTATCTTTCTTTCTTTGTGGATCTAACAACAACTTTTTGATAAATCTTCCCCTTGAAGATATGAATCTTTTTCAAGAATGCAAAGAACACAAAATTCCCAACTAACTCGTTTTAGCTCGAATTTGCATGAAATTTCAGATTTGTGTTCTCTTCAACGAGGGGACAACTTTCAAAAATTTGTAACCTTCAAATTCACACCAAAAGATCAAGATCTCAAAACCCACTTTTCTTTTTCTTCAAGTTTTGCTCAACAATGGAGTTTTTCTTCTAATCTCTTCAAAACACACCCAAAACTCAAGATTCCAACCTTGATAGTACTAGATGGAACAAATCTAGTATAGAAACTATAAAAATGACTCAAAAACACAAAAATATTTCTTGGGGTTTTTCTTGAAAACATTTTTTACTCCTTTTTTTTTATTTTCTAGATAACAAACCCAAGATTTAGAATCGTAAGAACGAATCTAATCTCATCTCTGCTACCAAATGATAACCCTCAAAATACAAAAGAGAGAAAAGATACGAAAACGAGATAAACAAGAAATCGAAAAGGGAAAGATAGAAAGATAAAGAAATAAATAGACACAAAGAAGGAAATTGAATGCAAATTAAGGGTATATTAAACCACAAATCCTCAATCAAATTAATCCTACAAAGCACCTAAATCTTTCGTAAACCACGGGGGAATCAATCTCTCACGTAACCCACGTTTCTAAACGATTATTCAACACAAGCTAATCCTGACTCTCACACTTTCAAGTGTATTCATAATATCATCAAAATCTAACTTAAAAATGAAGAAGAAACTACTATTTATAGCCATGGGCTATTTATTACAACTATGGGCCCAAAAGTGACCTGTTTCAGCAAATTGGGCACATGCCCACGCATGTTAGGACGCAGGTGGCTCCTGCCCACGAATGTCCCAACTCAGATGGCTCTGGAAGTGGCCAAAATGGCCATCTGTGACCGTACCTCCTGATGTCATCCAAAATATACCTTCAGAAAAGTACAATGCGGTCGTTGTATCAAATATAGAACCCAAATAGGTTGGGGTCAATCCCACAGGGAATAGGTCGAAGTTTGAGTAGAATACCTGATGGAACAATTAGGAAGTGAATAAAACTGGGGGGTTTCGTGAAACAAAAATGTCAGTAACAATTGCTGGTCGTATCGAGTTTGTAGACAATAAAAGAGATACACTAAGACTGTGATCCCCAATGATTCCTTAACTCCACCAATTACTTGTGCTAACAAAACCGTCCCGCTATGTGGCATGCAAAATCTGACAAGATATGTTCGTCTAAACGTCTCTCGACCTTGGTTAGAGGAATTTCACTCTTCTCCTCTCGGTCTTCGAGTGTCGCACTACTAACCCTTATCCTGGATCTCATATAACCATTCCTGCTAAGGTTCAGGTTATTAGGAGAAGGTTGATAGCTTCAAATCTCTGTTGTTATCTCCTTTTCCCAATCTCTACCTCTCTCTAGAGCAAGTCTAGAATACAGGCGATTTTCTAACATTTGCAACCATTAGAAGAGCAATCACAACGAAGGAAATAATAATACATGCATACACAGCGGTACAGAATTGCCTTATACTTAACCGATTTTGTTAGTTCCTCATGGTTCACACAACCCTAGTTAATGGGTTTAGCTACTCATAATTATAAGAACATAAGAAGAATTCAGAGATGAAAACATAATTATGATCTCACAGCAATGAAGAAAAGCTGAAATCTCAATTATCAATAAAACTCAAATTAGGGTTTCTAACTACAAAACCAAGAAAATATTTATGAACTCAGAAATAGTATGAAATAGCTCTCAAAACAATGTAATGACACATAGGACTATACAGGGGTATTTATAGATACAAAGCTAATCCTATCCTAAGCAAAATAGGAGAACAGAGTCGGCAACTTTCACGGTGTCGTGACTTGGTATCGTGGAACCAAGTCACGCCACGTAGGTTGGTGTCGTGGGAATCAGGCTCAATTAGACGTATTCAGAAGTTGAGTCACGCCACCTTTCTAGGTCACATAGGTGGACCCACGCCACGTGGATGCCTGGCGTGGAAATCAAACACTTTTTTTAACACTGGGAGTAGACCCATTGTACCACTCACGTCACGTGAGTGGTGTCTTGACTCCCACTCCGGTGCAGATTTTTGTTCTTTCATCTTCCGACACTTTGTTCTCGGGCTTTCATCAACACCCTCAACTTAGAACGTTTGCATGTCCTCAGGCGAACAAAACAAAAACACCTATATACGATACTTTACTAAGAGAAACCTACGGGACCGATGATAGTCGACTCATTGCCTTTGGCACAAAACTTTTCTGACCCCTCCTATTTGCAAATCAAAACCACAGTGTGTATATAGGCAGCATATTATCATGACACAGAAGGGATCAAGTGATGGCACCAGATTATGCACAAACAACTAAGCATATATGCAAACGACATTTTTCGAACAACTAGCAGCTAATAATGCAACTCATGTACTCTCACAATCAAAGAAGTCTTATCCACTCATAGTATACTAATGAATATCAAAGTAGGGACGAGGTCAAAACACTCACTCTCACAAAGAAGTTAAAACAGTGTGCATGAAATACCATAGGCTTGCCCTTATTTTCTACGCCTTAGTTTTTGGACAGTTGGACTAGGATCACTATAGGAATTTACTCGGCTTGTAATGTAGGCTTTGGGATGGGTATGGTACATATGGATATGGTGACTCAACCCTCCTTGACACTACACTATTTTTGGCTCCAACTTTCAGCCTTTCTCATTTTTATTCTCCCTTATTCGCCTTTCTTTTATTTTCAGATTTTTGGGTGTGATTTTCTTTACTTTAAAAACACAATTTTCTCTTTCTCTTTTTTTTTCTTTGCAATTTCTCTTCATTTCACTTTTTTTTCTTCACACCCAAACCTGTTTTCTCTTTTTCTTTTACTAACCTCTTCTTCATACCCAACTCAATCTACGCACCCCTATAATAGCCACCCTCAACTTAGGCGATTTGCCTGAGTTGAGGTACACAATGTCCAAGGAGGGACTAGGGCCAAGATAGGTTCATTGTAATTAAAATGGGAAGGTGAATAGGCTAATGAAAGAAATAGGTCAATTAAGGCTCAAAATTGGGATCAAGGGATACTTATTCATTTGGTCTAGCATTTAGGCTAAAAGTGGACTTTTTCAAAAACGGCCTATGATCCTTTCCTAATCCCCTATCCTCAAATCTTAGGCAAGACTAACCGAGCAAGTTCTGGATCGCACACACACAGTTAACTAAGTAGTGATCTCACACACACATAACACAGGGTTGTATTATCAACTACTACCTATCCGATTCATGCAATGCTCGCTACAGTTATTTGCCTATAATCCTAGTGCCATATCAAGATCCAACAATTGTCATAAACTAACATGCTACACACATATTTTGAAAACAAAAATTTTCAGGAGGGGTATCTTTTAGATAACCAAAAAGCATCAACTTCAAAATTGGACTGCACTAAGGTTCCCTTATTTTTCTCCTAATTAAACACAAAAACATATAATAATATTAATATAAACCTAAACATACCGGTTCTACTATGATAGCACTTGAGGGGAAATAAACACGGCAACAAAAAAACCCCAAGAGGACATATAGACCCACAAGTACCTCACACCCTCAACCTGTAAGCATGTATTGTCCCCAATGCAATAGATAAAATAAAACAAGGGAGTTAGGAACATACCTGTGGCACCCTAGGTGCATGGGTCTGATGTCGATCAAAATTAAGAAAAAAAAAATCAAAGCAAATGTAGGAATAGTAAGACACCTTGGGTTGCCTCCCAAGCAGCGCTTGATTTAACGTCGCGGCACGACGCGGGTATCTTGATTACTCAAATTTCATCAAGCTCCCCACTGGGTTGTCCTCCAAGGTCATCGAAAATATTTATTTTCTAAACCACCCTCATGTTCTTTGGCTGCTTCATACTTCTGCAAACATTGAATATGACTTTCTTATTATCCAGCCTGAATCTCAGCTCACCCCGCTCCATATCTACTAATGCTCTGTCAGTGGCTAAAAATGGTCTCCCCAAAATTATGGGCATCTCAAAATCGACCTCACAGTCCAAGACTACAAAGTCAGCAGGAAAGATGAAGTTTTCAACCTTGACCAAAGCATCACATATTATGCCCACGAGCTTCTTGATCGTACGATCCGCCATCAATAACCGCATCTTTGTTGGCTCGGGGGATCCTAAACCTAATTTCTCAAATACTGCCAGTGGCATCAAGTTAATGCTCGCACCTAGGTCACACAAAGCTCTGGCGAAGTGAACTGACCCAATTGTGCATGGAACTGTGAAGGCACCAGGATTATCTTTCTTTTGCACAAGAGAACGGGTTGTAATTGCACTACAATGGTGCAAATTATCAACAGACTCATAACTAACAGTTCTCTTCTTTGTGACCAAGTCCTTCATGAACTTCGCATAACTTGGCATCTGCTCCAATGCCTCAACAAGAGGAATATTTATAGAAAGTTACTTCAAGATGGACATAAACTTCTGAAATTTTCCATCCTCCTTCTTCTTCTTTAATCGTTGAGGGAATGGAGGAGGAGACCTAGGAATGGGGGATAGCACTTGTGGGGCTTCCTTTTCTTTCTCAGTTTCAGCATTTACCTTATTTTCACCAGTTTGAGGTTTTTCCACATCTTTCGTGATCTCCCTACTAACAATTTTATATTTTCATCCACCTTTTTCTTGAGACGTTGAGGGAAAGGTGGAGGAAGCCTTGGGAATGGAACATACTTCTCTATGGCTTCCTTTACTTTTTTTGTGGCCTTAGTCTTCTCTTCCAGTGGAGCATTAACACCCTCAACTTGATTGGGTGCCCCAATGAGAGTCATGCCACTTCTTGTTGTGATCTCCATACAATGAGCATCATTCTTCGAATTCTGGATGGTGTTGCTTGGAAGGGTGCCTAGCTGATGTTGATTCAGTGCCAATGATATCTGCCCAAACTGTTGCTCCAACTGTTTAATGGCAGTCGAATGGGAATCTACCTTCTAACTTATTCCTGAAATATCTGCCTTGATCTCTTTTAGACAGTTTTCTTGGCTTTCTGACCTTGTAACCAGTTTATCAAGAAGGGCCTCCATCCTTGAATTTCCAGACTCCTCATCACGTCTTCCTGGTGGTACATAAAGGCCATTCTTCTCTCTATAATAATCCTTCCATCTCCAGTCACCATTAAGGTCTCGTTCTTGATCTCTGTATCCCAATTTATTGTAGTTGTCTCCATAATAGTTTCGACCTTGATTCCCTTGCCTTGAGTTCCAAGAGTCTTGATTAGACCCTTGGACCTTTGCTCGAAAACTCGCCACTTCTCAATCTAGGTACTTTGCCTCTTCATCAGACTCACTATCATCATGTCTAGCCGATTCACCTTGTGCACCTACAGCATGCACCTTTTCTGCATCTCTGGCCGCTATCTGTTTAGCCAGAAGACCAATTTCTGTCCTCAACTGAGTGACCTCTTGAGCCACAGATTCATCCAAAGCTTGTTGTGCTGCTGAAGCTCCAATAGCATATGTACCAGTCGGCATATCTGCCTCCCGAGTATGCCATCCTCGGTTGGTCATAGTGACACGATCTAAAAGCTCCAAAACTTGTTCCCATCTCAGACTCATGTATGCTCCACCAGTGATAATATCTGCTACCGCCTTTGTGTTGACATTCAAAGCCCTGTAGAAGATTTCAAGTAAATTCCTACCACTCATCCTGTGATTTGGCACATTCTGCAACTTCTTTTTGAACCTCAGCCATGTCTCATAGAGGGCTTCAGAATGAAGCTGTCTGAAATTGTAAATCTCATCTTTCAACTGCAGTATCTTGGAAGGTGGGAAATTTTTTTCAAAAATTGATTTCTCAATTCTTGCCAAGTAGTGAGGGAACCTCGTGGCAGCTCAGCCAACCACAAAGTAGCTTCTCCTGTAAGGGGGAATGGAAACAACCTCAATCGAATAGCCTCTTGGTTAACTCCAGGCAGATTGTACGACGTGCATACCCCCACAAAATTCATTACGTGCATGTTTGGATCATCAGTAGGAAGACCCGCGAACAAACCCTTCAAGTTTAGCAGATGGATCATGGCACTAGTAATGTCAAACTTAGTGCCCGGAGGTAACTCTGGTGGAATGATGGCACCAGTCTCTATTGGCTCAAAGTAGGCCACATCTTCTTCTTCAGGATCATCAAAAACAGCCACATATGGTCTCGGTTGTTCTCTTAGTCTTCTTTGTCGCTCTACAGCATCAGCCAGACGTTGTGCTGCTTCCTGCATAACTCGGTTATCTCTCTCTGCTTGTCTAAGAGCATCTTGTCTAGCATGCTCTTCTCGTGTCAATCGAGCAGTAGTTTGATGCGCTGTTTCCTAACCAACTGGATGAATTGGCTGGTTATGAATATCTCCCGCAGCTGCGGGATTCTGAACTCCTTCAGTATTCACCATTCTCCGATTATCTCTCAGAGTCCTTTCGATTTCAAGATCAAGTGGAATCAGGGGATTGCCTTGACTCCTAGTATTTGTCATACACCAGCGTATGCCCTCAAAAGTATGTAAAAACACAACCAATCAACTCCAACCAGTAATAGTCAACTCCGTAACCGTACTCCCCGGCAACGGCGCCAAAATTTGATGTCTCCCAAAATATATCTTCGGAAAAGTACAATGCGGTCGTTGTATCAAATATAGAACCCAACTAGGTTGGGGTCGATCCCACAGGGAATAGGTCAAAGTTTGAGTAGAATACCGGATGGAACAATTGGGAAGTAAATAAAACTGGGGGGTTTTGTGAAACAAAAGTGTCAGTAACAATTGCTGGTCGTATCGAGTTTGTAGACAATAAAAGAGATACACTAGGACTGTGATCCCCAATGATTTCTTAACTCCACCAATTACTTATGCTAACAAAATTGTCCCACTATGTGGCATGCAAACTCTGACAAGATATATTCGTCTAAACGTCTCTCGACCATGGTTAGATGAATTTCACTCTTCTCCTCTCGGTCTTCGAGTGTCGCACTACTAACCCTTATCCTGGATCTCAGATAACCATTCCCGCTAAGGCTCAGGTTATTAAGAGAAGGTTGATAGCTTCAAATATCTGTTGTTATATCCTTTTCCCAATCTCTACCCTTCTCTCGAGCAAGTCTAGAATACAGGCGAGTTTCTAACGTTTGCAACCATTAGAAGAGAAATCACAACGAAGGAAATAATAATACATGCATACACAGCGGTACAGAATTGCCTTACACTTAACCAATTTCGTTAGTTCCTCATAGTTCACACAACCCTAGTTAATGGGTTTAGCTACTCATAATTATAAGAACATAAGAAGAATTCAGAGATGAAAACATAATTATGATCTCACAGCAATGAAGAAAAGCTGAAATCTCAATTATCAATAAAACTCGAATTAGGGTTTCTAACTACAAAACCAAGAAAATATTGATGAACTCAGAAATAGTATGAAATAGCTCTCAAAACAATGTAATGACACATAGGACTATACAGGGGTATTTATAGATACAAAGCTAATCCTATTCTTAGAAAAATAGGAGAACAGAGTCGGCAACTTTCACGGTGTCGTGACTTGGTGTCGTGGAACCAAGTCACGCCACATAGGTTGCTGTCGTGGGAATCAGGCTCAATTAGACGACTTCAGAAGTTGAGTCACGCCACCTTTCCAGGTCACATAGGTGGACCCACGCCACGTGGATGCCTGGCGTGGAAATCAAACACTTTTTTTCACACTGAGAGTGGACCCACGGCACCACTCATGTCACGTGAGTGGCATTCACGGCACGTGAGTGGTGTCTTGACTCCCACTCCGGTGCAGATTTTTGTTCTTTCATCTTACGACACTTCGTTCTTAGGCTTGATTCTTTCTTTTTGATCATTTTGCCTCCAAAAACCTATTTTCCTGCAAAGTAGGATAGAAACCACATCATACCAACAAAATACACCCAAGTTATTGCATATTTTCCTTGTTTTAAGCATCGAAAGTGCCATGTAACCATGGCGCATCACCTCCCCACCTGTCGGCACAGGTGACTTGACACGTGCCTCCAGAACATCTCTTAGCTCTTCGTCGCTCCCTTTTAACCTCTCCAAGGCTTCCTTGACTCTAAGCTACCCTCTACACATGATATTGTCCTCTAGGGGGCTTGAAAAGGGTCCTTCAAACGTGTCCTTGTCCATGACATGAGCTTGGCTTGGTTCCCTTTGTGTCGACTTTGAATTATAGTTCTTAAAAGGTCAATGCCGATTTGGATTATATCAATTCTCCATCAGAAAATTTTTAGATCAAGAACAAGGAGCAAGGTGCATGCAAACTGTGGCAGTAGATTGGTGCCGAGGTAGGTTATGGTTTTATGGTAGTGGACTATTATTGATAAATATATGATCAATATAGAATTAATAGAAGAAGCATGATTAGGCCTGCAGACATGGTGTTTGGATGAATAAGACTTGGTATAATGTAGAGAGATCTAAAACGTGTGGTAATATATTGATATATCAATTCTTTGATGTGTCATATAAGTTTGTATGATTTTCTTGATGAGATGCAATGTAAATAAGGTAAAATAGGGTGACGGTGAAAAGATTGTGTATCCATGTAAACTATAATCCAGAACTAATAATGTAATGGGTACTTCGATGGTATGTATGTCCTTGATTTTGTGAACTCCTTGCTGTAATATTATTCTTGTAAGTTGAACATTAAGGGGAAGCAATTTCAAAACATAGAGGCTCCAGAGGGAAGCTTGGTTAAGTACTAGGGTGTAACTTATTACAAGGACGTAGAACTAAAGTTATAATTGTATGTTGAATGTGGACAGATAGTCTAATAAATGGATAATGAAGTGGTATCTATGAATCTAATAATAAAATGAATAAATGGTCATTATGCTAGTAACTGAATTTACCAATCCTTGATGTAAATAATAGTGGTTGAGTAAGTGAGAACTTATGTGTGTTTAAATTGAGTTAGACATAATTTAGTCCCTTGTGTATTTCTCAATTAAGGCATGTGATTGGTCTTTGTATATACTTATTATTAATGTTTGTTGACTTGTCAATGCTTGAATAAATAAGCTGTTAATTGTTGAATTGTTGAATTCATGATATGATTGTGAAGTGTACTTGTAAAATTGGATGCACTTGTGATATTATCCTGAGAGATAGTGAAGTGGAAAATATAAGTTGATATAATTATTATGGATCGGGTACCACACAGGTACGGTATTAATTAATGGATTGGGTACCACACCAGTACGATTTTAGTTGATGAATGGGTACCACGCCGGTACAATATTATCATTCATTATTATTATGGATCGGATACTATGTCAGTATGGTACATGGACTCTGATGCGTCCCCTGCAGGTCATGACTATCAAACATAAATAAGACCCCTTAGTGTATATATGCAGATGAGAGAGTATTATGAGATGACAAAGTACTACGAGATGAGCGAGTATTACGAATTTTGATGAGATATAGAGGTTATATAGTTTCGCAAGACTGATATAGATGTAGCCCCATGTTACGAGGTGACTGCTATAATTGCAGGGTTTCGTATGACTCAATATGTTTTACTTATGACTAATGTGTCCTTATGTTGGTGGATTGATATGATTGTTGAGATGGTAGAGTTTATAGTTACTTATGATAATTGGTGTGGCTTATATGTGCTTGTTGCTGACATGGCTTAGCTAATTTGAAATGCATGTTTGATTGAAGAAAACTACTTGTTGTGTGTTGAGGTACCTATTTATTTGTCTTATCTAATTTGTGGAATAATACTGTTGTTGTGAATTGTTGTATTCTATGTGATGTTGAGATAGTTTGATTTACGTGAGTATACTCTTGATTGGTTGGTCGAATCATTAGTTGATCTCCGTGTTCTCCAGTGCATAATATGAATACTGAGTGCATAACCATGGTGAGATTAATGTCAGTAATTGTGTTAGTGGTTAGAGCTTATCATGATGAAGTAGAATGCTTAACGTAATTCATAGAGTTAATTGAGCTAAGAAAGATAATTGGAAACTTCAGAAATTATTGAGAAGTTGTAGTAAGAACTTGGTGTTAAGTTGTTATATGAGATTGCCACGATTGATTTTCTTGATTTTATTTGGTGTTGTGTGAACTAATCTTGATCGACCGATGATGCCTACCAATACGTGTGGTGTACTGATACTATTCTTGCTACATCCTTTTTGGGGTGTAGGTGTGTTGCAGGTTGACTGAAGTTCCGTAGTTGATGTGGCGAGTATGCAGCATCAACTTCTGTATATCTCATTCCTCATGTGAAAGTTGTGTCTTTTATTTCTTGTCCTTACTATGTATTCGAAGCTTTTGTACATGTCTAGACTAGGTCCTTGGACCGTTGTAATCGGTTAAGTTAACAGCTTGGATAGGTTCATGAAATTATCATTTGAATTGGTATTTAAGTTGATTAATTGCTTATTTTATAAACGTTGTTTAAAGAATTTCTGCATAATAATAATTGGGTGGTAAATGATTCTCCTATCTAGTTAAAATAGAGTAGGTACCCGCACGACCTCGTAATTTTCATCGTGACAACAGTCCACACCGCCTAGGCACTTAACACGGTTGCAACACAATT
This sequence comes from Capsicum rhomboideum, assembly GCA_031232105.1. Lineage (NCBI taxonomy): Eukaryota > Viridiplantae > Streptophyta > Magnoliopsida > Solanales > Solanaceae > Capsicum > Capsicum rhomboideum. Next base: position 47,636,567 of record CP124712.1, on the reverse strand, counting down.
TTACAAAAGAAATAAATAAGAGTATGAGACAGTGAATAACTGGGATATATCACAAATACGAATGCAGATAGCGTATCACAATCTAGTCATTTCAAGAATGCTGGCAACTCATCAAACTAATATCAAATAAAGATGTTTTGGATCTTTTAACTTTTAAATGTTTTGGGCCGGCCATATAAATTAAATTTAATATAAGATATTTTATAAAAATTTAATTAATAAAGACTCAGTTGTTCAGTGCATCGAAGAAGCGTGACCTTAAACCGAACACCAAACGAAAGAACCAAACTTTCGAAATAAAAAACCAAAAAAACAAATTAATTTGGTTCGATTCGATTTATCATTTATGGTTTATCATTTTTATGCCCACACCTAATTTGATCTCACTCTTCTAACTTCATGTTATGGTGAGAGTGCCCATTTTTCATTTTAGGTTTCACGTTAATTTGATTTTCTTGTTATTAATGTTTTAACTAGCACTTGAGAGTCTGGTTTACTAGGGATTTTTTCTTTCATTGAAGTTCAATTATTTGATTGTTCCAATCCTTGCATATTTGACAAATCTAATGCAGCTACCTGAGAAGATGAAAATCCAACACTGATTTGCATTCTCTTTTTTTTTCAGCAATCCAATTAAAGGTATCTTTATAATTTAATTATGGCTGTCTATAAAAGTTACACACACTTACATTTCTATTCTTGGAGCAATTTAAGAAGTATCCTTTGGTTGCCCTCTAGGTGTTTGACCTTGTGCTTCACTTATTAGACCTGAAATTTTGTTGTGTGTTGTTTACTAATTTGTTCATCTCTGCGCCAACTAATTTTTGATAACCAACCTTTTGGTATGTAATTGAAGTCTTCCACATTCTAATTTATTAGGTTCCATTAACTATAGAATTGTATTGGCGTATATGCTATCCTTTCTTTCTTAATTAAATCTCTCACGAACTCTTTTGTTCTTTCTTTTAATTTTGTTAAGGAGTCACACCATTTTCTACTCAAGATCTCTCTTTACTTCTTTAATGGTTCAAATTTTGAACTGTTGTCCAAAAGATACTGACATCCAAGTACCTTACCGTCAATTTTGCTGCTTTTGATAAGGTTTTCATAGTTTGAAATTTCAACTTCACCTGTTGTGTGAAAAAGGCATTGGTGTGCTTCAATTTCATGTGTTTTGCTTCCTGTAGTGTTCTCAACTTGAACCAATCACATTTCTACATTATCTCATGATATGTATCCTTTTGAACATGGTTAATCATCCGTTTACCACTTGCATCTGCGAAGTGTTTAGCTAAGTCCACTTTACATCCAATACTTATAATCAAGAAGGATAAAATTATTTTTTTCACTAGTGTTCTCATCTTGGTCAATTTAAAATCTTAAAGGAATGAAATTTTTCAAGGACAGCATGGCGAATAGCATTGAAGTATACTGCATGAGCTAGATGTTTTGCTATAACGATAAATTACCTCAATGAATAATCTGTTCTTGATGTCATCTTTTGGCAGTATGATTGGCTTGCAACATTTACTTGTCTGATCCTTGATAATTCTTTTTCACTTTCCTAATCAATATTATGTCATGTCAGGCACTAGAGCAGTAGGTGGCGTGGGTTTCACAACTAGCAGTCTTAATAGAGTTCCTTTTTGATACCCTCAAGGTACTTTACTTGAGAACTCACTTGGCCATTTGGTTTTGTTGGGGAGGCCTATTTTCACAAGTCATAAGCTGCCGTAATGGATTAAACTTGCGATGCCACATCGTGCTGTCACTGTCCATTTTCCACTTATGGCAAAGCATTGATCAGAGAAACGAGTACATCCATCATTCAGTGGTCTGTTTAGTATTTGAACTAACAGCTGTAATACCCTTTTCGTTCTTCTGGGAGAATCCCCTCTGGTTATTGTGGTTTGATGCAATGCTCAACCTAGTTGGTAGACATCGATGTTGTTCTGCTGGACAAAATTCATCAATTGCATTCTTGTTCATAGATTCTTCAGCAAGCTTGCAATGGCACTGATCAATAACCACCACTAAAAGAGTTCAAGACAGAAGCAAGAAGAAGCGGATGCATGACCTTGAAATAGCCACAAAGAAGCACAAAATACTCTCCAAAGTCCTATTAATATTTGAAGTCCTCAAACAGGAGCCTCAACAAATCATATTGATTAGGGAACTTGATCATTATAAACCTCCTAAAACCCCATAAAATCTCGGCCTTTCCACAGAAGTCCCCCAAGCTCTTTGAACTATACAAGGATCATAGAGGGATTTTGTGGTGTGGTATGACAAAGGAGGTTGAAGATCTAGTCCAAGAAGAGGTGGCTATTATTGAAAAGCACAGTCATAAAGCTGCAGAGCTTGTGACTAGGATGCTGATGATGTATGTAAACAAGCGCCTTGCCTTAGATAAGATTGCTCATTTTAGAAGAGATTTGGGGTTGCCAATGGATTTTAGGAACCATTGGGTGCGAAGGTTTCCTGATCACTTTAGAGTTGTTCAACCATTTAAGCCTTATGATGAAAGTGAGTATTTAGAGCTTGCAAATTGGAAATCGAGTTGGGCTATAACAGAGTTAGAAAGACAGGTGCTCTTTCCTTGTCTTTCCCCATGAAATTCCCACCTGATTATAAACAAGTGTTGTCCAGATATAAGGATTTTCAGAAGCGGGAATACTTGTCACCTTATGCAGATGCCAGGGAATTAAAGGCTGGAACACTGGAGTTCAATAAGAGGGCAGTTGTAGTGATGCAGCTGCTGAGTTTTACAATCGGAAAGAGGTTGGTGACAGATTACTTGACACAATTTAGGAAGGAGTTTGTAATGCCTCAGAAGCTGATGAGGCTGTTGCTTAAACATTTTGGAATCTTTTATATTTCAGAAAGTGGTAAGAGGTTTCATGTATTTCTTAACTGTGCTTATGAAGGCTCTGAGTTGACCGACAAACACCCTCTGATTGTTTGGAGAGAAAAGGTTCTAAATCTCGTTGGTTACTGAAAGAAGAAGGAAACAATGGATACTCTTAATGATTTGCAGGAATTTGAGGATGATGATTTGTTTGAGAATGAGTCAGAAGAAGAAAGTGTGAAAGTCAAAAACAGCAGGCAGACTATGGGTAGTTTGCAGGGAAATTTTTTAGAAAACGAATCCGAGATGGAGATAGACAAAGTTTGTAGTGCGTACAGGGAATGAGAAGTTAGCAATGCATCCTAACATGAAGAATCTTGAGGTCAAGAAGCTTCTTTCATTGCATACTGTAGTCAGAATTTGATCCTAATTGACATATAGTTATCTGCACATTCATTGATTGCATAACTTGGGCATATATTGTGACTGGAAAGAGCAATCTCAAATAACCTCTTTTTGGCATATGGGGTGTGAGAACCAGGAACTAATTTGTATGAAAACCGTAAAACAGAAAGTTGGAGCCAAAGTGTCCGAGTACATGCATTGTTACATTTCTCAAAGAAAAGAAGTTTCAGATAGAACTACGCAGTACTAGATTTCTCAGGCCAAAGCATAAACAATTAAGCAGTGTTGTAGAATGAGATATCTAATCTGATATCTTCCTTACGTTTAGATATATCTACCCTATGTCACATGAAAAATGTAATTTTGATATTGTACTATCATAACAGAAAGGATATGTCGGAAGCAACCTCTCTGCCTGCACAAGGTAGGGGTAAGTCTGTGTACACATCAACCTCTCCAGACCCCACTTGTGGAATTACACTGGGTTTGTCAAAAGAAAGGATGTCATTCTTCACATAGGATAAGGAGGTAAGATCTTACATTATCCTATAGTTACATATTTGTTACTAATATGCGATAGTTAGGCAATGTAAGGTACAAATATGCCTAACTCCTGCCACACCCAAGACGTCCTTTTAAAGATACTGATCTCCACTACTCTGATTGATCATGTTAAGTCTCTGATTTATTACAGATAATTTTGTATTAGAAATGAATTTGCATTAATTTTTGTATACAGGAAAAATTTCATTGTTAGTTGAGCAACCTAATCCAAACCGAGCACTTAAGAGCTGATGAAACCTGCTCTCCTTCTGTCTCTTTGAGCGATCATGGCCGGATTGTCTTGTGTAACACCCCGTACGTTTCGTAGTCTAGCTGACTACCGTAACATTTATGGAAGTAATGAAACATGAGAAATTTGATAAATTATACATTAATTTGTGGGCATTAATAAGTCTTGTATCATTGGGCCCAAAATGAAGCCCAAAATTTACAAGAAGACATGGCCCAACATGGAAAAATTGACCCATTCTTCCAATATTGGTCCATTTGACCAATCAACTATGCATTTAATGCTAAAGAGGGATAATAGTGACTTGAGGGACTATATAAAGTAAGAAAATCAGATTTTTATTCATTTGGACTCTCATAACATTTTCTAGACTTTTCCAAAATTATCTCTTTGTCTCTCAAGAACCCTAAGTCACTCCTTGGGCCAAGATCATCAACTTGTAAGATTTGGTAAGTGTTTATGATGATGGTTTAATATATTTTATGCATGGAAGATGGTTTATATCATGTTGGTTATGTTGGTGAAGTGTGATAAGGTCACTATGTGTGTAAAGTTACATGTTTGCTAAATCGAAGAATGGTTTTGCCTTGTAAACTTGAACATAGACTTGTGGTATTGAAGGTAGTGAACATGATGGAGTTAATATTGACATGTGAGATGTGAATATAGTCTTACCTTGTTTTACCTTTGTATATAATGTTTGGAATTGTTGTTGTAGATTTGGCTACGGATTTGGTGGCGTATTGAAAGGAAAGTGAGGTTTTGGTGATATTTTTGTGTGTTGTGAGACCATGGATGGTTGTTGGCATGTAATATGATCAAAAATATGTTAAAAGAAGTTTAGTTATGATCATGGACCATTCATTGCATAAAAAGACCCCAAAAAGACCATTTCGGACCAAAACGGGCATCCTCCCCCGTAGACGGAGGCACCTGCGGGCGCAGATGCCTATGGCTGCTTCCAGAGGGCATCCACGCGAGCACCTCATCCACCTACGGGCGCAGGTGGCAGCGCAGGTCACCCCCAGATCCGATTTTGTATGTTTTCGTACCTAGTTGACCCCCGAAGGCCCCAATACCCTTTTTGGACGTAATTATCAACTTGTGATGCTGTTTTAATGACTTTAAAGTGTCGTATGGGGACATGTTGGACTATGTTAGGTATGGATTGTTGTTCATATGTGGTTATGAGGCAAGTTGATAGGCGTAATTGTGACGGAATGATAACAAGGAAGCATAAAGGGTAAGTGTGGCGTGAAATGCTATTGATGTATGATATCTTGGTCAATGTGTGGAATGTTATGGTGTTGTGGTATGATAATGCAGTGGAGTGTATTGTAAAGAGTGAAATGAAGTTATGTAGCAGTCATATAGTTCATTGTTGTTTTGTACACTTGTACGGTAAATAGTTGTTAACGAGCGTTCCATTATGGACTTGCAATGTAGAGTGAAACATAAGGAAGAAGCTAGACTGTTGCGTTCATATATAGACTTGTGTACTCATAATTGGGAGTAAAGGTATGTAAGGTTACTCTTCTATATCCTTCTGTAGCATATGGTGTTCACGTTGTCATAGTACTCATTCGATTCCGAAATGCTCTAAGGTATTCCGTATCCGGTAGTTGACTATTGTTACTCATATGTTCCTTACTCATTGGTCAATGGTGAATCATATGACTCATGTCCGTTGGTTGACTGATGTTCATTAGCTAATATGGATCATCATCCTAAGGTTCCAAAAGTGTTACATTCCATGAGAGTTCTATAGAATTCCAGCTACGATTGACATATCTTACTATTCACATGTGTCCTACTCTTAGATGAAGGATGATTCACTTATCTCTTATTTATTGACTGAAGTGCCTAAGCTGTCATGATGTTGTAAATTCTAATAAAGCTTGTTTAGTTTGAATAGCATTGTTCCAATCATGTCTTGCTCCAAAGTCTAATAATATTTGGTTATCTTTGAACCAAACTCTCACAAGTAAAAGTACCAATCTCTCAAAAGTAATGAAGGGAGTAATGTGTAAGCTAATGTATCTATCCCTTACAAGTAAAGGTATCAATCTTGCAAGAGTAAAGACGTGGAGTAGTGTATCCTTGACGAGTCCCAATAGTGCTATGTTCTAAAGTTCCAATAATGTTTACTCACTAAAGTATCAATCTCATGAAGTAAAGGAGTGAAGTAAGTTATATATGTATTGTGTGTGCTTCAAATAATGTTATGATCCTCAATGTATCAATCTCTTAAAAGATGAAGTATGTCTCACTCTTAGAATGAAAGAAAGAGTAATGAAAGAAAGAAGTAATGTTTAATAGGTGGTATCCCAGGGGTTAAATACCTAGCATGGGTCGATCCCAATAACATCCCAGGGGCGATAAGCCTAGCATGGGTTAATGACATCCCAGGGGCAACACGAAAGCCTAGCATGGGTTCACATAACATCCCAGGGGTCAAAGTACCTAGCACGGGTTATCATAATAACATCCCACGGGCGATAAGCCTAGCATGGGTTAATGACATCCCAGGGGCGACACAAAAGCCTAGCATGGGTTCACATAACATCCCAGGGGTCAAAGTACCTAGCATGGGTAGAACAAATAAGATGAAAGTATGTAAAGACAAGAGGAGTAAAGAACGTAATATACATGGTTCCCCACATACAGAAAGAGAATTTATTCACGTTCAGTAATTCTTTTATATTGATTCCATTATTGTTGTTATTATGTATGATGAATCTCTTATGAGCCTTACATACTCAGTATATTCTTCGTACTGACCCCCTCGGGGGACTTACCTTACATGTTGCAGGTGCAGGCACTAGTAGACCTCCGCAGTAGATTATCGGGTATTTGCAACTCTTTGGTGAGCTCCAGTTGCTTCGGGGCTTCCCACGTCACATGTGTACATCTATTTATCACATGTTTCATGAATTCCGTTATTAGCATGATAAGTTCTTATGTGGTAATGGTATTTCTTATGACATGCATATAAACGAACATAAGCAAAGATTGGTTCTCTCGGGCCTTATCGGCTTCGGGTGCCAATCACGCCTCGTTGGAAGTCGGGGCGTGATATCTTGGTAACCCGAACAGTTTCTCACCCTATTACTGCCTGCTGGGAGATCTCCACCCACTCGACCTCTTGCTCCCCCTTTCCATGTGAATTCTACCCCTCAGGTTTTCATTGCGTTTTGTTTGGTCAACCAACTACTTTACAGAGTAATGTTGCTTGTATATTCCTTTTAAATGATGGAGGCATCTGTCTAGTGTTATCAAAAGCAAAAAGCGCAAAAAAAAACGCTAAGGTCCATTGGGGCTTTAAGCGGCAAAACGTGGGCTTTACTGAAAAAAGGTACGAAGGGAGAAAAATATATATATATATATATATATATATATATGTTTAGGCCAACACTAATAATTAAACCATGAATGTGAAATGTATGAACAAAGAAATTGAACAAAAAAATTATTATAAAGTGAAATATCAATTGTTTAGTATCGCCTCTTCAGAAGAGGCTCATTGGCAAGGAAAAGTATTCCTTAGAATCTTGATGACGACACAAAAGCACATTAAGAGAGGGGAAGCGCTCAACACTTTTTGAGCTTTGCTTTAGGGATTAAGCGCGCCTTTGACCACACCGTGTCTAGATTGATTCATTTACCATTTCTTCTGTGTAAGGCTGTTTTGAACGATCCACAGAAGTAGAGATTTGATGTGCCCTAGTTAAGTTTAACTGGGGCACTGAATTTGTCTAGATTGAGAATTTTTTTTGCCTTAACATGAAGATCATGAAATGATTGAAATGGGACTTCACCTGCAAAATCAAAAGCTAGGTTAGTGATATAAAAGGACGTTGCCCTCTCTTAATGTATGCACAGAGGTCACATGACAATGATCTTTCAGTTTCAATATAGCATTGCTGAAACCTCCCAAATCCTTCCAATATCTTCTTCGGCACCAAAGAATCAGTCTCCAATATAAGAGATTGTATATGATTGATAAAATAGTACTTCACAACCTCTTTAACAGCAACAACTTCGGCCACCATATTGGTTGTCTACTGAATCTCCATTGCCTTTGCAAATACGCATTCCCATCACTATTACGAATGCAAAAGCCAGCTGCATTTTTTTGATAATCAACAAAAATTATGAAGTGTGTGTGATACACTCACGGGTGACATGACAAAATAACTAAAGATGACATGTGGCATTAAGGTTCCAAAATAATTATTAAAAATTAATTATAAATAATAAAAAAGGAAAACTAGTGTAAACCTAAACCCTAAACCTGTATAAATAAATTACGCCTACATATAATTGTGGATGGTGGTTGCGTTGGCGGAATGGTGGTGTAGTGGCAGTAAGGATATAACACAAAGAAGAAGAATTTCTTTAGCTAAATACTTCCCTTTCACGCAACTGTCTTGTATGTATTACCCACACTTTGCTATGTCAGTAAAAAGTGTTTCATAGGTACAAATTTTTGTAGCGTTGGTGTTCAATAGGTATAAAGTTGGATTGAGGTATCTAAGTGAATTCAATTGACAACTTTTATGGACTATCGATGACTCAAGTCATGTATTCAGTATCGTTTAATAGCTATTTTGCTTCACTTAGTTGGAATTCACTTGTGAGTGAGCTTCCTCCCTTATGCTCACCTTCATGAACAACACTCTTTCAACTACCAACTTTAAAGCTTGACCTCATCTCTCCTCTTCTTTGGAAATTTAGTACTATTATTTCTGACGTGAAAGGAGTTCCTCAAATAGCTCTTCAACCATTTGAAGCAGAATTTTCAAATCTATTTAGTATGGAGATGTTGGAACAAGAAGATGAACAATTATTATAAATCATAACAATTTTTTATAGCCGTCTCATTAATAAAAAATTGTGTAATTAATTGGACCCCTTTGCCCGGCAGGCAATTTCAATTTCTTGCAGTTTTTCTTAGTCACATTCTGCAAAACTGAGTATGAACAAGAAAATTAGCACCCAATGTTAGGGTTTTTGCCCTGATTTTCTTACCAAATTTGAGTTTTATTTTTCTTGAAAGAAAATAAAAGTAATACCATAATTACTTTTACTTTTCTAAAAGGAAAATATAAAAATCTTCCATATTTGGCTAACCTCTTTATTGTAAGAAAAGTTTTGAACCTCTATAAATAGAAGACCCCCTTCTCATATCACAACACAATAGCATCCACAATGTAGTCTTTAAAGAGTTTTGTTTAGGGGGAGATTTCTCCCAATAGGTTTTATGCTTTTTGATATTAATTTCATAATATGTAGGTCGTTTGACCAAAGCATATTAATAATATGCTTTTTAGTATGTTTTTTTGTCGTCTGAATTATCGCCTCTATGGTTTGCAAATTATATGCTTCCGCATGACGCCCTCTCGATTTCGATCCCAACAAGTGGTATCAGAGCCTACGGTTCAAAGGTCCAATAGTTTGGTGAAACGAGATTAAAAACAGGCTCAAAGCGGTTTCAAATCAAGCTGCAACCAATTTGATGATAATGAAGATTTTTGTCTAACTACATGTGGAGAACAAGTTTCAATCATATTTTCAACATTCCTGCTGCTACATTATTAAAAATAAAGCTCACTTTTAACCCTGCAAAGGGCTCCAATATTTTTAACCCGAAAGGGCTTATATATTTTTAACCCCTAAAGCTCCATTTTTAAGCATGTCAAGCAGCAGTGATGAAGATTATGTGAAGAACAAAGATCATATATACAAGTGAAGAAGGTGGATCAAGTTTTTGCCAAGAAAATCAAGCCAAAAAGGGGAGATTTTTTAGGGTTTTTGCCCTGATTTTCTTACCAAATTTGAGTTTTATTTTTCTTGAAAGAAAATAAAAGTAATACCATAATTACTTTTACTTTTCCTAAAAAGAAAATATAAAACTCTTTCATATTTGGCTAACCTCTTTATTGTAGGAAAAGTTTTGAACCTCTATAAATAGAAGACCCCCTTCTCATATCACAACACAATAGCATCCACAATGTAGTCTTTAAAGAGTTTTGTTTAGGGGGAGATTTCTCCCAATAGGTTTTATGCTTTTTGATATTAGTTTCATAATATGTAGGTCGTTTGACCAAACTATATTAATACAATGTTTTTAGTATGTTTTTATTTGTCATCCGATTTATCGTCTACATGATTTGCAACTAATAGCTTCCGCATGACGCCCTCTCGAATTTCGAACCCAACACCCAAGGGTGTGACCTAGTGGTTCAATGAAGTTGAGTTGAGCACCATGAGGTCTCAAGTTCAATTCCCAATAGAGACAAACACTAGGTGATTTCTTCCCATCTGTTCTAGCCTTGGTGGACAGAGTTACCTACTACCTGTTGCTGGTGGGAGGTGGCAGGTATTCCCGTGGAATTAGTCGAGGTGCATGCAAGCTGGCCCGGACACCATGGTTATCAAAACCAAAAAAAAAAAAAAATAGCTATTGAGTCCCCATGCATTAGCTAGTTTTTCAATAAGGAGGATCAAGACTTCAGTACCTGTTCAAATATGACCAGCCATCTAATCCTCTTTGTGTTTACAAGTGAAAGAACTCTCCTTGAATACAAGGAGAATTTTTCTAGAAACTTTTTATGAATACCAATTATTTGGTCAATTGCATGCCTATGTAGCAGAGTATCCAAAAAAAAATGTGTGAAATTGTATACTGCGGCCTGTATTCTCATTTTCTAGTCTATTCCTAACAATGGTAGGTTATACAAGTATGAAAGTTGACAAAAAAAATTACTCACACACATTGAAGGATTTGAAAGGAAACAACTAGCCTTCCATAGATTAACTACAAAAGAATAAAAACGAAGTTAGTACAGGCTATCTCCTATTTAAACTAAGATCTTGGAAAAACCAAAAAGCTTGAGTGGCACTTTCTTTGTTGAATGTAGTACTACTGCTCATAGCAGCTGGGCTACCATCACCACATTCTTCAAACTTGGCTGAAGTAGAAAAACTCAACTCCTTTTCTTTATGCATATGGCTTTTCAACCTCTTTTTACTATTGCTAGGTCCAATACTTAGTGTTAGCTCCACATCTGTTTCCTCATCACATCTATGAATATTTCTCATCTTGCTTTTCTCATGCTCATACTTACTAGTTGAAGTTCCTTCTTTATCAGCTGGCATTTCAAGATTCAATCCTCTAATTGGTATTAATATTTTTGAGTTCTCACCTGAGCTACTACCACTTCTTTCCCTTTGTTGATCATCCACTAAAATATTACTACTGTTAAGCTCTCTTTCTCTTCTAGGCTGTTGCCAAGTAGACAAGTTTTGAGGGGTGTTATTGATCGTGTTATTGATCATAGACTTGTGTAATAATAGTACTATTGGATCCTCTGTCTTTGACATTTCATTCTTCAGATCCAGCATCAGTTTCCTTTGAATATTGTAGAGTCTGTGGAGCTCTTTTACCTGTTTTTTCGTCGGAGTTTAAGTTATATCCACTAATAGTATAAAACATAGTCACACAATTATGTTACTTAAAAGACAATTGCACGTACTTAGTCAACATTAAACAGCAACCTAAAGAGATAAATTACATGCTATAACAAGTTGAATTACATTGATAGTGTAAGGATTCTTTATACTATTTGTGTATATAAAGATATACCCATTTGTTTTTACTTGGTCAACAGTATTCGGAGAAAGAAGACTTAGCTTCTTTTTCTCTGTAGATCCATGCGCAGTTAGCTAATCATAAAAAAATGAAATTAAATAGGGTGTCATTGACTAGACAAATTGTGAAGCATGTGATTTTGATCTTTGACAAACTGGATGACAATAAAATACACCGACCACCATTTATCTCCTTAATCTTAGGGGTACAAATGGGCCAATTTAATTAGCATGTGGTCTTATTAGTGAACGATTATAAAAAGGAAGTACGTCAATTTAAATAAATACTCCCTCTATTTAATTTTGTTTGGCGCAAATTTCAAATATTATGACTTGTTTAGTATCATAAATATTAAAATCCTTTCGTGTTCTTTACAAGCGAAACAAATCAAATTATATCAAATAAATTGAAATGCAGGGAGCATAATCTTCCCATCTCGCTTATTTCTAGTGTAACTGTTCCGGTTGCGTACTGGATCATAATCAAGCTAAGTCAAACAATTATACTAAAGAATTTAAGAAGTTTAAGAAGTACGTCAATTTAAATAACTACTCCCTCCATTTACTTTGTTTGGCACAAATTCATCGTAGTTCGTTCAGAAAAATGACACATTTCTATAAAAAATTTAAATGAAAAACATTTATCACAATATAAATGTTATCCTTCTTTTTAAAAGCATTTTTGTAAGTTTACCAAACACTCTTCTTTTCGAAAAAAATATTTTTTTCTAAAAAAAAAAGTGTCTTTTTTGAAAAAAAACAAACAATCTCAAATAGGCTCTAGGTGTCCCAACCCCCAACACCCCTCCTGTCTGCTAGAATTTTCTTATTGTACGATAGAGCATAGAACTATTTCTGCTTAAATATCGTTTCCCTTTGCTTGTTTAATTTGTATTGTGCTCTCCTTAACAAATATTAATTAATTAATTATATTTTGAAAATCTAAATTTATCGATTGATATTTCAATTATTTGAGAAATAGTTACTTAATGATAAGAGTAGTTTTCTTAAAAAAAATTCTCTCTTGATTTACTGAAATGAGAAGTAGAAAATCTACTTTAATTATACTTGACAAGTAAAAAGTAATGGATAAAATGCATCGGTTAAATCAATTTAATCAGAACTACGTGCATATTTGGGATTGCTGTTAGAAAACTGTTTGTTTGAGAAACATTTTTATAAAATAGTTTTTCAAAAAAATACTTTTGAAAAATAGCAATTTGTGTTTGGCAAATTCAACTAAAAAGTGTTTTTGATAAATAAATTGTGTTTAGCTAATCTTTTTCAAAAAGTGTTTTTGAGACACAAATTATGAAAAATGACATGTATCAATAGACTTTTACTACTAAAATTATTTTATAGAGAGAATTTATTTTAAATATCTATTATAATAATTTTAATTAAATTTTTATTATGTTTAATTAAAAAGTACGTATTATAAAATTTTCAATCATTATTATTATTATATATATATATGGATTTTGCTAACATACTACATGAAGGTAGTATGTTAGCATGCACCCATTTTCATTTTTTCTAAAATGCCCTTACTTTTTATTTCAACATATTAAAATTAAGAGACATTTTTGTCATTTCATAAAAAAGGCCCAACTTCCTTGCACCCAACTTCACCGCCTCCACAGTACTGACGTCAAATGCAGGGCAAATTCAATGGAGAATGTGACAACAAAGGATGAATCAAGAACATAAGTATTATTTATTTATCATAATTTTAATTAAACAATTGTGTTCATTATGTAGCTGGGTTTATTCTTACCTCAATAATTTTAAAAAGTTGTTTGAACAAAGTAATGTTGAAAATTCTAATGTCTGCCATTGATGTACTTCTCTCAAGCCTCTTTCTGTTCGCATCCCTTTTTAAATCTTGATTAAATGTCTTTGAAACAGTATAGAAGGAAAAAAACGGAATTTCTCAAATCAATTATTTCTCGGGAAAGCTCGCTAATCAAATAATGAGGAAGAGAAAGTGATAACTACAAGTTGGCAAAATGAAGAAACAAAAAAGCGGGAAGGAAAGGCAGGAGGAGAACTTTTAATTTGGCCAAGGAGATGCAAAATGGGGATTGAGAAAAGCAACCAAGGAAAAGAAAAAGAGAAAATTACTTAAAAACCTTTTCTTAAATGTGTAGTAAAGCTATTATCATGGGTATTTTAGGAAAAATAAAAATGGGTACAACTTTCATATAGTATGTTAGCAAAACCCTATATATATATATACACATTAAAAATATTAAATATTGATATAATATTACTATAATAATTTAAATATACTTAAAAACATCAAGCAAAATGAATTTTAAAACTATTCCATAAATTAAATCACTACATATGAAAAAATTCACCATAAAATAAATAGTCATTCATACATCACAAAAATTCTCAATGATTTCATCCCTAATTTAATCACACAATGTCTCATGAATTATTTATTTAAAAAGATCAAATATTTGAGAGAAAATATTTATAAGTACTGTCAAAATACTATTTGGTCTTGCAACATGTTTCATTTGTCATTTATTGTTACTAATAATAAAAAATAAAGAGTTATATATTTTTCAATCATCACCATCAATGATATTTTCTATTTTGTTAACGAAAAAAAGTGGAAAATAAAATAATAATATATAAATCATAAAATAAAATAAAAAATTTATGATGTAAAAATGAAGTATAAAATTTTAAAATCAAACTTATGAAATATGCTAATTAATTAATAAGGGATATATTGATATACATGCATAAGTGATAGGGATACTTTTGTCATAAAAAAATATTTTTTTTTACTTCTGCTTCTGCTTTTTTTTTAAAAGCAGAAATTTTCTGCTTCGATTGTGATTCTATTTAAAAGCACTTTTATAAGTTAGTCAAAACACCTACCTTTTCAAAAAAAGTGTACTTTATTTTCTAAAATAAGCAATCCCAAATAGGCTCTAAGTATATAAAGATAAAATATTTTACCTGCTGTTTGAAAATGTCCTCATGCATGAGCATTGTCTTCTTGATGGACTCTGTACTACTCTTCAATTCAAGAATTCTATCCATCAAATACCCAATTTCGTATGCTGTATATATCTCCCAACTTATACAGATGTTGTTTGGCGAACTAGCTCTTGGATTTTCTGCATATAAGAGTTTTGTTTCCATTCCTGCAATATATATTGAAATAAAGAGAGACGAATGTCAATAAGAGTTCTGTTTCAACAAGGGTGTTTTGGGGATTACAATAATATAAGGATAAAACAGTAAAAAATGATCAAATTAAAAGTGTGTGTAAGTTCAAAGGAATGTGCCCTACCTATGGCTTATGAACACTTCTCGTATTTACCAAACGCGTAAGTAAGCTCAAAAATGATCATGACGATCTTATTAGATTATCCAAACACTTTTCTAGCAATATGAGTATCACGTCGTAAACTTATTTGTAGAATTACAATTATATATGCATCTACATGGCGCATGTTAGTTATCATCCGAAGGTCTCTATTATCTTTCCTTTGTATCTCAAGCCACCATCCATACAACTTTAATAAAAGCAAGAAATTAAATGGCAGGTTTGTTTTTCAAATTAAACTAAACTTCTTTGTAGATAATAATCTATGAGAAAATCATAAAGACTCTAACATGGAGGACATTAAACAGAGAGGCACTTATAAGTACAGAATGAGTATTGTTATATCTTACAATTTTAAATTTTCTTACATGTATACTCTATAGTTTGAATCGATGCTATAGATCTACATAAAATCCCTCTGAATATAAAGAGTACTATTTTACTGCATGCAATGACACAATTTAGGACCAATTATAGTATATTGCTGGAGGAACATATTATACTTATCTAATAAATTAGAAAAAGTATGCAGTGCAGTTGTTTTATCGCAATATATATACTCCATTGGGGCGAATATTGTTCCACTATTGTCACTTCTCATTTTTAATAATCATTATTACATTGTTTACTTCCATTTCGACAATATTAATTAAACAAAATTCCTTGGCTTGTCTTTGAAATTTATACCATATTAAGCGGTTCAAAAATTAATTATGGTAACAAGTCAAAAATTGCTGCAAGAATCTCATCTAAAGGATCACGCCAATTTGATGAAATTAATTATTGAATAATAAAGTTAATCATCTTTTTTCTAGTGCATGCTTAGATGCCTTTTCTAATATACTTGTTTGATTCTGGTTTTTCCACTTGATGTCAATACTCTTTTAATTTAAGGTTCAACTAATTCTAAATTGTATCAAAAAATCTTGAGCAAATAACGTTTTTAGTCCCTGAGTTATCGCGTTATTCCAATTTCAGTTTCTGTGATATTCGACTAAGTACTTTTAACCTTCAATTAAGTAATGTGTGCTATTTTGATCCCTGACTAACGGATCTCATCAAATTAAACGAAATGATAACTATTAATAAGACACTTTTAACCTTCAATTAACTATTTATTGTTCAAACAACTAATGTGCAAATAAAAACTTGTATATGTTATGCCCAAGGTGTCTTATTAATAGTTATAATTTCTTTTAATTTGATGAGATCCGTTAGCCAGGGATCAAAATAGCACACATTACTTGATTGAAGGTTAAAAATGCTTAGTCGGACGATATCACAGGGACTGAAATTAGAATAACACGATAACTCAGAGACTAAAAACGTCATTTTCCAAAAAATCTTACATTTGGAGGTAATTAAGAGCTGGCTATTAAAGGAGATTTTATTATCACCCATCACAAATTTTTTGGTGATGTTTCGTTGGTCTTTTTCTCTTTGCCCTTAATTGGCATCAATCAAGTTATAATAAATTTGAAATAAGGGACTATTGATGTATTCTCAAAAGTCAAATAATGGCATTGGATAAAACTTGTGTATGACGCAAAAGATGCCAAAATACTAGGAGTGGCGTTTGGTTTTTCGGTTCGATTTTATCAAATTTCGATTTGATTCTTTAGTTTTTGGTTTTAAAAAAGTGTGCACCGAATCAAATTAATTCGGTTCGGTTTGGTTTTTTCAACTATGGTTCGGTTTAGTTCGGTATTTTTAAACTGATTTTTTGATACAAAATAAAAAATAAAATGAGAACCAAATCAAAATATAAGACACTAAAAAATCTAAAACATTTTAAATAGACTATCAAGTGAGGACAACTTCAAATACATATTATTGTAGTGCGCTCCATTTTTCATATCACAATACGGTGGTAGTATTTGTGTGAAAATTTTTAGAAATCATAGTTAGAAATTAGCAGTATTTGTGTGAAAATTTTTAGGAATTACAATTAGAAATATAAGTATATTAGGAATTAAAATTAAAAATTAGGAAAAATGTAAAAGTAATAAGGATTGAAGGTAAATGTTGATGAGGTAATTGGATATGGGCTTTGAGGCTTGGTTTTGAAAAGTTTTGGGTCAAACATGAGCTAAATGAAAATAAAATAAAAATTAAAAAAAAAAAAAACTTTTAACAAAACTTCGGTTCTTCGGTGCACCAAAGAACTGTTACCCCTAAATCGAAGAACCGAACTACCGAAAAAAGAAAAAGAAAATCGAACCGAAGAACCGAACTAATTCAGTTTGGTACGGTTTTTCGATTCTCCGACTTTTATGTCCACCCCTATAAAATACATCAAAAAGTAAAACACCATTTAAAAAATAATAATAATAATATACACACACTCATATACCGTGCCATCACATCCAAAGCTAAAATTCTAGTTTTCTTTACTCCATTATTATTATTATTTTGTGCAACAATTTCATCGATTCAGGTTAATAGATTTAGAAGCCTGCTTATCTTCATACAGTTATACAACTTGAATTGCAAGATAATTTCAATCGATGTCAAATTACTACAAAATGCATCTACATTTAAGTACTTGTCAACCATTCACACGGTCTCAATTATCTCCCTTTGTTGGCAGTTATCAAACAGAATTAGATGTTGAAAATACCCAACACACTACTGAAAATAAATTCACCAGATTTTACCTAACGGAATAAAGACAACTATGAAGTAGAATTCTTTTTTTTACACTTAGCCGGAAAATTATAAAAAGAATACAAGATTCATGAGGTATGGGAGAAAAAAGAATACAAGATTCATGAGGTATGGGAGAAGAACAAACAAAAATTCCGAAAAGATTGAACTTATACCCCCAAAGAAGATAGAAATATTCTCAGTGAAAGACCAACATTGAAAACAAATATAGAAACAAACTTTCTTATCTAGATCAAGCTACTATATATCCTCATCTACGACATTCTTTCTCGAGAATTAAATCACATTTTAAAAAAGAAAAGGAAAAAAAAAGGAGGAATTAAGTTACCTGAAATTTGAAGTGTGATGGGATCCAAGGAATTTTTTCATTGAAAGATCTTTTTTGTTCTCTATCAGGAAAAATTGACATTGACCATGAACGAGAGCAGAATGAGCCTATGTACCTTCAGCTCGAAAGGTTACAACTTTCTTTTCACTGAACGGAATTAATAGTATTTCTTGATAATCAGAAACCACTGCTTTTTTTCTTTCTTTGACAGGTTAATTAAGAAACAAATCAGGCTAAATTTTAGGAGAGAAGAAAATTTTTAGGAGAGCAGAAAATTAAGGAAACAAATAATGGGTGCTATTCGATGAAACAACAGATAATCACCAGTTCATCATCTTAATTAGAATATGATCTTTGACACCTTTTTCTTGGAGAAACAACAAAGCAATCTTCCACTAATTAATTACAAAAATGTTTAATAATTCATCTTGACAGCCTGTACTGTGTATGTGCATGTGTGATTTTGTGTGTGTGTGAGAGAGTACTAAATATTACGCTCTTTAATTAATGTACAAAAATTTGTGGGAAGATCAATATATTATGGAAGGAAAAGACCAAAGTTTCTGAGATCAGAAGTGGATCTAGGCCAATTCGTCTTATGCCTACCGTGGAGCTTAGATTTGAAATTTATGAGTTTGGGATTTTAGTCTTTTAAGGAGCTAGAAATTTGGATGATTATTTCAACTTTGATAATTGATCATTATAGCTACTCAATTTTATTTTGATACAAAAATCACTCAATTTTGTCAAACTAGCTTTCATAATCATTATTTTTAAAAATATAATTTCTGTTACCTATTTAATAATGTGACAACTATACAGTTTTAGGAAAAAATATTTTAAAATCAATATTTAGTTATTGAGTTTTCACAAAAAAAATATTATTATTTTCTTGTTCTTTAATTTTTTTTTCTTGTTATTTTTCATTAATTGAATTTAATAATATATTGTCTTTAGTATCAGTATTTTAGATATGTTAGGGGATAAATTCAAATAGTCAAATTAGTGTTTTTTATAATCGATTATATCATCTTATCTTAATAATTCTATAATTTATTTATTTTTCTCTAGTTATTCTTCACCGATTGAATTAATAAGATATTGTTTTGAATATGACTATTTTAGATATATTATTGGGATATACTCAAATAGTCGAATTTATATTTTATGTAACTGACTGATCGGTATCATTTTATCTTATACTAATTACATCATGTAATTACATTCAATTCTCCTCTAACTTGGTAATTACCTGATCAAACAAACATGTAAAACTTTGTAAGTACACCGGATTTCAATTTCTTTATAGCTTTGTCAACTGACTCATAAAAAAATTGTTACTCCCTCCATTCCTTTTTATATGCTCCCTTAGTTTTTTGTGAGTCAATTTGACTAAATTTTAAAGCTAAATTAGATTAGATTAATTTAATTTTTTTAAAATAAAAATTTAGATATTCAAAAACTATATGAAAAGTACTATAAATTACAATTTTCCTTTTTTCAATTTGATTAAGAAATTCATCTTAAAATATTGGTCAAATTTTGTATCGCTTGACTCTAAAAAAGAAAGGAAAAAGGACATGGGCTAACTCTTTTCAGAAATATTGGCCCACGTTTAGGCCAATGGACAGCAGATGGCCCATCGCCCTTTTTATTCCCACTTTTTAACTATCGGAACAAAAGGCCCAAAAAAACTCATAAATGCAAAAGACCGTTGTACAGAGCACACTTTCCTTTTCTGTACTCTTTCCCAAAATTGTTCTCTCTATCAATCAACTCCCAAAAATCGATCTACTGCAAAATTGTTCGTAGATTTTCAGTACATTGTACTCTGATGTGAGTTCCTTTTGCTTGAATTCGATAGTTATGAAGCAAAAAAGCAAAACAACCTTTAGATTGAAGTTAGTTGGCGGAGGGTCAAATTTGACCCTAATTTTGTTGTTGTTGATGATGATTTCACTGAATCATCCACTTCTGGACATGATACGAGCATGGGTAGCTTGAGATGCATCAAGAGGGGCTTCTATATATGGATGATAGCTTGGATCCCAAAGGAAGGTATGAAGAAACAAATACACAATGTCATGGGCAATCAAGATGTCATTTGGGCAATCAAGAAGGGCCCTTGTAGGTTATTTGTAAAATAGTCACTTTTGGGCTATTTTTGTAAAGGCAATAACTATAAATAGTGGCCTTAGTTATTTTCTTCCTTAGATTTTGGATGATTGAATTGTCTTGAATAGACTTGATATTTTGTTACTATAGGTTAGACTAGTGATAGGATTCAATTCCAATTGTTAGCTTAAATCAAGTTATTAGGGTGGATTCCCGAATTGTTTGTGTTATCTTCTTCGCTTGATTGATCATCGAGTTATCATATTGTGGATTCAATTTGGTTTTTCGTACATTTGATTGAGTTCTCTTCTTCCTTGGTGCAATTGTTGTTCAATTGAGTCTTTCTTTCTTCACTTATTATCTCTTATTTCTCAACTATCCTTTAGTTTTGTTGTTTAATTTTGCCTTTTTGATATCGATTTTAGTCACCTCGATTAGGATCGTTATGAACTTGGTATCAAAGCTTAGGCTAGAGATTCGTACCTACAAATTTCAATCCTAGGTTCATAAATCTGAAAATTCAAAAAAAAAGGGCCAAAAACGTTTTTAGAAAATTTCAAAAAAAAAATTGGTTGATTTGAGTTTGTTTGTGTTTTTATCACTAGATTCATATTTCTCTAGTGGTATTGGGTCTAGATCTAAAGTTTCAACTTGTTTGGAGGTGAATTGAAGTTTCACCATTGTTGAGCTTGAAAAAATTTGAGGAAGGTGAAGTGTGTTTGAAGATCTAAGTGGAATTGAGGTTTACTTTGAATTGGAGTTTGTTCTCTCTATCAAAAGGAGTTTGAATTTGAAATTTGAGAGCAAACAGAGTTGAAATCGATTAAGGTCAATTTTGAAAGTCCATCATCTTCATGGTGTTCTTCATAGTTTAAAGTGGTTTTAAAATCTAAAAATTTTGGGTCAAAATTGGAGCAGCATCGGGGTTCGTTCTCTATAGCAAGGGGAGTTTGAATCTCAAATTTTGTCAAATTTGGAGCTAAAAGGAAGAAGTTGTCAATTTTAGAGTTCATCTTGTTCATGGTGTTCTTCATAACTTGAAGAAAAAGGAAATGCGTCTAAAAATCTGATTTGATTGGGTTAGAATTGAAGGTTTAAAAGTATTGGGGTTTGATCTCTATATCAAAAGGATCTTAAATCTCAAATTTCATGGAATTTGGAGCTAAAAAGAAGGAGGTATGAATTTTTGAAGTTCATTTCTTGGTGTTCTTTATGAAATTCATGTCTTGTTGAAGAAGAATTATTCAAAAGGTGTTGTTTGATCCAAAAAGAGGAAAAGAAAAGGAGGAAGTACAAGGGGAAAAGACCTAAAAGGGCAAAGACTAGGACAAGAGGAAGTACGGGGGGACCACAGGGTACGATTCTTGGAAGCTTCCTCAAGTATCCTTTTGCTGTGCATTTTGGACCAATTTTTAGGTCTTTTTCGATTTTTTCTCTACCTTTTTGGAGCATTTCTCCATGGATTTCAACCAAATTTCTTCCTAAATATTTTTTTTTTAAGTCCAAATCTTGGTAAATTAGATTCATTTTATTAATTCTACCTTTCTTTTTCTTCATAACTTGATTTTAATTAGTACATTACCCTAGTAAATATTATCAAGTTCTTTGAGTTCGATTTTTTTTCTTGTGTTTTTCTTTGTGTGACTTTCTAGTTTTATTTTGTTGATAATTTTTTTTTTATTCAAGTTCGTCAGTTTTATTTGAGTCGTCCTTCTTTCAAGAGTCACAAAGATCCATTCCTCCACAAGGATAAATAACCTTGAATTGATTGAGCAAAGATAGTAACACTATCAATTTGGGAAAGAAGCCATAGAAGGTGAGTTGAGAGTTCATATAAAGAGTGACGTGAGGCTTTTATTACTAACTTGTTTGCTAGTTTTGTAGGTACAAAAGGAGGTATAAGGAAGAATGTCATCCATAGCCTCGAAATCTTTTGAAGACAAGTTTTATGAAGGCTATGATTGTGATCATGAACAAAATGGTGGTGAGAACTACTACTCCAAAGATGAATGTGAAATGAATGGGGCTTAAGGCTCTTTTGATGAACATGAAGGAGTAGAAGTATCTTATGATGAATTCGATAGTGAAGATGACGAGTATGGGGTTTCTCACATTCATACTATGGTGATGAAGATGATGTGAGGTACGATGCTTTCTCCCATATGTCTTGTGAATCCTTTGAGGATGATTGTGATAGAAAGGAAAGTTTTGAGGATGAATTACCTTTCTTGTCTTGTACTACTTCCTAGTCGAGGGGGAATAGATGTGTTGGTTGAACCAATTCGAAGACATCATGTGGACCATAGGCAACGAACATTCTCTACTTCTTGGGGTGCAAGAACTTGTACTTCTTATCCTTATTCTAATGTAACTAGTTTTTTATATGGTAATGGTGTTGGAGGTAGGATGGAAGGATCAATAGGCCATGGGAGTAGAGTAAGCTCAATGTTTCAAGGAGAAGTTACAAGTGAACCACTCCCGATTGAGGAACCTAGTACTTTGAGGATGAACAAATTGTTTGCTGCCATGCTAATAACTCTTGACAAGATCTCTCAAATGATCTCTAAGCTTAATACCAAGAAGTCAAAAGCAAAACAATCTACTCCTTGTGGAAATGTGCTTGAAGAAGATCCAATGAATGAAATGAAGGCTACTCTTAGCAATTCAAAGTAGAAGCTAGAGTTGAAGGGATCTCCAAAACCTTCACAAGGGATCCTTGGTACTTGTTCGAACTCCAATAAAATTTGGAAACAAAAGATTGAGAGGAGTAAGGGTGTGATATGTGACAACTCTAGATAGGAAAAAGGAGAGGTTGTGAAGAGTGATGTGAAAGAGTTGTCACAACCTTCTACTAACTTTGTAAATTTTCTTCCTTTTCTAGTTGTCTTGATTCTTATGCAGGTATCCTTGAAAACAAGTTTAGTGAGGCACCTCGAGCAATGAAGAATCATGAGGTGCTAGAAAGCTTTCCAAAGGAGCAAATGTTCTCCAATGTTGAAAATCAAGGTGAATGCAATCCTTCCAATGAGCAACAAGGTAACAAAGCTAAACCTTACACTTTGTCAAAAGTAGAAGATCTTTGTATGGCTAGTAGTCAATTGAGTGTAAGTGATGGCTTGTATATGTGTGAGCTTAAAGATCCTTTGCCTTGTGATGATCTTGATGACACCTTGTTGCATAATGACAATATATTTGTTGAGAATGGTCATACACTAGTTGATCCTATTAATAATCGAATTGATTCTTCTTGCAAGATCAATTTGTGTCCACCTAATGTTAACACTTATGCCTTGAATGATAGTAATTTGTCATATGACTCCTTTCCCTGTTTTGATGATGTGCATGTTGAGAATGTGGATACACTAGTTGATCCTATTGATGACAGAATTGATTCCTCTAGTAAAATCAATTTGTTTCCACCTAGTGTTGATACATGTACTTTGAATGATAGTTCATTATCAAGTGATATTGGTGTTGATCAATTTGTGTGTAATGATGACCCACTAAATGAGGAGTTTTGTGATGAACTTAAGGAACCTCAATTTAGTGATGACATTTATATAGTTGGCCATGCAGATAGTCATGTGAAGTCATTGCACCTAATTGATGAGTCCTTGAATTATGATTCCATTTTTTGTTCTTCTCATAAGGATTTTGAGGTGGAATATAATTTTAAGGATAATCCCTTGTTTGATGTTGACATGACTGATGAAAGTGAAATGCATATTGGTGTATCTTGGCATGATAGAAATGTAGCCCCTCTTGAAGGCTATCAAGTGATTGAGAATCCACTATGGTATGATGTCACACTTTCCAAAGATGAAACTCTCTTCTTGAAAGATGATAGTACGTCTATTGGAGGGGTTAATGGTCGAAAGAAAGGGGGTGTATGTTCTCCAATAACCCCTTCATTCTTGTGTGACCCCATTTTTTTTATCAAGGCCTTAATGCTTGTGGATCAAAGGGTGATTCTAAATGTGGACACATCTTGGATGAAGTTTATTTAATACCTTTCTTTACTACTTGTTTGCATATGATGACTCTTTTCTCAAATGTGGTCTCATACTTGTGAAATCCAAGGAAAATATGTCATTGCCTATTTTGGGATTTTCCTATATTCTTGCATCCTTGTTTGACTTACTTGTGCTTAAGTTGTGTGGACCACAACTAGTGGGTGCAAAGTTGCTTATTTGTTTTTGGGAGAGTCCATGTATATTGAAATCTCCTTGTCACCTTCATATGGTTGGACAAGTTGAAGTTTCAAATGGGACTCTTGGAAGCATGCTTGATACTATGATAGGAGGGACCCCAGCTCATTGGTAGTATTATTTGATATGGAGTGATTTGACTCCTAATAGATTTCTCAACCATTCTATTAGCATTGCTTCATTGGTGCACTTTCTTTCTTTGGGAAGTTGCTTGATAGAGAGGGTTGTTTTGTGCTTAAAATGTCTCTTCTTATCTACCAGTGTCCTTATCTTTGGCACGCCCTAGATAAGAATATTAAGCTTAACACTTTTCTCTACTACCTCTTTGCTTACGATGATACCCATGATGGTATGAGATTTGTTTTGTATGGAGATAGAGATATGTGGGTTTTTTACTTATTTGATCCGAATGAACCCTTATGGGTGATTGCACCATTTTTAGTGAGGTCTTATTGTGAGGCGATGAAACAATTGTGTCTTATGGCTCCTAAATCATATGTGATATCATCTCTTGGGATTCTCGATTCCATTAAGACCTATGTGGTTTTCTTGTCTCCTGATGTTGCTTATAACCAATTATTTTGTACCTTATATGATGAATGGATCTTCTTCAACACAAAGGATAGTTGGTTGTATTTCAAATATGTGCCTCCTTGGCAAGTTGGTGTGGTTGATAACCCTTGTGCTAACCCTCTTACTATGAGGATATGCTTGTTTTTTTGTTTTTCTCATATTTTAGCAAGGTTCAAATTCGAGGACGAATCCTTTTGAAGAAGGAGAGGATGAT
This sequence comes from Capsicum rhomboideum, assembly GCA_031232105.1. NCBI lineage: Eukaryota > Viridiplantae > Streptophyta > Magnoliopsida > Solanales > Solanaceae > Capsicum > Capsicum rhomboideum. The sequence continues at coordinate 47,611,411 of CP124712.1, read as the reverse complement.
ACGAGCATGGGTAGCTTGAGGCAAATTAAGAGGGGCTTCCATATATGAATGATAGCTTGAAGCCCAAAGGAAGGCATGAAGAAACAAATACACAAGGTCATGGGCAATCAAGATACTATTTGGGCAATCAAGAAGGGCCCTTGTAGCTTATTTGTAAAATAGTCACTTTTGGGATATTTTTATAATAGGCTATTTTTTAAAAGGCAATAACTATAAATAGTGGTCTTAGTTATTTTCTTTCTTAGATTTTGGATAATTGAATTGTCTTGAATAGACTTGATATTGGTTACTATAGGTTAGGGTAGTGATTGAGTTCAATTCCAATTGTTAGCTTAAATCGAGTGATTAGAGTGGATTCTCGAATTGTTTGTGTTATCTTCTTCACTTGATTGATCATCGAGTTATCATATTATGGATTCAATTTGGTTTCTCGTGCATTTAATTGAGTTATCTTCTTCCTTGGTTTAATTGTTGTTCAATTTTGTATTTCTTTCTTCACTTCTTATCTCTTATCCTTTAGTTTTGTTATTTAATTCTGCATTTTTGATATCTATTTTAGTCACCTCGATTAGAATCGTTATCAGGACACATATTGAGGAGTGCTAATTCTCCACAAGCAGCTACAAAAAATCCATCTCTAAATCCTACTCCTACTGAAAAAGTCGCTAGGTCCCAAAGTAGAATGAGATCTAAGCCAGTAGAAGATGCGCAAAAGAAATCATCTAAAGGGAAGGAACAACTGGTTGATAAGGGTGTTGTTGTTCGTCCGAAAAAGACAAAGAAACAGGCTCGTTCAAAGGATGGCGAGAATGCTGTTGGATCCAAGAAAAAGAAAGAGGCTTATGTTCGTCAGAAGAAAATAAATTACACACTATCTGTTGTTGAGGTATGTTCTCAATACAACCAGCAATCGTCATTATTACTATTCACTAGCAAAACCCCCCAGTTTTATTTACTTTCTAATTGTTCTATCTGGTATTCTACTCATACTTCGAACTATTCCCTGTGGGATCAACCCCAACCTAGTTGGGTTCTATATTTGATTCAGCGACCGTATTGTACTTTTTCAGAGGTATATTTTGGGTGACATCAAATTTTGGCGTCGTTGCCGGGGAATATTTTTACGAAGTTGTACATAACTGGTTGGAACTGATTGGGTGTGTTTTTACATACTTTTGAGGGCATACGCCGGTGTATGCCAAATACTAGGAGTCGAGGCAATCCCCTGATTCCACTTGATCTTGAAATCGAAAGGACTCTTGAGAGCTAATTAAAGAATAGTGAATACAGGAGAAGTTCAGAATCCCGCAGCTGCGGGAGACATTCACAACCAGCCAATTCATTCGATTGGTTAGGAAACAGCGGACCAAACTACAGCTCGATTGACACGAGAAGAGTATGCTAGACAAGATGCTCTTAGACAAGCGGAAAGAGATAATCGAGCTATGCAGGAAGCATCACAACGTCTGGCTGATGCTGAAAAGCGACAAAGACGACTGAGAGAACAACCGAGTCCACATGTGCCTGTTTATGATGATCCTGAAGAAGAATATGTTGCATATTTTAAGCCAATAGAGAATGGTGCCATTATTCCACCAGAGTTATCTCCGGGCACTAAGTTTGACATTACTAGTGCCATGATCCATCTGCTAAACTTGAAGGGTGTGTTTGCAGGTCTTCCTACTAATGATCCAAACATGTATGTAATGAATTTTGTGGGGGTCTGCACGTTGTACAATCTGCCGAGAGTTGACCAAGAGGCGATTCGGTTGAGGTTGTTCCCATTCTCTCTTACAGAAGAAGCCACTTTATGGTTGGCTGAGCTGCCACGAGGTTCTATCACTACTTGGTAGGAATTGAAAAATCAATTTTTGGAAAATTTTTTCCCACCGTCCAAGATACTGCAGTTGAAAGACGAGATCTACAATTTCAGACAGCTTTATTCTGAAGCACTCTATGAGGCATGGCTGAGGTTCAAAAAAAAGCTGCAGAATGTGCCAAATCATAGGATGAGTGGAAGGAACTTACTTGAAATCTTCTACAGGGATTTGAATGTCAACACAAAGGCGGTAGCAGATACTATCACTGGTGGAGCATTCATGAGTCTGAGATGGGACCAAGCTTCTGAGATATTAGATCGTGTCACTAAGACCAACCGAGGATGGCATACTAGGGAGGCAGATACGCTGGCTGGCACATATGCTATTGGAGCTTCAGCAGCTCAAAGGGCGTTAGATGAATCAGTGGCTCAAGAGGTCGCTCAGTTGAGGACAGAAATTGGTCTTCTGGCTAAACAGATAGCGGCCAGAGATGCGGAAAAGGTGCATGCTGTAGGTGCACAAAGTAAATCAGCTAGACATGATGATAGTGAGTCTGATGAAGAGGCAAAGTATCTAGATCGTGAAGTGGCGGGTTTTCGAGCCAAGGGCCAAGGGTCTAATCAAGACTCTTGGAACTCAAGGCAAGGAAATCAAGGTCGGAACTATTATGGAGACAACTACAACAAATCGAGATACAGAGATCGAGAACGGGACCGTGATGGTGATTGGAGAAGGAAAGATGATAATCGAGAAAATAATGACATATATGTACCACCTGGGAGGCGTGATGAGGAGTCTGGAAATTCAAGAATGGAGGCACTTCTCAATAAATTAGTCAAAGGTGCGGAAAGTCAGGAGAATTGCTTGAAGGAGATTAGGACTGACATTTCGGCCATAAGTCAAAAAGTGGAGTCTCATTCAACTACCATTAAACAGTTGGAGCAACAGTTTGGGCAGATTTCATTGGCACTGAATCAACGTCAGCCAGGCACCCTTCCAAGCAATACTATCCAGAATCCAAAAAATGATAGTCATTGTCTCGCCATTACTACTAGAAGCGGGAAGTGCACAACAGATCCACCGATCCCTGCCGACAGTAGTGTGACTAATGAACCAGTGGTTATTGATGTAGAAGCTTAAGTAGAGCCGGATAATGCAAAGGGTGACATGGTTCCAAATCAACAGGATGATAGCGACAATGCAAAGTCTGAGAAGAGGAAGGAAACAGAGGTACCAAAAGTGCTCAAAACTATCCCACGACCTCCTCCTCCCTATCCTCAAAAATTGAAGAAGAAGGCGGAGGAAGGAAAGTATCAGAAGTTCATCACCATGTTAAAGGAGCTGTCAGTAAACATCCCTCTTGTAGAGGCATTGGAGCAGATGCCAGGTTATACAAAATTTATGAAAGACTTGGTGACAAAGAAGAGAACGGTCAGTTTTGAGCCAGAATATAACATACATCATTGTAGTGCAGTTGCTTCACGTTCCTTAGTTGAAAAGAAGGAGGATCCAGGAGATTTCACCATTCCTTGCACTATTGGGTCCTACGACATAAGGCACTGTGCGATTTGGGTGCTAGCATCAACCTAATGCCATTAGCCGTGTTCAAATAATTGGGGTTGGGAGCACCAAAACCAACCTCCATGAGACTTCTCATGGATGATAGAACTGTGAAAAAGCCGGTTGGCATTCTGTATGATGTTTTGGTGAAGGTTGCCTCTTTCATATTTTCGGCTGATTTTGTGATTCTCGATTGTGAAGTTGACTTTGAGTTTACCATCATATTGGAAAGACCATTCCTTACCATGGGTCGTGCATTGGTTGATATGGAAACAGGGCAACTGAAATTTAGATTGAATGATGAACAGGTTACTTTCAATGTCTATCGGTCAATAAAGCAGCCAAGAGATAAGCGGGTGATTTCAGTGATAGATGCTGTTGATGATAGTGAGGTTGTTGTTTCCATTGAAGAAAGGTTGGGAGTAGAACCTCTGGCTGCCGTGATCATGAATTTTGAAGACAATGGTATTGAAGACTATGACGAGATGGTGGGTACACTTGAGGGTAAAGGAGCATACAATTGTGCTCCCAAGAAACTGGATCTTGATTTGAAGAATAGGGTAACTCCACCAGCTCATCCATCTATTGAGGAGCCTCCAGTTTTAGAGCTTAAGGCCCTTCCGGCCCACCTTCGCTACACATTCTTGGGAGCCAACAATACCTTGACAGTGATTATTTCTGCTAAATTGGTGGATTGGCAAGTAGAGGCTTTGGTTTCAGTTTTGAGAAGATTTAAGAGGGCCATTAATTGGTCCATTGCGGATATCATAGGTATTCCACCTGGCATTTACACTCATAAGATCCAGCTTGTTCCTGAGTGCATACCTAGCATCGAGCACCAGCATCGTTTGAACCCACCAATGCACGAGGTTATGAAGAAAGAGATCATCAAGTGGTTAGATGCAGGAATGGTTTATCCTATTGCTGATAGCAAGTGGGTGAGCCCAGTTCAGAGTGCACCAAAAAAGGGAGGAATTACTGTGGTTCCAAACGATAAAAATGAGTTGATTCCAATAAGGTCGGTGACTGGATGGAGAGTTTGCATGGACTATCGGAAGCTGAATTCGTGGACTGAAAAGGATCATTTTCCTATGCTCTTGATGGACCAGATGTTAGTCCGTCTTGCTGGTAGAGGATGGTATTGTTTTCTTGATGGTTATTCGGGGTATAATCAAATTTTTATTGCCCCCTAAAACCAAGATAAGACCACTTTCACTTGTCTATATGGGACGTTCACATTCAAGAGGATGCCTTTCGATTTGTGTAATGCACCGACCACCTTCCAACGTTGTATGATGTCTATTTTCTCCGACATGGTGGAAGATACTATCAAGGTTTTTATGGATGATTTTTTTTGTTGTGGGAGACTCGTTTGATGGTTGTTTGGAACACCTTGCCAATGTGCTACAAAGATGTGAGGAGTGCAACCTAGTGTTGAATTGGAAAAAATGTCACTTTATGGTCAATGAGGGTATCGTATTGGGGCATCATATTTTGAGGAACGGCATCGAGGTGGATAAGGCGAAGATTGAAGTAATTGAGAAGTTGCCCCCACTTATCTCTGTGAAAGGTATTCAAAGTTTCTTAGGTCATGCTGGTTTTTTATATAAGATTCATCAAGGATTTCTACAATATTGCACATCCCTTGTGCAAACTTTTAGAGAAAGAGGTGAAGTTTGTGTTTGATGAAGCATATCTTAAAGCATTTGAGTGTCTTAAGGAGAAGTTGGTTTCAGCCCCAATTATTGTGTCATCGGATTGGAATAAGCCTTTTGAGGTTATGTACGATGCTAGTGGAGTGGATTAGGGTGCAGTCCTTGGACAAAGACGTGAAAAGATATTACATCCGATTTACTACGCTAGAAAAGTGCTTAATCTAGCTCAAAAGAATTACACTGTGACTGAGCAGGAGTAGTTGGCCGTAGTATTCGCTTTTGAGAAATTCAGATCTTACTTGATTGGTACAAAAGTGATTGTGCATACAGATCATGCAGGTCTTCGGTATCTTATGTCGAAAAAAGATGCTAAGCCAAGACTGATTCGGTGGGTACTTCTGTTGCAAGAATTTGACTTTGAAGTCAATAAATCATAAGGGGACTGAAAATCAAGTGGCTGACCATCTTTCACGCCTTGAGGAGGAGGCCATGCTTCAATTGAAGGATGATCTTGAGATTGATGACACTTTTCCGGATGAGCAAGTACTGGCAGCATCCCAAGACTTAATCCCTTGGTTTGCTGATTTTGCCAACTTTTTGGCAAGTGATCTAGTTCTGGAGGATATGAGATATCAGCAGAGAAAGAAATTCATGCATGAGGTAAGAAAATTCTTCTAGGATGAGACGTATTTGTTTATGGTGTGTACTGATGGTATAATTCGAAGATGTGTCCCAGAGTCCGAGATGATGAGTATATTGGAGGCATGTCACTCATCTCCAGTTGGGGGTCATCATGGAGGTGCACGGACTTCCCATAAAATCTTGTAATGTGGGTACTACTGGACCAGTATTTACAATGATGCTCATGACTATGCCCGCGCTTGTGATCGATGTCAAAGGCAAGGTAACATTTCACGCAGACACGAACTTCCCATGACAACTATACTTGAGCTTGATATGTTCGATGTGTGGGGAGTTGACTTTATGGGTCCTTTTGTGAGCTCACATGGAATGAAATACATCTTGGTAGCCGTTGACTACGTTTCTAAGTGGGTGGAGGCAATTGCGCTTCCTAATAACGAAGGGAGAAGTGTCACAACTTTCTTGAAAAAGAACATATTCTCACATTTTGGGACACCCCGAGTTATTATTAGTGATGGAGGATCCCACTTTTGCAACCGTCTGTTCAAAGCCCTGCTTGAAAAATATGGTGTCAAACATAAGGTGGCAACGCCTTACCATCCTCAGATAAGTGGGCAGGTAGAGGTGTCAAATCACGAGATTAAGTCCATTCTGGCAAAAACAGTTAATGGAAATAGGACTGATTGGGCTCAACGATTGGATGATGCGTTATGGGCATATCGGACTGCTTTCAAAACAGCAATTGGTGCATCACCATATCAGTTGGTTTTTGGAAAGTCTTGCCATTTTCCCGTTGAACTGGAACATAAAGCTTTGTGGGCGTTGAAAAGGGTGAATTTGGACTGGAATGAAGTGGCCCAATTGCGACTTGAACAGATGAATGAGATAGATGAATTTTGTCTCCGGGCTTATGAAAGTTCAGCATTGTATAAAGAGAATATGAAATTGTATCATGATCGTCGGATTGAGAACCGCGAGTTTCACCTGGGAGACTTGGTTTTACTGTATAATTCTAAGCTTCGCCTGTGTGCTGGAAAACTAAAATCCAAATGGTCAGGCCCATTCACTGTCGTTCGGGTATTCTCACATGGTGCTATTGAACTAAAAGGAGCAGATAATGTTCTATTCAAAGTCAATGGACAGCGTGTTAAGCATTATGTGGGAGTTCTGGAAGAGATAAGGAAGATTGAAGAACTTGAACTTGATGAAGTCTGAGTAGTCAAGTTAGCAGTGTCGTGCCACGACGTTAAATCAGGCACTTCATGGGAGGCAACCCATGGGCTAGTTGGTGAAGTCTAAGTATCTAAGTTAGCCATGTCGTGCTGCGACATTAAATCAGGCGCTGATTGGGAAGCAACCTAAGATTTTGTTATGCGGAGATCTGATTATTGAGGAACAGTTAGCTGAAAATCACAAAATTTACCTAAATGGGTTAAATAACATCCACGACAAGAATCACGTCATGTGAGGGCATTCTACGTCACGTGGTTGGTATCGTCAAAATCAGAAGAGAATTTCCAAGTTCCAAATCTCTTCCACGAAAGGCATCTACGTGACGTGGATATGATCCACGCCACGTGGTTGGTGTCGTCAAAATCAGAGCTCACAGGTTAAGTTCAGAACCCCCACTCACGACATCAGTCACGGTATGTAGGTCACACCCACGTGACGTGGGTTTTGTCGTGAAACATAATATTCTTGGGTACCCGAATCCGACCCAACCCAGGCCCGTTTTTCTAAAATAAATTCGGACCCCATCTTCTTCACCCGATATATAACCCATATCCAGTCCATTATTTCCCCACTTTCAAATCTCCTCTAATTAAACCCTAAAATCAATTTTTTTTCATCCTTCTCCTCCAAATCCAAATCTAAACCACTCCAAAACCAAAAATCCAAACCCTAGACTCCCAAAACTCCAAAAATCCGAATACCACTACCCTACATATTCAAAAATCTGACCCACCCACCTCTAAATCCATTAAATCCGAATCCTATACGACAAAACTGACCCAAATCTGACCCAAATACCCATAATTCAATCCTTCACCCATTACCATGCCTCCAAAATCCAACCCCAAGAGTGACCACCTTGATGCCTCATCCCAGATTAGGACCAAAAATCTGGATTTACCGACCCGTCTTCGGGATGAACCAACTGAGTCTGAGCCAAGTGGTTCTGTGTAGGAATTTGATATTAGCCATGATGTTACTGCTTTAGTCACTCGGGCTACGAGGTTACAGACGTGAGCCCGAGCTGCTGCTCGGGCAGCACTTCAGTCGGCCCTACCACCTGTTGAGCCAGTTGTGCCGGTTGAGTCTTCTGAGTCCGCCCCCCAGTCTGAAGAGGGGGAGGATAGTTCTGCCTCAGGCTCTGCTGATGATGCTACGGGTCAGGGTACTTCTGCGGCGGAGGCTACGACTTCTGTTTCAGGTTCTGGTGCCTAGAGTGCTCCGACTCCCGCGCCAAGTACGGAGGTTTAGCATTGGTGTGTGCAGGGCATGCGTGGATGCTATGATAGAGACGTGGAATTGATTGAGAGGGGTGTGTGTCAAAGGATCATTATGGAGGAGCCTCGATATAGGGTGGATGAGTTGAGGGCCTTGCCTGACATATGGCCTATCTTTGAGAGATACGGTTTGGGTTGGATGGCGCAGCCTTCTGGTCGATATAGCTCGGAGTTAGTCCCAGAATTTTATGCCTTGTATGCTGCGTCGGTGGATTTGGGCACTCCTGTTGAGCAGAAATTTATTTTGCAGCTAATTTTGACTCATGTCATGGTTCGTGGTACCCGCGTGGATATTTCAGAGCAGACCATTCATCGCTTCTTATTTGGGGCTGATCGTCCACTTCTTGCGTCGACTGCTGAATTTGAACATTGGATGGACATTGTCAGAGATAGAGCTAAGATGAGAGATGCGGAGCAGAAATTGGAACTGCTTAAATGGATTGCAGGGTACATAGCGGAAGATGGTGTGGCGGCTAGTTGGGTGACTGGGAAGCTGGACATCAAAAAGTCCACGCTTCATTTTGCTGGTCGATTCTGGTGGTCCATGGTTTGGCATTGGTTGGGTCCAACCAATGCTAACAACTCACTCATGTTGGAGCGGGCTGTAGTAGTTGCCAGCATCTTAGCTGGTTATGAGATTGGTTTTTCGAGGTACATAGACCGGGAGATCAACGAGCGGACTTTCAGAGATCACACAAGTATACCCTTTCCATGCTTGATCCAGGGACTGTGTGATAGGGCAGGGGTGTCCAGGTTACCTGCCCTCGACCATTAAATCGAGGTGACCCGCTTTGCGAATATTGCACTGATGCAGCAGAGGGGTTCACACCCCGTTCTTCCACGAGGGTCACAACCATCAGAGTCGTCGGGTACAGCCTTGGATGAGTAGAGTAGTGCAACTTTGCCTGTTCCTGCACCAGTTAGGGTACCTGTTCAGACTGAGGGCATTGGCCCTATTGATGATGGGGTGCCTAGTACTAGTGTTCCACTGTCTCCTGCTGGTATGGTTTCGGTTTCGAGAGACTTTCTGTAGCAGTTGATTGACAGGCAGACGGAGATGTTTGAGCGCCAGGCTCACACTGAGTCTCAGATGGCTAAGTTGGTATCCGAGCTTAAGCCTTGGGTTCGATCTACAGTAGAGGCTGCGAAGACTAGGGTGGAGGCTCGGATGAATGCAGCGATGGACCAGTTTATGAGGGGATTGCATGGGCGGATTGATAGTTTTGAGGCACGTATGGCCTCCCGCTTGAGTGCTGCACCGAGCCCTGATATGGACGGCTTGACCCTTGAGGTAGCTGCTTTGAGAGAGGAGGTTCGGGCATTGGCAGCGAGTAACACTCCCATCATACCACCTATGCCTTCCCAGATCTTCGTGCGACCAACATTTGAGGTTGATTTGTTTGCAGATGAGGAGTCTTCGATGGATAGAGGCAAGAGACATCGCAGTTTGGAAGATGGGGGTGATAGTGATGCTGAGTATGAGAGTGATCTGCGGAGGGCTATTAAAGCCTCCCGGGTAGAGTACCATGTGAGCCAGATTGAGGCAGAGCAGAGGACACATGGTGCATCTGCTAGTCAGGCTGTCCCACCACCTGATGCACCTACTGCTGCACAGTCTGATGATCTCGCTACTAGCGGGCCCACTTCTGGCACTTAGGGTGCCACAGGTATGTCGTCACTCCCTTGTTTTTGATTTGATATCGATGCATTGAGGGCATTGCACCATGTTTAGTTGGGGGTGGGGGTGTACCACCACTTGGGGTTTTTTGTTGTCGTGTTTATTTTCCCCCGAGTGTGCTATCATAGTAGAACCGACATGTTTAGGATGTTATTGATGATGTTTTTTTGTGTTTCCTGCAAAATTAGGAGAAAAATGAGGGAAATGTAGTGCAGTCCAATTTTTAAAGATTTTTATGTGTTTTGAATGTTAAGGATACCCCTCCTAAAATTTCTATTTTTGAATTGTGTGAATAGCATGCTTGTGTGTGACAGCAGTTGGATCTTGTTATGGCACTAGGATTATAGGCAAATAACTGTAGCTAGCATTGCATGAACCGGATAGGTAGTAGTTGGTAATACGACCCTGTGCTATATGTGTGTGAGGTCACTACTTAGTTAACTGTGTGTGTACGATTCAGAACTTGCCCGGTTCGTCTTGCCTGAGTTAAAGGATAGGGATTAGGAAAGGATCATAGGCCGTTTTTGAATAAAGTCCACTTTTATCCTAAATGGCAAACCAAAGGAAGAAGTATCCCTTTATCCCGACTTTGAGCCATAATCATCCTATTTCTTTCATTAGCCTATTCACCTTCCCATTTTAATTACAATGAACCTGTCTTGGCCCTGGTCCCTCCTTGGACACTGTGTACCTCAACTCAGGCAAATCGCCTAAGTTGAGGGTGGCTATTATAGGGGTGCGTAGATTGAGTTGGGGGTGGGGGTGTACCACTACTTGGGGGTTTTTGTTGCCGTGTTTATTTTCCCCCGAGTGTGCTATCATAGTAGAACCGACATGTTTAGGATGTTATTGATGATGTTTTTTTGTGTTTCTTGCTAAATTAGGAGAAAAATGAGCGAACTGTAGTGCAGTCCAATCTTTAAAGGATTTTATGTGTTTTGAATGTTAATGATACCCCTCCTAAAATTTCTATTTTTGAATTGTGTGAATAGCATGCTTTTGTGTGACAGCTGTTGGATCTTTTTATGGCACTAGGATTATAGGCAAATAATTGTAGCTAGCATTGCATGAACCAGATAGGTAGTAGTTGGTAATACGACACTGTACTATGTGTGTGTGAGGTCACTACTTAGTTAACGGTGTGTGTACGATTCAGAACTTGCCCGGTTAGTCTTGCCTGAGTTAAAGGATAGGGATTAGGAAAGGATCATAGGCCGTTTTTGAATAAAGTCCACTTTTAGCCTAAATGCCAAACCAAAGGAAGAAGCATCCCTTGATCCCGACTTTAAGCCATAATCATCCTATTTCTTTCATTAGCCTATTCACCTTCCCATTTTAATTACAATGAACCTGTTTTGGCCCTGGTGCCTCCTTGGACACTGTGTACCTCAACTCAGGCAAATCGCCTAAGTTGAGGGTGTCTATTATAGGGGTGCGTAGATTGAGTTGGGGGTGGGGGTGTACCACTACTTGGGGGTTTTTGTTGCCATATTTATTTTCCCCCGAGTGTGCTATCATAGTAGAACCGACATGTTTAGGATGTTATTGATGATGTTTTTTTGTGTTTCTTGCTAAATTAGGAGAAAAATGAGGGAACTGTAGTGCAGTCCAATTTTTAAAGATTTTTATGTGTTTTGAATGTTAAGGATACCCCTCCTAAAATTTCTGTTTTCGAATTGTGTGAATAGCATGCTTGTGTGTGACAGCTGTTGGATCTTTTTATGGCACTAGGATTATAGGCAAATAACTGTAGCTAGCATTGCATGAACCAGATAGGTAGTAGTTGGTAATACGACCCTGTGCTATGTGTGTGTGAGGTCACTACTTAGTTAACTGTGTGTGTGCGATTTAGAACTTGTCCGGTTAGTCTTGCCTGAGTTAAAGGATAGGGATTAGGAAAGGATTATAGGCCGTTTTTGAATAAAGTCCACTTTTAACCTAAATGCCAAACCAAAGGAAGAAGTATCCCTTGATCTCGACTTTGAGCCGTAATCATCCTATTTCTTTCATTGGCCTATTCACCTTCCCATTTTAATTACAATGAACCTGTCTTGGCCCTGGTCCCTCCTTGGACACTGTGTACCTCAACTCAGACAAATCACCTAAGTTGAGGGTGGCTATTATAGGGGTACGTAGATTGAGTTGGGTATGAAGAAGGGGTAATAAAAGAAAAAGAGAAAACAGATTTGGGTGTGAAAAAAAAATAAATAATAAATAAATATTTGGGTTGAGAAGTTTGAGAAAAATCACACCCAAAATCTGAAAATAAAAGGACGGAGAATAAGGGAGAATAAAAATGAGAAAGGTTAAAAGTTGGAGCCAAGAATAGTGTAGTGTCAAGGAGGGTTGAGTCACCATACCCATATGTACCATATCCGTCCCTAAGCCTACTTTACAAGCCGAGTAAAGTCCTATAGTGATCCTAGTCCAACTGTCCATAAACTAAGGCATAGAAAATAAGGGCAAGCCTATGGTATTTCATGCACACTGTTTTAACTTCTTTGTGAGATTGAATGTTTTGACCTCGTCCCTACTTTGATATTCATTAGTATACTGTGAGTGGATGGGACTTCTTTGATTGTGAGAGTACATGGGTTGCATTATTAGCTACTAGTTGTTCGAAAAATGTCGTTTGCATATAGGCTTAGTTGTTTATGCATAATTTGGTGCCATCACTTGATCCCTTCTGTTTCATGATAATATGCTGCTTGTATGCACACTTTGGTTTTGATTTGCAAATAGGAGGGGTTGGAAAAGTTTTGTGCCAAAGGCAATGAGTCGATTTCCATAGGTCACTTAGGTTTCTCTTAATCAAGCATCGTATATGTGTGTTTTTGTTTTGTTCGCCAAAGGACATGCAAACGTTCTAAGTTGAGGGTGTTGATGTGTCATGGTTACATGGCACTGTTGATGCTTAAAACAAGGAAAATATGCAATAACTTGGGTGTGTTTTGTTGGTATGATGTGGTTTCCGTCCTACTTTGCAGGAAAACAAGTTTTAAAGGCAAAATGATCAAAAGAGGAAGAATCAAGCCCGAGAACGAAGTGTCGGAAGAAGAAAGAACAAGAGGCTGCACCAGAGGAGGAGTCACGCCACAAGTCACGTGACGTGGAAACCACTCACGCCACGTGAGTGGCTGTCGTGACTCAAGTCCAGAGAATGAAAAAACAGCCTTATTTCCACGGCAGGGGTTACGTGGCGTGACTACCACCCACGTGATGTGGAAGCCTACTGTGATCCAACTTCTGAAGATTTCCAATTGAGCCTGATTCCCACGACAACAACCTACGTGGCGTGACTTGGTTCCACGACACCAAGTCACGATACCATGGAAGTTGCCGACTCTGTTCTCCTATTTGGTTTTGGATAGGACTAGTTTTGTATCTATAAATACCCCTATGTAGTCCTAGGTGCGAGAGTGGGTGAATATGCTACTTTGAGAGTTATTTCATACTGTTTCAGACATATTCTTGGTTTTGTATTCACAAACCCTAATTTGAGTTTTGTTGATAATTGAAATTTTGATTTTTCTTCATTATTGTGAGATCATAATTATGCTTTCATCTTTTGATTATTCTTGTGTTCATGCAATTATGAGCAGCTAAACCCATCAACTAGGGTTGTGTGAACCATGAGGAATTAACGAATCCGATTAAGTGCAAAGAAACTTTGTACTGCTGTGTATGCATGTATTGTTGTTTCCTTCGTTGTGATTGCTTTTCTAACGGTTGCAAATGTTAGAAACTCGCCTGTATTCTAGACTTGCTCGAGAGAGAGATAGAGATTGGGAAAAGGAGATAATAACAGAGATTTGAAGCTTTCAACCTTCATCTAATAACCGGAGCCTTAGCGGGAATGGTTATCTGAGATCCAGGACAAGGGTTAGTAGTGCGACACTTGAAGTCCGAGAGGAAAAGAGTGAAATTCGTCTAATGAAGGTCGAGAGACAGTTAGATGAACCTAACTTGTTAGATTTTGCATGCAGAGCAGTGGGGAAATCTTGTTAGCACAAGTAACCGGTAGAGTTAAGGAATCATTGGGGATCACAGTCCTAGTGTATTTCTCTTATTGTCTACGAACTCAATACAACCAGCAATCGTCATTATTACTATTCACTAGCAAAACCCCCCAGTTTTATTTACTTTCCAATTGTTCCATCTGGTATTCTACTCATACTTCGACCTATTCCTTGTGGGATGGACCCCAACCTAGTTGGGTTTTATATTTGATTCAGCGACCGCATTGTACTTTTTTGGAGGTATATTTTGGGCGACATCAGACACCTTAGATGAAATTCAACAGATGCCACCTGCAGAATCCGACCCACGACAGGGGTACTCACGTGACGTATGTGTACCCACGTCACGTGAGTTGTGCCGTGAAAATCAGAGAAAATATTTCACTTTCTGAATCTTACCTACGATAAGGTACCCACGTGACGTAGGTATACCCATGTCACGTGGGTGGTATCGTCACGTAGATACAACCTGGCCAGAATTCGAATCCGCACTACATATAAACCATAAATCCCAAACTTCAATACAACCTAAAATCCAAAACCTACAAAATCCAAAACCCAAAACCCAAAACCCAAAACCCAAAATCATCACCTTCTCTAAAACCCAAAATTTGAAAACCCCCACCCTACAAAATCCGAACCCTACCTACAAATTCGACCCAAAATCCAAACCCTACGTACAAATCCGACCCAAACCCAACCGAACTACCCAAAATCCAACCCAACCCCCATACCATGCCGCCCAAATCAAACCCCAAAAGTGACCACCTTGATTCTTCATCCAAAATTCGCACCAAAAATCTAGAATTACCAACTCGTTTGCGTGATGAACCGATTGAATCTGAAAAAAGTGAGTCCGTGGAGGAGTTTGAGATTGGACATGATGATATTGCATTAGTTCCTCGTACCATGAGGTTACAGACTCGGGCACAAGCGCTGTCCGGGCAACACTTCAGCCTGTCTAGCCGACTGCTCCTGCTTAGTCTTCTGAGTCCGCCCCCCAGTCTGGGGGGGGGGGAGGATGATTCGGTCTCTATTTCTGGGGACAATGCTACAGGACAGGGTGAGTCTGCAGCGGAGGCTACAACATCTATTTCAGGCGCTGGTGAACAGAGTGCCCCGAATCCCTCACAGAATAGGGATATCCGCTGATGGTGTGTTGAGGGCATGCAGGATTTTTATGACAAGGATGCGGAGCTGACAGAGTGGGGTGTGTGTCGGAGGAGTATTATGGAGGAGCCCAAATATCGGCTGGAGTAGTTGAAGGTATTGCCTGATATTTGTCCTGTGTTTGAGCAGTATGGGTTTAGATGGATGGCCGAGCCTTCTGGTCACTATA
This sequence comes from Capsicum rhomboideum, assembly GCA_031232105.1. Classification (NCBI taxonomy): domain Eukaryota; kingdom Viridiplantae; phylum Streptophyta; class Magnoliopsida; order Solanales; family Solanaceae; genus Capsicum; species Capsicum rhomboideum. Next base: position 47,596,188 of record CP124712.1, on the reverse strand, counting down.
GCTCAGAATTGGTCCGAGAATTTTACGCATCATATGCTGCGACTGTTTATTTGAGTACAACTATTGGGAAACGATACCGGGACCAACCTTTATTGAATCACCTTTTGGTTTGAGGTACCCGAGTCGATATATCTGAGCAGACCATCCACCATTTCTTGTTTGGTGTAGATTGTCCCTTGCCAGCCACGACCGCTGAGTTTGATCATCGCATGGAGACTGTCAGAAATTAGATTAAAATGCGGGATGCTGATCAAAAGTTGGAGTTGCTGCGGTGGATAGCGTAACACCCTTCGATATTTCTGAATCTATTTAATTACCGTAATATTTATGGAATTATTTAAACTTGAGTTGGTTGGTGTATTATGCATTAACAATATTGGGCTAAATTAATCTTGTGTCATTGGGCTCAAATGAGGCCCAAAATGAACCAAAAGACATGGCCCAAAAAGGGGAAAAATGACCCATTCTACATGGACCAAGTAAGCATGTCATTATTGACCAAAAGTATTGGCTAAGGATGACTTTAAAGGGTCTATATAAGGTGAAAAATTATATTTTATTCACCATTCCACACATGTGCAAAATCTAGAATTTTCCCAAGGATATTTTCTCTTCACCTTCAAACCCTAAGGTAACAACACTTGTTTGGACAAGATCATCCTTTTGCAAGCTTGGGTAAGTGTTTATTCTTGTGATTTAATATATTATATGCATGAGATATTGTGTAGATAATGATGGTTATGTCTAAAGGTGTTAAGAAGTGCACTTTTGCTTTTTGCTAAAAGATGTGTCATCTATGTGTCCTAAACTTGAAAGGAGACTTGAGATCTTGAAAGGAGTGAATGATATGGTTGATATGTCTACATGTATGATATGGTTATGTTCCTAACTTGCTTTCTCTATGTGTACAACTTGTAGGATTGTTATTACGAAATTGGTCATGGATTTGGTGACGTATTGAGAGGAAAATGTAGTTTTGTGATGTTTATGTGTGTTGTGAAACCATGGATGTTCGTTGGCATAAATGATAACTTAAAATATGAAAAGAGAAGTATAATTATGATTATGGACCATTCATTACAAAAAAGGACCCAAAAGAGACCCATTTTGGCTGAAACGAGCACCCGCCCTCGCAGACGAAGGCGCCTGCGGGCGCAGGTGACTTTGCAGGTGCCCCTGGACACTTCCAAGAGGCACCTGTGGCCACACCTCAACCACCTGCAGGCGTAGGTGTCTTCACAGGTCAGTCCAGGACCTCATTTTTCATGCTTTTGTCTCTCTATGATCCCCCGAAACCCCTATACCCTTCATGGATGCAATTATCAACTTATGGTACCTTTTGAATGACTTTAAAAGAGTATCCCGGAGGTATTTTGAATGGTATAAATTATGTATTGTTGTTCATGTGTTATTGTGAAAGGTATTGGGATGACCTGATGGAGTAATTGTGACGTAGTGTTAATGAGGAAGTGTAAAGGATAAACTTAGTGTGAAATGTTATTGGTTTATGACGTCTTGGTCAATGTGTGGAATGTTTTGGTATTGTTGGTATGGTGATGCAATAAATGGTGATGCAATAAATGGTATTCTTGGTCAATTGTGATTCACATGTCTCATGTCCTTTGATTAATGTTCCAAAGTTCCCATTGTTCCAATAATATTATGTTCCAACGTTCCAAGAATGTTCAATAACCAATGTATCAATATCATAGAAGTAAAGAAATGAAGTAATGTATATTTGTTTGTATATGCTTGAGTAACATCCCAGGGGCGACATAAAAGCCTAGCATGGGTTATCATAGTAACATCCCAGGGGCGACATAAAAGCCTAGCATGGGTTATCACAAGTAACATCCCAGGGGCGACATAAAAGCTTAGCATGGGTTATCACAAGTAACATCCCAAGGGAGACAGAAAAGCCTAGCATGGGTTAATCACATCCCAGGGGTTAAAATACCTAGCATGGGTTAATCTCATCCCAGGGGCGACAGAAAAAGCCTAGCATGGGTAGAACGATAAAGATGAACAAATGTAAAGGAAAAAGAAGTAAAAGACGTAATGTACATGGTTCCACATATGTAGACCGGTGGTTTATTTGCACTGACTATTCTTTTATATTTGATTTCACAGAGGTACTTATATATCATGCAGTTTCTTATGAGCCTTACATACTCAGTACATTTTTCGTACTGACGTCCCTTGGGGGACTTACCTTACTTGCTACAGGCGTAGGTGCTAGTAGACCTCCACAGTAGGTTGCCGGTCATTTGCATATCTTTGGTGAGCTCCAGTTGGTTCGGGCCTTTTCGAGTCACAGTTGTACACTTATTTTGGTATTGTAAATGTTTTCTAAAGCGAGGACTTGTCCCGACTTTAAGTTAGTTATGTGTATGCATCTATTAGAGGCTTTGTAGACGTATGTAGGAATATGAATGTAAGGGATGTATGTCCATTTTGACTTGATGGCCCTAACGGCCAAATTTCTTATATGTATATATCACAGGTTTCCATGGCTTCCGCTATTAGCATCTTGTGTCTATACGTGATAATGATGTTCCTTGAATGATATGTATATGAATGGACATGAGCAAAGATTGGTTCTCTCGGGCCTTATCGGCTTCGGGTGCCAGTCCGCCCCGTTGGAATTTGGGGCATGACAGATAGCTGGTTATATAGCGGATGATGGGTTGATGCTAGTTGGGTGACTGGGAAGATGGACATAAAGAAGTCCATGCTCTATTTTGCTAGCATATTCTGGTGGTCGGTTGTTAGGCATCGGTTGGGGCCTACTAATACAGATAATTCACTCACCTTGGACCGAGCTGTTGTGGTTGCTAGTATCATTGTCGGTTATGACATTCATATTGTGAGGTACATTGTTAGAGAGATCCATGAGCGTTCTTTTCATGACTATACCAGTATCCCTTTCCCCTACTTAATTCAGGGCCTGTGCGATAGTGCTGGTGTGGTTGCTCTACCTACCATCAATCAATTTATTGAGGTAACACGCATAGCATACATTGGTTTGATGTAGCAGCGAGGATCTATCCCAGTGTTCCACGGAGGTCTCAGCGTTCTAGGTCATCAGGAGCAGCCCTTTTTGAAGGGCCTGGAGATAGAGATAAGCTGGTTAGTACGGCTATGCCTATTCCGGTATCGATGCAGGTACCAGAGACTATTCATGTACCGGCTGGGGGTACTGGCCCTATTGATGATGAGGTACCCGGCTCTACAAAACCATCGCCTCCCTATGGTATGGTTTCAGTTTTTAGGGACTTCCTGCAGCAGCTGGTTGATCGATAGACTGAGATGTTTGAGCGGCAGGCTCATACTGAGGCCAAGATGGCTAAGTTGGTATACCAACTTAAGCCATGGGTTTGGATCACCGTAGAGGCTTTCGAGGCTAGAGTAGAGGCCCGTATGACTGCAGCTATGTATTGGTTTATGCGCGAGCTGCATGGGCAGATTGATAGTTTTGAGTCACGGATGGCCACCCGGATGGGTTCTGCACATGGTCCTGGTATAGTAGCATTGTTGCAGGAGGTAGCTTCATTGAAAGAGGAGGTCCGCGCTTTGGCACCAAGAAGTGCCCCTATTACACCACCTATATCTATTCCGACTCCGCTGAGGCTGGCCTTTGAGGTAGATATGTTTGCGGATGAGGAGCCTCCCATTGATAGAGGCAAATGACCGCGCAGTCCGGAGGAGTAGGTGGATAGTGGTGATGAGTTTGAGGGTGATCTCCGGAGAGCGGTTAAAGCCTCTAGGATAGAGTACCATGCTAGCTAGATAGCGGAGGAGCAGAGGGCACGCGGTGCATCCTTCAGTCAAGCACCCCCTCCATCGGATGCACCGAGCAGAGAGCCAGAGGGTAGACTGATGATCCCGCTACAGGCGGACCCACTTCTGAAGCTTTGGGCGCTAAAAGTATGTCTTCACTCCCTTGCATTGATTATATTGATAGTTGTGCACTGAGGGCAGTGCACCATTGTTAGTTGGGGGTGGGGGTGTACCACCACTTGAGGGTTTTTGTTGCCGTGTTTCTTTTCCCCCGAGTGTGCTATCATAGTAGAACCGACATGTTTAGGTTGTTATTTATATTATTATGTGTTTTTGTGTTTAATTAGGAGAAAAATAGGGGAACCTTAGTGCAGTCCAATTTTGAACGTATTTTGAATATTAAGGATGCTTTGTGATTGTCTAAAGGATACCCCTCCTGAAAATTTTTGTTTTGAATTGTGTGTGTAGTATGTTAGTTTGTGATAGCTGTTGGATCTTGTTATGGCATGAGAATTATACACAAAATAACTGTAGCTAGCATTGCATGAACCCAAATAGGTAGTAGTTGATAATGTAACCATGTGCTGTGTTTGTGAGGTCATTACTTAGTTCACTTTGTGTGTACGCTACAGAACTTGTCCGGTTAGTCTTCCCTAGGTTAGAGGATAGTGATTAGGAAAGGATTATAGGCCATTTTTTTAAGTTCACATTTAGCCTAAATGCCTGACCAAATAAATTAAGTATCCCTTGAACCCTATTTAGAGCCTTAATTGACCTGTTTCTTTCTTCAGCCTATTCACTTTTCCTTTTTGATTTATTATGAACCTGTATTGGCCCTGGTCCCTCCTTGGACATTGTGCACCTCAATGTAGGCAAATTGCGTAAGTTGAGGGTGGCTAGTATAAGGGGTGCATAGATTAATTTGGGTATGAATAAGGGGTTAGAAAAAGAAAAAGAGAGAAAATGGATTTGGGTGTGAAGATAAAGAAAAAAAAAAGAAAAAAGAGACGAGGAGAGAAAAAGAAAAAAAAAGGTGTTTTAAAAGTGAAGAAAATCAAACCCGAAAATCTGAAAATAAATGAAGGAGAATAAATAAGCATGGTTGAAAAGTGGAGCCAAAAATAGTGTAGTGTCAAGGAGGGTTGAGTCACCATACCCATATGTATCATACCTATCCCCAAGCCTACATTACAAGCCAATGAAAGTCCTATAGTGATCCTAGTCCAATTGTTCGAACAACTAAGGCATAGAAAATAAGGGCAAGCCTATGGTATTTCATGCACACTGTTTGAACTTCTTTGTGAGAGAGAGTGTTTTGACCAAGTCCCTAGTTTGAAATTCATTAGTATACTGTGAGTGTATGTGACTTCGTTGCTGTGAGAGTACATGGGTTGTATTGTTAGCTGCTATCTGTTTGGATAATGTCATTTGCATGCAAGCTGTGTTGTTTGTTCATAATCTTATGCCATCACTTGATCCCTTCTATGTCATGATAATATATTGCAAGGATACAGACTGGTTTTTGGATTTCCAAGAAGGAGGGGTTAGAAAAGTCTTGACAAAAGCAATGAGTTGACTGCCGTAGGTACCTTATGTTTCTCTTAATTAAGCATCGTATATGTTTGTGCTATTTTGTTCGACTGAGGACATGCAAACGTTCTAAGCTGAGGGAGTTGATGATCCATGGTTACATGGCACTTTCGATGCTTAAAACAAGGAAAATATACAATAACTTGGGTGTATTTGGTTGGTATGATGTGTTTTCTGTCCTACATTGCAGGAAAACATGTTTGGAAGCAAAATGATGAAAAAGGAAGAATCATGCCAAAGAAAGAAGTGTCGGAAGACAAAAGAACAATGAGCTGTACCAGAAGAGTGACCCACGACAGCACTCACGTTCCATGAGTCCACTCACGTGACGTGAGTGGCTGTTGTGAGTCATCTCTAGAGATGCTGAATATTGTCTGATTCCCACGACAGGCAGTCACGTGGCATGACTGGGTGGCTTGAGTCAACTTCTGAAGATGTCTATTTGAGCCTGATTCTTACGACACTCTCCTACGTGGAGTGATTTGGTTCCACGACACCAAGTCATGATACTATGGAACATTGCCGACTCTGTTCTCCTGCTTTGATTAGGATAGGATTATCCTTGTATCTATAAATACCACTGTATTGTCCTATGTGCAGGAGTTAGTCAGTACATTGTTTTGAGATAGTTTTTCATTATTTTGAGTTCAGAAACACATTATTGTTTTGTAATCTTGGAACACCGATTCTAGGGGTTTTATTCATAATTGAGATTTCAAAGTTTCTTCTTTATTGTGAGTTTACAATTATGTCTTCATCTTCAAATTCTAATTGTGCTCTTGCAAACATTAGTAGCTAAACTCATCAACTAGGGTTGTGTGAACCATGAGGAATTAACGAAACGGGTTAAGTGTAAAGCAATTCTGAACTGGTGTGGATTCATGTATTGTTATTTTCTTCGTTGTGATTGATCTTCTAATGGTTGCAAATGTTAGAAACTTGCCTGTATTCTAGACTTACTGGAGAGAGAGGTAGAGATTGAGAAAAGGAAACAACGACAGAGATTTGAAGCTATCAACCTTCATCTAATAACTTGAGCCTTAGCGGGAAGAGTTCTCTAAGATCCAGGACAAGGGTTAGTAGTGTGACGCTTGAAAACTGAGAGGAGAAGAGTGAAATTCATCTAACCAAGGTCGAGAGACGTTTAGATGAACATAACTTGTCATATTTTGCATGCAACGCAGCGGGACAGTTTTGCCAGCACCAATAACCGGTAGAGTTAAGGAATCAGTGGGGATCATAGTCCTAATGTATTTCTCATATTGATAACAACTTCAAAGAATCAACACTTGTTACTATCACTACTTGTTACAAATAATCTCCCCTTTTTTTAACTTATTTGCCAACTACTCGAACAAGAACTCAACCTACTTTTGTCCTATTCCCTGTGGGACCGACCCCAACCTAGTTGGGTTCTATATTTGATACAACGACCGCTTTATACTTATTAGGAGGGATATTTTGGGCGACATGGAACTTTCGATGCTTAAAACAAGGAAAATATGAAATAGTGTCACGCCCCGAATCCCATCGAGACATGATTGGCACCCATAGTCGATAAGTCCCGAGAGAACCAACCTTTGCCTATGTTCAATCATATGCATATCATAATCATAACCACCATTGCGGAAGAACATGAAAGAAGAATAAAGGAAAACATGGGACATATTTATACATACATATGAAACTTGGCCGTTGAGGCCATCCAGTCAAAAAAACATATGTCTTTTACACTGATACACCCACATCCGTCTACAAAAGCCTCTAACAAGAGCAGTGACCAATACAAACCAAAAGTCGGGACAAGTCCCCGCTTTATACAACATGTACATCATCAAAACATATATCTACTCTGACACGGAGAAGCCCCAAATTAGCTGGAGCTCACCAAAGAACCTCTAACACTGGCAATCTACTGGGGAGGCCTACTGGGACCTGCGCCTGTAGAAAGTAAGGTAAATTCCCCGAGAGGGTTCAGTACAAAATAAGTACTAAGTATGTAAGGCTCAAATGAAACTTTGTAACACATGAACATACTAATGAACTCAATACAAATGACTAGACAATGTGAGTAAGTCACCATTTTGTATTTTGGGAACCAGGTGAATTGCTTTCTTTACTTCCATTACTTTCTTTACATTCAATGCTTGCTTGTCAATACATGTGTCACAATGTACCCGGGCCCCTACTGATCAGTGGGTCTTTTCATAACATATCATCATGTTGGGATTGGTTGGAGCTAGGCTTATGCCCCTAAGACCTGCCACCCATAAATCAATGCATCGGGATCGATTCGAGCTAGGCTTGTGCCCCTAGACTTGCCACCCATAAATCAATACATCGGGATCGAGTCGAGCTAGGCTTATGCCCCTAGACTTGTCACCCATAAATCAATACATCGGGATCGAGTCGAGCTAGGCTTATGCCCCTAGACTTGCCACCCATACTTGATCATTGACCACATTTGCATTACTTTGATCTTTACTTTAAGATTGATATTTGATAGTCATAACATCACTTGAACTTTGGAACATAACATTGTTGGAAACTTTGGATCATTAACCAATGAGTGAGAGACATGTGAATAACTTGGCAACATAACAATATTAGAATCATAACACCATGGGAACTATTGGACAATAATCTATGAACAAAAAGACGTAAGCATAATCACTATTGGAACATTGGAACATAACTTTGTTTGAGATTTTGGAACATTAACCATGATTATGAGACACGAGACTCACAATTGATCCATGAGTAGGAAATATATGACAATGACTATTGATAAATGAATATATGATACCTTAGCACATTTCGGGATAGGACTAGTGAAATAACAATGTGGATACTATTTGCCGCAAAGAGAAACGGACAGAGTAACCTTACATACCTTGTACTCTCAATACGGATATACAATCCTAATTGTGCATACAATAGTCCCGCTCCTTCTTTATGTGTCACTCTACAACACAAATACATAACGGAATTCACATTAACCAACAACTACTCTACAAATGCATAGAACATCAATGGGGTGCATGTTTGCCTTGAAACATGTCATTTCCCCTAGACAAAACCATTGATAGAATCATCATTCCAAAAATCCTCCAATATTCCCAACATTTACCAATACATGATAATCAATACATTTCCCCATAACACTTCTCTTTTACACCTTCTTATCCACACCACATTATAAACAATCCATCAATTCACCTTAATACACTTCATAGCACATATCGGCCAAAATCCCACAATTTACACTTATAGACAAGAACAAGTTTAACAACAAAAATAACACCATAGACGTTCATATTTTATCCATACCATGATCTTTCATCAAAGGCACAATTCCTAATTCAAGCTTGAATCCCATGGATCACAAATCTATTATAAAAGCACAAAGTACCATGTTCAACATTTCCAAGCACAACAAATATGATTTACATACTCTTTCATGCATATAATATATTAATCCATAACAATAATCACTTACCCAAGCTTGAAAAGTGATGATTTTGCTCCAAGAAGTTGGCTTAGGGGTTTTAGGGTTCTTGAGAGTTGAGAGCAATTTTTAGGAAATTTCTAGAAAAGTGTAGTGCACTCCTTTGATTAAAATCAGATTTTTCCACCTATTTATATCCCCTCAAGTCTCCTTGACATTAAATTCCATGTACAAATGGTCAAGGATGAAGAATGGGTCCTTTTTGGCTTAATTGGGTCATGTTTTCTTTTCATTTTTGGGTCCTTTTTGGGCCCAATTCACTTAACCCAATAAAATCAATAATTTCTCATGTTTAAGTCATCGTATACGTATTACAATAATATTCCCACTCATGCTATTCATATCCGTAGCCTCAATCCCAAAACTAAGTGATTCTAGCCACGTTTGGCTTATTTTGACCTTAAGGGCAAAACTGTCATTTTGACCCCAAATTCATTCTCGAGTAATTTTATCATACCAATATAATATGTCATTCATTTCATGTATATACTTGTGGTTGTAGAAGAAACGTGGCAAAAATTGGCTCGGTACATCCCCGGATCCCCTTGGGACTTAGAAATTTCCAACTTTCGAAAAAGTGGAAAACCCAAGGTGACACGCCCCTGGGCGCGCCAACCTACTGCCTATGGGCTAAAATTTTTAGCCCAGAGTGGCGTGGCACTGTCCCAAACGCGCCCCTCCTTAAAATTTTTTGAAAATTCCATTTTTCGACTTCTCTTCGCGGGTTTGGTTAGATACTTCAAGTCCTATTCTTTAACTCACTTCTTAACCTTAATATACTTTGTTTAGAGGTTTTCTTAGCCTCGTTTTGAACCTCACAAATGTTCCACGAAAATCATAAAACACCTCCTATGAAGGTTAAATCACATAATAAGAGCCAAATTCAATTATCTCACCCATAGCATTATCAAATGCATACCTATAGCTCTCGATACCGAAGTACATATTATTTAGTGTCGTCAAGTAGGGTTGGGAACGTACGGGGTGTTACATTCTCCCCCCCTTAGGAACATTCGTCCTCGAATGTTAACAATACCATTTTATTTACAATAAATGCATCTCTACATTAGCATACATATACATAAACTTTTAAGGCTCATGGAGACTTACTTGTTATTGCTCCACTTCCGCACTTTGAACTTCTTGATCCATTTGAAACAGATGGGAATATTTGTATTTCATCATCTCTTCCGCTTCCCATGTGACCTCCTCTACTTGTTGATTTCGCCAAAGGACTTTCATGGAAGCTACGTCTTTATTCCTCAATCTTTTCACTTGTCAATCTAGGATAGCAATGGGTACCTCTTTATAAGTAAGATCCTCTGTAACTTGAACATCTTCAATGGGAACAATACGAGATGGATCTCCTATGCATTTTCGAAGCATGGAAACATGAAATACCGGATGGACTGAAGAAAGTTCTTGAGGTAGTGCTAATTCATAAGCAACTTGCCCAAATCTTCTAATAACTTCATATGGGCCTATGTAACGTGGACTCAATTTCCCTTTCTTTCTGAACTGCATTACCCCTTTCATCGGTGACACCTTTAAAAATACCCAATCACCTATGGCGAATTCAAGACCTCTTCTTCTAACATCCGCATATGACTTATGACGAATTTGAGTCGTTTGTAACCGTTGTTGGATCACCTTAACCTTTTCCATAGCCTGATAAACGATATCTGGCCCAAGAAAAACCGTTTCACCTGCTTCAAACCATCCTATTGGCGATCTACATTTCCTTCCGTACAAAGCTTCATAAGGTGCCATTTTAATACTTGAATGATAGCTATTGTTATATGCAAATTCAATAAGAGGCAAATGGTCATCCCAACTGCCTTGAAAATCTAATGTACAAGCTCGTAGCATATCTTCAAGTGTCTGAATAGTACGTTCTGCTTGTCCATCAGTCTGAGGATGGAAGGCCGTACTCAAATTCACCCGTATACCCAAACTCTGCTGGAAAGACCTCCAAAAGTGCGCTGTGAACTGTGCTCCTCTGTCTGATATAATGGAAAGTGGAATACCATGCAATCGTACTATCTCTTTCACATACAACTTCGCATAATCCTCCGCTGCATAGGTCGTCTTGACCGGTAGAAAATGCGCTAACTTGGTAAGCCTGTCCACTATAACCCATATAGAATCAAACTTCCGCAATGTACGAGGCAAACCCATAATGAAATCCATGTTAATCATATCACATTTCCAGACTGGAAGATTGATACATTGCATGTAACCTCCCGGTTTCTGATGCTCTACTTTCACTTGTTGACAATTCGGGCATTGAGCGACAAACTCTGCAATGTTCTTTTTCATGCTGGCCCACCAATACACTTCTTTCAATTTATGGTACATTTTAGTAGCACCCGGATGAATAGAATAGCGCGAATGATGTGCCTCTGTCATAATTCGTGTCCTCAGCTCATCTACATCTGGTACGCATAGTCTCCCTTGACATTGAAGCACCCCTTCCTGTGTAATATAAAATGCCTTGGTCAAATTCTGCTGCACATTTTCCTTTAGCTGCAATAAAATAGAATCCGCAAATTGCTTCTCTTTCACTTCAACTATCAAGGAGGATTCTGCTGCATTCTGCACCATAACTCTATCATCTGAGGTTTCCATAAGGCGAACTCCCAAGCTGGCTAATTGATTCAAATCTTTGATTATCTCATGCTTTTCATTCAACTGACCACTAGTGCTTTCTACTACCTTACGGCTCAATGCATCAGCTACTACATTTGCTTTGCCTGGGTGATAAAGAATATCAATGTCATAATATTTTAAAAGCTCCAACCACCTTCGTTGCCTCAAATTTAGTTCCTTCTGCTTGAAAAGATATTGCAAGCTTTTGTGATCCGTATAGATGTCAACATGAACCCCATATAAATAATGACGCCATATCTTTAAAGCAAAAACTACCGCTGCCAATTCAAGATCATATGTAGGGTAGTTTTTCTCGTGTGGCCACAACTATCGTGAGGCATATGCTATTACATTACCATGTTGCATCAACACACATCCGAGGCCAACCCCGAAAGCATCACAATATACTACATAGCCTTCGGTACCTTCGGGAAGCACTAAAACTGGTGTGGAGGTTAATTTATCTTTCAACTTTTGGAAGCTTTTCTCACATGCGTCATTCCACTGAAATTTTACCGCCTTATGTGTAAGCTTTGTTAACGGTGCAGCAATAGAAGAAAAACCTTCCACAAACCTTCTGTAATACCCTGCCAGTCCAAAAAAACTATGAATTTCTGTGGGTGTCGTAGGTCTTGGCCAGTTTTTCACTGCTTCAATCTTTTGTGTATCAACCTGTATGCCTTCATCTGATACAATGTGACCCAAGAACGCGACTGATTTCAACCAAACTCACATTTGGAGAACTTTGCATACAACTTCCGTTCACAAAGAATCTGTAACACTTGTCGTAAGTGATTAGCATGGTCCTCCGGTGATCTTGAATAAACTAGGATGTCATCTATGAATACCATGACGAACACGTCCAAAAATGGCTTAAGCACCCTATTCATCAAATCCATAAACACAGCTGGAGCATTTGTTAATCTAAATGACATAACTAAAAATTCATAATGACCATACCGTGTTCGGAAAGCTGTCTTGGGTACATCTTCTTCTCTAACTCTGACTTGATGGTAACCAGACCTCAAGTCGATCTTTGAAAAACACCTGGCACCCTGTAACTGATCAAACAAATCATCAATGCGAGGGAGGGGATATTTGTTCTTGATTGTTACCTTATTCAATTGCCGATAGTCAATGCACATTCTTAAGGTGCCATCTTTCTTTCGCACAAATAATACCGGTGCACCCCATGGGGACATACTAGGCCTAATGAAGCCCTTGTCCAACAAATCTTTCAATTGCTCCTTCAATTCACGTAATTTTGCTGGAGCCATTCTATATGGAGGAATAGAAATAGGCTGAGTGCCTGGAATCACATCAATGCCAAATTCTACTTCCCGTTCGGGGGGTAAGCCTGAAAGATCCTCTAGGAATACATCTAGAAATTCATTGACCACTGAGACCGACTGCGGAGTTAGTGGTTCCACATCATTATCTTTCACCCGTACTAGGTGACATATGTATCCCTTGGTAATCATTTTTCTGGATTTCAAATAGGAAATAAATCTTCCTCGTGGTGCCCCTACATTACCCTGCCATTCAAGAACATTTTCTTACAGAAAACAAAATTGTACATTCTTGGCCCGGCAATCTACCGTAGCATAACAAGAGGCCAACCAATTCATTCCCATGATCACATCAAAATCCACCATGTCTAGTTCAATGAGATCGGCCAATGTATCATGACCACACACAGTTACCACATAGTTACAATATACTCTCTTTGCAATAATATATTCACCAACCGGTGTAGACACTTCAATTGATTTAATTAATAATTCTGGTGCCTTTGCAAATTTCGCAGCAACCAATGGGGTAACATAGGAAAATGTAGAACCTGGGTCAATCAATGTATATACATTATGTGAGAATATGGATAATGTACCTGTGACAACATCAGGGGAAGCCTCTGAATTCTGGCGGTCCACTAAAGCATAAGTATGATTCTGGACCCCGCTAGTACTGGCTGCTCCTCTGGTACCTCTACCATGGCTAATAGGCTGCACCCTTCAGCCCTGTGAAGGAACCGATACTGATGATGCAACAGCCGACCCAGCTGGTCGTGCTATACCACCCATGCTCCACTGTGGATAATCCCTCGCTATATGCCCCGACATACCACACCAAAAGCAGACATTCGTCCCTGACCGACATGTAC